>JAGWCC010000057.1:0-1200000 GCA_022651775.1 Drusus annulatus
TTGAATCTGAATAGAATCACTGCAAAAACTAAATAATTTTGTCACATCATTCCACCCACTGAAGAGATTAACCGATAGAACTTTATTGTGGGCGTATCTGTGTGCCCGAAGGTCAATTTTATCTTACATCTGGTGAAATTGAACAAACATTATCAAATATCAAAATTATATATTAAAAATCAATGAATTTTATTGACTTGTCTAAGGCTCAAGAGTCGAAAAAGTCTTAAGAAAATTACCGACATGACTTTTCTTTAAAATCTGTGTAGATTATTCTTCTAGGGGTTGTCTCTTCAGTGATTCCACCGAACTAAGTTTCTAGCATTATTACTATCACTAACAAAGGGGTCATTTCTACTGGTAGTAAAGTATAATATTTACACTATAATTCTAATCTGAAGTGTGAACTCCCAAACAATAGTGTTATTCCGCTGTCATTAGTTCTGGAGATTCCGCAATGGAATATTGAATGAGGGATATTTTGAGGTTAACAATTCTACGATAATTATTTCAACTCGGGTAACTTTCCCCAATCATACTTCTCAAAGTCAAATAAATTAGCAAAGTATGCTCAGCGGTCCCTTTGTTAAGGCTAAGTTGAAATTAATTTCAATGAAAAGGTTGTTGGAAAACTCTGCGAGGAAAAACAATATATCAAGTGACTTTAATTTGTATTTTATAAGACAAGGCTTTGGCCCTTGTCGCGAGGCGAGCCGACATCTGCATTGGAGTGGAAGGTACTCGAAGTATCGCCCTGGTGAAATACCAAAATGTTACTTGTAACCTTAACCTTTTCCTTACAGTTTTAGAAAATTCCGTGTACTCCGACGTTATACACTCAGTTTACATTTAACATTTGTAGGTTTTAGTTGGTGTAAATACAAATAATTTATATTTACAGTAATATTTTTTATTTACTTTGCGGTTTGACGTATTTAATGAAAATGAAATAATAACTTTGTATAAGACCACAGATTTAATTTTCCTGGCTCATTCTCAGTTGACATTTTGCGTCTTCCATTTCATATTATCTGTCTCTTTCTCTCTATTCCTTCGTTATAATTTAAATGTTATTATTTAGTTTTCTTACTGTACTCTTATTTTATTTTTGATATTGAGTTCTCCCTCTGCATGTACGAGTATATATAATCACATACTATGAATTTTTGTTTAATTTAATTTTGTACCCTGATGATGCTTATTAGGTTAAGCGAAAACGTCGGTAGTAAAAAAAAATAAAAAATCTGTGGTCTTATACAAAGTTATTATTTCATTTTTATTTGTAGTAATCATTATGATAATAGTAGATAAATCATTGTGCATAGCAGCTAAAAACGAATAAAAAAATACATCGGCAACTCTTAAATACACACGAGATATCCGCTACCGCCGGCAATCAGCAATCAATTATGGGGTCCACATATCGCTGGCGCTAGGCTGAGCAAGCACTCAATGCAGTTCCCAACTGACTAATAAATCATTTTGCAGTTAAAAGGGCAAAATAAAGTGTATGAAATCATTAATGACTGTAATAATATTTTTTCGGACCTTTTCATTTTTGCATAACTTTTGCTTGACACTTGTTCGCAATTGTCTAGCTCGTTGGACCCAGCTTTCTGGACGAGTCTATACATACGAGTATATGCCCACTTGGTGAACCACGCACAAGTACATTTACAAAGATATTGAAATAATTAGAGATGATGTTAACTTAGTTGACAGCACCGGAAAGGAGAGGTTAAAGAAAGCTTATAGCTCCTTCGAAAAGTGCCGCACCTCCGTTGAATTTAGTAATTAACAATGAGCCAATATGAAACTAACCTTCCATCTACTTCCGTCCTTCTTCGCTTTATCCCATTTCCATGTTCCCTTTCACCTTTCTTAACCAAGATGGTTGGGGGAAAAAAACACTGTATATTGATTGTCACACTAATTGATCATCTCATCGTCATGTGTGGAAAATTTATAATTGGCATAATTTACTGGTTTTATTATTATTATATATATATATATATATATATATTACCAAAATGCTGTTAATTTTCCTAAAATAAATAAATTTAAAATAAAATAACATACATCTTAATATAAATACTTGAGTTAACGGAAAATGGAATCTTATAAAAAAAATAAGTAAGGGTTCGCAGGGTTGAGATGACGAGAAGAGCTTTCATTAAGATGAAGAAGCTCTTCCGTAACCAAGACCTATGCCTAAATTTAAGAAAGAGAATGATTTGTTCTAATGTTTTTTTTTCTTTTATTTTGTACGGCATGGAAACCTGAACAATGCCCCAAGCAATACATTGGTGATGTGGTAGAATAAGGCGCTGCATCTCAGAGCTTTGAAATCTATGTGACCGGTACGAGTGCAATTCTACATAGTTGTTTCGGGCTGCAGCCTGCAGTGTGAAGAGAGCCCCAGATAGTCAACTTCCGACAGGGTACGATACCATTAAAAGAATCATTCGTCATTCTTTGTGAAGAGCCTCTAACAACAGAGTTATCACGAATCTCTGGCTTCCCACTAACTTGTCGAAGATGTTATTTTGTATAATGGAATTAGAAAAACTTTATCCCCTTAAACGTTTCAACTGTCACTTTTAACGTCATGTAGGGGAAGGTCCCCTTTAATAATTGGACGATTTTATGTACAGGCCCGTTTATAAAAAAATCACGTCAAGGATGCTTTCAATTTTAAAATATTTTAAGCCATCAATTCTATTTTTGACAATTTACAAATAGGTATAAACTAATATTTTAAGCGTATTATAATTATTCTGATAGGTTTGCGCGGGAAAGCTGTTTGGTCCTATTATTTCATACTATTATAGACATTTTATGGGTTTCAAAGAAAAAAAATCATATTCCAATAATTGGAAAAGTAGGTTTAATTACTACAAATAATTTTATTTTGTGAATACGCACGTACGTACGTATGGTAAGCTTGGAATAATGATATAATGAGGTATAGCTAATATTTATACCCAACTTATACAAACTCGCGATAAATCACTTTCTCCGGGTTCTTACGTCGTATACCATGAGAGAAAGAGACAAGAAGAGTCGTCACATAAATCGCTGCACTTTTAAGTATGTAAGGTGTTCTTTGTCCGCGCTAACTTCACATCATCGAGTCGCATAAATTACGTCAGCGGATTTTGAGGTTATTTTCTATATTTTTGTTGATTAAAATACTTGCAGTGGTTTTACGAATAAATCAAACATTATAGTGATATGTGCTATGCGTTAATGTTCAAATAAGACCAAACAAAGATAACAAAACAACACTTTTCAGAGGTATTTCAACAGTTTTAAATATTTTTGTCCGAACTTTTTGTTTTCACATTTTTAATGATATAAAAATATACAATCAACAAAAGTTTCTATCGTTATTTAGGCAAATTTTCGGTTATTATTGTTTGTTTGATATTTTGACTTTATAAATCATTTCAATGGTGTATTAATATTGTTTTGTTTAAGGCGTTCAAATGTATTCATTAAAAATGTCGAATTCCATGTGGGTGGTAACTAATAGGCTATCCAACATCCTTTAATATATATTTGTCTCTTTATATCGAGTTAGTCTAAAAACAATCCTGACTTCACTGTTTCGCAAAGGTGTCTCTTTATATCCTCCATTTTCGTTAGAGTCAAGTTATATCCCGTGATTTTCGGGTAACAACTAGTTTGTCAACAAAAAAAAAGTCCTTCATCTATTCTCAAGTAATATTTTTCGCATACTGTGGTGGTAGTTAGAGGAATTGTCAGGTTATTCATAACTCGGGAATATTTAACCTTCTTTTATAGAAAAGGGGAAAAAACGTCAATTAAGGCTGTAGGCTTGGTAAAATTGAGATCAACTCGTTTAAAGTACATAAATGTAGACTTGTTTAAAATAATGGTTGAAAAAAATTCTTGTTAATCGAGGCGAATTAATTTTTATTATTTGATCTAGCCCAGGGCCGAGCTGGCATTTCGATTTGGAAGAATTTACGCATTAGAATTAAAATTCATAGTTAGAACAAATTTATAATAGAATAATTATTATAACTGGAAATTTTGAACTTCAATGCAGCCCTTATTGATATCAAAAAAAATCGTTCCACTTTTTTCACGTTTGACTTAATTATATATGGGGATATCATCCAACAATTTCTGGGTCCAGACCCAAGGAGCCTACCGCTCTAACACTGGGATCGCCGATTTTTTTGTTGTTTTACAATAACTCCACACACGAGGCTTTGAGGGAAATAATTTCGTAATAACGAGTCGTAAAAGCGACCCGATCTCATATGTTGAATGTCAATCGTTTACAAATGTTGGGCGCGCGTTTGGCGAGTTTCCCGACTATGCACCGGAGCCGAAGGAATCAATGACGCAAGTACTTCGGAGCATCTTCCATCGAAATACCTATAGAACAAGGATAACATTCCCACCTGACGTCTGTGCTCCAAAGTTTCTGCACAAAGTCGAGGGTTTTTTACAGGTATTTAGGGGCTTCAGACCAGAGGTGGCTGCCAAATTCAACAGTGGGGCGTACTTCCGATTTGTGCCGATGCTGGAATGCAACATTTTTTTCGCATATCATGAATGTTAGATTAAAAATAAAAATATTTTACAAAATTGATCTATAAACAATTTGAAGTGTTTAGTCTTAAGAAAGTCAAATTGAAACTTTTTTATTTAGTCAGTTTATTGGGTTGACGTGTGCGTATCAAATAAGTATTTGGAGGAGATTTCAATCCTAGTGGGCTCAAAAGAGAAACTTTGTTTCAGTTGATGTGATTACGGTATGGCGGGTCAGGTCGAATCGGAATACGGATCCAAATAGATGACAACGATTTCCTTTTGATCTTGACTTATACTGGGAAAAACAACAAAATAAGCAAAAGCTCCGGGAAAATTCCATAAGTTAAGCTTGAAAAAGGAAGAAGAAACCTACAACATGCAAGCACGAGTACATAAAGCACACTGAGTGTTAAAACGTAATAAATGTAAAATAATTAAAAACCTTAAAAGTAAAAAAAGTAAAAATAAAAAAAAAAATAAATAAAATAAAAATATATATATATATGTATTTTTAGACACTGCATTTTCTAGTTTTTTTCTGTAACCCTTAATTTTTGATACTTTTATTTCCCTTTAAATTTGTATACAAATATTCTGTAGAGATTCATTTATCAACTACAATATGTTATTTCTAATTTTGTAACTGTTAATTCATGGTGGAATTCCATTTTAATGATTAAATAAAAACAAATTTTTAACTTAATTCCACTTTTTATTTTTTGACTGGACCGGTTTTAGCCTATAACGGCCATCTTCAGACTAGTACAAGTTGTTCTTATTCTATGGCTTATATACAATTTTTGGGATGTCAGGGGTAGTAAGCCATGATTTTACTTTAATTATATTTATCAGTATTGCTGCATGATTTTACTAGTTAGAAGTTACTTTTAGTACATAAAATAGTAAACTAAAAGTAACTTGTAACTAGTGAAATCATGCAGCAATACTGATAAATATAATTAAAGTAAAATCATTCATTATTACCCCTGATATCCCAAAAATAGTATATAAGCCATAGAATAAGAACAACTTGTACTAGTCTGAAGATGGCTGTTATAGGCCGAAACCGGTCCAGTCAAAAAATAAGAAAGTGGAATAAAGTTAAAAAATTGTTTTTATTTAATCATTACAATATGTTAATCAGTGAGAAATGGTTGTGATACAGGATAATTCTCCAGTGTATGTATTTTTATACTCGTATTTATTATTAATTTACTGTCTTTATCTGTATTTTCTCCAAATAAATATAAAAATAAAAAACAAACCTTTATATCTAGACTGATTGTATGAAGTACCAAACGGCTAATACGCATCTCTTCAGTACAGGTGCCAATAATCCACTTATTTATGTTCCACCTTGTACTATATTATTTATTTGTTTTTATTGGTTATTCATTTACTTTTGTTTAACTTTTACTCAATTACCTATTAACTATTGTTGTTAAACATGCTTATAAAATAACCACTCATGCATGTATGTTTTGGACATCATGCCTGCTATATGTAGGTACTTAAATGAAATAGTAAAATAAATAATATTATTGATCGAAAACACAAATATGAAACAGAAAAAAGCCACACACTAAAAAGAACAGTGGTCATGATCGAGACTCGAACTCGGAACCTCTACTCTATCCGGGAGTAACACTCTGCCAATTGATCCATCAAGACCGTATTAGAATGCGGCATTTTTAAACTTCTCATACTCGTACTTACAATGGAAATTATTAATATTTGAATTTTCTTCCGATTGGAGGCTGCCAATTAAAAATTGATACAGAAATACTAAAACAGAAAAGATGATGAACATTTTATGACGCCAGATCTTAACAGGGATGACAAAGAGATTTTTTATTTTCATTGTTAAGATTAAGAGTATCCAAAATGTATGTATATTTTTTTTAAGTCGCACAAGTACGAACCAAATATACTTGTTTAACGAAAAATCAAATAAATATTCACACTTACTACGGTTTCGAACTCAGCCTGCGATACACTGTGTAAAGGTAATACAGCTTTCTACTAAAGTAACTGTAACTTATTTAAGGTGTGGGTATTTTGCTATAACGTTAGCCTAAAAAATATCTGGTTATTTTTTATGGATTTACACAGCAGCTTGGTCGTTTACGGAAGCTTGGTTTAAAATATTGCGGATTTTGCCTCCACCCCGTGCTTACCCATTCGAAAATCGAATCAACGCCACCTGGTGAGAAAAAAATGAACGAACAGCGAGTGGCCAAAATAATGCCACTAGTCTGCCCTCGCTATACCATCGAATCAAATGTGCTAGTAACACGAGATCAAGTAAAAAGTATCAATCTCAAAAATCGATGTGTTCTGAGGGTTGATATTTTTGTTTTGGACTTTTTGATATGTGGGTAAGTTTTGTATGACATTTTGGAAGAGCTTGAAATTTGTGACGGGAAATGCGCGTTCGGCGTCAGCAGACTTCTGTGTCCGGGTCATTCAGCCCAAAACAATGGACCAACAGTTGAGTCCCTGATGTACAATAAGTAACCATTTTAGATGAAAGTTACTACATACAGATATATGAACACAAAGAAAGGGTTAATTTTCTAGTGAGTAGATGCAATAACTATTGTAATCCTTCTATAATATAGTTATTTATTTTTAACTATAAAGAAATTAACATCGTTTTTTCAGTTGTTTTTGGTTAAACACAATATCCTAAAGGAGTCGACCCGTTTCGGCTTTTGATCATGTTAAGATTCTTTTGAGCCGTAAAGCATAGCGACGATTGACGACTGATCACAAATCGATCAAAATAAATGGGCCGAAAATTAAGCATTTAAAGAGGACCGTCCGAATGACAAAAATGAAAAAATGACTGTCGATTTGAGGGTCAAACAAATGTGACGGGGGTTGAAACAACGCGAGCTTAATCGACCTCATACATTTCCAATTACTTATTTCAGATGTTTTCATTTCTTTATGTGAATAATGCACAATAATCCCAATGTCCGAAGCCAGCGGGACAATGGAATCCCCGATTGGGGTATTTTGTAAGACTGAAGTGTGGGAAAGGGAAGGAGATGGGAAAGATGAAGGTTGGCAAACAAACACGGTTTAAGCCATTTCACACAAAGCTTCGATTCTAAATAGTGGTCTTTCACCAGGGCGATAATTACATAATCCAGGAGAAGATTGATGACAGAGAGAAGACGTAGCAGAGGAAGATGTCGTACTTGACTAATAAATCGCCGTAGCTGGTACAAGTGCCGTTCCACATAGTTGAGAGACGCAGCCTGTGGGTGAAGATTTCCCCGATTATAGCTGATCTCCGATATTTTATATTTTTTTACGTGAATAGCGCACAAGAGTCTCAACGGCTCCCAACCGTCAAGAGCCAGTGAGACTGTGGCATCCTCGATAGGGTATGTTGTGAGGCTGAAGGTAGTTGGGAGGGGAAGGAGATGAAGAAGGAGAAGTTTGGGAAGTACCAAGCTATTCAAATCGGGTCACCAAATACGGCTAAATCCATTTCAAGCAACGTTTCAATTCTGAATGGTGATCTTTCACCAGGGCGATACTTAAGAGTATCTACCACTCTGGAAGGTGCCGCAAATATACTACATTTTCTTTTATTTCCATTAAATATGCTATGACACATATTTATTAAATAAAAAATATTTGCGCAAGCCGGCTTCGAACCCGCGACCTCTGGATTCGTAGTCGAGCGTCTTACCATTCGACCGTGCAGGCCGTCAAAGATAAGAGAGAAGTAGAAAAAAACCAAGACGCCATATTGTTTGTCCCACATCAAAATTTAAAACAAGAGTTTTTAAAGTTATGCGAAGCCGGGTAGTATTATAGGTCTCATAAAAAAAAATCGCTAGGTGATAAAATCGAATCAAATATTATTTTATCATTAACTCTATGAAGACATCATTCACCCAAAATTACGTTCGCTGGCAAAGCGTCGGAAATAATGGACATACTGAAAAAGTATTTTTTCCAACGCTATACACCTATCCATACTAGACAAAACCACGGTTTTGCGGCCGTCCCACTATCGACGGACGTTTTAATCCTTTTCCAATATTGGTAATGTGAATTTTACGGGTTTTTTCATTTTATTTTACTGGGCGGATGTCCCTCTGTCGGTGGGGAATGGCGAATATTATGTCCATCATTAGACACGGTGCTTGGAAGTGCTTTATCGCGCTTCGAGCACTATCTAGGTTAACGGGCAAATTAGATGGCGTAATTACAAAAATTGTTGTGGGCGGATCCAACACGATCGCGATTCATCTAGGTAAAAGGATAATAAAGTTGGACTGGCGATGAAAATGAGAATATTTACTTTTTTATAGTTAATAAGGATATTGAAAGAAGGGTGAATGCAGGAAACTCCATTAATGGAAGACTGAACGCTGTTGGGGCAAATAAGAAATTGTCCAAAGAAGCGAAGCTAGCAGTCCACAATGGAGTACTTATACCAACCCTGATGTATGGCAGTGAGGCATGGAACTGGCAGAGGAAGGATGAAAGTAAACTGAATGCTGTGGAAATGAGATCTTTGAGACGGATGTGCGGTAAAACCATGTATGACCGTATTACAAATGTGGATATCCGGAAAGAATGCAAGGCTGATATGAGCGTAATGGATAGGATCAAGAAAGGGACGCTTAGATGGTTTGGGCATGTAGAGCGAATGAACGAAGAAAGGAGTGTGAAAAGAATATATGATGCGAAAGTGAATGGAAGAAGAAGTCGAGGACGCCCGAGAATGGAAGACATGGCACGATCAAGTAAATCAAATACTTGAATCGGGTCATGTGAAGAGTCAGAATAACAGAAGAGTATGTATGAGACGATGTATGAATGTGAATGAAGCAAGAAGTGTGTGCCAAGACAGAGTAGTATGGCGGTCCGTCCTCTCTGCCTACCCCTGCGGGGAAACGGCGTGATGGTTATTTAGTTTTTTTTTTTTTTTTTAGTTAATAAATACTGCACAAGAGTCTCGACTGCTCCTAACCGTCTGGATAAAGTGAGACTACGCCATCTCTAATTGGAGTACGTTGTGGGGCTGAATGTAGTGGGAAGGGAAGGAGATGGGGAAGAGGAAGGTTTTGAAGTACCTCGCTATTCAGATTTGGTCACCAAACACGGCTAAAAGCCATTTAAAGTAACGTTTTGATTCTGAATGGTGGAAGTATCTACCACTCTGGAACATGCCGCAAATATAGTATACTCGTACATTATTTTTTATGAATTAAATGTCAAATATTAATTAAATAATATTTATTTGCGCACGCGGGGTTTGAGCCCGCGACCTCTGAATTTGTAGCCGAGTGTCTTACCACTCGACCACCGAGTAATTAATTTTAATAGTAATACGTAATTTCTTGAAAAAATAAGTCTTAGTATTTAAGTCTTGGCATTTATTTTTTGGGGAATAGCATGCGGCTAGTGAAAGTGTGGGGGGGAAAAGCAGAAAGAGATAGTTCAGAACTTGGTTACTCAGATTAGGTCACTAGACAGAGCTAAAGCCATTTCAAGCACTTTGGATTCTGAATGTGTTGTTGCAAAAGTGAACCGAAATAAAAAATAAACGATTAAAATAACAATTTTAAAAAAAAAACCTGTTTTTCATTAAGACTGGACCGGTTTCAACCTGTTACGGTCATCTTCAGACTGGTGCATTTATTGCCTAAACTTTTTTTTCCAAAATGATGATATAAAAGTACTACATAAAATTAAAAATGTTGATTAATTTTAAAAATGTAAAATCATTTGTATGCACCCCCAAATGTATAAGTACGGTAGTTTATACAATAAATGTACTAGTCTAAAGATAACCGTGACAGGTTAAAACCGGGTCGGTCTTCAAAAAAACAGCGGAAAAAAGTTTAAAATTTGGCATTATCAATCATTAAAATAGAATTCCACTACGAAAATAGAAATACAGAAATAAATATTATTCAAAATAATATCACCAATGTAAATAAAAGATAATCTTAAATAAAATAATACTTTGTTTTAAAACCACAGAATTTAAAGGTTTGTTTTAAATTTAAAGGTTTGTTTTAAAACCACAGAATTCACAGGTTTTAAAATGAAGTATTCTTTTATTTAATATAATGTCCAACCACCATGTGATTGCTTCTTACGAAAAGATAATCTGCTTTGAAGTTAAGCGATGCAGAATATGTGACCGGTTTTAAATTAAGAATAATTTAAACCAAACACAAATTCGGAGAATCCAAACCAAAGGTGATTGATTTTATGGCAGATACTGTTCGTATAAATTTCCTTATTTCCAAACTTGCACTGCAAACCTTATTTTTTCGCCGAGCAAATATATGTTTTCCTAGCATACAATAAACAACGTCGTTTTCTCCGCCGGACTTTATTGGCCCATTCCATGAACGTCTTTATGAAAAAACAAATTGGGCTCAAAGATTCACGATTTGCCGGGGATAAATGACGCGACGGAAAAATTCTAGGCCCAGGCACTATCGGAAAAGATAAATATCGAAAAAGGGAGTGTCTGCACAAAAGAACACCCCGGATCTTTGATTGACGATACGCAGTTTTACCAAACGAGGACAACAAAAGAGAAAAAAACTTTACCCAAGTCATCAAAACAATGGCTCCCGAATACAAGCGGTGATCTGGAACGATCGGAGATTTAGGGTGACAGAAGGCGAACTAAGTCACTCTGCTTTCGGAGGAATCGGGTTCAACTCGCTGAAGTTAGTAGGTCTGCAGACGTGCTGGCCCCGCTCTCTGATTGCAGTTAGGGGCGTTATTCGAATACGGTTAGTCAAGTCGAAGTGTTGAACTTGATATATTGGCTAAGTTTTATAGATATTAAGTCGATAGCATACATGCAGACGAAATACAGAATAACCACTCATGTTGACTCTAAATGCATATAGAATTTGGTAATCGACATCACAGGTGGGGAAATAACACAGTGGCAATAATATACCAGGAGGGAGCGCTAGTGTAGTCAGTATTGATGATCTTTGTCTGACTGAGGCGTGGCTAGGGTATTTATACATCCATTCATAGCACGACATAATGTTTTCGTTTATTTTTATAACCAGTTTTTCACAGTATTGTTATAAAAAAAAGTAATATTTAACCTAAAAACCGTTGAGTTCTGTCCTGTTATGTCGCATAACAAAACATAGTGGGCGGAGTATTCCGAAAAACGGAGCTATATTGTGTGAGAACTTGTCTTATCTCTTTCTCTCTCACGGTTTACGACGTAAAACCCCGGAGAAAGTGATTTATCGTATATTTGTATAGGTTGGGTAAAAATGTTTAGCTCTTTCTCCATATGTATTCTTGCTCTGAGGGAAATAACTTTTTTTTAAATAACAACGTTTTGGTTTAACGTTATGATTTGGATCCTCATTCCATTTGCTAGTTTAGAAGTAACAATTCTAATGTCGGGAGCATATGTAACGCGCAAGTAAAGGAAAGTAAAAATGGAAGAAAAAAAGAAGTGGAGAAGAATGAGGATGCCTTGGAAAATCAAGCGAATCAAATACCCGCTTGAGTCGGGTCATACCAAGGAGTCAGATTAATAAAAAAGAAGATATTTGAGTGAGAATTTAAAGAAATAACCATGGCGTGCTTTATTATTTCTAATTTGTCAGCAATAAAACAAAACCCAAAGTCACGAATGTTCACTGTGAGACTCAATAAGCATCCATTCCGAACACTAATATTATATATGCTATATATTTACTTAAGATTGTACCGGTCAGGTCTTAAATTTAAAAAAATAGTTGAATCAAGTTAAAAATTTGGTATTATTAAAATCATGGGGTGCTTTCTTCTCTACCCGCGATACGACCTCACATGAAAGTACGGAGAAGTAATATTCCTACGATGCAGGTTGGTAGTATGTTGAAAAACCGTACCCTTATACGTCTGTGTGGATATCCGAGGGGCGGAATAAAAACATGAAAAACTGCTAATAAGAGCCCCGCGGGACATTGCTGGTCAAGGAAGGTTCGAGTCTCCGCTTATTATGGAAATTTCAACGTAGCAAAATGTTTTTGTTGCACGTGTTTTTGGCGTGTTCGATATTCCGCCCACCCGGGTTGCCGACCCCCGGGGTTAACCCTAATTTATATGGCACGGAATATGGCGAAAACAGGGGTGACAAAGCTGACGTACCTTTACTTTTGATAGTTTTCTGGAACCCCGGCAGTTGAAAATAATTACTAACAGATTGTGTGAAAAAACTCGTTAGATTTACACCGCAGGTGTTAGTATGGATAGGTCGATAGCAGAATGGGCAGGATACTCTGCCGGTACTCAGTTTAAGTTTGATACTCACAGCGAGTACTCACTCTTTTCAGAACAAGTAATGCACACTGAAAAGTTGGTAGGTAGGTTCTTTAAAAATAAATGGTTAATACTACCCGACGGAAAATATTAAAATACATGAGACATGTTTAAGAGTCAGCACTCAATAATTACGCTAAACGCCACATTGCAGCATTCTAATACAAACAATACTACAAATACTTTATCTGCAAATTTTCTATGGATAGTTAGAAAAATGTCTGAGGTTTCCAGTGAATACAGTTTTTTTAACTGTAATCCTTTAAATTCTATGAAAAACATACTAAAATGTCGGTAAAAGGCGCCGTTTGAAAACCAACAAAGGCATTTTTGAACTTTTTACCGAAAAATTTTAGTATGGATTTCATAAAGAATTTAAAAGATTACTGTATAAGAATTGTATTCGCTGGAATATACTTTAAACTACCCGTATATAATTAACAGATAAATAATTTGTAGTTTTGCTTATACTAGAAAGTCAAAAAGGGTGTATTTTTTGGTGCTAACCCTTAAAATACCGTACGCATGACATCTCAAAAATGACAAAAAATACCATGGGCACACAGTTTCTTATTTATTTTTTTATGTGAATACCGCACAAGTGTCCCAACCGTCTGAATTCAAGGGACTATGGCATCCCTAAATGGGGTATGTTTAGAGGCTGAAGGTAGTGGGGAGGGGAATGAGATGGAGAAAAGGAAGGTCGGGAATTACCTATAAATTCAGATCTGGTCACCATACACGAATAATGCAGTTTTAAGCAACGTTCGATTCTAAATTGTGGTCTTTCACCAGGTCGATACTGAGAGTATCTACCACTCTGAAGTACTACCGCTCAGTGTCAATTCTTAACCAATACGAAGGTGGTAATAAGTGAAATGATAATTAAAAATGTATCCGAAATTGTGTCGGAAAAGACGAAATGATTTACTTCATTTTAATTTTCATTTATATTTCAAAATAATTAATTTATTGAAACTTTGTGCGTTATCGCGATGTCAATTACTGAAACAATATCAATTACTTTCAATAAAATATGAAACAGAAGTTTTCTTTTAAAGATTGGGTTGCGACCGAGACTTGATACCTCTACTCTATCCGGTCCAAATTATCATCTGTTTCATATTTCGTTGAAAATTATTGACATTGTTTCAATAGGGAATAATTACCGTCGGAATGTTGGATCTTTAGTAGGAACTAATTCGCCGAGCGCGTTGACTACCTTAATTATTAAATTAAACATAATCTTGAATAAAGCTCATTAATTATGAGTATGTAGTACACATTAGATAAAAAAAACATATACCATGTCGACGGTATTGCACGAAAAGTATATATACAATAAAATATACAAATATTTCGTCAACAATTATGTTCAGAACCTACTTTTTATTCAGGTGGATATATATTAATATGTTCAAAATGATGTCCAAAATATCGTAATATTTCCCTTTATTATATAATTTGTGTACCCTGCGTCTGTCTCGACACGGGAATTTCCTAGTGAGACACAGACGTGGAGCAATCACTTATATTTTGTATTTACCGAGATAAATAATATACCTATCTCAATTCTTGTATCACCTTCAATATTTTGATGAAGTAGGTACTAATCACCGTCAATATTGTATATTCGAATATATCAATCTGTTATAGTAGAACAATACCTAGTGTAAATATTTAATTGTTGTTCCAAAAGCATAGAAAATGTTTGAAAGATATTAATGGAAAATTGGGAAAACAGAAAAATACGTGCTGGTTCTTTGAAAGAGGCCTATATTTAGACGACTACAATGAATGGAATAATTGATGTTTTTGAGAGATAATAATGAAACCATTGAACATTGACACAAATCACACGGTTCATTTGATTTCAGTGATACGAGAAACAATAATTGAAAGACAGAATCTGGCTTTTGTAGATAGAATAAAGATATTATTACCTTTCAAGGAATTATTTTTGCAAGGTAAATTAAGCAGTAGAATTACGATGAATCACAATAAAACCAATCATTGTCTTTTATAAGAAGAGTAAAAATGGTGCCTACTCAAACTCTGTTTCCATGTTTGTATATTTACGTCCGACTTGTTTTGAAAAAAAGGTCACATAATATTATTGTACTAGTAGTTTAAAAATATAAGACTTGAAGAATAATTATGAGGAAGTCAGTAATTTAAAGACATACAGAAAGTGAACTTGTATAAACATAAATACAAATAAAAAGTGTACATTACAATAATATTTATTTCTGAATGATTACTAAATAATTAATTTATAAGTTTCGATAATTTTTAAAATTTGTGTTTTATTTAATAAAACTGTTTTTTGTTGCTTACTACTTTTGTCACTTGTTCATGCCATTTTTAAAGCAAGTAAAGAAATACAAAATTAAATAAACATCAATATTTAATAAAAAAAGTTTATTTATTAAGTGAATAAAACTAATATTTTCGTAGAAAGCAATCACTTTGTGATGTTACATATTTAATGAAAATTAAATAATAACTTTGTATAAGACCACATATTTTATTTCAATTTTTATGACCGATCGGTTTTCTCTTAGCCTTAGCATCGTCAATTCTATGGATAAAGATGACAAACTAAGTCACTCGGGAATTTATAAATTGGATTGTAGTGATTGTTCTGAATTTTATATTGGTAAAACAACCCGAAACGTCAATCAAAGAACATCTTGATTGACGTTTTATCATCAATGATGTAAATGTTAAATAACCACGGTTTTTCAGAACTCGCCAATCATTTTATTGAAAAAGATCATACCTTCAATAAAAGCACCGGCGCTCATATTCTTAACAAAAATGGTTTTGGCAACAGATTAAATAATTTAGAAGCACTATAAATAAACATATTCTTAATAATAAGTCAAATTTTTCCAGTGGTCTAATAGTAGGTATATTTCCAGTAAACTCATTAAAAAAATCTCATTATTCTATAATCACCTTCTCAGTTGACGTTTTGCTTCTTTCATTTAACATTTTTTGTCTTTTTCTTTCCCTTCTTTAGTTAAAATTTTAACTGTTATTCTAATGTTTGTTCTTTTATTTTATCTTGTGTTCTCCCTCTGTGTGTATATATAACCGCACACTTTGTATTTTTGTTTAGTTTAATTTTGTATCCTGATGATGCTTAGGCTAAGTGAAACCGGTCGGTCATAATAATGCATGCTACTATATTCAAAGCATATTGGTCGGCCACATCGAAATTGGAGCTGGTGGAACAAAATCAATGCCGAGTGACATTGGAGTGGAAAGAGTTAAATAGATAAAATAACAGTGAGATAGAAATACATCACAAATACTGTTGTTATAATATATTATGTTATCTATTTATTTCTTTGTTTTTCAATATATATATCCATCTTTAAAAATAATAATATGTGGATAATTTTTATAGCACCGTATTCGTGAAAACTTACCATAAGGGCTCATTCTATAATTTTTTGTTTGTTTTCATATACCCTGATGAAACTTGACTAAAGCGAAACTTGTAGAAAATTATATTATTAAAATAAAATTAGTGATAAAGAACAAAATTATTGTTCTATTTCTTTGATGATTTCAAACTACAAAGTGATTGCTTAATACGGAATAAATTGAAAAAAAATTGTACACTTCTACATTTGAACCCCATACGAACATTTAAAAAAAATAAGCTATGAACTACAAACCCTAAGAAATATAGTACGGACAATTTGATTAAGCATAATTTGTGTCAAAAGGGGAGTAAATCGGTTATAGAAAAAACTTTGACTTTGTTACATAAATAAAATAGAAATCAAAAACACGGTAGGTACTTTAAACCATTATCAATGGCCGAACAGACCTAAGAGAAGTTTGCTACCGACTTCCGACCCAGAGTTGAGTACTAAGCCCTAATGGCATTCGGATTTTCTGAATGTTTATCGAAGTCACGATGCATTTGTAAATTATTTTCGGTTTATGAAAGCTCCCAGCTTCGCAACAAAGTTAGCGTCATTAATAATCCGTACGTGAGTTGAAAATTCGAGAAGTAAACGGTATTTTTAATATGGATACATTTCGGTGAACGATGTGCCCGTTACGAAAACGAGAATATTATATGAGCATGAATTATTTTCAGATGAATAAACGATGGAGTAAGCTGATATTTAAACACTTTTAGCTGTCTAAATCTGATTACAAATGTACATATTTAAATCCGGCGAAAATCAGTGAGCATGATTGAATGTTAGAGATTAATTTCATAAATTTTTTTTTAAGAAAAATCATAACACTTGACAGTAATTCGGAAAAGAAAAAAACAACAGAAATATCGATAAAGAGGACACACCACCCTAGATAAAAAAACTGTAAGGAACGCTCCCCCAAAAAATCGGAGGAGACTTCAAAATTGATCAAATTAAATTGCATTCGTTTATGTTCTATTAAATTGGGGAAAAATACAAAAATCTTTTATTTACAGGTGAATGAAGTCAAATGTATAAAAACTTCAGCAAGGATTTCACCAATTTTTTGTCAAAAAAAAATAAAGAATTTACGCTGATTGTAAGCACGTATCTCTTATCCGCCGACTCTTGAGCGGCGACCGAGTCAAAAACGGTCTAAGGCAAAAAGTCGGGACGATAAAACGAATGTTCGCCTTAAGGCGTTTAGAAGGAGCATGGGGTCGAGTTCGCTGCAGCAGGCCTAGAAGGTTGTTCTGCGTGAGGTGTTCTGCCCGAGGTGTGCTAGAAGAAATTGGTTTTTCAAATAATGTATCAACACTATTTTCTAACTATCGGAACAATTTGTATCCTACAGTTTGTATAACTCTGGTGATATATACTGAAAACTCTGGTGTGCCACAAGGATCCAATTTAGAACCCTAATTATTTTTAATTTTCATAAATATCATTCATAAACATGTACAATGTATTCGGTTTTTACTTTTTGCTGCTGATATTAAACTCTTAGTGAGCACGGAGAATGTAGGCAACTTTAGAATGATATCAACGCAATCATCGACTGGAGTATTGTTAATAAACTCAGATTTATCTTCCAAAAATATTTAGTTATGTAATTTACGTGGTCATACAAAACCTTGTACATCAATTGAAAAAAATGAAAGATACGTCTCCGAAGCACATGATGACATGGTGTGGACATGGAAAGACGCTCGTTTAACATTTCATCTTCATATAATGTTGGATTTTGTCATACACAATTTAAAGGTGTTGGCAAACCTTGCAGTTTTAAGGCTGCTTTACTGGAGCTTAGTACGCGGAGCCAGGGGACACCGCCTACTAGTGGTTGTAAAATAAAAATTACATTAGGTACCTCTACACGAGAAAGTTCGGTTACTCGTGGCCGTTTCTAACAGCGTTTAATCTCGGGAATTTTGGGTATCTGCAGCCTTAGTTGGACTATTGCTTATAGCGTAAAAACTAACGATTTCTTGTCAATATCTCAAACCTGTCTAAAATAGAATTTTATGTCCCGGATGATTTCACGCGAGGTCGTCTACAAGGGATTCTGATTCTTCCCAGGTGCAGAATCAACTTACTAATGTTGATGCCCCTGGGAAAGCCTACTTGGTAAGTTAACAACTGTCTCGGAGAAAATGTGGATATTTTCCACTTGACCTATAATAATTATAAGGACGAACTATTGATTAAGTTTAAACCATATATGTGTAAGTTGTGTAAGCTATATTTCTCGCAATTTTTGTCGCTTTGAAATGTAGTTATTTAGAAAAAAAAATTAAGTAAATGAAATAATTAACTATAATATCAAATGTTTTACGAGGAATATCTTAGGAAGTAACTTCATAAACATTTCACGGTAAAAATGTGAAGGTGGTGGTCAGTTTTTTTATTGATAAAAAATAAATTACTTACATTCCTAATACATCCTTGGAAAACATTTTGTGTTTTTGTTACAGATTCATCGGGATTTAAATGTCAATATCGGGCAAACCTCCCGTTTTTGGAGTGCTATGTAGCCTTAATCGATTTCGCAAGAAAAATGCATGGTGGTGCCTGGATTTGAAACCGGGATATTCGGGAAACTACTCTATCAAATAAGCTAATCGACCAAATGGAGCAAGAGGAAATAAGCATTACCGGGATTGTAAAAGTTTTCGGTTATCAGTTCTGGTTCCGCCAATTCTTTTTTTCGGAAATCCAAAACCGGATATACTTATTAACTAACGGACTAATGTCCAACTTACAAAATTTACATTTTTTTTAATGTGGAATGCTAGATTTTCACACCCTGCAAGCCCGCCGGAAGATGTTTTTGGGTAAACATTTTTATAAGTTGATTTCTGGAGGTATTTATAACCCACATACGATACTAAAGGAGATCAACTTTTTTGCCCCAAGTAATTATATTCGTGCGAGGCATCATGTGACGTTTTACACACCGAGAGTCAGAACTTCCTCATACAAAAACACGCCAATATATAAAGCGATGGAACTGTTCAATGAATCTGAATCTACCTTAGATATATTTAGATGCACATATATAGAGTTCTGTCATTATCTCTCGATGTACGCACAAGAGGGACCGTTAGGTACATAACGATCTGCATAATCTTAAATAAAATATATATTTTTAAACACCTTTTTACACTTGCCAATTCAACGATTATCTCATAACATGTGTTTAAGAATAAACCTCTCTTATATCTATTTTTTTTATTTTTATTCATTGCTTACATTATTTGCGTTATTATATCATATATAGTGCGTCACACTACTTTAGTTTGTACTTATATAACTCCTTCGGATATATAATACCTTGTCTATATGTGAGGTGTACATAAATATTTAATATCTTTTTTTACACTATGCATGTATCTACAATATTTTTATATCATTCATCTCTTAATGTATTTAGTGAACAATTATTTTTATGAGATCTTGTTAAATATATAAATAATAATTAAGTAGCACGAACTTAGAACATATCAGGAGCCATAAATATTAAAATATATATTTAGTAGGTACCTAACTTAGTGACACATACAAATTATGTGGGCTTACACTAAAAAAAATAAGTTTTCGACTTAAGTTGACTTGTCAACACATTCGGGACAATAGAGAATAGTATCCTTAACTAGTTGAGTACTGATTGTGAAAGAGCAGTTCATAAATTCTGAGTCTACGGGAGGGGATATTGAAAGGGATGAACTGTAATAAAGTGAGTGAATCTAAAAACGCAATTAATGATTTTGAAGAAACAAATGAGATTTTTGTTCATAAGGTAGTATATGTATGATATACATTGTTTAAATGTATATACTTGTATGTAATACCAAATTTTAATGTTATAAATTTTGAAGTCTATTTAACCTTATTTAATAACAAAGAAAAAAAATGTCATCATGGTTAAGAAGCAAAAACTATCGAACAATGAGATTCGGCGTCAGGGTTTTTTTCCAGCTTTTTCCGTATGGAAAATGTTTCAACAGTCCACAATTTGAAATCGCAATCTCACTTGAATTGTGAGATATGAAGATTTACAAAATGCATTCAACTGTCAGAAAATATAACACAAAACACCATATTTTTGCATCCATATTTCTCAATTGTTCAACAAAGAAAAGATTTCAAACCCGGTCGAAAATGGGTAGGGTCAATAAATTTTTTTTTCTCTCATATTCTTTCCCTTATCCTATTTGGGTTGGGGACCCATCGCCTTGAAAAGGCCCCTGCGGGCGTTCATATCTTGCGCTAATTCAGCGGCCTTCGTTTATAGTAGGCCAAAACTCTCCTCGCACAGCCTCTAGAGTTGCTTCTCCCAACTTTGCCTAAGGAAAATATTAAAAAAGGGGACCTAACTATCTAACTACCGAGGAATCTAACGTCTTCGTAAACGAGTAAAAGACTACAAAAAAGTACCATAGAGCGTCAGAGCACATGATAGAAGAGCAGTGCGGTTTTAGATCAGATATGAGCACCACTGACCAGCACTTCTCGCTACAATTAAGTTAATTGTACAAAATCCAATTACATGCATGAAAATCACTGGAGAAATAAATCAAACAGACAATATAAGTGTACATGTACGGTAATTATATTGAGGTTGCTCATGGGGGTACGTATTTTATATCCGGAATAAAACAGAATGTGATCTCCGGAGGGCTAAATGCAGGCCCAGAACAGTGAAACGTCATTGTGAGCAAAGCCAAAAAGTGATTCCGGTGATAATTACTGAGAATCCAGAAAAACACATTAAATCTTAATGGCTCCAACCGCAGCCGTTAGAGTAGAACAGGGGATCGCGACAACTTTCCAGTCTGGTAAGGAAATGAAAGAGGAAATTAAGTTGGAGTTTTCGTAATTGTTTTAACGTAATTGTTAGATAAAAGGCAGCCATATTGGAAGGTTTCTGCGTGGAGTCGATAGGTAGTAAAAAAAACACATTTCATGCATGGAATGTTTTATTATTTGGTTAAATATCTAGGTAGCACAACGAAATTTTGTGAAACTAAAGTGAAATGAAAGCTTGCGTATCGGAGAGATCTTTCAATTTTCAACCCTCATGTGGAAAAGTTAATTGAATTTATTATTAAGAAAGACTTTGATACAATTTGAATTTTCAAAATTATTACCTGTATTATTGGCTCACCTTCTTTGTTGCAACTCATCCGAGTCAACATTCCTTGTCCTAGACTCAGAAACAATGAATTGCTGCTCCTCAATCATCACTCTACTAATTATTCTCCACTGTCCAGAATGTCGACACGTGTTAACTCAAGCCATGGTCTTGACATTTTTTGTTGCAGTCTAAATGATTTTTGTCATTCTGTACGACTCTACCAAAACTTTGACTTGACCTTGGTTGTGATGTGAATGTTCTTTTTTATGTATATGTGGTCCTATTTTTGTCATTGCTTCATTTGATATTATGTATGTGCTGTTCTTTCTCTGTTGCTTTTTTTCCCTTATTTCGTGTTTCGTATTTTTGTTGTAATTGGACAATAGTCCGTTAGTTTATAAATAAATGTATGTTATTTTTTAAATATTTTATGTTATACGCATAGATTGTTAAATACAAGCTTTTTTTGGACTGCAAGTTAGAAAATAACACTAAATAATTCATCTTTATATGTTGCAGTGTGAATAACTGGGTGAGGGGAGGGTAGATTAGATTGAGAAAACAAAAATTAAGCTCATATTGACACAGTAACTCTAGCCACTGATAAATTTAACATCAAAATTCAAACAGCTTAACAGACTGTTCGTATTCAGATCATATATCAGGTATGGGACCTGTTGTCACAACCACTGATTCCTCTAATGCAACTACTCTGGGGAGGTTAGATCAAATGACAAAGTCAAAATGACAGATGTGTAGATGGACTCATAAAACAGACAGCAGTCAGCTCATATCGATGCCATAACCCTTCACACTGATTAATTTAATAACATCAAATTCTAACACCGCAACAAACCACGTCAAGCTCAGGGAGGGACCAACTCAGGCCTCACATGCCACTACCGTAGGGTGACCAGATCAGATGATGAAGTCATCGGGTGTAAAGGGCTTAACACACCTTACAGCAATAACAGTGATTCCATAGACTCCCCATTGATAAATGATGTTCTCGTCCTTTTCAAACACCCCAATACGTAACTAGTTGGATGCAGATCAGGTATGGTTTAACCCTCGGAGCCCGCTGCCGGTAAGTGGATTATGTCCCGGGACCGGCGTCCTGGGATCCCGGGATATCTGAATGCGCTCTGCGTCCCGAATCAAATTAACGCTTGACATTTCGCCCTTCGTCCGGGGACCGGCCGGGCTATTTGCCCGACATCATCTGGACCAGGGGTTCTCAACACGGCGCCAGGTAGGAACACGGCGTCGGTGGAAACATAAAAGGGTTAAATGGCGAGTAAACATACATTACGTTGACCTTTACGATTGCTTTAACAAACTTATGTTTACAATTCAACTGTGTAATGCTATTGTCGTGACAACATGCGGGAATAGTCTGTTGAAACGCTGACCGAAAGACATAACAAAAATATATTATATCCTGTAACTACAATATTACAACGTTTATTATTTATTTATAAACGCCCTGGTGAGCTTTTGCATAATAAATTAAAATAAGTGCATGAGTAGATAAAATAATACAGTTAAAAAATATATACATGAAATAATACAGTACAAAGTAAAATGTTTTTAAAAATGAATGGCAAACAAAAATTTGACAATAGTTCCCATACATTAGTGACAAATAAATATTAAATTTAAATGTCTTTCAATTTTTGGCAGGTTAATGTGAGAGACGTCAATATTTGAGGTGTATTCATTCCCGAGTGTATGTAGGTGAGAAATGGGTGTATGCATGTGGTAGTTGGTATGGAAGTTATTGTTGCAGAATAATACGCATTATAAAAACAATGTCCATTATAAAATCACGAATAACGGTTTTTGTGGCGACTGGAATTTAAATAACAGAACTTTCCGCTAATCGGACAACAGTACAAGTCGATGTGTGATTGATTTCTACTGAAATGTTAATACAGTAAGAAAACAAAAGAACAACATTTTAATTAATAACAAATGAACACAGAGAAAGAGACAGATAATATGAAACGAAAGAAGGAAAACGTCAACTGAGAACGTGATAAAAGAATAATGAGAAATTTTATGAGTTTACGGGAAATATTGGACAAATTCAATTGATTATTAAGAATAAAACTATTAATACATACTTTTAGTTTTTTTTACTATTTCCGATCGCCATATCCGTTGAAGGGTTAAAAAGAGACTCTTCGCATAATATCACGTTATTTAATAAGACAACACAATAAAAAAAATTAAAAAAACATGAAGTTAAAAATATGTGATTTTAACAGTGTCAAATATACAGTAGTAGTCCGTCGTTAGTTTTTCCAACTGAAAATGTGTGTGTTTTTTTTTAAATCGTGCAACGCGCATTTAAAAAAAATATATATGCATAATTTAATTTTGAAAGCTTTTGAGAAACTTCTGGCTGGGGTTGAAATCAACTTGACCACAGCGCAGTCTGAAGCGTGCGTGACGGGGGACCTCCGAACTATATTAAGATTTCAACTATGTATATATATACAACTATACTGATTCCGGAAACTAACAGACATAACCCCAGAAGCCTTAAAGCTTGCTTTAATATTACAATCTCAAGAATTTGGGGGACCGAATAATGTGTTTTTGGAAGCTTAAGTTCATCGTATAAACTGTTTAAATAATTGTTCAACTTATCGAAGCTGAATTGCTATTAGTTAGTAATCAAACCATAAAATTATGAAAAGATGCGTAAGTCTGCGCATTTTTAATTAATTTTATATTTTCGTAGAAAGCAATTACTTTGTGGTTTGAAATATTTAATGAAATTACTGTTTTTATGGAGAATATGAGTAATATAATATGAACTCATATTATCTCTTTCTCTCTGTTCCTTTGTAATAATTTAAATGTTATTCTTTTTTTTTCTTCTTATTTTATGTTATACCTCTATTGTGTTCTCCCTCTGTATGTATGAGTATATATATAAGCATACACTATGTATTTTTTGCTAAGTTAATTTTGTACCCTGATGATGCTTAGGTTAAGCGAAACTGGTCGGTCATAAAAATTAAAATTAAATGTATGGTCTTTTACAAAGTTATTATTTCCTTTAATTACTTAATTTATTTTATTTAGATATGAGATACACAGTAATACAAAACTACATGTTTAAATACATATTGAGAAAAAAGCTTAATAAACACACACAAATAAGATAGGTTCCTTATAAATTGGTTTTATACATATTTTGAAGGATTTACATTATTACCTACCTGAATTGGAAATTCGTTTTTTTTAGAAAGTTATTATTGTCTAACACTAGAACATTCGATAGGTTTTAATGGTATTTATTCAAAATAAATTGAATCAATTGTTTAACCAGAGCGTAATTATAAAAAGGCAAACAACAAAGTAAGGAAAATTAGATAAATAATAGATACAAAGTATTAACCAAGATGTTAAATTACGGTTTAGTTAATGTTTAAAAGTTATTATCTGTTTTCAGTTATTACTGCACATACGTCTCAGAGATCTCATTTCCACAGCATTCAGTCATTTTCATCCTTCCTCTGTCAAGTTCCATGCTTTACTGCTATACATCAGCGTTGGTATAAGTACTCCATTGTGGACTGCTAGCTTCGCTTCTTTGGACAATTTCTTATTACGTACTCGTATGTGCGGTAAAACCACGTACGACCGTGTTAAAAATGTGGATATCCGGAAAGAATGCAAGGATGATGGAAAGCATAATGAACAGGACCAAGAAAGGGACGTTTAGATAGTTTGAGCATGTAGAGCGAATGAACAAAGAAATGAGTGTGAAAATAATATATGATGCGAAAGTGAATGGAAAAAGAAGTCGGAAACGCCCGAAGACATGGCACGATTCAGTAAATCAATTACTTGAATCGGGTCATGTGAAGAGTCAGTACAGCAGAAGAGTATGTGTGGGACGATGTATGAATATGAATGAAGCAAGGAGCGTATGCCAAGACAGAGTTGTATGGCGGTCCATCCTTTCTGCCTACCCCTGCGGGGAAACGGCGTGATGGTTAGTTAGTTAGTTACAGTTATTATAGAAATGTTGTGATTCATCTTTTGAACAGGTTAACAAAAACATGTAGGACTAATCCGAATTTCTAATAGGAATTTTGGTCCAAACTGAAAACTTACCTTTTAATACTCTCATATCCTTAAATTCATTAAAAGAATCTCAACATAATCTGTTTCTCGACGAATCACCTTTAAATACACAAATTTTAACTAAATCCTGTACTGTGCGACAAATTCAGAAAGTCCATTTGAAAATTCCCTCCCATGTCCTAAATCGGAAAAAATAATTAAATATTAATAAAATTAAATTAAATTAATAAAACATAAAAATCTAATTATAATTTTAAGTTAATAAATGTGTCTATCTGATGGGACACGTCAGTTAAGTATGTTCCTGTATATTTTCTCTTTAAACTAGGAATTAATTTCAAATAATAGAAAATAAGATCTGTATAGCGCCCTTGAGGTGATTTTTCACAAAAAACGAGGCTATACAAATCATCCAAATAATATTATTATTGTTATTAAAAATATTCTTTAGAGTGGGTAAGATTTTTTATTAATTTCTTCATCTGAAATAAAAAACAAATGTGCGTGATTTTAGTGTTTTTTGCACGTAGCTTTGCAGTATACTAAAAATAGAGATATTTAGTAAATAAAAATTAATTTACAATAAATCCTCTGAGGATCAAGACGAAGAACGGTTTGCGAAATAGTTGTGATCTAGATTCAGAAATAATTTTATGCTATCCAACCACCCACCATAAAACGAAGACGAGGCAAGAGACAGGTATTACTACAAAAATATCACCACAACCAAACATATCCATTGACGCGTTTAAAAAAAAACTAAAATCCTACATTCAAAAAAACGCGAGTAATCCATCAAGTTCTATTATTTATTAAATGCAAGCATTAGTAACGTAAAAGCACTCCGTCGAGCAAGGGCGTACTGAGACTTGTTTTAAAAATTCCAGAATTAAATGTCTGTCTTCCGTTCGAAAAATGTAATTGCTCTGGTATAAAATCGTCCAAAGTTTACGAAAGTTTTCTGTTTGAAACTATTTTCAATTCGCAATAACGTAATTTCCGTCATAGACTATGTAGCTTTGAAACAATAATTTTACCGTAAAAAAATAAGACAAGGCACCAGTTTTTTTATGTTTTATCAATAGTTTAAGTGTTGAGGCCAAGTGGTCTAAAGCGTCGGCTTCTTGGATTCAACCGTCTGGAAGTTGTCCAGCTGTGTAACCCTTGTCACATTTGACATTGTCACTAAATCGCCCATCAACACCATTTTTAATGTTCACCGTTATGCTTGACTGCTGATTAAACAACCAAACCTAAAATTTTACCAAAATCTAACGGGCCGAGAGTGGGAGGTTAACTGTCAGTCAAAATATTTGGTAAAGGATGTTCAAACAATGGGCCTACAGAGACATCCATCATGTATTGTGTTGTATTGTTTCATAGTACTTTCACGCAGACGAAAAAGATATTGATTTCTTAAGTCTAAACTTAAATTAGCAAAAGCCACAAATTATTCATAACCCTGAAATGTATATATATATATATATATATATATATATATATATAATATATATATGTATATATATATATATATATATATATATATATATATATATATATATATATATATATATATATATATATATATATGTATATATTTATATATATATACATTTCAGGGTTATGAATAATTTGTGGCCTAATTTATATATATGTATATATATGTATATGTATATATATATATATACATTTCAGGGTTATGAATAATTTGTGGCTTTTGCTAATTTATATATATGTATATATATGTATATATGTATATATATATATATACATTTCAGGGTTATGAATAATTTGTGGCTTTTGCTAATTTAAGTTTAGACTTAAGAAATCAATATCTTTTTCGTCTGCGTGAAAGTACTATGAAACAATACAATACATGATGGATGTATGTAGGCCCTAACCTCCACTCGGCCCGTTAGATTTTTATTTTATATTTCTGTATGGGAGGCAGTGTTAACTTTACATAGTTTCTTTTTGTTGTTACCTACGTATGACGGATGTGTTCAGAATTTTTTTTTAATCAAAAAATCTTTTCAAATCTAGACAAGTACCTTCTTCTATAATTTATTTTAGCAGACATTGTTCTATATTTAGAATGGATGGGTCAAATAAATTGATATTTTGTTTATGAACGTGGGTTATTAATAATAATAAAGTTTTTTATTCCAGAAGGTATGCAGGAGTTATGCAATACATTCCGTAATTGATAATAATACATAAAATAAAATTGTTATCCATAATAATATATACACAATAATAAAGAAAAACATAAATCCATAGGAAAAAAATAAAAATAATAAATGTAAAAATTGTTAATAGAGGATATTAGGTTTCATGTCTATAGAAGGCCATCAAGAGGGAGTCCATCCAGACGGCATTAAGATTGATGGGGCCAATATCTTACTCCAATGAATTTCTATGCTAGAATTTGAGATCTGACGGAATTGCATGATGAGGTCATTTCCAGAGTTTAAATTGATAATTATTAATGTTATTTAGTTTTCCAACGAAATGACAAAGTTATAGAGCGCCACTGCTGTCCATCATTTATTTTTTACACATTTACATGTCTCTCCAAATTCAATATAAGCCTCCGCATTGTACGCAGAGCTTTATTACAATCAAGGTAAAATGTGCGGCGCGCATTATAGAAAAACAGGCCCGCAAAAATATTTCCGATGCGGAGACCATTCAATATTCCAGCACTGTGTAAATATATTATTTGATGTGTGACAGTTGGTTGGGAGCGTGTGCCGAGGGTCTCAAATACATGATTGAATGTTCGGATTTAATAATAACACATTTCTGAATGCGAGACGCACTCGCAGCGCTGAATGGGGCACAAAACGTGTTCCCTGGCAGCTCGTAATGGGGAGGGAATGGGAATTAACGATATTACTATTGTTGAATGCGAATCCTTTTGCATTCAGCATTCGGTATCATGAGAAGGTAATTTGTAACAATAAAAATGAAGGACGTTGTGATATGTATTTTGTGAGGTGATTTGTGTAGCCCCTTCTGCCAAATACTCGTATGTGTTAAACATACGAGAATATGTATAAAAATAATCAAGTAACATCTTAACTACAAAGCTAAAACCTTTTTTAAGCAGCAAAAAATCTCGACCATTAATTGAGCCCTAGCGTCATCAAATTTGTAAAGTATTTCTGTTTGGAATTTCTAAGTCGGCACAACTAAAATCATCTCTGAACGTCTTTTTTCTCTGAGTTGAACAACTTTCCAATAACCACTACCAAAAAAAACACAAGACGCCGTATCATTTTCCACTGTCTAGAATGTCGAGACTTGTTAACTCAAGCCATGGTCTTGAAATTTTTGGTACCAGTCTGAATGATTTTTGTCATTCTCTGCGACTCTACCAAAACTTTGACTAGACCTTGGCTTTGATTTGAATGTTTTTTCTTATGTATATTTTGTCCTATTTTTGTCATTGCTTCATTTAATATTATGTATCTGCTGTTCTTTCTCTGTTGCTCTTTTTTCCTATTTCGTGTTGTGTATTTTTTAAAATTGGATAATAGTCCGTTAGTTTATAAATAAATATCGTCGAATCCATATTTTTAATCGTTAAGCGTTGACTGTGGGTAAAGCTAGTTGACCAAATAAAACTAAACATATTAGCTTGTAATTTTATCTCTTGGTTTGCTATTTTTGTAACATTGCTGTTTGATTTTACTTATACGCCCGCGAATTTGCAACATTTCACTTTTTTTATGTAAATACCGCACAAGAGTCCGAACTGCTCCTAACTGTCAGGAGCTAATGGGACTATGGCATTCCTAATTGGGGTATGTTGTAAAGCTGAATGAAATCAGTAGTGGAAAGAGATAGAAAGAGGAAGGTTGGTGAGTACCTGGTTATTCAGATCTGGTCACTAAGCACGGCTATTACCATTTCAAGTAACGTTTCGATTCTGAATGGCGGTCTTTCACCAGGACGATATTACGAGTATCGACCACTTTGTACTATTATAGCATCATCTTGGCTTTCACAGATGATCACGGTTAATGCAACTTATGGATAAATTAAGCCCCGAAATAACGTCGGCTTACTCTAATTACTGAAACATATGCAAATAATGTGATGCATTTCATCAAAGTACGAAATTTTATTTCTTGCTTTTATACTGTCTGGATGTGTACTTGAATTCGAAGAAATAAGTGCAACCTTAAGATAGACAAGTTGCATGGGAAATATTCGATTCTCGGTTTTCTGTTAATATGGTCTTATCGGAAAAAGATATTCTAGAAAGATCAGAGTCGAGTCTATTTCCCTAGAGTCAAAGTATTACTACTGACTTATAGAATCGCCATCTTTCTTTAACGCATTAATTTTTAATGTTTTTTTCTATATTTCCATTTAAATTTAAAAATAAAACTTAAAAAATTAATTGAATTTTTTTTTTTAATTTAAGGGTAAGCATTCATTTAAATTTTTAAAAGTATACGGTTGCTAAAAAAGGGGTAAATGTACGATGTAACTACTTTTGAGGGGTAAATGATACTGCTGAACTTGCAAAAATCGCAAGTGCGCCCCACTTCGTTAAATTTGGCAGCCACCTCTGGTCTGGAGCCCCGAAATACGTGAAAAATATATTTGACTCTGTGCAGAAACGGGCGGTCGGTTTAAAAGATTCCTCTTTCTTAAAAAAACACAGAGGTCAGGTGGGTGCTGTCCTTGTTCTACCAATATTTCGAATGGACTATGTTCAGAGGAACTTGCATCATTGATCCCGTCGGCACCGGTGCACAGACGGGAAACACGCCAAACGCGCGCCCAACACATTTTACACAGCTGTCATTCGTCAGATGAGAACGGGTTGCTTCTACGACTCGTAGGTTCCTTGGGTTCAAAAGCTAGGCTATGGAATTATTTTCCGGTTTCTGTGATTCTTTCCTCCTACAACATGGGCCTCTTCAAGACCTAGGTTCGTCCTTATTTTTCTTCAAAATAACCCTCCACACAGCATCCACAAAGATTACATAGGCAGTGAGGGAAATTATTTCCTGCAGGGTCTCTTGTGTGAAATTAACATAAATATATTAATAGTAAAAGAAGAAGAGCATGAGTAAGTGTCTAACAACCTCCATTTAGGCAATTAAAAAAAAACATTACGATGACCGTTAATAATTAAAAATGCTGTTTTTTAATGTCGTGTCTCTTTATTTTGAATAGAATGTTAAGTACACGAGTAAAAAAGATTTTCAAAAGAGTTTCAATTTTTAGAATGATGTAAAAAATATTAATTATGCATTTAAAGTGGTTTGAATTTTATTTGCGGAATAAAAAATTACATTCATATGTATCCTACGTAAAAAAAAAACAAACTATAACACAATAATATAAAGCATTTTTGCGGCACGTTCCAGAGTAGTAGATACTCTAAGTATCGCCACCATTTAGAATTGAAACGTTGTTTGAAATGGGTTAAGCCGTGTTTGGTGACCAGATCTAAATAGCCAGGTACTTTCCAACCTTCCTCTTCCCCATCTCATTCCCCTCCTCACTATTTTCAGCCTCACAACATACCCCGATTAAGGATGCCATAGTCTCACTGGCTCTAGACGGTTGGGAGCAGTTGGGACTAGTGCGGTATTGACTATAAAAATAAAAAAAAAATTATTGGACAGTGTAATGGTTTTTAAACCACACAATCGTAGCTACCTAACACTTGTTAGTCTGCTTAAAAAAATTAATTCTAAATTCTGGCGGGAAATTGTCATTTCTTCAAAAAAATCTAAGTGGACTATGCTTCACAGTTTCTAACTCCACCGTCTTTGTTTATATACCCGCATCTAAGTCTTACTAATCTGTTCTTCAAAAGCCGCTTAATTTCAAACACTTGTTAAGCCTTAAATCCGCTAGTTATTCCTTGCAATATACATGTTAGCTCCCTCCGTTATAATGAACGCAACTGCGTAGCAAATACCAGCAAACACACTCGGAGTAAGAAAGCCCTCAAGAATGTGCCGACCTTAGAAAGGCGAATGCAAGTCGCTGCCAAGAAGTAGAAAAATCAATAATAGAAATGTTTGCAAAGCGACGGCAGATGATAGAGAAGAGATATCAAAGGAAAGTGGAGGCATGTGTGGGTAATGGGAATTTACATATACGTTTGTTTGGTGTAAGATGTTGAGTGGGTATGTAGGTACTTCACAGAATGAGTGTTTAGTTGGGGAGGTAAACACATTTCTATGGAAACACGTTTCATCTACGGAGATAGCATTTAACTTTGATAAAAATGTAAAAATATCGCGGTATGAAAAAGTTGGGTATGACTTTGGACTGACTCGATACAACATCTTAGTAAGACGCAATGTATAGTCAAATTAACTATAAATAATTTCATATTTATTAGCATCAATGCTTATTGACTATTTCGTGTTTAAATAATATTAAAAATCTAAAACACAAATATGAAACAGAAAAAAGCCAGACACTAAAAAGAACGATGGTCGTGTCCGAGACTCGAACTCGGAACCTCTACTGTATGCGAGAGTAACACTCTGCCAATTAAGCTATCAAGACCTCATTAGAATGCGGCATTTTCAAACGATCCCATACTTATATTGAAAATTATTAATATTTGAATTTATTCCGATTTTAGGCCGTCATAAAATAATTTCCTTTGTGAGTAGGTACCACCGCACCAGTGTGAACTTTTCAAATTTGCAATGGGTGGTTTTTCAAATCGCTACCTACCTAATAAAGTAACCTACCCATAATGTATTTTAGCAGACGTTATTATACCAAGTTAGATTTCGTGATTTTTCACGAGTAAAAACAAGTATAAACATACTAAAAAAACATATATACTATGTGTTATAAAAAATACACCAAAATATAATGGAAATACCGAGGTCGCCTTTAGCCTTGAATGACTATTGCCACGGGCAAAACGTTTGATACATTGCTTCATTTGTACGAGCGGATTGCAATTTGAAAGATTGGAATATAGATGTCGGGTGGGAATACTGTATTTGTTCTACTGGTATTTTAATTAAATGTACTCGGAAGAACTAGGATATTTGATTACTTCGACAAGGGTCAGCACCTAAGAATGACGCTAAACGTAACTTTCTAGTATTCTAATACAAGCAATACTAAAATGATTTATCTGTAAATTTTCAAAGAGTAGTTAGAGAAATGTCTGAGGTTTCCAGTGAATCCAGTGTTTTAACTGTAATCTTTTAAATTTCATAAAAAAACATATTAAAACGTCAGTAACAGATACCGATTGAAAACCTGCGAAGGCATTTTTGAACATTTTACCTAAAATTCTAGTATGCATTTCATAAAGAATTAAAAACCTTATTGTTTAAGAATTGTGTTCACTGGAAACCTTGGATATTTTTCTAACTACCCGTATAGAATTAACACTCGATTCATTCGTATTATTGTTTGTACTAGATGACCAAAAAGTGTATAATTTTGGGTGTTGACCCTTAAAATACCCTACACATTGCATCTCAAAAAATGGCATAGACCACTAGGAAAAACGTCCAGCATCAAACAAAAAAAATTTAAAAAACAGTCAATATCTTGTAATTAAAATTTAAAACGTCAAAATGATTGTTGAAAACTAATTATAAACTAAATTTGTAGTACTTTATTTTTCGTCTATATTTTACTTTGAAATTTATTTTACGGTAGAAAAAGAGAATGTAAGTCGAGATTAACAAAAATAAGTCGAATTTGAGCATGGCCCGTAAACCCGCTGTTGTGTTTGTCTTCCAGCCTAGTTAAAGATAAAACGAAGACGAAGACGACTCCTGCCCGGAGAAACAAAGCGCACAAGTTCTGGAAGGCCGATTAAGTCTGGGGTGAACCTTAGTTCCTTATTCACCCGAGAGGGGCATGGGCAACATACTGCGATTATAAAATAGATTTTATAAAGCATACTTAAAAATATGTATTTTGTTTGGTGTGTAAAATGGAAAGTTTTTGACTGATCAAATCAACATGTCATATTTATTAAACATAACTTTTCATATATTTTTTTTTTTATGTTAACGGACCATAGTCCAATTACAAAAAAAACATAACACGAAATGGGAAAAAAATATCAAAAGAGAACAAACAGCACATACATAATATTTGAATGAATCCATGACAAAAATATACATTTGATAGAACATTGAAGTCAAAGCCTGAACAAGGTTTTGGTGGAGTCAATGATGTTAGACACAATAAATTGTATTCTTCGAAGATTATTATCGTAAAGAATGACATGAATGAATAAACATATACAAAGACTTATTTTAAGGGATGATGAAACATCAGAATAAATAAAACTAAAATGATTTGTTCATTCAAAAAAGCTTAGCAATTTTATTTCTCAATCAACACTCTGCGGTGAGGTCTAGTCATAAAATTGAAATTGGCGTTAATGAATCGATACAGCGTCAACGCCAGCAATCTCATTTCCATAGTAAGCTACTGAACTTTGAAATGTATATTTTTTTGTGTAGTGAATACCACACAAGAGTCCCAACTGCTGCCAACCGTCTAGACCCAGTGAGACTATGCCATCCCCAATCGGGGTACTTTGTGAGGTTGAAGGTAGTGGAGAGGGGATAGAGATGTGGAAAAGAAAGGTTGGGAAGTACCTGGCTATTCATATCTGGTCACCAAACACGGCTAAAGCCATTTCAAGCAACGTTTTGTTTCTGAATGGTGGTCTTTCACCAGGGCGATACTTAGAGTATCTACCACTCTGGAACGTGCCTAAAATATACTTTTTATTATTTTTACATGAATTAAATGCGTTATGACACATATTAATTAAATAAAAGTTATTGGCGCACGCCGGGTTTGAATCCGCGACCTTTGGATTCGTAGTCGAGCGTCTTACCACTCGACCATGGAGACCGTCTGAGGAATATTAGCATTGAAGTATGTATGGGTCTTAAAAACCCAATGTTAAAGTTTAACAAAGAATCTTGATAAAACTCCTCGGTTACAATTACGCATCCAAGCACATATAAATTGCTTCATTTGAGAAATGTTGATACATCTCCTCGGCGGTTGTAATTATTGCCGCCGCCTCCAGGGAGATTCGCCTCTGATGGAAGCAGCGAAAGGGAAAGTTTATTTATTAAAAGATAATGTCAGAGACGAAAGATGCCGCTGCTCTCCGCTCAAAACAGAAATTTGCATATAATTGTTTATTTGAGCGAAGTAAGCTCTCGGTGACATTAGATTAGATTGTCATAGATGAGCCCTCCACAAAAAAGTTATTGAATGAAATTAGGTTTGTTTTCTTCATTAGCTTTCTTTAATCCAACTTTAAAGAAGAATGTCTAAACATAAAATGGCAATTGTGTATTTAGATGTCCTTTTTATTCACCGGTGCTCATATTCGCCATAAAAATGGTCATGGGCACAGATTAAATAATTTAGAAGCACATAGTCATATTCTTAATAATCGAGTCAAATTTGTCCAGTAGTCCAATATTAGGCATATTTTCCGTAAACTAACATAAAATTTTCACATTATTATTTTATCACGTTCTCAGTTGACGGTTTGCCTCTGCCATTTCACATTATCCGTGTATTTATCTCAGTTTCTTTTTTATAATTAAAATGTTATTCATTTGTTTTCTGACTGTTCTCTTTTATGTTTTTTTTTTTAAATTTTATGTTGTGTTCTTTCTCCCTCTGTTTGTATGAGTATATATAACCACACGCTATGTATTTTTTGTTGACTTTGATTTTGAACCCTGATTATGCTAAGGCTTAGCGAAACCGATCGGTTATAAAAATTAAAATAAAATCTGTGGTTATACACAAAGTTATTATTTCATTTTCATTAGATTTATTTCGTAATGTTTATTTTCGCTAAGCCTCTTTTTTGTCACCATAAACTACCAAAGAGGCGTCTCTTAAATAAACCTACAGAGCGAAGTGTCAGCAGGCCTAGGGTAGGCACTTAGATGGCTGTATGGTGTGGAGGCAACCACTAAAGCCTTAGGTATAAGGCTCTGGAAGTAAACAGCTGGAGACCAGCTGGGTTGAAAGCGTTTCCTAGAGGTCTATGCTTCTCGTTGATGATGTATGTATAAAATATGAATTATTATTATGTGTCGTAATATAATACTAATATTCATCACTATTTATAAGCCTTCTAGCGTCCTGTTTTAGACGTAAGCCTCCCTCAAATGTGGCCTGTTTTAAAGAATATTTGAGGTTTTAAACCATTCGAAGCCTACAATTATCTAAGGGTGGCCAGCGTATATCATTTGTGGGCGACTTGGTTTCTCTTTTCCAACCAAGCGTGTCATCTGTTAGTATTGGAATTCCAACGGTATTTTGTCCATGTCCAGTATACGAGTAGTACCACTTGAGTATAGAGATTGTAAGAATAACATCGATTTTGTTTTACTTGTGGCTAAAGTTTATTCGCGGTTATCGAAAATAAATTTTAAAAACACACACAAAAGAGCTATCTATATGTTTTTTTGTTTTTGTTTTTGTATTTTTATTTAGATGTATGCAAATATTTTTTTCACACATCTAGTAAAAAAAACATTTATACATTTCACAATAAGAAAGCAAAGCACATAAGGTTACTATACAGCAGATATAAATTGAAATCTTAGTAATCTTAAGAATCATAGTTTTTTTTTTAACATATTCAGTACAAATCCTACAAAAAGTGCCAAGATTTGAGGCTTCTTTTAAGGCATTTGGAAGACTATTAAAAAAGTTGTTGTCCTTTGTAAAACACGCTGTTTTGAGTACACGCAAGTTTTGTTTTGGGAAGCCTAATATGTATAGCAATCAGATGCTTATGAAATATTCTAGTTTTTAGGTTTTTTAATAGAGAAAGAACTTAATCAATATAAGGGTGTTTTATATTAAAATAGGTATATCTTGCGAAATCTATATCAGAGGGTGTAGTAACTGGAGACGTGTGTTCGGTATTAATCTATTTGCAATTCAGCATTTCTAAAGGAGCAACAGGATGTGGATGATGAAATGTCTATAAAATGGTTATGAAATGAAGCGAGGGAATAAATATCAAGAAATTTCACATGCGAACAAACTAGTATAATAGAATGTACGTTTTTATCCGCAGTGAGGAGTTACATTGATGCTAGTAAACTTCTGATAAGGGGTACATGTACAGCAAGATTACATAGTATACATGAAATTAACATTTAAAATTTAAACAATATCCAGAATCTTTCATATAGCTGAAAAAACCTGAAAAATAGATAAGATTGAACCTGCTGTTTTGAAAAAGATATTAAAAAACATAGTTCTTGTAGGTGAAATGAAATACCTGTACGTGAACAAACTGGATGCGGAACGTTGGGAAAAGATAACAAATGCGGGAGCGTAAAATGTTAGAAACAATGAAAACATAGTTAAAGCATACAACCAAAAATAGTTAACATAACCAACTCCACAGCAAAATGAGTAAAAATAGCACATGCCCAGCGGAGGATTGAGACTAAAGCTGCTACCTGAAACGCTGGTCTGTTTGCAGGAAACCTGCCAACGACGACCGTATCCGCTAGTTAGTATTTAGCGATCCCGTATAGCGCTTACCCACCACGTTAAATCGCGGTAATTCTTGCAGGAGTAAGAAAAATGTGAGCGGATTGGCCAAAAGATTTCAAAAGCGAGTTTTCTCCCCGTTTCGTGCTGTTGGGCGAGAGCGAGACGCCGCCTCTCTCGCCCGGGAGAGAGGTCATTCGGGAACCTCTTCATTTATCATGTACATTCCGTTTCATTTGTCATCCCCCCGGCTTCTGCGCCCCGCGCCCCGACGAGTTTCCACGCAATAATGTTTGGAGAATTACAGCGCACATCCAGCGAGTGGCAGTGGTGGATTGCAGCCAATATTAACACAATCATTTCGGACGAAAAATTTGGAGCAAAAAAGGTGATGTATGAAATTAAACAAAATTAATATTAAACCTTTATGATGAACTGTACCTTTTTCTTCCAGTAGGATGATGATGCAATTTCGACAAGTCGTTAAAAATTGAATGATATAATATCTCGGCTATAACTCAGTAAAAAAATATAGTACTAACTCCAAAAAGAAGGTCCCCCTATCTTTGATGATGCTGTGTAAAAGAGCGAACCTGGATCTTAAAGCTACTAATACTGTAATAGGGAGTAATACAAATGTGCAATTTTGAATTTATTGATTGACATAATTTTGATGGTTTCCGGCAGCACATTATAAGATTTCATCCCTTTATATAGAAAGCTACTTTGTGTGTTGGCTTTATTCTTTTCTGGTAGTCTAATTTCTTTGCATGCCCTTGTATTATATTTGTGAATTGTAACATTGTAGATAATTTTGTCAGAAAAAATACTTTGGTAACAAGTTGTTCTTTATTTTATTGAAATACAACAGCCATAAAAACATATCACGGCCATGTTGTTGAGCACTAGAACAAGTCGTAAAATAGACTTGTTCTCACACGAAAAATGATAACCGTACACAAATATTAAATATTACACAATACGTACACAAAATCGATCTTTTTCAGGTATCGTCATATTGAAAGGAAGTCCAAATTATGTCTCAATAGCTTTTTTCACACCCCGCGCGGTGTTCTACGCGTGAGTCAAACAAGTGCGAATAAGTATCAAGCAAAAGTAGAACATTGATGGAAAGGCCCTGATTTTTTTATTATTGTCATAAATGATATCATAGACTAAATTGTGCCTTTATGACTGTTTTAATATGTATGTATTTGTGGGGAACTGCTTCTAATGCTAGCTGCGTCAGGACGGAGCTATTTCCAAAAAAACAATTTCATTTAGCATATCGTCCCTGGAATAGCAAAAGGGCTTAAGCGACACTTTGGTCAAAAATGAGTTAAGTATGCAGTTTTGATTAGTTTTTATTTCTGCATCGAATGCTCTGACTCTCGTTTGATTCTGAAGACTTTTATGGCCCTTCAGCCATCTAAAATATATTTACCATTTGGGAGAAGGCTCGACTCAAGCGACAGAAGTTTGAGATTTTTTTAGCTTTTAATTGCTTCAGGTACCTCAGTAAGAGCACTGAGTTACCTAAGATAATTTTTTTTTCAAAATACAACCAGGTACTGAAGACTTGTGAATTTTATTGTAAAACAAAACAATCTTTAAAGTGCTCTGGTGTAAACTTCCCGAAAAGGCGCTTTAAGCTGGATTCACACCAACGTCCGGATCCGCTCAGTGACGATACTGTTCGACATGAGAGCTTATTGATATGGTATGAATATCAATCAAGGAGTATGTGCCAAGACAAAGTTGTGTGGCAGTATATCCTCTCTGCCCACCCTTGTGATATTTAACTCCTTAGTTAGTTAAATAATTACTTTGATGTGTAAAAATACTTACATCGCAGATTTTTTTTATTTAAAACCATTTTTTATCACTAAATAATATTTTTAATAATTAATAATTATTCAAAATATTATTTAGTGATAAAAAAATGGTTTAAAAAAAAATCTGCGATGTAAGTATTTTTACACTTCAAAATAATTATTTAACTAGCTAAGTATTTAAATATCACAAGGGTGGGCAGAAGGATATACTGCCACACAACTTTGTCTTGGCACATACTCCTTGATTGATATTCATACCATATCAATAAGCTCTCACGTCGAACAGTATCGTCACTGAGCGGATCCGGACGTTGGTGTGAATCTACCTTTAGTCATTTTGCCTTTCCGGGGACAGTATTTTTTTTTTAAAATAAATTACAAAAATGTAACATGGTGAATATGTCGAGAATATTTTCAAGGAATTCTAACATCTGATTCCTTTACATGTTTTGAGAATGAGGGATAGGTTACAATGTAGTTATATTTACAGCGCCCTTGAGGTGATTTATCACAAAAACGAAGCTATACAAATTATCCAAATATTATTATTATCAACAGTATTGCCTAGATTATGTTTCATTTAAAATAAAACCATCTTCGGGCGCAGGGCGGTAGAGTTCCTACTCCGCCCTGTTTCATTCGCATTGCCAACCCCGTAATGCAATGTTTTTGTCATTTTTGAATAACGCAAAGTCGTCACTTATCATCGTGAAAGGAAGTTATATAACCTTTTGCTGGTGTTTTCTTGGGCCATTCATTTTCTACTGTGTATCTGAAGAAAAAAACTGACGAGGATTTATTGTACACCCCGGATCTGAGGTTTTCACAAGCCTTAAGATACTCGTTCAGTGAGCAATACTTTTGTTCGGTACCTATTCATTAAATACCTACACATTTTATAATACATTACGTTCCTATCGAAATGAAAACCGAAGCAGATTTTCCTGTATTAAAATTATATTCAGGACATTATTTCTTAGAAATACAAGCATTACTACCCGGCTTCGCTCGAAATTTACTTCGTCACGTTGTCAAGGCAAGTCACATTCAAATGAGTTATCTCCATGTATTCTAATTATTGTGAAACAAATCGTTTTGTCCCCTGGTTTTATTTTGAAATCTTTTTCCTATTAGTTTTCTGCTTCAATATGAAGAAATCTGCGGCTGAGGCTCATCGAATGCTCTCGAATAGTTTTGTTGAGGCCGCTATTAGTGAAAAAAAACGTGTCGTGCGTGGTTTCAACGCTGCAAGAACGGTGATTTTGACGTCGAAGACCGGCATAGCGGTGGAAGAGAGAAAAGAGGAAGAGAGAGGAAAAGGAGGAAAAGAAGAGAGGAAACAATCATAAGCGGTCGTTATCGAACGCAATAAATGCGTTTGAGCCGAATATTGAAAGAAAAACAGCCGCAATACAATGAGAGACTCGATAAAGTGATTTTGCAGCATGACAATGCTCGACCCCATGTTGCGAAATTGGTCAAGATATACTTGGAAACGTTGAAATGGGAAGTCCTACACCACCCACCGTATTCTTCAGACGTTGCTTCCTCTGACCAAAACTTATTTCGATCAATGGCACACGACCTGGCTGACCAGCACTTCCGGTCTCACGAAGAAATAAAAAATTGAATCGATTCGTGGATTGCTTCAAAAGATGATTAGTTTTTCAATACGGGATTTGTACGCTGCCCGAAAGATGGGATAAAATAGTGGACAGCGATGAACAATAAGGCTTCGGATTTCGGAAAAAAAACGACGGAAAAAAAGTTGTCCTACTAATAGAAAAAATAATTTCACGTCACATCTGATTTTACGTCGCTCAAATGGATATGTTGTAAGTACATGATGGAAATATCGCCAAGAGCTTAAAATAAATGCGCTGATCTAAAAATATAAGACAGAAAAAAATTGACAAATTTTATTTGAATACGCTGGAGCTCATTCTTTGGAAGATCCTGTGGGACATATAAACAGGTATTTTTCGCTTTTTACGAGTACTTCAGATCTAGCAGTCGCAAACTTTAGATTCTGCTCCTTTTATTCAAACGTCAATGTCATTGTTTTTTCAAAACCAGAAAGCACAAAAACATAGACAAATGAAATAAATAAATCAAAAAATCACATCTGAGAAAAATATCCTTTTAGGAAAGCATGAAAAATCAATAAATAACGAGGATAACCCCAATGGGATAAGACGTGGGTGACATATTTACAAATGCTCTGGAAATCCCATCATTATTCTGCCCACATCCCCTGAACTCCTTGGACCTACACCAAATTGAATGGCGTCGAAGAAATGCGATTTTTGCTCAGAAAAAAAAGAAGAACTAAATAACTTCAGAATATAGAATTAAAACAATACTTTTCTAACACCGAAAAATAATTAAGAATCTGGGTTGGATGGAATGAATTACCACCTGACAATAACTCCGTGATCGAGTGGTTGAGACGGTCGACTACGAATTCAGAGGTCGCGGGTTAAATCCCGGCGTGCGTAAATATATTTTATTTATATTTTAAGCAATCACTTTGCGGTTCGACATATTTAATGAAAATGAAATAATAACTTTGTAAAAGACCACAGATATAATTTTATTTTTTTATGACCGACCAGCTTCGCTTAGCCTAAGCATCATGACGATGTCAAATGTGACGAAATTTTGAAACACACCAATCTAAGAATGTATTGGTTATTATTTATAAGATTGGGTTAGGTTAAGTACGAATACTTTTTCTTTTAACTTAACCTATCATAGAGCTATAAACCTCATTTCTTCCATAGAGGTTTCTACGTATATCCCTGAAATGCTTTATTCACAAACTGAAATATTATATACATTGTAATCATAATGGGTTTCCAATAAGATTTGCGTCATGTGAATATGCTTACCATTTTCACTTTCTCCAAGATACAGAGCTCGTATTAATTGCACAGACAGCTGTCATTTATAGATGGAATAAATAACGCAGCTATTGAGAGTTAAACGATTGAATAACGCAGCTATTGAGCTATTGGTTTAATATATATATATATATATATATATATTATAAAAGAAAAAATATATATTTCGGATGTGATGTGATGCGTGTACATAATTCTTATATTCAGTATATATATTTAATTTATGCCAACGTTCTTAAAATTTATAATAGTCATCATAGTTGCATTCCAAGCAAATGATAGGGGTTCAATTCTCACCAGTGACAATTTTTTTAAATATATTTTTTATTACTTTTTTTTTTTTTTTTTACATTTACTTTAATTATATTTTTCAATATTATTTCTGAAAGGAAACGCTAGTTACTAATGAGGCTCGTTACTCATTACCTCATTACGAAGGGCAATCGATATCCAATTAATTGATAAAATTGTCACAACTTTCTCGATGGTGTTATCAATAATTGCCTACCTGGATCTTGTGGCTATGTGAAGGAAAAATATTTTTTGCCTGGAGTCAGCGGGACTATGAGATTCTTTAGATCGGGGAAGGTTGTGAGGCTGAAGCAAGTGGGGAGGGTTGGGAAAGAGGAAGATTGTGAAGTATGTGGCTTTTCAGATCTGGTTACTAAAAACATATTTCTAATGGTGGTCTTTCACCTTATCTTAGTATCTTCCACTAAGTGGTAAACGAGGTGCAAATATGTTTCATATACGAGTATGTGCATATACTACCTTTTGATTTATTCACATCCTGCAATTGCAAAGCCCCTTTTAGTACAGTATTTTTTATTTGACATACCAGGTTTTGAATCACCAACTTCTGGACCAAGGTCCACACTGCTATGCCATGTAGGTCGTCGGTTAAATTCATTATACCTACTAAAAAGCGGATCCCTTATTGTGCAAAACAATCTCACAGAGTGAGACCGTCAGAAAAGAGTCGAGTTGGTTATTTACACGATATTGTGTTTCATTTATAAACTAAGAGTCGACACTTTACGATGATAAAGAGAAATAATGATTTTACCAAAATATTTTCGCAGAAAATACTTTTTCCACAAAATAAGGTTAAGTGCAGAAAGTACATTCGATGCTAAATTTATTGGGAAAAGCTACCTACTTTATCCAACTAAATTGGCTCTCAACTTCTTTGTTTTATTTAAATCCGATGTAAGGTTTTTCTAGTAAGTTTTCTACCTTCTTAAAGGTCTCCTACGCACATAACAAATAATACTGCGTCCGAATTTCTTGGAAAATAATCTTTCAGACTTGTACTGGATATCATGTGCTACATTGGTAATTTATTAAAAAAATCTCTCCTGGGGTTGCAGCAGATCATAAATTAGTATTAGATATTTATGAGGCTTGGTCGTACTGTACGTATTCCGAATCCATATACAGCGATAAAATAGTCCGAGTGTGTTTCCGACCGAGGAAAGGTCTTCAATTTGGCCTTGAATCTTCTGTTAATAGTTAATTTTGAATGGCACGTCTGACATCTTATTCCTCGTGTTCACTCCCACCCGAGGTGAGCAATAGATCACGCCACACGGTCGGGGTAATTCTCGGCCAAGGAATAGCCAAAAATCCTAGAATGGAGACACATTCACAAATATTTTCGTGAAAGCTATCACTTTGTGGTTTCACATTTTAAATGAAATAGTAACTTTGCATAAGACCGATTTTCTATTAATTTTTATAGCCGACCGGTTTCGCCTAGCCTAAGCATCATCAGAGTACAAAATGTAACTTAACAAAAAAAAACAAAGTGTGTGGTTATATTTACTCGTGCATACAGAGAGAGAACACAACATAAAATAAAATAAGAGAACAATAAAAAACAAAATAATAACAAAGGTACAGAGAAAAAGAGACAAATAATATGAAATAAAAGGGGCAAAACGTCAACTGAGAAGGGGATAAAAGAATAATGAGAAATTTTATGAGTTTACGGGAAATATACCTAATATTGAAAAGAAATCATGTTGAATATATACACTGTGTTTCACGATTTAATTGCGAAACTTTAGGGGGTGAAATTATTGATTAAACATCTAAGGAAAAACCAGTAATTTTTTCTTTCATTGGGGCTCAAAGAAAAACGAAATGATATTTTTTTTATTGACCTCCGGTTGACAAAAACCTGGTGCAAATAAGCTCCTCGTAAAATGTAAATACAACTTTCATGATGTTTTTTGAACACGAGCTAATACAATTCACGCGCGTAAGCATATTAAGTTAAAAATAGTTTTTTTTACTTTAATCCACTATTTTTATTATAATAAAAAAATTTATTGAATAAAGTTTCAAATGTGTTATTATTAAATCATTGAAATGGAATTCCACCACAAATTAACAGTTTCAAAATTAGAAATATATATTTTTTTTAAACAACAATTTGGTAATATTGTTATCTAACCGCTAGGAACAATTTGAAACATAACCTCGAAATTGAAAATTCCAAGGTGCGAAACACGGTGGTGGTGGATATTCTTGTCAGTTGAGTGCGAATAATAATGAAATAATAACATTGTATAAGACCAAAGATTTAATTTATATTTTTATGACCGACCGGTTTCGCTTAGCCTAAGCATCATCAGGGTACAAAAGTAAACTAAACAAAAAATACAAAGTGTGCGGTTATATATAATTACAAGGATTATTACTATATATAAATAGATGGAGAACACAATATAAAATAAAATAAGAGAACAGTGAGAAAACAATAGAATAACAATTAAAATTATAAAAATGGAACGGAAAGAAAGAAACACACAATATGAAATGGAAGAGGTTAAAAAATATATAATAAAAAATAATAATAATGGCCCAAGTTGAAAATTTATATACAACCCTGACTCTTTGACCTTATCATGAAAACATTTAATTCCGTAATTACCTCCTACACAGAATGGATGATTAAGCGTATTTTTTTTTCTATGATTCATCGTTCCATTTTTTTTAATTTCCACTCTTTACACCCCGTGGCCGCATCACGGCCGGGTAATTCCGTACCCGGCGGGTTCGCTAGTTAACGTCGCCCGGGATGGCCACCGCCACTCATCTTGTATACGTGACCGACAACTTTTATTTTACACGCGGCCGAGACTTAAAAAGCTCCGACCGATATCACGAAGTTAATGGTTACCGATATCCATCCTTGGACCCCCCGACAGTAAACTCACCCTTACGTTTGCGCTTACGGAAGAAAATAATCTGAGAATTTTAATGTTTAAATTTGTGTGGGTAGATTCACCCCCGATGTCAGTAAAGAAATTAGGTCTGGCATATTGTTTTTGACCAACGAGTAGGAACGATCATTTCTTATGTTGATGTAGTATTCGCATAGCTTAGAGTATATGGAGTGGTATCAATCCAAGGCAGTGTAGTCAGTTTTTGATGATTTTTACCTGACTCGGCGAACCTGGGCGTGGCTAAGACCAAGGCTAGGGTATTTATACATCCATTCATATAACATATCGACATAATGTTTTAGTTTATTCGTATAACCACGTTTTCACAGTATTGATAGCAACAAAAATATAGCATCTAACCTAAAAAACCATTTAGTTGTGTCAAGTTTAGTGGGATAATAAAAAATGTGGGCGGAGTCCCGCGGTGACCCAGGAGCCCAAGATCATTGTGACAGTAGATAGAAGCGGTGTATTATATTTGTTTTCTCTTTCTCTCTCATGGTGTACGACGTAAAAACCCGGAGAAAGTGATTTATCGCAAGTTTGTATGGGTTGGGTAAAAATAATTAGCTCTCTCTCCATACATTGTTTGTCCAAGGCGCATAGGCTTCTGCTCTGCCTTTCAACATTACTTGTGTAACGTAAGTACTGGTTTCGCCAAGCGAACGATAAAATGACCGAAGCCTTCCTATACAAATGCGTAGACACAGCGAAGATGGAGCGCCGATCGTGTTCAAACTTAATTCCTTATGATAGATTTAATAAACTTTCACCAATTATGGGCAATCTTCGCCATGCTTAAGATATATATCGTCACTGGAAAGGCAAGAGGGTTCAAGCGACACTTTGGTCAAAAATGAGTTAACCCTTATCACTCGAGAGGCGCCGCTACGGCGCCATATAAAATTTTAATTCCACTCGTTAGGCGCCGCAGCGGCGCCATGAACAATAGTCATACATTTTATTGTTTACAAAATCCAAGGGTGCACGGACAGGTTTCTTCATGTTTACAGTTAGTTGCGTCTAGTACCTGCTACTGAATGCTTGTGTATTGTGCTACATTTTTTTTGTTTTTAACAATTAATACGCAGTTATTTATTCAAATATTTTTTTACTCCATAGTGAATATGTATGAAGACGAAATTAGTGATGATGACTTTGTTTTTGAGTGTGAAAGTGACTGTACCGGCGATATTTCAATGCAACATGACAGTTCAGATAGTGAATAGAAGAAAAAATGCGTGTTTTGGACACAAGTAGCAGTTCAAGTGCTTCCAACGTAGATATACAAGAGGAAGATGTAAATGGTGGCGCAAACTTTTTTTTTGGGGGATGGAGATATGTTCCATAAATTCGTATATCTTGTATAAATCCATAAAAAAGAAAAATAACGAAAAACCACTAAGCCATTTAAAGTAAATAAAAGTTTTGGTTGATCAGTTGGTGGGTGAGTACAAAGAGCCTCGAAGTAGGCCATCTACTTCCACTCCATCAGAGACCAGGCTCAATGGAAAACTGCACATTTTAAGGAAAGGTCCTAAGAGGGATTGTGTGGTCTGCTCAAAAAGGGCAGTAAAAGGCGGGAGACGGGAGACCAGCGAGTATTGTGACACTTGTCCTGGAAAACCGAGGATGCATTTGGGTGTTTGTTTTGAAAAATACCATACTTTAAGGAGTTATAAAAACTGAAATTTGCCGTTTTTTTCTTTTATAAATACTTACGTTCTATAATAAATATATATTTGTAAACATAAATAAGCATTTTTATTTGCTACCTTTCCAAAAAATATTTTTTTCTAATTTTCTAAGAATATCTTAGTTTTTTCTCATATTTTTGCTTAAAAAATCCTCGAGTTGCTGGAAACCTATATGATTTTTTTCTCGAGTGATAAGGGTTAAATATGCAGTTTTGATCAGTTTTTTTTTCTGCATCGAATCCTTTGACTCTCGTTTGATTGTGAAGACTTTTGTGGCGCTTTAGCCATTTAAAATATATTAACCATTTCTGACACAAGTTTGGGACTGTTTAAGCTTTTGTCGCTTCAGGTAACTCAGTGAGAGCATCGAGTTACCTGAGTTAACTTTTTTTTCAAAATCCAACCAGGTACTGAATACTTTACTTTATTTTATTGTAAAAAAAAAAGATTTAAAGTGCTCCGGTGTAAACTTCCCGAATTGGCGATTCAGCCCCGTTGCCTTTCCGGCGAATTCTATGAAAAACATACTAAAATCTCAGTAAAAATGCCATCGCAGGTTTGAAAACCTGCGATGGCATTTTTGAACGTTTTACCTAAAATTCCAGTATGCATTAAATAAAGAATTGAAAAGATTACTGTTTAAGAATTGGATTCACTGAAAACCTCGTACATTTTCCTAACTACCAAATAAACTATTTAAAGTATTGCTTGTATTATAAAGCCAAAGTGTGTATTTTAGGGTGCTGATCTTTAAACCTAACAATATAGCAGTTAAATATGAAAGTTAATGAAAAGAATTATCCATTGGTAAAAAAAATATCAAACGAAAGTAAAATGTATTAATTTATAAATGGGTTGGTTGGAAGAAATAGCGACCTGGCAATGAGCTAAGTGTTAATAAATGGAACATATAGTAGCGAGCATAGAACGATATTCAACGTTAAAATTTCAATTTATTAGCAACTAATCAGTTATCATTGTGATTTCGTTGATACCATTTCACTTAATATTATAAATTGATATCCTTTTAAAAGGATTTAAATAGTATGAAAAACTTTTTTTATGCAAATTTTAGAATGTTTTCAAAGAATTTTGATATTTTTCAGGAATATTTTTTTTCAACAGACCATTTTTTAATTTGAAATTTTGTGTCACATAATTATATTGATGTAACAGTAATAATTATCAAAAGAAAACAGTACATTGCGAAATATTGCAACACGCCAAGAGCGAAAAAATGATACCAGCAAATAAAAAAAGACGATTCCGTTGATGATCTGCGGGAACAATTCTGTTGGTTTATGGTGGTTCTCAATTAAGTATTCGCAACATACGTCGAAGACTCGAGGAGAGCGGTTTTCGTGCGAGGGAACAAGCGAAAAAGCCATTCGGATGGGATCCACTGGTGAGGTTGAAATGTGACCTCTTAGCGACGAGTGTCTCAGACAAACAGCGAAACATCCCGATGGACAAATGAGCTAGGAATGTATCTCTTTCTATGGAGTGGAATAGTTGGCATTTACAAAAAGGGCCGTGAATGTGGTAGTTGATTAAAAATATTCCGAAGACTATTTATTCCCGTCGACTGCACAGTGCCACTGAGCAAAAACTTTAACTAACTAACCATCAAGCCGTTTCTCCGCAGGAGTAGGCAGAGAGGACGGACCGGCATACAACTCTGTCTTCGCACACACTCCTTGCTTCATTTATATTCATACATCGTCTCATACATACTTTTTGTTATTCTGACTTCTTTACATGGCCCGATTCAAGTATTTGATTCATTCGATCATGCCATGTCTTCTTCGGGTGTCCCCGACTTCTTCTTCCATTTAACTTTAAGATTTTTTTTTCTATCATTGTTTTTTATAAAGAACACAAATAGTAATCAACTAATATTTTAGAGGTGAACACCTTTATATGCTCGTTATTCTAGCTTACACGTGTTTACTTATTTAAGTAGAATTAAAATCATTCCATTTTCTAAGAAATTAATCTTCAAAATACATTTAAATTCATAAATATAATTCTTGCAATTCAAGCAACCCCTACGAAGGTGTTCGTTTAATCAGTTCTACCCTTGTATAAAAATGACAGAAGAGTTTAAGCGAGAGGAAAGTGACATCGGCGTGGCAGGTACCAGATTGAACCTGACGGTTATTAACACTGCAGAGGGGACGTCTGGACCATTAATTGAAAACGGGATTAAACACTGATTTATTTATGTTTTACTTCGTATTACTTTCCACGGGCTGCGAACTATGGGACCCCTTCTAACTAAGATGAGACGTTACTTATTTGATTACTTTTATATTGAGACTGACATTGACTCGTCTTTGACTTTTATTTTAATTGAGGTCATCGTTTCAAACTAGGTCTACAAATATTGCGTAGGTAGAACGACTTTGATTAAGGTCATTCGAATTTCAACTTTAATTTAAAAAGTATATTTTTTAACTTGCACTTCAATATATCATTCATATTGAAAGACTCAAGCATGTTTTAAAAAATCAACATAAGCAGTCTGCTTTATTATGCTAAGGGTTTTGAGAAAATCTCAAGAAAATAAGTGTAGCCTTTTTTATATCGGAGGTAGAAACAAGTTAGCAGAACTGCACTCATACTAAACAGGTAAGTAACGAAGTGCGGCACGTTTCTCTAGACGGCCTGCGTGGTCGAGTGGTAAGACGCTCGTCTACCAATCCAGAGGTCGCGGGTTCCGGCGTGCGCAAATAACTTTTATTTAATTAAAATGTGTCATAATATAAAATAATTTAGTATTGTATACTTGCGGCCCGTTCCAGAGTGGTAGATACTCATGGTATCGCCCTGGTGAAAGACCACCATTCAGAATTAAAACTTTGCTTGAAATGGCTTTAGCCGTGTTTGGTGACCAGATCTGAATGCCAGATACTTCCCGACCCTTATCTTTCCCATATTCTTCCCCTTCCCACTACCTTTGAAGGAAGAGAGGTTGACCTCACAACATACCCCGATTGGGGATGCCATAGTCTCACTGGCTCTAGACGGTTGGGACCAGTTGAGACTCTAGTGCGGTATTCACTATTTTTTTTTAAACGTCTTTAATCAATCTTCCTATGCATGGACAGCCAGGTGATCTTGTATTTTTTGCCCATCATGGTGAAAATTTGTTTTTATTTTTAGTATTTAGTATAATTTTGGCAAGCATTTAAAAAAATATATATGTGTGTGGTGTCGACGCTTGTTTGGGGTCCAAGATTCCTTCCCTTTGAAGAAAGAACACAAACATAACCATACCGAATTTTAAACCAGCCACCAAAACATGGACATAATCCATTATGCCTAGTTTGGTATTCGTGAAACTGTAAAATTAATACACTGTGCAACGAAAAATATACATTCAAGCAAAAGGGTAAAAAAATAAAATAAAACATATTTATATTTTCATATAAAGCACCCACTTCGTGATAATATAGCATACATGACTTATTTAAACATATGAAAAAAAAAACTTTGTGTAAGACCACGGATATACTTTTAATTCTTATGACCGACCGGTTTCGCTTAACCTAAGCATCATTGGGGTACAAAAATACAAAGTGTGCGATTATATATACAGGGGGAGAACAAAAAATAAAATAACAAAACAATGAGAAAACAATAGCATAACATTTAAATTATAACAAAAGAACAGAGAGAAAGAGACAGATAATATGAATTGAAAGAGACAAAACCTCAACTGAAAAAGTGATTAAAGAATAATGATACACTTTATGAATTATTTCTTTTATGTCGGCCATAAAAAATTAAATAATATTCGTGGTCTTATACAAAGTTATTTTTTAATTTCTTTAAATATATTTATTTAATGTGGAAGCACTCAGTAAATTCATTTGTTGTGTTTACTGGTTAAACTAATCACTGAGGGCAATATATATTAAGCGATTTTCACTGCAGGGTACAGAGGTGACAAGGGGCGGCCAATGCACGGGGGTCACATGAGGACTAAACCATGTAGCCCATCATGAACAGGGAAATTAATAACAGAAAACAACCCCTCATCTCAGGCAGGGAAATAATAGCCAAATGTGACGATATTGAAGTGACAAAATAATATATAATACACATAAGAAAATAATAAACAAACTTTTAGAGAGAATGATTAATGTTCTGTTGGGTGACAGTACTTAAAAATCACATTGATCAAGAATACGTGGATAGTTCAACACTTCTAATTTTTCAATAGCAAAAAGAGAATATGATTAAAGCACGTTGAATTCACTTTGAGAAATAATAGGATAGTATTATTGCAAATTGAATTCACCTTGAACAAGAATAGAATATGCCCGTTAAATTAACCATGAAAAAGAATAGGATAGTATTATTGAAAATTGAATTCACTTTGAACAAGAATAGAATATGATGATAGCACGTTAAATTAACTATGAAAAAGGATAGGATAGTATTATTGCAAATTGAATTCACCTTGAACAAGAATAGAAATTGATGATGGCACGTTAAATTAACCATAAAAAATAATAGGATAGTATTATTGAACATTGAATTCACTTTGAACAAGAAGAGAATATGCTGATGATAGCACGTTGACTTCACCTTGAGTTAGTACAAGCATAGGATTGAATGAGAGCATTTTGAATTCCTATTAAGTAAAAAGATGATCGGACGATAGCACGATAAATCCACCCAAAACTAGACACTTTTTGGCTTTCTAGTACAAACAATACTTCAAATAATTCATCTGTTAATTCTATATCGGTAGTTAGAAAAATGTCAGAGGTTTCCAGTGAATTCTTTATGAAAAGCATACTACAATTTTAAGTAAAACGTTCAAAAATGCCTTTTCTGGTTTCGAGACTGCACTTTTACTGACATTTTAGTATGTTTTTATAGAATTTAAAGAATTACAGTTGTAAAATTGTATTCACACCTCAGACATTTTTCTAACTACTCATAGAAAATTTTCAGATACATAATTTGTAGGTTTGCTTGTATTAGAATGCTAGAAAGTAACGTTTAGTGTCATTTTTAAGTGCTGACCCTTAAAAAAGGCTATATATAATAGGATCCTAGGACGTTGAGTTCACCTTGAGCAAGCATGGGTGATAAGTTGAATTTCTTTTGGCCAAGAAAACGACATAATAAAAGCACAATTAACTCTCCACGATTAACGTTGAATTCCCCAGGAATTCAGCAGGAATAATATAGGATGCTGGTACCTTGAATTCACCTTGAGCAAGAATATGAAAGTTCCCGAATTCCTTAGAAAACAGAAGTACCTATGCAGTTCGCCAAACACGAAGCTAAGATTATAGCGCCAAACTGCGAGAATAATTTATAATTAATTCCATCGTCGTCACACATAACGTGTCTAAAGCGTGTGTTTGCATATTAAACTAGAATACTAGACACGATAGTGTGGATATTAATATTTAATTACGACACGTATGGTAAAACAACGACCCGGATAAAAATTTCAAACGGGTGAGTAAATAAAATGAAATGTATAGATATGTATACATATCTATAGCCCTGTTTTAAATATGTTTCCTGAAAATCTACCTTCATCCCAGCAATTGTCAACATCGCCCTCATTTGACGCTACGAATCACTCCCTTGTTTTATTCCCTAACTCAACCATTTAATTATTATTATGTATCCAAGTAGCTTATTTTCCAATAACAATGTAATATGTCGCTTTCATATATAAATTCAACATAAGAGCTTTGTCTGCCCCTAACATTACATCATTATCTTTCTATTATGTACTCGTACACTTGTTTATTTACCAATTCTTTGTAATATATATTTAGTACTTTAATTTGTTGCCTCCCTCTAATTATGCTCTCTCTCTTCCTTCTTTGTATTATATACTCTCTCACTCTATCATTAATTTTTGTACCTATACCTGTTAACTCTGTATTTTTCTTTAGTTATTATATGTGCCCTGACGAAGCTTGATCCAAGCGAAACTGGTTGGCCTTCATCATTATACAGTTTGTGGTTTTAAAATAAAGTTTTCTTTTATTATTAATAAAATGAATTGTGATAGAATGCGGAAGGCTACGGAAAAATTAGAGTATGACCATGTGAGAAATGAGGAGAGGATGAAAAGCATACCCATCGTAAGAAAAATATTTTGAATGCACAGTTCCGATGTTAAATTATTTCGGATACCAAGGGAGCAAAGAATAAAAAGGGTGGCTGAAACAATCGTGGCGGCAGATGTCGAACAATCAAACGTAAAATATCAAGTTTTTAGGGCTTTTACCGTTACGTAAAACATTTGAAGGGTTTTGATAACATCACATAAAAATCCATTGCACGTGAAGATCAAATTGTACGATGCCTAATAAAACTTTTGTTTAACCTAAAAACTTCATGTGGAAACGTGCGCTGGGAGCGAATGCCGGGAAATTGTTACCCAGAGGGGAAAGCGCCCGGCGTGGTGTCATATCTAATTATTTTGTATTTAGTTGAAATGGAAGCAGACGCGGAGCTTGTAAAAAGGGAGCTGTAAAAAATAATACATTATTCTCTCCGGCGGATGCGTTGGGGTTCGGGAGAACTTTGGTTTTCATCCAAATTACGGTCAAAATATAAGCTAATTGGGTTGGCGTTACGGAATCTAAATGAATTAAAATTTAATTTTTAAGCAACGAAAAATGGGAACAGATTCGCATGCGTAAGAAAGAATCTCTCTGTAGGTGTATATAAGTGAAATTATTTGAGTAATCTGTTGTATTTTATAATATTATTCTCTGAAATCCCAAATGTGAATAACAAACAATATGTTGAAAAAAATATTGTCAGTGAGGTGATTAAATTCAGTGCTAAACTAACTAACTGTCACGCCGTTTCCCCGCAGGGGTAGGCAGAGAGGACGGACGGCAATATAGCTTTGTCTTGACACACACTCCTTGCTTCATTCACATTCATACATTGTCTCATACATACTCTTTTGTTAATCTGATTGTTCACATGACCAGTTTTTCATTTACTTGATTGTGCCATTTTCTTTCTCGGGCGTCCTCGACTTCTTCTCCCATTCACTTCCGCACCATATATTATTTTCACACTCCTTTCTTTGTTCATTCATTCTACGCTCCCATAGCCTTAAATTCTTTCCGGATAACCATATTTTGAATACGGTCATACATGGTTTTACCGCACATACGTCTCAAGGATCTCATTTCCACAGTATTCAGTCTACTTTCATCCTTCCTCTGCCAGCTCCAAACACACCTATTAAAAGTTCATTTATTGTTATTTTTATTTATTACCTGAAAAATTAGTTGTGGCAATAGATGCTAGGGATGTCACTGTGTTATAAACATCATACATATGTTTTTCACAGTAGAATATGGGATATAGTTTTAACAATCCGGCTTGCCCGAGTTTGAACGATCTTTTTTTCGAAATCATATTTCTTATTGAAGAGTAAGTGATATAAAAATATGGAACTAAGGGACACACCCTTAAATTTTGATATCAAAATGAATATTTCGAAGCTATAAGCACCAGAGCGCACTGTTCGAGTTTTAGCTGCATCAACATACACATTTTCTTTCATCACATGCTGAAAGCTGTGTGTGACTTTATACGGTCTGTAACTGATATTTTGAAGTATTACATTTTCCTCTTCATACAGAAATCTGTGTGATTTTACACGCTCTGTAACCGAGAAGTCTCACATTTTCTTTCTCATACTGGAATCTGTGTATGATTGTGCACGTTCTGTAACCGTTATCTTGTCTCAAACTTTCTTCTTGATAGTGAAATCTTCAAGTCTAGACCTAACTACGACAAAGCTCGTAATAATCTCGAATGAAACTGGCATTTTGTGTAACAACTTCGAATAAAAGCGAGGCCTAAAACAACATTTTTCAAGAATTGAGTATCTGTTGATATATTATAACTGGTTGTGGGTTTCGGCCAAAAACCAACAAGGCCAAACAGTCGGAATGTTAACTACCCCAGTCTGTGTGCTGAGACATTAAATTACCCCCTAATGAAACGGGGAGCTGGGAAGTTAAGTCTGGTTTTATTAAGCCCGTATGATCGCGGTCGCTGGATATCTTGATAAATTTATCGCCGAGGGAGCAGTGGAACGCCACTGGAATGTCACTTTGTACGCCAGTTGATGAGATGTGTCCAAGTTGGCAGAGCGACTATCTAAATTAAAAGTCTACGATTTGTTAACTTTCTCGCTGTAGACACTCTGTAATGCCAGTATCCACGTTACGCAATCAGTCTTCAAAGGAAGACTTCACCGTACAGACGTGTTGTCATTACTAGATAGATAGGTACCTCTACCGTTGACTTCTCATTCACAAACCTACCAAGTATTTTAATGTTGAAACTCTAGAACGTCTTAGGAATGGCTGAAACGCCATCTTCAAGATAACCTTATAAATAAAATATTATCATAAGCATTTTAAAAACACACGAGAAGAAAAGTTTCTATCGCGATCAGAATTTGATCGCCGTAATCATTCGATATCCGGAACCGGAAGTGACTGAGCTTTCACGGCGACCTCCCAACCCGCCGTGTTCCTCCAGTATAAATGGTGTTTGAAAATGTTTTTATTAATTTTGATTCAAGTTGTGTCCGCTTGTAGCCTTTCCCTTCACCTCAATGTAAACTTGGATTGGTTGGAAAAAAATTCCAAAGTGCAATTTATTTTTATACTAACGGACCATTGTCCAATTACAAAAAAAGCATAACACGAAATGGGTAAAAAGAGCAACAGAGAAAGAACAGCACATACATAATATTTTAATAAAGCAATGACAAACATAATTTAAACTGGTACCAAAAATGTCAAGACCATGGCTTAAGTTAACAAGTCTCGACTTTCTGGACAGTGCAGAATGATACCCATAATTAGTAGAATGATGATTGAGGAACAGCAATTCACTGTAGTCTACGGTAAGGAATGTTGAACTGGATGAGTTGCAACAGAGAAGGTGAATCAATAATACAAAGTCTTTCCTACGCTTTTTTAATGAATATTTTTTTAAATTAAAATATTATTCGATGAGCTCACCTTTGCACAACTAATGATAATAATTGGATAAGGCACCGTTTTGGTATTTAAAAAAAAAACACTTTAAGGGCGGTTTATGAATATTATGATTTGTTTGTCTGAACATCGTTCGCCTACTGTGGACAAAGGACGCCGGGTCTCAGGCTTAGAGAAAAGAAAAACACAAAGTTTTGCGATGATCCAGTATCATATGGTAATAACTTTTTATGGCCCTTTCCGGACGACGTGACAATAAGCAGACACGGACATTTCCCGTAGCGGTGGAGATTTTACGAGACGGAGACACGACCGTTCCGAGGGCAATTTTAATACTTTTCCGATAAACGCGTTCCTTCCTTTTTCCTATACAAGCCTCGTTATGGGGAACGTTCAAAGACTCTATTGAATGCGAAAAAACTTTATGCGATTTTAATATTCAAAATATATCATTTGTCGTGCCCGCTTTTTGAAAGGGAGTCGTACGTAAACAGCTTAGAAAAATGTCAAGGGAACTTCTCTCGTAATAAGGTTGGGGAGATATACATATAAGATATAAATGTATCTATTACATTTGTTACAAGGACTTAAATACACCCAAATAGACGAAGGCTCTTTCCAAGAGACGTTGATCTTTTCGAAAAACATTTCAATATTATGTTTTGAAATTCGAGAGAGAAAGCATAATGAATTTAATAGTGAGCGCTATAAATGTTTAAAAAAATATTTATGTAATTTATCCTAGTTATGCGTTCGGCGTTGCCAGTATTCAGAATGTTCTGGTATGAAATATAATATGCATTGAAGAAATATGTAAGAGAAAAAAATCAAGTAGGTACCAGAGGATCTGAAAATAACCAAGAATTCCAAAAGATGCAATAAAGCATTGTGCAAAAAAAACTACATTTTGAAAAGCTTTTGTTTCACCTATAGGGTAATAATATACAAAATTTGGTTTTGGCAGAGGTATAGTAAGATGTACTCGTAAGTATGCATAAATGCAGGTAAAAAAATGTGATTTTATTAAAGGTCATGGAATGAAACAATTCATTATTTTCAGAAAGTGTTCGAAATTTAAGTCATCGTTTTGTTAGCCCTTTTCGAGTAACTAAATAATAAAAAATAAACTAAACTGAAGATTTTAACTTATTTTCCCTGCAAATGAACAGAATTGAATCTGAAAAGTTATTTGGCAGCGGAACAAGAAAAGGGACTTCACAATGTCAAAAGTGACTGCTTAAACACAATGTGGTATGTATTATAAATCACTAGTATTGTTACTTTTATTCATTGAACCATGCTAAGTTAAGACTTTCTTTCTTTTAGGGATGAAAGTACATGCTCTTCTTTAGTAGTCTTAATTCAATACTCGAACAAAACACTTTGATACTTCTAGCAATAGTCCAAACAGCCATACACGTGTAAAAAAGAAAGGTAATCTCCGCAAAGGTAAGCAATACATCGTACAAAATGCTACAAAACAGAAAAAAAATGATCCATCCATTTTACCCAAATAACCTCAATCAAACGTCCAATCACAGTCGCTACAGAAACAAGATTCCATAAGCTAGACCTTAAGACACGTCAATTGGACTAACAATTTCCCGTGCGAAAGCCGAGCGATATAAATATATATATAGAGAGCTCACTCTCGGCTAAAACAGTGGAGAGGGGAGGATAAAAAGCGGAATGCCAATTTATTTCGATTACCAGCGATCCAATTGGCTGCAAGGATTTACGAATCAGGGATTTCCACTTCCTCTCAGAAACCCGACCGGAGCACGGGGTTAAGTTCTCCAGTACCTTTCCATATTTGCCGGATGCGAGGGTCGGATACAATATTATAAAGCTGAGTCAACAACTGAAGCTTTTTTATAATGGTGCACGGAGATTGCACGGAGTTTTTGAAACCTAATTATGGCGCTTGATGTGACTTTAAATTGAGTTGTTTGCCGTTGGTTTCGATCAATGTCAAGGCATAGCTATGTGCTATGTATTAATTTAGATATTGCAAGCATTCGTAATATAAATGGATACCTAGTAATCGGTAACAGTTTATGTCACTATTTACTTTTGCAGATGATTTGTGCTTTTTAAAATATTAATAAAATGTGATTAACGAAATTGGTACACTCTTTTAAATTACTAAGTGGACACGATAGAACGTGAGATATTTTAATATTTCGTGTTAATTTTGAAGAAATTTAATGTACATTTCATTATTGTTCGTAAATAAAATCAAACACGAATTTTAAAGCTCGAGTGGTATTTTGACAAGGTTTATGGAAAGCGAAACAGGTTTCACATTTGAAGAGAATGGAAACAACATATAGAAATGAATAAAGTCATATTTTAGAAAATAACATGAAATAGGGAAAACATGCTAAGGGGTTATGTTTCGTATTGATTAAGTTTTCATATTGACGTCAAATACAGGAAAGCAATGTTTTCATAACATTTTCATTCATCGTGATAACAAGTCACCACTAAAATTATTCTAATCAAGCATATTAAACTGTGAAACTATGGTTAAGTGCGGACTAATATACAGTGTAGGAATTGAACCTGAGCGTACAGTCGTACAGTCATTAGTAAGACTTTACTCTATCAAAATTCTTCGATAACTTTAACCGAATCCCAGGAGATATATCCATTCGTGTGCCAGGGATGCATGCAAAACAAAGCGAGCTACATAGGTTAAATTCAGATATAATCTACATATAGGCGAGAAACAATCTCGGCGTAGCTATAATCTATGTAACAACAGTTCACGCTATATGGATAGCTGCCCGGACCACAGCTTCATCAAGATGTGGTTACCGTCCCTCTGCTACCCTCCTCTACTATCGCCGCCCTTGCCACTAGCTAGAGGCGCTTTAAAGCTCTTTCGGCGGTTTCCGTAGATGCGCTTTTGGAGGATTTTAGATGTTTTTTTTTCACAATCCGACAGAGGTGTTTGTTTAAGTAAGAGTAAAGCGTTCTGTTAAAAGGGTGATTATTAGCAAACGTTTGACTTGTTCACGGGAGGTGAAGGCACAGGATGGCAAAATTGGCAAAATACTCAATCTTGAGCCTTAATTATAGAAAAATAAAAGATCATCCAACTATTTATCTTAAATGGTAGACACAGGGAACGTCACACAACTCTGTCTTGGCGCCGCTCGTTGTTTCATTGACATCAATGCATCGTCTTCAGAACGTTCCTGTTTTATTCTATAAAAACTATTGATCGTTGCGGCATCCAACTATATTCCTGAGACGTCACACAACTCGTTCCTGATTTAACGTGATCCTTGTATAAAAACTATTATGTGAAATAGCACAAGAGTTCCAACGGCCCGGCGGATCATCCAACTATTTATCTTAAATGGTAGACACAGGGAACGTCACACAACTCTGTCTTGGCGCCGCTCGTTGTTTCATTGACATCAATGCATCGTCTTCAAGTGTTTTATTCACTTGATCGTTGCATGTATTCCTGAGACGTTCCTGATTTAACGTGATCCTTGTATAAAAACTATGTGAAATAGCACAAGAGTTCCAACGGCCCGGCGGATCATCCAACTATTTATCTTAAATGGTAGACACAGGGAACGTCACACAACTCTGTCTTGGCGCCGCTCGTTGTTTCATTGACATCAATGCATCGTCTTCAAGTGTTTTATTCACTTGATCGTTGCATGTATTCCTGAGACGTTCCTGATTTAACGTGATCCTTGTATAAAAACTATGTGAAATAGCACAAAAGTTCCAACGGCCCGGCGGAAGTGAGTCCGAAAGGTATTAGTATTAAACCACGTGGTTTAAAAAAAATACAAGAGCAAGAGGAAGGCTAAGAAGAGGAACATCGTCACGTACATGTTAAGCGATGGAACTTTTCAATGAAGCTGCATCTACCTTAGATATATTTAGATGCACATATATAGAGTTCTGTCATTATCTCTCAATATACGTACAAAAGTGGCCTCCATAGTCGAGTGGTAAGACGCTGGACTACGAATCCAAAGGTCGCGGGTTCAAACCCGGCGTGCGCCAATAATTTTATTCAATTAATATGTGTCATAACACATTTAATTCATATAAAAATAATAAAAAAGTATATTTGCGGCACGTTCCAGAGTGGTAGATACTCTAAGTATCGCCCTGGTGAAAGACCACCATTCAGAATTGAAACGTTGCTAGAAATGGCTTAAGCCGTGTTTGGTGACCAGATCTGAATAGCCAGGTACTTCCCAACCTTCCTCTTCTCAATCTCCTTCCCCTCCCCAGTACCTTCAGCCTCACAACATACCCTATTTGGGGATGCCATAGTCTCACTGGCTCTAGACGGTTGAGAGCAGTTGAGACTCTTGTGCGGTATTAATATTAAAAAATAACGATCTACATAATCTTAAATAAAATAAATATATTTTTTTACACACCCTTTTAGACTTGCCAATTCAACGATTATCTCATAATATGTGTATAAGAATGAACCTCTCTTATATCTTATGTTTTTCATTGCTAACCTTATTTGCGTTATTATATCATATATAGTGCGTCACACTACTTCAGTTTGTACTTATATTTTTTACACTATGCATGTATCTACAATAGTTTTATATCATTCATCTCTTAATGTATTTGGCGAACAACTGTTTTTATGAGATCCTTGTAAAATAAATAAATAAATAATAAAAAAAAATATATTTTGTTATTCCTACTCTTGACATGACACGATTCAAGTGTTTGATCCATTTTATCCCGTCATTTTTTCTGGGGGATTCTCAACTTCTTACATCCACGCGTCATATCGTCGCCGGAAGGACAAAAGGGCTGAAGCGCCATTTCGGGAAGTTTACACCAAGTAAGTTTTTTTTGCAATAAAATTCATAAGTCTTCAGTTCGATTTTGAAAAAAAAGTTAACTCGGATAGCTCAATGCTCTCACTAAGTTACTTGAAGCAACAAAAAGCTAAAAAAAATCCCAAACTTGTGTCGTTTGAGTCAAGCCTTCTTCCAAAAGGTAAATATATTTTAGATGGCTGAAGCGCTACCAAAGTCTTCAGAATCAAACGAGTCAGAGCATATTTAACTCATTTTAAACCAAAGTGTCGCTTAAGCCACTTTTGGCTTTCCAGCGACGATATATTCACCTGAACCTCCTTTCACATTCATCCGCTCCACATGTCCTAACTATAAAATCGTCCATGGAACTAACTACAAAGTACTTTTTTGTTTGCCGTATGCAAAAAGTACGAGAACGAAAGTAAAGCTGCCAAACATAAACGAAATGCTCCGTGAAGTCGTGAAATTAGGTAAAAAGTCGCGACGCGCCGCCGCTATCCGGTAGGTATCAATCACGGGGCCGACGCCCGAATGATAGATCGACGCCGCCGACAACTTTTAATTACGTCCGCCGCAGTCTCAATCTACCACCGAAACAAAAGGCGAAGGGCCCTTAATTCTACGCAGACAATTAGGACCCTCTCGGCCCTTGCCCGCGAGGCGTGAAAATTCGCAATTATAAATGCGTCATTTATACTTTGCGAAAAAGCTTTGTTCGCAAGTTTTTCGGGTGCAGTAAAAATGAAGGTGAGAGAACACCATTCAGAATCGGGTAAAAAAAAAATGCTTAAAATGATTAAAATAATAAAAACACTTGGCTAATTTTGAATGTGACAATTTTATGAAATATCATCTGAGGGCGATTTAAAAGGTTAAAAAATAAGTCAAAAAGTGTAGTTGAGATTGGCACAATAACACCTTAAATCTACTTCGACAAGAGTGGTAGTTACTCCAAGTACCTCCCTTGTGAAAGACAACCATTCAGAATCGTAACGTTGCTTGAAATGTCTTTAGCCGTATTTGGTGACCAGATCTGAATAGCCAGGTACATAGTCTCACTGGCTCTAGACTGTTGGGAGCAGTTGAGTTTCTTGTGCGGTATTCACTATAAAAAAATAACAAGGCTAAGCGAAACTGTTCGTTCAGAAAAAATAAAATAATATTCGTGGACTCATACAAAGTTATTTTTTCATTTTTTTAATATGTCAAACCACAATGTGATTGCTTTCTACGAAAATAGATAAATAACTATTTTTCCAAAATGTGTGCACTAATGCAAAAGACAACACAATCTACTTTAATTTAGGTATTGGGGGGCAAGTTAAAAAAATAAGGTTTGCAACTTTATTATCCATTATTTTTATTCGTTTTTCAAGAAGACTAACATTCCCGGGTTACAAATAACCTGACTATATCTTAATTCCTCCTACTAGCATAAATATAAATAAATATTGATTGTCTAATGATGGAGAACTTAGCTGGCTGAGGAAATGAAGCCACAACGCTTAAGTGGGAATCCGATTGGCCGGTGTCTACTCGGCCTCTAACCGGTCTAACTAACTTAATGGATATGACTTTCTGAAGAGTTTCTTAGGTTTCAATACAATACTTAATAGTTAAAGAAGGTTTATTTTCCAGATCTATTTTGACAATTTACATGTATTATTTATAGGTGTCACTGTAGACTGTGAAATGGTTCAGATTTGTGGAATACTATCAAGAATTAAAAAAATACGAAGACACAGAAAAAGTTTTAACAAAGCAAAAAATATATATTTTATAGATTGTATGTACCACGGGCTACCTGCGAAAAAAGTTTTTCTACGAAGTCACTTTATTACGAAAGCATTAAGATTAAGCTAATTAATCAACGAAACTCAGCTATTTAATACTTGGTTTAATTTACATAGGTTTTAGTTTTAGTAGTTGAGTTTAATGGTATTATTTAGTCATTAGTTATGCTTCTCATTACAAAATACAGAGCTTGGAGTTAATTCATTAGTTAATATTAAATAAAACAATAAACTTTGTAAAACACCACTTTTTTAGAGTTAACTTTATTTGGCTAACTCAACCAATTACAAAATGGTGTTGGGATGATTTTTTACCTAAATAGCGCTGTATAATTTTTGCCTCGATTTGCATTACATTCACCAATTGGGGATGACATGGTTCACGAGCAATGAGGGATTATGGCATCCCCAATTGGGGTATGTTGTAAGTCTGAGGGTAATGGGAAGGGAAAGAGATGAGGAAGAGGACGGTTCGAAATCAGAAGTACCTGGCTATTCAGACTAGGTCACTGAACACGGCTACAGTCAGTTCAAAAAAAAAAAAATTATTCTGAATTGTGTTTTTATTCATCGGGGTGACACTTTGACAAAGACTTGACCTCTAGACCAAAAGTAAATGCTTTTACCGTTCTTCCACGAACAATGTCTCTCAAAATTAAAGCTCAAATATCTCTTTAAATAGTTAAATGTTATTAAAAACGTCGGGATTTAGAGTTACATTCAAAATTGCAAGAACGAAAAGCTTCAGTTGACGTTAACAATAATTCAATGCAGATATTCCTAATATAGAAATACGAATTAGATGATCCATTTATAGCACTGAACAGAAAATCTCTAGAAGTGTGATCTATACCGATTTGAAAGAAAACCGATGTCGTCAATTTACATAAGACCTTTCGCCTCTTTGGCCCTAGACAGGCCAGTGAAATTGATCATGTTTTCAAGAAAGGATTTCGATACTTGAAAATGATTGATCAATTTTTACCCGAAGTTTAAAAAAAACACTTCGTACACACGGACGCGCCCACATCACACTGTTCTATTTGTTTATTTCTTCAGCGAGTGATTTACAGTTATTACGAGAGCTTAGGGGTAGTTTCTGTATTTAAGAGAATCGAGTTACAATGCAAATACAGTCTAACAATAGAAGCTTAGACGTAAATAATGGATAACGCATTTGAATCCGAAATTTGTGGGGGTGTTTTTTTTTGGTGATGTCGGTCTGGCGGTTTTGTGGTTGATTGTTGAGTTTGAATTACTTTACAAATTGGTCGAATCACCCTACGTTAAGGGTCCGCCAAATAACTTTTTTTTTTTCAACTAGTGCTTATTTCGTGAATGGTAACACTTAGCTCATGTCTGATTTGACAGATAATTAGTTTTATCCTTCCGCTGAGCGAATATGGTTGTGTATGCGCTTGAACAACGCTGGGAAATATTGCGACATTACTTTGAAAATCATGGTAATGTTGCAGAATGCGAAAATTGCGTACGGTTTTTGGAAGAAGAGAAGCACCGTCAGCTCCGTATGTTCGTTATCTTGTGAAAAAGTGAAAGAAACTGGCATCCTCATCGATAAACCAAAGCGTGAAAAGCCAAAAACAGTGCACCCGAGAATATCGATGCTGTGGCAGAAAGTGTGCGTGAAGCGCCATCAACATCAATTCACCGTCGTTCTCAACAATTGAACATTTCGGAGACATCATTGAGACGAATTTTGCATTTTTGGTTCAGGAGTTGAAGCCAACTGACCATCCAATGCGTTTTCGCTTCGCTGAGTGGGCCTGCGATCGACTTACAGAAGATGCCGATTTTGCCAAAAATCATCTTTTCGGATGAAGCTCATTTTGATCCGTAAACAAGCAAAATTGTCGTATTTGGGGGCACAGAAAACCCGCACGCATACATTGAAAAGCCGGTACACCCAAAACGAGTCACTGTTTGGTGCGGATTTTGGTCCAGAGGCATAATTGGGCCATTTTTCTTTGAAAATGAGCAAGGAGTGGCCGTTACAGTCAATGGCGATCGTTATCGGGCCATGTTGAACGAATTTTTGTTCACAAAAAAATTGAAGAGGAGGATATTGGCAACATTTGGTTTCAACAGGACGGCGCTACGTACACAGCCGAACTACACTCGATGTTTTGCGCCCTGTTTTTGAAGATCGCATTATCAGCCGCAGAGCTGATGTCGTTTGGCCACCTCGGAGCTGCGATTTGACACCGTTATTATTTTGTGGGGTGCCCTCAAAGATAAATGTTACGCCGACAAGCCAGAGACAATTGGCGCTTTAAAGGACAATATTCGTGAAGCCATTGGTGAAATACAGCTGCACACAATCGATAAAAATTGGACCGAGACTGCATGGCCAGCCGAGGCAGCCACGAATGAAATTATTTTCCATTATTTGTACTTATAAATAAAAAAAGAAATTTGAGAAAATATTCAGTAGTTTTTTTTTTATAGCATTTTCAAAAAAAAAAGTTATTTGGCGGACCCTTTAGTATATCTGCAAAGGTGTTAGATGCTTCAGAGAAGAAAGATTTCAAATGTATTATTTTTTAATTTAAAAAAACCTTATGTTCGTATTTTAGCAATCACTTTGTGGTTTGACATATTTAATGAAATTAAACAATAACTTTGTAATAGACCACATAAATAAAATTGGTTGTCTTATACAAAGTTATTGTTTCATTTCACAAATATTTATATTAAAAAAAAAGAGAATGAAAATAAATAATTTGTTAATCAATCAAATATTTATATTTGGTATTAGTATTATTTTTACCGGTCAGTGGTTCAAAGTGTCGGGTTCCTACCCAGACATCGCGGGTTCAATCCTTTGCTAGACGAGTCCTTCATCATAGCACAAGCAAAATTTTCTTGCTTATAATAACGGTAGTAGGAGGAATTTAAATATTGCCAGGTTATCGCAGCATAAAAATGTTTCGTATTTCTTTTTGTCTAAAATTAGTCTACGTAATTTTTTGAATAATTTCTACCACACTAAATATTATAATCTAAGCATCGATTTTTATTAATATTAATTAATTTATTTATTTTATTGTATGCGCCCTAGGGGGCTGTTACATAAAAAGGTTTACAATCAACGGTGAAAAAATAAAAATTATTTGCCCAAACAAAATAAAGAATAGTTGTAAAGTAATTTAAAAAATAGTGTTTAATAATAATAAATGGATAACTTTTATAGCGCCGTTTTCGTAGGAAAATAACATCAAGGGCGCTTGAGGTGATTAAATTACATTAATATTGATTGCATATATATGAATTATAGCCTTCTTAAGTATATGAATATGTATTCCCTCTTTTCTTAAGTGTATGTATTGAATTTTGCGTTAGAAATGGAATTAAGTGCTCCAACGCACTTAAAATGTTGACTGTGGCATTCGGCTAGTCTACTTTGTCTCGAAAAAGTGTTTATAAGTGTTACAAGCTCTTTACAGAAGGCCGAGAAGATGTTAATGACGATGAGCGACCTGGAGTTGTGGAAAAACAAATCATGGATTTTATTCTTTGATCCATTTTTTTCAAAAGTAAAAAATCGAAGAACACACAAAAACGTGACTAACCTTTCCAGTTGTCAAAAACAAACCACTAATCCAAAATGGCTGATAATGCTAACTGTGTACATGCAATCTAGGTACAAGTGTGTATCTGAAAAACTCAGACCTGATATTATTGTTACAGCTAAATAGAATTTTGGATCAGAGTACTTCTCATTAGTATGTGAAAGGAAATAAGGTTCAGTAAATCAGGGTTCAATTATTTACTTTAAACAAGATAAAATAGGTCCTTAACTGCATGATTTCAAAATCAATTCCGTATTTAATTTAGCGGAGCTCTTGACTTTCCAGGGAGTTTTGTGTAATATTAAAAATAGGCACATTGGATAATCCACATAGCATTTTCTTTGCAAAGCCTTAATTGGTAATAAGACTGAAATTTAATACAACTGGTTGATCCCACAAAACAAAGCTTGGTATATAGTTAATCCTTAAATGAAATCCATCCCAACAGGGAAAGTAATATATTTCACAGCCAACTATACCTGTAATATGGCACTATATTTCCCAACAGCTTTCCCTACGCAGGCTAAGCCCCGTAACGCAATAACGCATGAATTAGAATAAAACAAAGGCCCCCAACACGAAAGTAACGCCACAAAAATCCGTTGATTCCGCACAATATACCGGCGAGATTAGAGGAAATGAGAATATATGTATATTTGATATGTATCTGGCATGGGAAACCTCCAATAGACTGTTGAAATGAGAAGAAAACAGCACGGTTTAGAAATAAGTTTTTTTTTTAATTCTTCTTTGCTAAAAATAAATATTGGAGTCTTACGATCGCATTAAGCACACGCCTGTAATATAAATACGAGTATACTTAAAGAAATGAAAGAAAAAAGTTATAAGATAATAACGTAGAAGACCACGGATATTCTTTTAATTTTTAGTACCGACCCGGTTTACAAGCACTAGAAATAAACAGAGTCATTATGAATTAATAGTCATTTTCTTAATAATAAGGTCAATTTGTCCAGTAGTCCAATCTTAGGTATATTTCCCGAAAACTCATAAAATTTCTCATTATTCTTTCACCTTCTCAGTTGACGTTTTGTCTCTTTCAATTTATATTATCAGTCTCTTTTTCTCTGTTATAATTTAATTGTTTTTCTATTGTTTTCTCATTGTTCTGTTATTTTATATTTTGTTCTTCCTCTGTATGTATATATAACCGCACACTTTGTATTTTTCGTTTAGTTTAATTTTGTACCCTGATGATGCTTAGGCTAACCGAAACCGGTCGGTCATAAAAATTAAATAATATCCGTGGTAATATACAAAGTTATTTTTCAAATTTATTTAAATATGTCAAACCACAAAGTGATTGCTTTCTACGAAAATATAAATATACTATTATAGTAATTAAAAAATAAATACTAATTTGTGAATGGGTGTTCGCGGGTTAATTTACGTTTTTTAAATTAATGCATTCAACGTCCCAAAATCCAACCATAAACTAGCATATTTTAAATTATTGTAAAACCAAATCGATATATATGGTTTATTAAAAGTTACTGTTTTAATGGAGCTTTTGAACCGTATTCAGAAGGGAACAACTGCAACAAAAAAGGTTGCGTTTTCAGTGGCCCATGTAATTTACCCACAATTCTTTTCCTTTTATTTACTATAATTTTAAGCTAATAAAGTGTTTGTGTCTATCTGATGTGACCTGCCAGCAAAGTATGTTCCTGTATATGTTCTCTATACTTAATTAAAAATAAATATTAATATTAACTAGAAATTAAGATTTGTACAGCGCCCTTGAGGTGATTTTTCACAAAAAACGGCGATATGCAAATTATCCAAATATTATTATTATTATCCACATAAAAATATCCCCAATAACACTCAACCCTACGTCCCTTCCATCATGTTTAATTGTCTACCTCAACAACAACAAAAAAATAGCACAATAAATGAAATAATTTTAAAAACTTTCTAAGACTTGCCTAAATTAACAGAAATATTTTTTCTTCTTCCCGCTGCATCATCCTCAACATTCATTTCATCACCTTGCACCACTAATAGGAAATACTTGTGTCCCGTTAGGCGGCGAGTATTTTTCCAACACATCTAGTTCGTAAAGCACAATAAGGGTGGGAAGGGACGTTGGTAGGACTCGGGGGATGATTTCAACCACTATCACAACAGAGGGTCCTTGGGTTATGAAGACGAGTGGAGTGCAATTCACGAACGGTAATTCTCAATGAAAGCTAAGAGATTTATTGGAAACGTAGCTTTTCAGAAAACATACATGTAATATACAGGTTTAGTTAGATTAATTAGAAATAATACATAGTATTAATATGCCATTTGCATCGGTCTTGTTAGATCTATTAAAACATATATATTCCCATATCTCAGAGCACCTCAAAAATCTTCACTGGCTTAAATGTCCCGAAAGAATCCAGTTTAAGCTTTGCTGGATGGTTTTCAAATCAATTAACGGAATGGCTCCGGCTTATTTATCGGAATTGTGTATTCCTGAAGATTCCAATTCGCGACAGTCAACTCTTAGATCAGCAATGTCATCGGCTATCGGAAGGTTGAAAGAACCAAAGCGCACACCAGACACTAAGTTTGGAGAGCGCGCCTTCGGAGTGTCAGGTCCTAAAACCTGGAATGGACTACCACATGATCTGAGAGTAATAAAAGACTCGGCAGAGTTCAGAGCCAAACTCAAAACTCATTTTTTCAGAAAATCATATCCATAATCAAGATGTAACAAGCCCAATAGAACCAAGAAAACTTTTCAGACTCTCATTCCTTAAATTCATTAGAAGATTATCACCATTATCTGTTCTTCACTACGAAAAGTTAAAAATACTTACGATATACTTAAATTTGCCTTCATGCCCTAAAAATGAAAAAAATAAAATAAATAAATAAACAAAATAAAATAAAATAAAAAATAAAAATTTAAGTAATTCTAAATTTTAGGTTATTATGATATGGTGATTGTGTCCTGCCAGAAGTGACCTGCCAGGTAAGTATGTTGCTGTATATTTATATAAACTAAGAATTAATATTAAGTAGAAACTAAGATTTGTACAGCGCCCTTGAGGTGATTTTTCACAAAAACGGCGCTATACAAATTATCCAAATATTATTATTATAAGCCACTGATAAAACACATGAAACGTTCGCTACCGCCGGTGTATCGGACGTGTATGGGTTATGTGAAGACGCGCTCACGTACAAAAATATTTAGGATAATGTTTTAATTTTATTATTTAAATGTTGTATTTTATAAGATAATAAGTGCCCATTTGTTTCTGGGTTTCAATGTTTGAATCAGCAGAAGCGGCTCAGACGCTGGGTCTAGACAAAATCGGTGTTAATGGGACCACAGTTATTGCACTGGCGAGAGTGTACATGCTTGTGGTGAGAAAAAGGCATTTGGTCGAGGTAAACGCTAGCGTTGGGAAAAACTTCAATGTTTTGTGAATGCTTCACGAATTGTTAGTTCTTTAAAATGAACCCTTCGAAGTGAACCCTTCAATTGAAGTCGAACTCGCGAAAAAATAAGATTTGAGAGAAGAAGGATTGATCCGCCTGTTTAGCGTTGGGAAAAACTTCAGAGTTTTGTGAACGCTTCAGGAACTGCTAGTTCTTTGAAATGAACCCTTCGCGGTGAACACTTCAATTGTAGTCGAACTCGTCAAAAGATAGCACTAGTCGGTAGAGATTTGAAATCGAAAAGTACTAGCAAATCGACAAAAAAATCCTCCCTCAAAAAGTGCTAGCAAATCAACAAAATTTACCCTCCGAAAAAAAGCACTAGTCGGTAGAGATTTGAAATCGAAAAGTACTAGCAAATCGACAAAAAATCCTCCCCCCAAAAGTGCTAGCAAATCAACAAAATTTACTAAAAACGGAATTGCAGGTCGGAATCGCCTTCAAATCGGTGCTGCTTCAAAAGTACTTCTTTCAATGGAATGAAGTAAATGAAATGAATGAAGGCTAAAATGAACTACCACCTTCAATTGAAGTGTTGGTTCAGTGAAATGAAGTTCATGAAATGAATGGAGGCTAAATTGAACTGCCACCTTCAATTGAAGTATTTGTTCAATGAAATGAAGTTATTAAAATGAATGAACGCTAAAATGAACTAACGACTTCAATTGAAGTATTTGTTCAATGAACAATGAATGAAGTACGAACTGTTGCCAAAAGAAGTAGTTCTTTGAAGCAGTTCTTTCAAAGCGGTCACAACGCTAGTAAACGCAGTGATCGGCGTATTTACGTCCCATCCTCTCGGCGGACAGGTACTAGTTCGCACGCTCACTGGCCGGCCGGCGGCCAATCATAGGCCGATTCGTAGAATAGATTGCGTAATATTAGGAATTGTATAATTAGAATTACGAGAGTTCAGTCGTTGATATCACTGATGAACATATGCAAATTTGACGGTTGAATTCTCTTTATCGTATTTAACGGATTGATTCATTATTTTAGCCAATACATAAATGCATAACGGAGGAATATCTTACATACCAACTTTGTGTTAAATATATTTACAGAGACATTTAAATAATTACAGAGAATGTCAACTCAGTTAACAGCACCGTAAAGAAAGGGTTAAAAGAAACTTAGTTGTGTAAAAAGAAAACGAATGTATTTCTTTCACCATGTCAAAGTTTTTTTAATGAAAATAAAAACTTGGTTAATAGGGTTGAATCCCACTCTAAGTGGATCATAAAAATGAAGGAATACTATTTTTATCATTAAAACGTACTTTAAGGAAAGCGTTTCTTTGTGTAGACTATTAAGTGCCGCACCACGTTTCTATTATGAGCTGGTTTCGGGAATCAACAAGTAGTGGGGGGTACTTAATCTAATCATCAGGCTGTCGCCACACTGGAACGCAATTCAGCCAAATATATCGCAAGTAATAAATATCAAATGTAAACCAGCGGCAATCTGGCGGAGCTCCGTGATGCCGTAAGCAGGCGAGATGAAAGTAGATAACACGTCGACGTCTAATGAGAAATGGCATATATTATTATAGAAATGTAGAGACAAATATCTAATTCCTTCCATTGATCCAAGTTTGTGAGATTTCATTGAAAACCTGAATAATTATTATCACTTGTTCAATGTTGAACAAGTGATAATAATTATATATACAATATACAACGTATACAATTCCGATAAAAATAATGTTCTGACACCCTAGCACGAAACACCGATTTAGATTTTATCGAAAATGTCGGTAATTTGGAATCGTTCCCGAATGCAGATCGCCAACGAACAAAACGACAACTCACGTTGACTTAAGATGCTTAATTTAGACAATGCGAACTGTCGGGCTCGGGAACGATTCCAAATTACCGACACTATCGATAAAATCTATGTCGATGTTTCGTGCTAGGTCCCAGAGTTCCCAGAAATCCCGGTGGCAGCAAATATCTTATTTCAATCTTATGATTTTCCAATAAGTACAATTTGAGAAGTAATACGTGGTCGTTTCCTCATTTCCTAGTCGGATCAAAGCACTGAGATAAACCGATAGAGTTGTGTTTTTGGGCGTGTCTGTGTGTCCGAAGTAGGGTGAAATTTATCTTACTTTGGGACGGGATTAATCAAACATTTTTAAATATCGCTTTTTTTTTAAACAGATTTTTAATTTCATTGTCTTTTCTGGGGCCTAGGAATCAAAATGTGGATTGTGAATTATGGACTTCAGTTTTCTTATAAATCGGAATAGATCGCACTTCTATCGGTTTATCTCTTCAGTGGTTCGAAGGGTAATATAGGCAGTTAAAATATTGAGGAAGTAGAATAAATGAAATACGTGGGAATTATATTCGATGGTAAATCAAAATTTTACTGTAACTTCGAAGTGTTGGCTAAAAATTGCAAAAAAGGTTCTTAGGAAAAAAAAACTCAGCCACTTTCTCCAGCTAAGCCTTGGGCGGCCAAATGAACGTATTCACTCAAAATAAATACCGTATTAACACTTTATTGACAGGTACACCACGGTGCTCTTTACATTTGAAATCTTGTTCTAATAATATTTAAAAGTAAATTATAACATAGCATAATCTTATCAGTAGCTTTACCAGAGAAACGACAAAGTATTCAGAAGACGAAACAGCTGTCACGGTAAAGATAAATATACCTAGCACAACTTTTAAAGTGGGTACGTTATTTTTTTTTAAAATGCCGTTTTCCTTGGACGAGAAAGTATTGAATGTTAGAGATTGATTAGTACAGTAAATTATCAGTTTTTTTCTATACAATTCACCCCGCCGAAGTAAATCTTAGGCAGCGCTACACAAATAGCGGTCAACCAAGTAAAAATACAATTAAAAATATGAATACTTGACTGTTAACACAAGTCCGGAAGGTCAAAACAGAAAACATTCATTCTAACCAGACCCGCAAAAAATCTTTTATTATTATTTGAATACCGCACAAGAGTCTCAACTGCTCCCAATCGTCTAGAGCCAGTGAGACTATGTTGTAAGGCTGAAGGTAGTGGAAATGAGAAGTAGATTGTGAAAAGAAGGTCGGAAGTACCTGGCTATTCAGATCTGGTCACCAAACACGGCTGAAGCTATTTCAAGCAACGTTTCAATTCTGAATTGTGGTCTTTCACCAGGGCGATACATAGTATCTACCACTCTGAAATTTTAATTTAAGCTATATTTATATATATGTGTAGTTTTAAATATGATATTGTGTCATAATTTAGACACCACGCGGACCTACATAACATATACATAACAATCACAAACTATAATAGCCATGCCCAGACACCGCGAGGCTAGCACATGACCCGTTCCCAACTACCAAATAAAACAATAAATACTTTGATATTTATGAGAAAGCCCGAATATTAATATATATATATTCGAGTATATTTATTTTTTAAAGAAAGACATATATTCCCGGGTTACGAATAACCAGACAATATTTGAAAACTTAATAAACTAAAAGTAACTTGTAACTAGTAAAATCATGCAGCAATACTGATAAATATAATTAAAGTAAAATCATGGTTTACTACCCCTGACATCCCAAAAATAGTATATAAGCCATAGAATAAGAACAACCTGTACTAGTCTGAAGATGACTGTTATAGGCTGAAACCGGTCCAGTCAAAAAATTAAAGTGGAATAAAGTTATAAATTTGTTTTAATAAATCATTAGAATGGAATTCCACCATGAATTAACAGTTACAAAATTAGAAATAATAAAAAGGTATAATTGAAATGAAAAAAAAACCTTCGCGATTATTATTTTATGACTTATTAGGTACCTTATATTGTGTTCTATATCAGCGGTAGTTACTAGTTAGTACATAGTGCCAACGCATGTCCCTACACGTCGTTGGAAGTGCGAACAACGACAGAAGTGTACATCTTTGTGTTGACAGAATAATGGGGGAAGTAATTTAGATCTTCAAATGCCTTTTTGATTACCCCCCACCGTACGCATAGTTATAGAGTAGATATACAGTACTTAGTAAGGCGTTGCATTTGTATTGGCTTATCGTTAACAGAATACAGAAGGGTGGATTGTCTTAGCGCAGAACCTTTGTGGAAAGCTCGGGTAGGGTTTCTTATGAATTAGAGCACATTTAATTTTGAGGACAACTTAAAAATAATTTTAATGAGTACCTTTTAGTCGCGATGATTGTGGGATAGTGTTTTCCAGAAGGAATATGTAGCTTACCTGGAACAAAAAAATAACATTAGCTTCATTAGCCAGAAAAAAATAGTTTTTTTTAATATACTATATATCCACATTCAATCGGTGGTTTTTTTTTTGGAATTGCAATGTGCCATACTAATAAACCCTTTAAGTATAATCCTTTAGGCCAGTGTGACTGACTAGTTCAAAAACGACAATGAATCTTCACCATCAAAACCGGGTCCGTTCTCAAAAACGGATTAAATTGTTGGCAGGATTTTTTTTTTGCAAACTCGTTCGCGTGAAGCCTGTTGTAAAGGGATAAATAAATATTTAGAACACATGTTTATTAATTTTGATAGTTGATAAAACAGTTACTAACCTGTCGTTGGTTAGTAAAATGAAGACAAGAAAATAAAATCAATTCAACTGATACAAATAGATTGAAAATTGTAAAGGCATGAAAGATAAGACGTATTTTTAACCTTTCATGTATTCCTACAAACTAAAAACAAAAACCTTATATAAAAATTAAATCTCAGCACCGAAAGAGTCTGGCAAATAGTAAGTATACCTATGCAAATATCGATGCAAAAAAGCTTTTCGTAGATAGATACGTTTTGAAATTGTTCAAGCGCAAATTTGAGTAGGTTTTTTCCAGTCCGAATAACTTGATAGAACCTTTTAAGTGAGTCAAAATAAGATTTCATTGTCAATAAACATATATTTCCTCTGTCTGCGTTGCTTTGAGAGAGGTTGAGCGAATTTCAAAATATTGTTGTAGTATATTCAGTCAATATAAAGCATTCCATTGTTATACGCTTCATGCATTTTTTAACCCCTTTGTACGAAAGTAAGACGTAATAAATATAAAACCACTAAGTAGTGTCACTGGACAATATTTCAACAGTGTACCTGAAGACGAAAATTAAGTCATGTAAAGTTATATACCATATGATAATTAAAGCACTCTTTTAATTCACGTATTTTATTAACTAGTTTCGTCACGTATTTTTTTTATAAATATGAACCTTTATAAAGATAATACCCATAGTTTTTCTAAAAATAAGAAAATATTAATATTTTAAACAAAATACATCGTCGTACCTTTACATACTACTTAATTAAAATTTTAGTCCACTTATTATCGAAGACAACCGTTATTTCTTTAGAATAATTAAATATAAAATTGCGAAAATAAATTAATTAAGTTACGAAAAAGTGCTCTAAATAGTAAACACAATTTTAAAACAAGAAGTCAAATAATAACTTTGTTATACTTCTTCTTCGTATGGTGGGGGAGAGTTGGTGGAGGTCATGGTGGGGTGGACTTTGTTATACAAACATACATTTAGTATCTTAAACTAATTGCTTAAAGCCCCACAAACAACAAACAACAAATACATTAATTTAATGAAAATAAAATAATACCATTGTATTAGACCACAGATGTTATTCGAATTTTTATGACCGACCGGTTACGCTTAGCCTAAGCATCTTCAGGGTACAAAATTAAACTTAACAAAAAAAATAAAGTTTGCGGTTATATATACATACAGAGGGAGAACACAAAATAAAATAAGAGAACAATGAGAAAACAATTAAATAGCATTTAAATTATAGTAAAGGAACAGAGAGAAAGAGATAGATAATATGAAATGAAAGAGGCAAAACGTCAAATGTGTGTTTTTTTATTTTACATTTACTTACAAAATATAGTATTATGTTATCAATGAGGCATTATTGACAAGTTACAAGCTGAATTTGATGAAACACAACGTCACGCGATTGTGTTCCATCACGACAATGCTCCGGCTACAAAAATCTAATCTCCTCAGTCTCAGTCTATAACCTTTTAAGACTTAAATCTGTTCTCACAATTCAAAATATTTTTTGCTGGAAGAAGGTTTAAGACAAATGAGGAGATAATAGGTGAAATGGCCGTCGATTATCAAGAGTTTTGGGAATTGTACATAAAAAAAGACATGACATTCGAACAACATTGAATGAAATTAATTGGGCGTAAAAAAGATAATTTTAATAAATTAACCAAAAACATAATATTCTAACTATTGTTTTTAATATTATTCTACGAACTTCCTACGTATAATCAAAGCAACAATTAGAAAACGAAATACCTAATCTATTGTCTGTATTTGCTTACCATCTCTAATTGTTTTTCAAAATAATTTTACCATCACGTAACACGAAGCTTGGTGAAGGTATATTCTACGTTAACCTTCATTTCGACCCTCGAACGTAACCTCCCGTCAAGACCTAGACTACGTTAAATACAAGCGTTTATCTAAGATTTTCCAGACATTGATTGATCCTTGGCATCCGAAATCGTCAAATCTCCGAAACATCGCGCAACCGTTTTGATAATCAAACGTAGCATGACAGAATAAGGTCGGGTAGGGCTGTAGGTAAACGACCTTCAGACGGACACGTATGGAATACTACAATACGAGTAAACCGGGCCTTAGAGTAACAACTTAACTTAGGAAAAATGTTGTTAAGGTTTTAAGGCGAAATTACGTAACTATACTGAATAAACTTGTTTTAAATAAAAAGGTGTAAAGTTTGTCTAGTACCTATGTAAGATAAAGGTTTTTATTATTAAATATAGGCCAACAAAGACCCCGATCTTTTATGATTTTGGAGGCTGATTTGGCAATTATTTTTAACTACGAGTCCATGGAAGTTATTTTTGAAAAAGTACGCGCCAGCTACTCAGGAAATGTAATATAAAAATTAAAGCAACGATAAAAAACGTGTTTTGTGTCTAAATTTGATTTTAGTGATGTTGTATGAAACAGGTCTCCCAGACGTTTTTTTTTGAGGCGATAATACCTAGATTGATTACAGAGTATTTAATAAAATACCACGAGTAGAATATGTCTTGGCCTAAATTCTCATGGAACAATTTGTTTATATATATTTTCATATGCCTAAAAAAATAAACGATCAGGCCAGTTAGAACATTGTGATGTGTCGGATTTCCTACTAACGAACAGTTTTCCCAATTAGTTTCATTGTAAAATGTGACAAATTTAGTTCATCAAAATCTTTAATAAAAAAAATTTAGTTCATTGATCAAATCATAAAACACATTTTTAATCAAAAAAACCTTGACGGCCTGCGTGGTCAAGTGTTAAGACGCTCGAAATTAGGTTGCGGGGGCAAATAAATTTTAGATTCACAGAATACTTAAAATAATAAACAGTATATTTGCGGCACGTTCCAGAAAATGACATCATGGTGAAAGACCACCATTCTGAGTCATTGCATGAAATGGCTTCAGCCTGCGTCGGTGACCAGATTTGAATAGCCAGGTACTTTTAAACCTTCGACTCTTTCCCATTTCCTTTCCCGCGGGTTCAACCTCCGACCTCACAAAATAAATTGGGATTTAATTAATACTGTGTCATATGGGACATTTACTCATGCGGTATTCACATAAAAAAACCTATATATATTTGTGGGCACGTTCTAAAGTGGTAGATTCTCTAAGTATCACCCTGGTGAAAGACCACCATTCAGAATTGAAACGTTGCTTAATGAAAAGGTTTATACATAAATCTAAGGGTTAAAGATTAGTTTTTAAAGTAAATTTCACCACGTTCTATAGTGAAAAGCTTTAGTATCCTCTTCAAAACTCGGATTTCATTACTGGCAACCTGAGGATTTATTATTTTCTACATTATACTCGTACATGCCCTTTATCCGTCTCACTAGACAATGCCTGTTCTGAGATGGAATTGAAATCGGCAATGCTTTGTTGGACTGTTTTTAAATAGATCAATAAATTTAAGAAAAGTTCGTCTAAGCTTAAGACCATCGAGTCTGTGAGAGTTCAGTTTATGAGCGGGTGCTGACTATTCATCATTAGTGGTAGTTATTCGGCACTCCATCCCCCACGGCCGACCTAAGGACCCCCGGAGACCCAGACTTTACAACTTGCCATCAAAGTACAGTATGTACGGTTTGCGGTTTACATACCTACGACAAATAGTCAGAAAAAAATAAATTGTGGTGACAAGTGAGTGACGTTAATTTGAAAAACTTTTACCTTACCTAGTTCTGAGACAGGCGGTAAAAGCTGTTTAACCCGTAGTTCTGTGGCGTTTTAAGGTCCTCGTAAATACTTACTTTAAACTTAAGTCGACATTTTAGTCTACATGGAGAGGCAAAAGGGCTTAAGTGACACTTTGGCAACAATTAGTTAAGTATGCAGTTTTGTTCAGATATTTTTTTTTGCATCGAATACACTGACTCTCATTTGTTTCTGAAAAAATTTGTGGCCCTTCAGCAATCTAAAATATATTTAATATTTGGGAGAAGGCTTGACTCAAGCGACACAAGTTTTGCACTTTTTAAGGTTTTTGTCAATTTAGTAATTTTATTGTAAAACAAAATAAAAACTTTAAAGTTCTTTGGTGTAAATTTCCCAAAATGACGCTTCAATCCATTTGCCTTTCCGGTGACGATTTAGTAAAATACATCGTTTTAGATTTGACGTTTTTTTATGGAAATTAAATATTTACATGTAGGTATAGTTTTCGTGTTTAATTTTTAGAACTCCACTTTTTTAAAACCGTGTTTTTGAAGGATGTGGTCAGCATACAACATACACAAAAGATCAAATATATTTAGTATCGCCTCATAAATCAATTAAGTACCCATCGATCCACTTCTAAGGGAGGCGAAGGGTTCTTGAAATGTCTGGATCGGCCAACTGTGTGGTGGAACAAATTCACTGTCGGGCCTCGGGTAATATATCTTGTAATTTCCAACCAAAACCGCAGGATCGTATAAATGCTTTGGAGCAAAAGATTCTAAACATTTTTGTAGTCGGGCACAGCCCTCAATGGGCAGAAAGTGACAGAAACCAATATTTTTTTGTGAATGATATTTGATTTGATCACAAAATTCTACATATTAACTATTAAAAGTTTAATGATGCAGGGTGAGAAAATTGTTAAAAAAATAACAGCAAAAAAAGTTACAAATACGATACGAAGAAATCAACAAAATAATGATCTTTCATAGAGCATTTTGTTAATTAATATTTCTTAGATCGGAGTGTAAGGTGTCATGTTTCAATGCGTAAACAATCGGCAAGATTGGCATTGGTGAATCGAGACCTTTTTTTGATTACATTTGATTATCTTCGTCGTAGAAAATAGTGATTCGATAAAAAGAATCCGCGAGGGATTTCAGTAGAATATCATTTTGCAGTTCAAAAATTTCGAATTATGTATTGAGTTTTATTCAACGGGAGCGAGTTTCAAAGGGAATCGTGAGGTCAAAATTTTATACTTTTCTAGGTATGAATTTGTTTTTTCCCCGTGTATCGTATGTTTTCGAATAGGATCTTGTATAGACGATGCTAGTTGCTGGTTTAGTCTCAACACACACGCCAAAAAAGACATAGTGAGTAAATTGTGAAGGACCGTAATCGGAATAAAATTTCAAACTTTTGTACGTATGAGCGATTTTTCCAGAGTGTCGTATGTTTTCGAACGGGATCGTTGGCAGAAGACGGCTTAACGTATTAATACCGTAAGATTAAATGCGAATATTTTTATTCTTATTTAACACTGTTGTTGGGTAAAACACAGGTCAATAATGAAGTAGGTGAGTCAGGGTATGATATCCTCTTGCGTAGCTCTCTTATAGGTCGAGATTGCGCCCGCGGCCTCCGTGTTGAGAACCCCAGCTTAGAACAACGGTTTGCAGGAAACGGCTGGGCAAAAGCTTTATATCTATAGCATTAACTTGCAAATTACTTTTATGACGTAATAAGGAATTCCGAATAAATCTCCGATTCATATTTATATTGTTCAAGTAAGCAATGCGGGTTAAATATTTCTCTTATATGTTTGGAAATGAAAATTTTTGTACACAAAGGATTTCGACTGAGTAATGGCCCACTCGTATCCTTGAGTGTGATTTAGGTTTTATTTCTATGGGAAAGAGTAAGACCAAAATTAAACGGATAAAATAATGTACTCTTTTTAGTTAGGTACATTAGTTTTATTCGTGTAGGCCTTGGATTCATAATATGTAATTCGAGGACATTAATACTGATAAAATTTATAATCTTAATTGGGTTTTCCTTTTCAATATTTATAAAGAGAGAAATGTATCTTTTTCTTTGTGAAAGTTTGAGAACTGTGTAGGTAGTAAAAAAAAACGATTGTCGCAGAAAACATACTTATATTTTTAAATACTACTCACTAAGATTTATCGTACTGGCCCATTCATTTGTCATAAATTGTTCTGAGGGGGTGTTGCCAGCCGTGTGTCCTTCAAATCGTTCCCTTTTCAAATTACAATTTCTTTTGAGAAAAGTGTAATTTGTTTTCGCTTCCATAACAAGGATGTACTTGGACTACTTTAATGACGGCTGTGGAGTACAATATTTATGTATGTATTTATTGGGAACACAAACAAAATATTTACAGAAACATATTCAGAAATATCATATCAAAATCTTTATGTAAAACGATGTGTGTAAATATCTTAAATTAATGTGTTCACAGCATACGGAATACTATAATTTGCAAAGTATAACAAAGAAGCGCTGCACTACGCACTCTAGGTCTAGGTAAATTGTATAGTAATAATAATATTTAGATAATTTGAAGCGCCGTTTTGTGAAAAATCACCTCAAGGGCGCTGTACAAATCTTAATTTCTACTTAATATTAATTCCTTGTTTATATACATATACAGCAAGATACTTACCTGGCAGGTCACTTCTGGCAGGACACAATCAACATAGCATAATAACTTAAAATTTAGCTGATTCTTACATATATATATATTCGGGGATCGGGTATTAAATAAAATGTGTATATATATATATATATATATATATTTTATTTAATACCCGATACCCCCAACAATAATATCATGGTGACCAAACAAATAACATGTAATTATTAAAGACAATGTTGCGGACAAATGACCCACAAACCTTTCACACACCAACATGAATTAGTCGATCCACAATGTTATTTAGCTGTAACAATAACATGAGGACTGAGTCTTTACCTGTACCTAGATTGCATGTAGTTGGTAATACATACGCAGAGGTGGCTGATGTATTTAACTGCACGGAATACAGAAACAAGAAAGCTAAAATATCATATAAATATCTTTAATCAATAATACTAGAATGTATTACTAAAACTATTTTTTACTACTCTACAACTATTCTTTATTTTCTTGGTGCATATAATTTTTCATTTTTCACTATCGATTGTAAGCCTTTTTAGGTAAAAGCCCTCTCAGGCGTGTACAGTAAAATAATGAAATAAAATGAATTTCATTTTACTCAAAAAGGAAGTCTCGAAATTATATTCCAAGGCCGAGAGACTTAAATTTATAAAATATATTTATTTTTTAATTAATACCTAAGTGCTAACAATTTTAAAAAAAAAAACTAAATCAATACTTAACTGAACAAAGGCTAATTTTAACGAGTTGTAGATAACAGTCAAATAAAGCGAAAGCAGCATTTTATAAGCATGCGCTCACTTCTGCAGGTAGAGCGAGAATATTAATCAAATGATTCTACTAAGCTATGGAAGTCTGCTTGTAGCTGAAGTCGCCATGACTTCTATTGATTGGCTCTCTACAGCTCCGACTAATTGACTTAGAACTAACATTAATTGTGAAAGCCCGAGTTGCAGTCTCAAGCTGTTTCACTTCCAGCATTTGATCGGATATAATATGTAGCTGCATACCTACAAGTTGTTATTGCATTGATTCAAAAACCGTCCAGCTTTCCAAAACACTACAGTTATTTCAAATATTTGAAAATAAAACAGTACGATGGAAATGTTTGTAATTTTTTTTTAAATATATCTGTTAAAATCTTACAAAAACTGATTTTTAACTTTGTTATTTGTTCTATGTGTCTAACATAACAAAATAAAATAATAAAAGATATCAGCTGATTTGTGATGACATTATAATTTATTTTAATCGTAGTTTACCTATGCTATTATTCCAAGTAAATCACAAAAGTGCAGTAGTTTGAATAAAACATTTGAGAGTAGTTTTGCCAGTAGCCACTTCAGTATATTTGTGGTGCAAAGGCACCCACTGAAAATCGTTAATTATTATTTTCCTTTCGATAAAATAAATCCAATAAGATATATAAGTTTAAAAAAAGACTGCAGAAAGATACAAGCTTTTTTTTCATACATGAAAGTATGTAATTGATGCTTTCAATTGAAACTTCAAAGGATCATATGTATAGAAAGAAACAATAATGCAAGCAAAAATATTTGCATTTTTTTAACATTTTTCCATCGCTCTAGTGTTCTTTCAATAATAATAACAGTGAACTTTTATATCGCAGTTTTGTGATATTTCACAAGTGCGCTTCATACTAAATTAATTATGCTAATAAGACTAACTAACAAGGAGAACATAATATATAATATGTATACAAATTAAAACTATCTAAAATTATGATCCATATCACAAATTAAGAGAAAAGGGTTCAGATATGGGTATAACAGTGCATGTGTACATCAACAGATTAAAAAAAAACAATTTACCAGAAGCTAAGGGTATAAAAATTCAGATGAAACGTATGAATTCTTATTAACATATTTGTCAAATCAAAGAAAGGGAAATTAGATTGAGGACAGTTAATATGTTGGTACTTAAAACATTAATATTTAAGTATTTTAAGTAAACGATTCTAAAAATGCAAACAGTGTAAATTTAACAAGTAACAAAAGAACAATAAATATTTTATGACAATGAGTATATGGTTTTCAGTAGATAGTGAGGACATTGAGTTATAATGATAGAAGTAAGGAGAAAACTGGTTATTGGTTCAAATAATTTCCATCGCATTATTATTATTATTACTAAAAATAATTTCTTTTGTGAGTGAGAGTTTTTCAAAATCGGGAATGTGGTTGGAAATTATAAAATTCAAAAAAAACTGTTTCAAATCCAGACAAGCGATTAAGTAGGCACCTACCTATAAAATATGTTTTCCAAAACAATTGAGTGACATTGAACTCTCAGATCGTTAGTTACGTTACTTCCCGAGATTTTTCGCGGGTAACAACTAGCATTATAATAAAAACACAAATGTACCATCGACACAAAAATAATTCCCGATTCTGCCAGCAGCAAGAGAACAATAAATATTTCAGTATCAATTCACGAAGTCTCCTGCATTATTCATGAGGAAATCATTCAGATATTCCGATTCCACTCAAGGTCCAAGAAACCAAAGGAAAAGGAAAATACAATAAAATTAATGCTAATTCTACGCCGCGTTTGCCAATTTCTGAGCTCTACTTAAGAAGTACGCCTTTCTAGGAAATTTATTTTAACTTATTAATAGAAACGCATTGCTTAGAAAATGTATTTAATTCACTGTCTTACACTGTTTCTAATAGTCAACATCATTTATTTCATCAAAATAATTGCAATTTTATGAAGCAAGGGATATGAAGTATACCTAAGCCTCTTTTGATTAAACATAATTTATTATGTCTTTGATTGCCTTGCAAATGGTATTTTTAGTTCACACGTTGAAAATTTTGTAGCTAAAAATGATTTTATTGCTGGAGAAAATAAAGCTATTGACGTATTTTTCATTTTAATTCCTTGGCGTGTCTTGTAATTTTATTTCCAGAAAAATGTGTAGGCATCGCGTTAGAAAAGAACAATACCTGCTTCGAAGAATTTATTCTAATTATGTTCAATGTACCAAAATAACAACATGAATTCGTCGAATATTCAAAAGAATAATTTAAAAGGGTTTACCATGGAACAAATAAAGGCCGCATTTATAAATTAGGTTCGAAACAGAACCCAAAATATTCGTACCGAATATGTTCAAAAAATATGGCATGTGAAAATAAATGAAAAATGGTGGATCGATTACTGAAAGTTTTTCCCACCTTTGTGAAGCAACATTGACTTCTGTCATTCATCTCTTTCTTTCCCCTTAGCAACATGACAGCCTCTCACTACATTAAATTCAAAGTTATTACTGTTGGTGGGTGTCGTTGTTACGGACAATCTCTACAATGTCCCCCACTGAGATTTATATACCTTCCAAATCCCCAGAATTCATAGAATAGTCCCCTAACCCGAATCAGACTGCCGGAAGTCCACTGGACCAATGTATCATATAATAATTTTTCTAAGTGCCAAAAAAGTGGATACGTGGACAAAAACGCTTCCGGAGAGAAGGGCACTCCTCACTTCCCTCCCTCGCAATAAAGCAAAGGGTCCGAGCATTGTTCTAGCGGCGGGCAGAATACCTCTCCAGAAACAAAGCGCCTCATATTATCCCTCCCCGATATATTATGCCTACAAATCTAACAAATATTTGTGTAATTTCATAATGTCAGCGACATTACATTACGGAGGAGCTATTATTCAGTTTCTACACAATGTACGCGGGTTTAAAACGAAAGCTTTTTACAACCTTCCGGAAATATTAAACGAACGGGTTGATTGTTTACCGTTGTGATTTATCTCTCAATATAACAGTATGGGAGGAAAGGGTTTTTTGTGTTATTTGATTAGTCATTATCACGAAAATAGGGATTCAAATATGGAAATAGGTCTCGAACCCGGCGCCGGCGATATGACCCTAATGATAAATCGCGAAGTGGACTTTATAAATTTTCGTTCGGGTAATTTTTGAAAAGAAAAGGTATTTACGTAATCATTGTATGGCTTGCCAGAGAAACCTCCGGGTACTCGTATATTCGGTAATTGTCTTTCAATGAATGATTCTTTGAAACTTGATACATGGTATCTGTTTTCAAGTATTACGAATAAAGGTACTGAAAATAATCAACGATGTTTCAATTTGTAAAGAAAGGGATAACATTATTAAAGAAAATAATGATTTAAAACAGCTTTCGTTCATTTTGTATATAATGGTACAAAAACTTTTGTTTCTAAAATAGTTATAATGGAGTTTAATTCAATTTTTAATTCATACTTTGAAAATAATATAGAAAGTGTCGAGTTTCTGCCATTCAAAATTTAAGCAAGATATATCTGGATGAACACCACCAGCGGCGTGCTTGTACTTTTTGTCCGATCTTAGGTTAGAAAAGATCGGTTGGTAGTTTTATTAGATTTCAAAACACTGCATCGATAGCAATTGAATGAAAGCATTTTTCGCGCAACTTTTACCATTAAAAATATTGTGTTGGATTTTTTACCCTTAAACACAAAAAACAACCAAAAACTTAAAGTCCTAGAAAATGGCGGAGATTGGAAGGAAAAGTAACGGCACGTCACTGGTAGATCGATTTCTACTTTATTCTCGTTTAAAATTCCAGTTTTAAACTGTTGTTCGAAATTTAAAGTATTCTGTTCCGAAACTGGGCATGAAGAGCGAATGAACGAAGAAAGGAGTGTGAAAAAAAATGATGTGAAAGTGAATGGAAGAAGAAGTCGGGGACGCCCGAGGAAGACATGGCACGATCAAGTGAATCAAATACTTGAGTCGGGCCATGTGAAGAGTCAAAATAACAGAATGGGTATGAGACGACCTAAGAATGTGAAAAACCCTTTACCCCCTAGTGGGGAAACGGCGTGATGGTATGCGATTTAAAACTATTTTTGTGAAAATTTTTATTTATTGTATTTTTAGTATGTAAGGTAAAAAAACCATCAATCTTTAAAACATGCAGAAATGTACCTGTATATTTTCTTCACTCAGGATTATGAATATGATTAAGAAACTATGCATAAAAACGTGCCAATAGCAGTAAGACCCTGATGGTGACAGGTATGATCCAGCCGAAACGTCGGTATGCAGGATATGCTGAGGCACCGCAAAAATACTTATTCACAAGATTCCCCCCCAAAGTAAGCAAAGAGATTGGAAATGAGAATTTATTTTTACCAAGCCAATCTGATTCTCTATTACATGCTGCTTACGTAGAAATCGAAGTTGTTTAACAAATTTAAATGCATTAAATCTGTGGCATTTAGGTGAATAGGTATGTATCACAATTTTCTGATTATTTGTAAGAGATTTGAATGTATAATTTTTATGCATAAAATCTAATGCCCGAGTTGTATCTCTTTACCCGAACTTCCATAGACATTTTAAAGTAGAACCGCATACTTAACTCACTTTCAAATGTTTTGTGACATATACATCCTCACCTAAATGCCACAGAAATATGAACGACAAATAAATACGTTTATGAAAAAGACATATACTCTAACTTTAATAGCTTCGGAAAAATTCAAATTCAATACTGTTTAAAATCAAGTAAATCATAAAATATTAGATAAGTTGAAATGTATTCAAATGCATATCTACTGCAACAACTAAGAAAAAAATATTCAGTTAAGAACCTTTTTTTATGGGACCATTTGTTTTTTTCTATTGCTTTTATCTAAAAAAATTAAAACTCCGACATTTTTTTTTGCAAAAGAAATAAAACAAGAGGCATAACAAAATCTTTTTTATGGGACCATTTGTTTTTTCTATTGCTTTTATCTAAAAGAGTAATGGTAATAAAACTCCGACATTTTTGTTCAAACGTGCAAAAGAAGATAACCACAAGAGGCATAACAAATTTTAATGTACAGTATAATCGAAGAAAATATATATGCAATATCTGTAACTGGGAAAGACTTTTGTTTAGTTTCAAAAAACGTTCCACTATAGGCAATATAGGCACACACTTTTTTATATGAATATCGTTTTTTATATGAATATTTTTTTTTTTTATGTGATAAACTTATTATTTTATTTTTATTAAATATGTTACACCACAAAGTGATTGCTTTCTACGAAAATATAAAAAAAAGCACAAAAACAATTTACTGACCCAAAAGTCAGTTCTATCCGCTTAAGTTTTCCTCATATGATGGCGTTAATTGCGTTCATAAAATAAGGTAATTCTTGCGAAAAGTGTCAAACACAGTGTGTAGGGTAAATCAAATCACAGAAATTTATATGAAACGGAATATAGTAATGTGGGAAATAATAAGAGTGTAGCGCGTAAAACTCGTAAATAAAGGTTCCACGTGGAAGGTCCCTGCAAGAAATAATTTCGGACTGAGGGGCTGTTTCCGACATAGGGTCAGCGATTCATTTGGCCTGCAGGAGGGTGATTTATGAGAGGCCTATTGACTGTGCCTAATCGCTAATATACGACCGGGAAACAAAAAATGATGGAGGGAAACTGCAAGTTTTTTTTATGACTGGCCTACAATCTTTCATAACGCACATTTCTCAGCTAAACATATTGGAAAAGAAACGTTATACTGCTTTTTAGCGGAACATACATTTCTATGTGATGTTTATTGAAGATTCAGTTAATCGACGATGATTTTCTTAACGTATAACGTAACTTTAGAAAAAAAAAATCAAAGACTTCGAAATTCGTAAGCATGTGATGTTTTGGGAAATATTGTAAAGGGTATACGTGAAAATAGTCAATAATGATAAATATGGGGAAAACTCGTGAAAATTCGGGGGTTGAAATACGTAAAATGGTCGAAATGTTAATTATTTATAAATTTTATGATTAGAATTAACTTTAAAGCATTAATGCTTTTTTATTATTAAACATATTAATAATATTGATAGTTAAAAACACAAATATGAAAAATTATTTAATATTTTTATTTTTTACTGTCTTCTGTCTTATGATATTAAAAGTTCTACCTGAACACATGGTGAATATCTAGTTGGTGTCTTGGATAAATATCCTTTTTTTAATACGGAAGATCTTTTGATTTCTAAATATACGAGTGTACTAATATACTACGGAATAGAGTTGAGGTTCCGAGTTCGAGTCTCGGTCATGACCATTGTTCTTTTTTAGTTTCTGTGTCATATTTGTGTTTTAGATTATTAACATTATTTAAATATTTAATTATAAATAAATTCTTATTTGAGTACGTACGTGAACTTTCAAAATTGGAACTGATGGATCTATTCACAAAATTATCACCTAACTATATTGTATTTTAGCAGACATTATTTAATATTTGAAATGGAACTAATATTTTTTGTTGGCAAGACCAGTTAAATCCCGTGATTTCTCACGGGTACAACTAGTATAATAATAAGACGGTCACCGTAGCGTAATGGTCAAAACGATAAACTTTGAATCGGGAAATTTCTGTTTCAATCCTCAATATTTAAAAAATACTTTTTATAACTCTTATTCCTGCCAGTGTGGGTTTGATGCTGTTGAATATTTAGTATGGTGGATTTAACAAAATACCATCCTAAATTGTCGGAATAAACATTGATAGTAAGTATAAGGAGATTCGATAAATTGCTTACACAATTTGTAAAACCTACTTCAAGTTTTAGTCACATTCGACTAAAACTTAAACACAAGGAGGAGGTTACGGTTCTAACTACAGTACATCGTAAAAATATATAAACATAACTTTTTTATAGGCGCTGAAAAATCTGGATACCACAAGTGTTGATTGTTGGGTTTGATTAACCTTACACATACAGTTTTAAGGTGATGACGACATCAATAAATACACGAATTCAAAAATGTCTTCGAAATATTAAAAAAACAGTCGGTACGTTTATTTGAGAGTTGTCAATACTCAACGTGTACAAAGTAAAATACTGTTTCGGTCAATCTGTTTTATTTATAGGAGTTTATTTAAAGTTTTGGTTGGTGTTTATTTCATAAATTATCCTAATCAGAGATATTTATGATATGATATGCAAATCTAAATTACAATACAAATTTCCAGAATAATTTATGACAAAACTGAAAAAACAACTGCAAATTTGCCTCTCGTAAAGTTACAGATATAATATTTTACGTAGGTCGATGTAAAATAGTTACTAAACTTGTAAGGATTTTAATACGCAGAAAGTTTGAACTAAGAAATCGTAGTGTTTGTTTTAATGATACTCCACGAAACATTCGACGTCAGACGGTTAAAAATTAACAAAAAAATACCAAATATAAATCTATGCAGACATAATATTCTACGTTGTGATGTTGATGTGAAATTGTCGAAAAACTTTTAAGGTGTCATTTAAGGATTCCAATAAGCACAATGTAAGATCGAACCTTTCAATCAAAGCAATAATCATACACGACGAAACAAACATACTCATAACGTAAAAAAAAACATAGCTTTTATCAATAATAAATAAAGCTATATAAATAAGTGAATAAGTACAAAGTTAGAGTCAAAGTTACGGTAGCCACGCTGCCGAGTCATAAAACCAAGTAATGCTCCCCTCCGAACTTCAAGCCCGCAAGTAGCTCGGGCGAAGGTACCTCATTCAAATTTGAGTAGACTGTTAAAGCTACGTGTATCGTGATGTACTACGGTGGAAATAAAAGGTGCATAAAATTTACAAGCGTTTCAAGTTTCAATGGGGGAATATTAAAGGAACATTATAGTTCTTTGACGCGTTGAACGGTGACGTTAAAAACGTCTGCCACTGAAGTGACTGCGCTGTTAAGTTTAAGCTTTTCATCGGCGGGTAAGGGCGATTGGAGGCTTTAATTCGTGCTAACGTGAATTTTATAAGACCGATTTTTATGATCAAGAACTTTGATATGCCATATTTCGTTCGTGCTATTTTTAGTGGGTACGTACAAAACACGTGTTGAATACAACTTATTTTTAAAATGGTGTAATTTTATTCCAAGCATCTGCTTGGGTGTAAAAGAGGGTTGGACACCAAGAAAATAAAATAAAATTATTCAATTGACGAAATTTATTACAAAAGTAGAATAAATTATATTGGACAAGTTAGTTGTGAAGAAATAATATAAGCAACCACTGTTTATTCACAAATCGTTATACGTTGATGTAATACCCAAAAAGTACCCCGGCCTCTTATATAGATCTAGACTCTCAGTTGTATGTTTCGGCCAAGATTAGGCTAGTGTCACACCCTCGGTGCCTCTCGTGTTGTTCCGTTTCCCTCCTCCCAATCCACACCTTTTTGCTCTTTTGAGAGCCCTGTGGGTTCCGAAGGGAAGGTTATGTTTTTTGTTTATATGACTATTAGGTACCAGCATTCATATGCACAATGATTAAAACAAGTTTGTTTCTATCTGGCTTCGGGTATTTTAACAGAATTAATCGTCAACATTGCTTTGAACATTGCGTATTGAAAAAATATTTACAACTTTCAAAGAATATGAGAATATAAAGACACTTAAAATAAATAAAAATGGGTTACGGCCGAGATTCGAACCCGTAACCTCCACACTAGCCAGGCGTGACGCGTCTACCGATTCCACCATCCCAACCAATTATTTAAGCGTAATTTTCAACTCATACTTCTCAAAGAGTATTAATATTATAATTTTTCCGATATTTTATATCTTATAACCGTGAGTAAAGTTTCAATCAGAACAGAATTGCAAACATAGATAGCGTCATGGATAGAATTATCCTTTTTTTTGGTTTTACGGAAAAAAAAATGACTTTTCTGAAATTCCAGAATTTTATTGAAATTACATTTAAAGCTCGTTATCGAAAATTGATCACTGAAATAATATTAACAATCTGTAGTAATGAATATTTAAATAAAATAACACATATTTACATGGTTTCATTACCATAAAAATACAACATTAAACAAATTAACTGCACACAATATTTGTATGTTTCACGATCTGTTTGTCCCTAAAGTGTTACATCATATAGGTACATAATTTCTGTACCTCAGAAGTAAAAGATCGAATGTTCCGTTATAATATTTTTCAGGATCAAAGAAATTGTCGAATTATCGAAACACCTTATAGTAAAAATACAATAATTTTTTTAACAAGGCAAACACAACTGCGATTGTCCATATAACACAATAAACAATGTGACAAGAATAATGGTTCTAATTTGGAAGCTGTTAGTCGTGGTGTAATTCCATTTAAATGATTTAATAATACCGATTTTTTTCCAGTGTTTTGTATTAGAACCGGACCGGTTTCGCCGTGTAACGGGCATCTTTAGACTGGTACAATTTGAAGGAAATCTATGGTATACGAGTATAATAAACTATTTATATCCGAAAATAACGCTATTGGCTCAATATAATATTTAACATTTGTGACTTAGTATTAGTTTTTGTTTTATTGCTGACAGGAGCCGCTCAAATAAACCGTTAATGGTTTCGTCTCAATAGCAGACATATTGTACTTCTCAATACTATGAAGACATCCAATCGTTTAAGGCAGTGACGTGCAGAGTTTTTGACCAGGGTAGGCAGTAGGGACAGGGGATAAATTGATAATAGAGATCATATGTACCAACAAATTTCACCAAATGCTATTGTATTTATTCTGTAAAAGCACTGCCTTAGACACTAACAAAGATACTAACACGCCACTTGAACGGGCAACAGCTCACAGCATATATATTTTGTGTAGTCTAGTGAACATAGAATAATCTACTCTGACGTTGACGGCGTTTGAGCATATGTAGTTACTGCTTTTGACACCTTATAGTAGGAAGTTCGGTGGGGCGTTCGCGCAGATTTATTTTTTGCAATAATTTTATATTATTCAATTCAATATTTTCCATATTTTTTATGCGAGTACGGCAGGGGACGCAGTGTTTATGTGCCTTTATGAAGTGCAAGCCACTGGTTTAAGGTTCCCGAAATGTATTAAATGTTGGGTAAGACAACGGTCTATAACCCTTTATAAACAAAAAAAGGTTATTCGTAGTTTAAAAAAAACGCCCATTTTTTTAAATCGATTAAATCAACACATGCTCTTTGTAGTCATTTAGGTTTCCAGGAACTCAGACGGAATACATACCAAATAAAACATCGCAAAGCTGGGATAGTTCCGCTATCTAAGGAAAGGGGGTGAAATCTGTGTACCTGGCATTGCGTGCAGTAGATGCCCCGAAGGTGTATTATTTATAACCAAAGTGGGAGACGCACAAAGGGCTGTTTGTCGTGAATGGGGCGCGTAATCAGCAGTACTTCCCTTGTGAATTATGGGGTTGGAAGGTGTGCAGCGACCGCAAAAATCACCTCTAGAGTTCTATGCAAACATTGAAATACCTGACAGTAGAAGCGTGCAATCCATACAGGCACATAAGCACTGCCTACTCTGCCGAACTCCCATAAAAATATGAATTATATTGGATTAAATAAAATAAAATCTATACTTTAAAAAATACGCGAGTATTTCAGCTAATTGCACCGCCGCAAGCGCCCCATCGACCGTCCTACTATAAAATGTCAAAAGCAGTAACTACATATGCCCAGACGCCGTCAACGTCAGAGTAGATTATTTTATGTTCACTAGACTACACAAAATATGTATGCATGTATGCTGTGAGCTGTTTGTGCGTTCAAGTGGCATGCTTGTGTTAGTATTTTTGATAGTATGTACGCAGTGTTTTTACAGAACAAATGCAATAACAATCAGTGACATATGTGGGTACCTATCTTTATTATCAAGCAATACGCTCTTTTTCTTACTGTCTATCCTGATTAAAAACTCTATGCACGCCACTGCCTGACAGTTTAGTGCAGTTTTTCGAACAACTTTGCAAAAAGGAGAAATTCCGTAGCCTAATGTTAAAATACCAAAATATTAAAAAAACTAAGAGGACACTTTACTTCCAAAAGCGGTTGTTCTAACAATATTAGTAAACATTATGAATCTTAAGCTTGGTGTCTTCGTCTTGTATTTCTTTGATTTGGATTATGTTTAAGCTGGATTCACACCAACGTCCGGTCCGCTCAGTGACGATATTGTTCCGCATGAGAGCTTATTGATATGGTATGAATATCAATCAAGGAGTATGTGCCAAGACAAAGTTGTGTGGTAGTATATCCTTCTGCCCACCCTTGTGATATTTAACTACTTAGTTAAATAATTATTTTGAAGTGTAAAAATACTTACATCGCAGATTTTTTTTTATTAAAAACCATATTTTTATCACTAAATAATATTTTTATTAATTATTAAAAATACTATTTAGTGATAAAAAATGGTTTAAAAAAAAATCTGCGATGTAAGTATTTTTACACTTCTAAATAATTATTTAACTAACTAAGTAGTTAAATGTCACAAGGGTGGGCAGAAGGATATACTGCCACACAACTTTGTCTTGGCACATACTCCTTGATTGATATTCATACCATATCAATAAGCTCTCATGCGGAACAATATCGTCACTGAGCGGATCCGGACGTTGGTGTGAATCTACCATTAAGCGCCCTTGAGGTGATTTTCCCACAAAAACGGCGCTATAAAAGTTATCCATTTATTATTATTATGTTAGAAGTTTATTCTACGGATTAAAGTTTGTTTTTGGTACTTTTAACTGAATTCAAATACCATCGGAGGGCGACAGGGATTAACCACAAGTGAACTATAAAAGATCTGCCGGCTTTGAACGGGTGAGAGCTACAAAGAATTTTAAAAAGTGAGATATCGGAGGAAAACCTAAATCCAAAGTTTTAAAATCAGGCGAAAAACTAGATAAGACGTGTTGGTGACTCCGAGATAGAGATGTTTATAAGATCACTTTTTCATTTATTTAATTTTGGTCGCTTACAAGTTATCAGAGCAAATCAAAGAATATAAAAATTGATATGCATATTCAAAACAACACATGTATATTTTTTTTCAGATTAAAACTAATATTTTTATTGTTAGTTTTGGTGGGCAAAATAAATGAGTATGTTATTTTTTGTTTTTTGTACTCTAATATGCCCCAAAGATGTCACTTAAATAACTTGTAAGCAATCAAAAATCTAAATAAATAAGTGTACAAAACAAAGGTGTTAATTAATAATGAGCGTTTACAAAGATATCACTTTTTTATAAAGAATACCGCACATTTCCCAACTGCTCCCAACCATTTGGAGCCACTGGGATGTTGGCATCCCCAATTAGGGTATGTTATGAGGCTGAAGGTAGTGAGGAGGAGAAAGAGATAAGGAAGGGAAGGTTCGGAATTAACTAGCTATTCAGATCTGGTCACCAAACACGGCTGAAGACATTTCAAGCAACGTTTCGATTCTGTTATTTTATATTAATTAAATGTGAAACAACACACAATAGTTAAATAAAATTTATTTGCACAACCCGGGATTTGATCCTGCGACCTCTAAATTCGTATTGAGCATTTTAACCACTCGGCCACGGAGGGCATCATTAAGTAATTTGAAAGCAATTAGCTATTTAAAGCAACATCAAACCATTTTAAACTAACGTAGTTATTATTTATATATAACAACACGTGCCTGAGTAATAAATCATTTCGAAACTGCTTCAAAACTTCTAAATAACCTTCCGTATAATTTCCCCAGTTATACTCTCTCTTTAGTACTTGCTGGTAGCTGCCTAACTAAACCCCATCGCATATTATTTGTCTATCCGCTAATGATTGAAACTCGAAATAAGAAAATGCCGTAGAGGGAAGGAAGCTCGGCTTGTCATTAGGTTAACCCTGGTAGCTAACACCACCTGTCAAACAGTAGTCGAGCAGAATATAAAGCAAATCTTCCCTTAACAACTAATTCGCCCCTAAATAAGCGGAAAAGCTTCGCATTTACTACAAGTTCCCTCGCTCATACTAGTGATGGAGAGTAATTATAATTAATGAGATGCTTGCCCTTTGTGAAGGGCGATGGGTGTTTTACTATCCAATGCGATATAAAAAGGATAATTTATAGGGAGAGAGAATTTTTACTTGGCCAAGTGTGAATGTTTCAAGAACTTTTTTCGCTGATAGCATCCTAAAAACGGCGTAAAAGTCGTGGATGATAGAAAAGTGGGTTACCAACTGAAATAAAGAAAATTTATTAGTCTTTTTTTAAATAATGCTTACTGAACAAATATTCACGCGTAAGAATCGTCAAGACTTTTTGAATACATTAAATATTTAGTTCACACAGGAGCCCTGAGCTTTCTCGCAGGGTCTACGTTATATTGGGATATACTGTGGAAACGACATTTTTTAAGGATAGTAAGTAGAGACCTACAACAGGGTCTTGAAGAAATCACGTAGGCAGGTACCTCCGTAGCCGAGCTGTTAAATACATGAACGAGACGTACAAACGACCCGTTCTCGTTCGGTAAATGTGAACTTTGTACAAATGTTGGCAACGCGTTTTTTTATTATTATTGAGGATAAAATACAGATACAGGCACTGATAAATAAACAATATTAAACATAAAGTTTAGAGAATTCGCCTGCATCCTAACTATTTCTCACACATTAAGCACTTCTGAGCAGCAATAGATGAAGCAAGGTAGATGGCGTAATACCTACACTAATTAATTTAATATACATATAAAAGTAATGGTAAGCTTTGTTTAAATATAATAAGCAGTAAATCTCACGTTATTAACATCCGTTAAAAAGGTGAATCTATCAGGTTGTCCATTTTTGCAAAAGTCACGAGTTTTTTTAAATGTATCTAAGGGCTCAAGACAAGCGATGGCTTCCAAGGTTAACAGTAGGGCCAGCTGTTGTGTACTATTATAGTATCTACGGTACGCCTAACTTCTGAGAGACAACCTTAACTTTAGTTTCGATAGAGCCCACGTGTCTAAGCTGGTCACTTAAGTTCACATCGAGTATGTCGATTGAAGGCTCGCTGGGAAGGTAACATAAAGATAAAAAAGTGAACAAGTTTATAGTAAAGCTTTTACCTAATATTTTTTTACTAATAAATTAGGGAATATTACAAAGCCACACAAGGAAATTAGAACTATATATATAATCATACTATATAGAATTCCCACAAATCCACTTATTATTTTGATTCGATCATTCGTAGAAATAATCAAAGACATTCATTCCGGTTTATAACGAAGCTAGGAGCGGAATCCTTTGACACGATAAACAAGAAGAAATAAAGGGGATACAGAGATAAAATAATGAAGACGCTACAGATTTTGTGAGAAAACTGTTAAAATTGAGTACAGAATGTGCCTTTGGTATAGGGTATTTATGACAGAGTATTGAAATCCGATATTTTATTTAAAGAATTTTTGTACCTTTTTAAAATGTACGATATTTTACGTGGGTTTATGAGCTCAGTATTTAGCGTAGATAATCATTATTTTAGGATTAGCACTATTGTAATAACTTGGTATTTAGCGTAGGCAGACACGAGTTTGAAATTTACATGAACAAGGGAGATAACTTGAGATTTTCTTTGTTTAGGTATTTGGACCTCGGGTAAAAAAAAACAAACCTTCCATGGTGCGGGGTCGTAAAGTGATCACATTGCATATACTATGAATGATACATTTAAAAAAAGATAACTAATACATGTTTTACTATCACACTAATTGCACATGAGTGCACGCCTCAGTATTGCCGCAGAGTTTTAGACATGTAACTTTAGTAAAACGTTCCTTTATCTAATTTATGGCTTCTGAATGTATGTGACTACTGGACGTAGTAACCGGTGGGTACAGTTCTGCTGAGTTGTTCCGGTCTGCTGCCTGCAGGGTTAAGATTTTCACGATGGTAGCCAACCTCCGATAGGAGAGGGCATCAGAAAAAAAGTTATAACTTTAATAAAGTCATACCTGAATACACCCTTTATAGTTTATAATAAGTTTATTTTCCTGAACATCTTGAACCACAACCATTAATTTAATGTGTGGATATATTTGTCAAATTTACGTGTAGAAAATGAAATTTATTCGAATGTAAGCCCATTCATCAAAGATACATTAAATAGAATTCGTAAAACCTTCAAGTTACCAGCGTAAGTTACTAGAGCCCTAAATGAATGCCTTAATATGTTTCTTATCTTTACTTGTTATAAAATTATGGATACATAGTGATTAGTAATATAAGTTAGGCATTATTCGGGAAACAATTTGAAATAAAACCACACATGAACTACTGCACTCTGGTGCAAGGGAAACACAGGATCGATATAAAGTTTCAGCCGAAATTCCAGAGTGGTCTCCTTGACCGAAGATTGCAATCTAAGAGCTTTTAGTTTCACCAAGGAACTTACAACTTATTATCATGAAGTAAGAACTCGATGTAACACTATCAACCACTTGTTTATGTTTGACCAAGCCGGTTTCACCCTGTTACGAGTATCTTCGGAAAAGTGAAATTAAAAGTTAAATAAGGATATATATTGTTTTCCGATCTAAGGAAAAAAAAGTTTAGTTAAATTAACGTTACGCGGAAATGGCATATTTAACTGTAAAGGCGATTTTTACATAAATCGAAAATAATCACAAAACTGCATTTAATAAAAAAAATACGAAACAAAATCTACATTGCCAACGGTTTGGCATTATTTTTTTTTAAATATCGTTTGAATTACAAGAGCCCTTTTTTTATGTGTACCCTTCAAATATTTATAAACGTATTTATGGTTTTAAAGTTTATTTTGTAGAACTCCATTTTAATTTTTAGGTTTTTTAATTTTATTTAAACAATAATTAAAAAACCAAAAATAAAAATAATAAAAAATATATTTTTTTAATATTTATAAACGGTTTGACGATAATCCGTTTGGTATGACGTTCGCCTAACAGTCTACTAAATAGAGTTATATTATATCACCTAGTTGTTACCCGTAAAAAATCACAGAATATAACATGACTTGCCAAGGAAAAACTATTAGTTACTTTAATCCACACATTTTCAAATACAGAATGATGTTTGCTAAAACAGATTATACTTCTCTAGATTAGAAAAGTAACTTTTATAATTTGATATTTTTAGAACACATCCGTCGGTTCCAAATTTGAAAATTTCACACTCGTACGTAGGTACTCAAAAAGAACATTTTTTATAATTAAGGTATACCGACTTATTCCCTTCAGAAGAAAGTTAAGCTTTTTAGAAAGGTCACCAAAAACATTTGTGTTATTATACGTATATATTTTAATGAAAACACGTTGACTTAATTTTCCGTGAATTTTGTTGGCATTCGTCAGATTCCATAAGCAGACTAGCCCGTGGCGAAGTACGGCGTGAAATTAGTGAACCTTGCCTTCGGTAAACACCGTAGAGGGATAGACATCGCAGAATCCTGAAAATTACCGGTGGCATTGATGTAACTTACCCCTTAACTTGTCTCATCTCATTAATGGGTAATGTGTCCATAGCTTGTTAGCCTGAATGACAGTGCAATATGTGCCAACTTGTCTTACTAAATAGTTTTGACATAATCACTACAATGGCAGAATCGTCTTCAAAGCAACCCGATTGATTGGTAATTCCTGACGGTAAAATAATATTGCAAGCTTTCAATGAGATTTAATATAGAAGCGTGTGAAATGAGGATATATAGGCAGATTATGAAAATACCCCGTACAGACAGGGTACTTTATTAATAAGTTCTTCATCAAATTACCAAAATTTACGAAATCGAACTAAATATGAAAATTCGAATATCTTGGTCACATCACGAAGACCGACAATTGCAAGACCGCCCCGTTGATAATCCACGCGAAGATTGGTCAAGGACGTAAAAGACGCTTAGAAGTTTACGTTACTTGAAGAGTGTAGTTCCACTGAATTGTTCCGGGTTGCTTGCGAGGTGAAAAATTCTAATGTTGAAAGGGTAGCACCAGAAGAAGGCAAAACCCAGAATCTTAAAAATTCAACTTTCGATAGGTTACTTCATCAGTTGTTGGAGAAACTCTAGAATACTCGCGAAAGATATCATGTTTTTAGAAAGCCTAATCATTGGAACTTTTTCTCTCTGTGCCTACGTAATAGTATTAATACTCAAACAAAAAGAAATCAAACTGAAACTCTAGGTGTAAGTTTACTTAGGAACAACAATCAAAATAAAAGCAGAAATTCAAGCAGAATATTTAAAAAAGTTTTTAAAAAAAATTCTGGCTTTCACCCTTCAAGGGTGCTTGGCCATCATTTCAATATATAGACAAAGTGAAGGCAAGTTTTATATGTAAGAATTATTTAAATTAACTAATTTCAAAAGCATTCAAACATAGATGAAATTAAATGTTAAAAATCAGTTTAAAAACAATAAATGGATTTTAAGTTCATAATATAGTTAGAACTTAATAGCCAGTTTGTGCTTAAATTGTTTTATTTAATTTATAATGTCAAATCACAAAGTGATTGCTTTCTACGAAAATATGTATTTATCTGATTTATACTACAAATATGCAAAATGCTAATATTATGCGTACCTAACGAATAAAGGTATAAAAATATTAGTTAATCAATTCAACCCCTCAATAAAGAATTAAAATCGCAAAACTTTTAATTTCGTTTGTTGAACCGGTGAATGACTGATTTTGCATTTTAAGGGGTTGAAAAGCGTAAGATCTGTAATTGATTTAACGATGACCCCAATTTGTTATAAACGTAACAGTCTAACTTTATCGACCTGTTATGATTTTATTTTTGAAATTTTATTGACCTTCGCATTTTTTTAGAACAGTTCGTGGAAAATTCCACATTAATTTAAAAGTAATTATTAAAAAAAATATATAATTTTGATCCGCTTACTTATATTTGACCGTACCGGTTGCACCCTGCTGCGGCCTCTTCAGACAGTTTAAAATTGTATTTAGACTGAAGCATTTAAAAACTGTAGCTGTTTCAAAATACACGTATTTTCACACTTTTAAAGATAATTGACTATAAGCTGTCTTGAAACCCTTCATAGCACAGTGAAATCGGTCCGGTCAGAAATAAGCAGATAGGTTAAAATTAAAATTATTTTCAGACCGGTATATTTTAGATGTAATTTTCAGTACATGCCCGTGGCGGGATATTTTTATTTTCTTTTAAAAGAGAGACAAACATTACCGGGTTACGAATAACCTGACAATATTTGAGAAACTCCTACTACCATCATAATAAGCGGAAGATGTTGATAGTGTAATGATAGAGAACTTAGCTAGCAGAGGAATTGAGCCCACGACGCCCGGGTGGGTCCGACGCGTTTGTGCACTCAACTACTAACTGTTCGGTTAAACCAGTTCATTAAAAATAGGTAAATTGAATTAATCAATGCAGTTTTTTTATCATATTACTGTATACTTTAGTTTAGCCAAAGTTACTCAGTCTTCAGCAAAGAATTTTGTGTGTGAACATGTGTTTATTCGCAAACTCAATTATCATAATGCTTTCGGTTGGAATTCGTATCCAGGCTAAATGAATGGGGAGTGAAACACCCCCGCTACCCTTTCGACCTTTGATCGAGCTTCCCTGTATTTAAGTATTTTAAATGCGGACTGCAAAAAAACTGAAGAATTCCTTGCATTATCGAATTTTCTCCTCCGGGCCCAGACGTGACACGGTGGGCCGATGCAGGGCGCCGGCGCCTTCGCCACCCCCTCCCCCACCAGCCGCCAACCCTCAACCCACCAACCGACCCTCATTACCCTCAGTAGCCGCTCGAACTCCGAGCCGACGCCACGCGCTTCGAATGCACCCCATCCATCCGATATTTGGTTACGCGTATTTAGATTTTTCGGTCTTCCAAAACACACCGTTTGATTATCTCGACTCGTCCGGCGGAAAACGAGGCACACGCGCCGTATAAATCATTGTGTTCCCGTAGATTCGAGGTTTTATCGTGTTGTGAAGATGCCTTCGATAGATAATACATTATAGTGAGAAACTGGGTGTCGAAGGATATTAGCGGAAGAGGAATTTCCTTAAGTCTGTAGTCAAATGGGACGGAAGACAGTTCACGGATGATCGAGTGAAGAAGATGAGGTAATCTCCAACTACCTACGAGATTCCACGGTTGTTGAATCAATTCTACCGTGACAGTGACAGTGGCAGAATTCATATAACCCTTTTCGTGTCAGTTTCGAAGTGTTTATACTTCCGGAAAAAGTATTGCATACATAAATCTAAATTAAGTAATTTTCACGATTTTTCCAGTAAATAAATTAGAACTTAGGAAATTGCATTTCTTGACAGCAGTAAATAAAAAATAAAGTAATATTTTGACATGGATTTATTTTATAGACAAACTAAAGAAACTGTTCACGTTCATTTGCCTGAGTTTATATCATGGAAATAAAAGTTCAATTAAATTATTGACTCGATTTCGGATTTGAACATTGAAGAGAAATGACAGTTAAACTTTTCCGAGGCGACGTCGAAGATTGAAGCTGGATTATGATGTGATTGAGCCACGCGAGGAAGCCGTAGAAGGACGATGACTTCACGTCTCTGGATCGTGTGGGTCGGGGGCCTGGTGCTGGGGCTCGCCTCGCCGTGCCCGCCGCCCTGCTCCTGCCCGCCCGCCGCGCTCAGCCTCGCCTGCTCCGGTTGTCCCACGGACTACCTCACGGTGGCCACCGACACCCTCAGCCTCGCCGTGTCCGGCTGCAAGGACATCTTCTACCTGCTGCGCTTGCATCGCCCCTTACCTCCCGACAAGCAAGGAGTCAAGTTCGCTCTTCAGAAGCTACAGATCACGGACAGTTTCATTGAAAAGATACCGGAAAGCTACGTAAACGATGATTACGCCATACAGTCGCTGGTGATGACAAATAACTCCATCGAAACATTGGACGTTGGGCTAGCGGCCGGAAATTTAACTTATTTAGATTTATCGCGAAACCGTTTGAGTTATATTAACAACAGGACGTTCGACCGAATGAACAACATCGTGTTCCTAGGCCTGGGATCTAATCGAATAGAAAACATGTCGGTCTTCGCTTTCGCTGGACTGAGAAAACTCGTGCATTTAGATCTTTCCAAGAACAACCTCACATATTTAATGGACACAATATTTCTTCCGCTGGTGTCACTGCAGCAATTGAATCTCAGCTCCAACAGACTAGAAGCTCTGTCGGAAAAGTGTTTCGGGAGTCTTCTCCTACTCCAACAACTAGATATATCGTACAACCAGCTGACGAGCGTCGCTCCGGGGACCCTTCAGTTCTTGCCGAACCTAGCGAAGCTTCTTCTCGCGGACAACCCCCAGCTGCGGCCAGACGCTCAGATATTCGTGGGCACCGGACGAAGGTTGCAACAAGTAGACGCCTCGCGCACCGGCCTGAGGAGAGTTCCCGAGGCGCTGACCCACTCCGTGCGCTACCTCAGTCTGGCGGGGAACAGAATATCCACCCTGCGCTGCGGCGACCTCGACGGGTATCCGCTCCTGCACATGTTGGACTTCGCGGACAATATTATCGAGAACGTAGAAGACGACGCCCTCGGACGACTGGAAATGATATCTCGTTTGTATTTAAATAGAAATAAGCTACGTACCGTTCCAAAAATGTTACCCGATAAGTTATCCTACCTGTCACTCGATACGAATTTGATAGAAAACTTGACGATTGCCGATTTCGCTACACTGGGTAGTTTAAAGATACTTTTACTTTCAAACAACATGATTACTTATATTCAAGAAAACTCGTTCGTCCAATTAATTTCTCTCGAGGTTTTGGATGTTTCGAATAATCCTCTGAAAGCTTTGACACCGAACACTTTCGGCGGACCTGTAGCCTTGAAAGATTTTAGAATAGCATTTGTCGCTATATCCCCCCCGGCAAAGGACATCTCATTCCCAGTGCCGTCCCCGGAAGGCATCGAGAGTTTGCATCTACAGCACAGCCCGGGGCTAACCAACGAGCTAATGGCGGACACCGCGGCGCTGGCGGCCATGTCCCGGCTGCAATACTTGGACATGAGTTTCTCCAATATTTCTAATATCCGGTCTGATCTACTCCATTTTTTGCCACAGTTGAAAATTTTAAAACTCGACGGGAATACTATTAACTGCACAGAAATGAACTGGCTAGCAGAATGGATGAGAGATAATTTGGACGATCAATTAAAGTTAACGAAATGCTTTTCCCCGTCTCCGTGGGCAGGTAGATTTATAGTGGATCTTCCACCGGTGGTTAAGAATGAAACAAAATATGAATTTTCCACTTCGATTCCCATAACCTACAACGTTACTCAGCCAACTCCGAACCTAGAATACATAACAGCTATAAAACAAACAAACACGAATGTAACAAGTACCACGAAGCTACTAACGTATGTAAATATCCCTGGAAATAACACGAGTAATCAAATAGCAAACAAAGTGGATGATAGAATAAACGCCTCGAATAAGCCAATACCGAGTAGGGTCCTGATTTCTCTAGAACCAGATTTACCCGCCAGCCAATTGGAAAGGAATGATCACATCAAGAGTTTACTGGATTTTGAACATAATGAACAACATCACATGATTTTCAATATACCGAAGAAGTCGAATACTCAAAAGCAGATACCTTTGGAGAAAACCACTTCGTCGAAAAAGACTTTAAAACCAAGGTTGACGATATCTGAAAAAAAGATTCCAAAGCTATTGAACACCGATATAACGGGTGGAGATGTGACATCAGAGGACAAAGATAACAGATCAAAGAAAATGAATAAATTTATATCTGTTAAGAATCCCATCATAAAACTATCTGGCAAAAATAAACTAATTGAAATATTTTCCCAACTGTCACAAAGGCAGAACAATAGTACAGATGGGAGCAAACAGCCAAAAACAGATCCGGCGACGCAAGAAAATGTTTCTCTGTGTATAGCAACCGGAAATTTAAATGGCACGGAAAACAAAACAAAATGTTCACAACATCCGGAAATAGCGCCGGTGCTTTCTGAGAATAAAGAAAATAAAAATATTAAAATAGAGAGATTTATTAATCGGAAAAATGGAAACAACAAGTCGAGCATTAACGCAAAACCGAAGAAATCCAAATACGTGTCGAGACCAAATGAGCGCTTCAACACGACTGAAACGTTCACTGCAAATGACGTGGGAGCGAATGGTACCGCGATTAAAAGTCGACAAGTCGCCTTCCAAACTCGAGTAATTGAATCACCAGACCCGCTCACTCCGGAATACGGCAATTTATATCAACACAATGTACACGGCCCGACGCTTCTGGATGCCACGCCGAACGACGGCACATCGGCCTGGAAAATGGCCGCACCGGAGACGAAGCCGGCTAATTTGGAAGGTAAAACATCCAACTCCAGCGAGCCGAACACTAACAACAGGGAAACTAAGAGGAACGGAACCAGCGTCAATACAAAGATCAAAGAATTATACGAGAAAGATAAAGTGATTTATGAATCTAAGTTCGAAGAGCAAGCAGGCGAAAACGCTTCTGAATTCCAGACATCGAGGTTCAGGGCTGAGGCAAGTGGCGGTCAGTCTGGGCTAGGGCTGGGGGCCCTGGTGGGGGTGTGCGGGGCGGCGTGCGCCGCGCTGGCAGGGGCCTGCCTTGTGAGGCGCCGCCCCCACCCGCTCCGGAGACAAGGGGGCCCCGAGATGATGGAGGTGCAGACCATTACGGCTGTAGGGGAGCTTTGGTGACATCTGAGAACGGGGGAACACGTGGCCGATATCGAGTACGACTCCCTCACATAACGAGCATGTAAGTCCATTTTCTATTTAATTTGTTTTCATAAAATTTTCCAATGTTGAATAAATGCCGGTAAAGTGACTTACTTTCCCCTCAAAAGACGAACATTGCCTCAGGATTAACCAGGATTATTTCTAGTTTATAACACTTGGACTTAAAAATGTTCAGAGTTCTTAAAGCAATTAGTTCAATGACTCTATCGTAATTGCGAAATAGAACGGTGTAATGACACATAGTTTGTAATTCGCACCACTGACATAAAAAGTTACTACAAGTACTAATTTGTGAAATTAATCTTTAGAAATATAAGAAATTACAAAATGGGGTAATGTTACCCCTCGAGGCAAAGTTAGGCACTTAACGGTACTATGAAATATCAAAAGCTCGAAACCATGGCGTAAATGTTTGTAGAGCATCCTAGTTACAATTTGGTATTTATTTTGGCATCCGGCATCACTTTGTGTACAAAAAGTTGTTGAGAAAGAAAAGTAGAATTTCCCTTGTTTTTTTCAGTGCCCAGATTCTCTCGCAAAACTGAAAAAACCAAGACAAAAGCATCATGTGAATAGTGCCACAAAAGAAGAACAACAATGAACTCTCGAATAAAAAAACATTTATAGCGTTTGTGAATATGTGCAAAACCAAATAAATCAACTAACATAGCGTGTACATTTGAAAGGCATGGTAAAATCACAAGTTATATTTTTTACGAAACGGTTAATTTGTTGCCTGTAAATAACTAGTTTATAAGAAATGTATAAATTACTCAATATTAATACGGACCGATTTGCATGACTTAATCTTGTTAACAAACATATTGATTACTTTGGAATGTTACCAAGAAGGAAATTATTATTTTGATTGATTGCAACCTACTTTAAACTTTTACAGCAAAATAAACACAGATCAAATACGAAAACAACACAGTATGGTTAGCAAATACAATAAAATATTATGTACATTAATGAATACATTGTAAAATTAATAGAAAAAAACACAATACAACTTTACATATAGGTTACTTAATTTAGTTATCAGTAAAATATTTAGAAAGATTTATGAAATAAAATCGTGAAATGCACAATAACGTGATTCAGAAGGACTCTTTTTCAATATATGAAAAATACGTTTTCATTGAAGTGTAAAAATAATAAGTGAAAACTTTGTTTATTTTTTTTTGTAAAAGTTTTTCTCTGTGTAAATAAAATCATTTAAAGGATCAAGTGATCCTGTAACATAATAACTGTAGAAGTGAGTAATAAATATATATTTATATGAAGATAATATGTTGTACCTATAATTACGAAATTGCCAAATAAAGTGTATGATTTTGATTGAAATAGAGAAACGCATTTCATTAAAATCCCAAAAACCATTCAATAGGAAACAAAATAACACATTTGGGATGCAAACTACCGAAATTGAAATACCCCTAGGTAAATTAAGGCATAAACCGAAGAAACCGAAAGAAGTTATTGAATCGTAAATATTTAATAATATAAGGGGTATGAAGTGGAATTCAAATTCGTTAGTAAATATGCAATATATTCAAATATTGGGAAAATAAAGAAAAAGGCATGACTAAACCATTTATCCGTGTAAAATATGCTGATATTTATATTTATTTGAAAATATCGAAGATAATTTTGGAAAATTTCAAATAAATAAATAATAAAAAATATTTTATTTGAAAATCACCTCAAAGACGCTTTACAGGTAATAAAATAAAAACCTAAATCAAGCTAACTTTAGAAATCAAACACAAATACAATATATCGTATATCTAACCATAACTAGAGAAAACCTCTAATCTATTTATTAATTACTTTACCAATTATCTAATACTTCATAACCGATAAATTGCAACTACCAACTCATCAATCAAAAATGGAATAATAAAATAGGTTAAATGCAATGTAGTTGATTAATGAGTGTGAAATAGAAAGCATGTCATTTAATATGTGAAATAATAATTAAAAATGAATTATGACTTTTATATAGGGCCGTTCAGTGCTTCAATCGCCTCAAGGGCGCTTTAAAATAATAATAATGTTTAATTCCAGAAGGTATGCAGGAGTAGTGCATTGCAATACCTTCCATAATTGATATTAATACATAGTTATAACAATATTAACAAATAAAAATTAACAGAAATTCATAAGAAAAAATAAAATAATAATAATACAAGTAAAAAAATATTAATGGAGGATATTTATTAGGCCTCATTTCTGCAAAACGCCACCAAGAGAGAGTCCAGCGTTAAATTGTTTTTTGTGGGTGGGCTTTCCTAAAAGAAATATATTTTTTTATTACTTCTTACAGACTAAATGGTAGATTAGTCCAAGAATGTGAACTCAGCGCGTTGAATGATCGGTCCCAAAATATCGCAACATTCATACGGGAGGGTTCGAACCTTGAAGTAACAATATATGGAGGGATAGCTAATTTGTTTTACCCAACCCATCCGAAATTGTAATAAATCACTTTTTCCGAGTTTTTACATCGTACACCATGAGAGAGAAAGAGACAACAAATTTCTTGGACGACTTCTATTAACTGTCGTAATGATCTTAAGCTGGTTATTTTCGCTGGTTAACGGCGAGACTCCGCCCATATTTTTTATTTTGCCACTAAACTTGACACAACTAAACGGTTTTTTAGGTTAGATACTATATTTTTGTTAATAAAAATACTGTGAAAAAGTGGCTATACGAATACACAAAAACATTATGTCAATATGTGATATGAATGGATGTTTAAATACCGTAGCCTTAGTCTTAGCCACGCCCATTTGCGCCGAGTCATGTTAAAATCATCAAAAACAAGTCCAAAACTGACTTCACTGGCTTTGGCTTGGGCTACCTCTTGTATACTCTAAGGTTCGAACAGTCTATTGGACGCACCAGAATTGACCGGCTCGAGCGGAAGTTGCCTCTGAGTAAGATTGTCCCTCGCGCAGAGGTCACTTGAGTATGGTGTACTATGAAAACTAAATTAACATAAAATGAAGGAGATGCATAATATATTGTGCCCAAAAGACTGGGCATTACAAATGCGTTTTACAACACTACCTTGTAACAATTGACGACGAATGTGTTCAGAAAATTATAGTTTTTTTAAAAGAATCATTTCAAATCTCTACCTACCTAAATAAGTACCTTCCTATATATAATTTTGGCAGACATTATTCTATTTTTGAAATTAGTGGATTAAATAAAATAATAATATATTTTATATAATATTTTACATAATATTTTATTATAACATTTTTTTTTAATATATGGGAAACTAAAAAACACATTTCTGATGCAAACTACCGAAATTAAAATACCCTTGGTAAATTATAGTAAATTAATAATTAAACTAATTATGCAATATTTTTTTCTTGGCAAGACAAGTTACATCCGTGATTTTACTAGGTATGTTAAAAAAAAGTTTTTCCAATTTGTATTTCCAAACTACTAAGAACATTTATTGGAGTTTAAACAAACTATCTACCAGGCATTTCAGTGAAGTATTCACTTTAATGCTTGGTATTCTCGTGATGCATAAGGATGCTAATGAAGTAACAGACTCGTCACGAGTCTGATCATGCGAGATCACCGAGAATGCGAGAGAATAGAAGATGCGCGAGGGGATGCTGTAAAATATTATATGCTGCACTCTTGGGAACAAAGGAATGCCTAGAGCATCAGCTCATCGAGTGATGAGAATGTGATAACACGATGATACATCAGTTTCACGGATGTAGTATGTGATCATTTGATTATAATTTTTTAGTAGTATGAAAAAACTACATTTCTACGAATTCAATGGTTGTAGAAGATGGTTTAAGCATATTCTAATATTATTTCGGGTTAGGCTAAGACGCCGTAAAAATCAAAATCAGAGTCGAGAGTGAGATTTTCGGCCACCAATAAAGTCAAATATAACAAATAGCTTATATTGTTACACTATCCGAAAATCACTTCCGATTGCAACATCATTCTTGTTAAAAACAAACGTGTTTCCAAGCTTGAAAGTAACTATGGAAATGACGCTGCTAGCCGAAAATAGTTGACCCACAAATTCCAGAGGGAATAATCTATGTGAATTTCATAAAGCCAGAACCCAACGTCCGATAATGTTTGCTGCTTCAGAACACAGAATTTTGATTAGAGTTAAAACGTATTAACGTTGTATTTCTAAATTATTTTTTTACTATCCGATTACTTAGCAAATAAGTAACCTTCCCCGTAACATAGGCGGCAGCTTTCCGCGTAAAACATTTAGTTTCAGTTATTTTTACTAGACGGAAAGTGGAAAAAAAAACTAGATAAATCTGGCGGGATTGCAGAAGCGGGAGGAGGTGGTGGGAGTGCCGGCTATTGAAGCTCGGTGTTCTGGGCATCACTCCTGGCACTTTGAGCTTCAAACCGGATTGAGTTGAAGATACGATCTACACTTCAATCAACCGGGAGCACAGAAGCCGCCGCCCTCGCTCATATAATATTAAAGCTCCCTCCAGCCCGGGTATGCAATGTTTGTACGGCGGTGCAGCCGTCTCCCTGAGCAGTTATGATTCTTGCAAATATTTGCGCGCTCGTACGGTGTCGCGAAATGAAAAACCCCCCTCCAAATCAAATTTATGCAACCAAATTAAGTTAAGTGTTCGCTCAAACGCAGTTAAATCGAGCACGGATACGATATTAAAAGTCCTTGTAGCGCGTTTAGCAGAGTAAATATGACGTTTTAATATGAGTCACTAAATTACATGGCTTAATTCTATTAAGGCGACATAGCGCCCCAAAAATAAGGGTTTTGCCCGAGATTCACATTTGAATTGATTCCGATGAAATTGTAACAAAAATATTAGATGTTTCCAAGGATGCACTTGGAATCTAAGTAATTTATGTTTCAAGATAGTTTAAAATTACCCTCATCATTTACATTCTAAACGTAAATCGTTTTTTTTGTTCAGCAATATCAGATTGGTTTTTTCTATGCGATGAATTAGTTACTTCTTGGTCAAAAATTAGTTAAGCATGTAGTTTCGATTAGTTTTTTTTTCTGCGTCGAATGCTCTGACTGTCGTTTGATTCTGAAGACTTTTGTGGCCCTTCAGCATTCTAAACTATATTTACCGTTTAAGGGAAGACTCAAACGGCACAAGTTTCGAATTTTAGCTCTGGTGTAAGCTTCCCAAAATGGCGCTCTAGCCCTTTTGCCTTTCCAGCAACGATATGTTCATTACAATCAACTAAAATGAACACCTCGGGCAGAACACCTTTCCAGGTTTGCTACAGCAAATTCGATCTTATGCCCCTCCTATACGCCTTGTTGTAGCAAATATTCCATTTTTTTACGCGCCTTTTTACCTTAGGCTGTTTTTGACTCATTCACCACTCGAGAGTCGGCGGATAGAGAGGTCGAATTTTTGGCTATCGTCAGTGTGAACTCTTGATTTGTGTTGACGAATACTTTGTGAAATCTTGGGGGTTTTAACAGTTTGACTTCACCAACCCGTAAATAAAGGGTTATTGTATTTTCCAAAATTTAATGACACGTGAACGAATACAAATGAATTTTGATGTATTTAGAGGTAATGTAGGTTGAACGCCCATCACCGATTAATTTCTAGGGTGGTGAGTCCATTTTTTTGGTACTGGGCAATAGTTGCCACCGCTCGAAGTAGATGATAATTGTGGCAGCTGTGATCTTAGTACATAAATCTGTGTAAAGCGCAGATAGGGAACTTAACACGTTTATTGCTAACTAAAATTCGTACATATTAATGCCATATGAATGACGGATCAATTCAAACTGACGAACAGTGACGGGTTTCCCTGTGCCCTGTGGAACGACTCAAAATCACATGGCTGCCGTCTGTTTTAGATCGGTTCAAAGCGAAGAAGCGGTTCAATGCGCGTGGCGCGTTGCATACCGGTCACATGTCTGTCAACGCGCGACGCCCGGTGTCAGCAAAGAACGTGAAATGGCAATTACATAAAAATAGGTAGTTTTAAGAATAGTTAGAACAAAAAAAAATTGTTACTTACAGTTGCAGTGGCTGCAAGAAGAATGTTATCAAAATGTTGCTTACCTGTAACAAAAAAAAAACGGATTAGCATCATCGTCACGAAAACACATAGATTTCTTAAAAACTGTATGTGGTACCACACAAGAGCTCCGACTTATCGGAACCGGGGTGAAACCATGGAAACTTATTAAGGGAATGTTTAGGGAGAATAGAGAGATAATAGTTGAGGAGTACCTTGCTAATGAGGTCAGGTCCACGTCCAAGACCATTTCAAGTAACTTTCCGATTCCGAATGGCAATCTCTCACCAGAACTATACTGACGACCTCCGTGGTCGAGTGGTTAAGATTCTCGACTACGAATCCAGAGGTTGCGGGTTCAAATCCCAGCGTACGCAAATATGAATAATGTAATTAAGGGAGGTTTACACTCTTAAGTATCGCCCTGGTGAAAGACCACCATTCAGAACGGAAACGTTGCTTGCGATGTCAACAGCCGAGTTTTGTGACCACATCTGAATATTCAAGTATTTTTCCACCTTCCACTTTCCCTTCCTACTCCATTCAACCCCACGCGTGGCCGCCAACACAGGCTTCTGTTTCTTCCCAGGTGCAGAACTAACTTACCAATGGTAATGCCCCTGGGAAGACTAACTAGGTTAATTAACTGCCTCGCAGGAAATTTTGATATTTTTCACACGAGCTACAACAAGTTTAAGCAAGAACTAGCTATTAAGTTCTAACTATATTATGTACTTCTTGAAAACTTTTTTGTTTTTGTTTTTAAACTTCTTTTTACTTTAATCTTTGTGTAATTATGACTACCATTTTTTGTGTTTTTTGCAATGTTTTGGTGTAAAACTGTTTTTGCAAATATAAAATAAATAAATAAAATAAACAATATACCGGGATGCCATAGTCCCACTGGCTCCGGACAATTAAGGCTCATGCGGTATATACATAAAAAAATACTAAGAGTATCTAAAAGGATTGTGCCAATTATTGAAATGGATTGAATTTAATCATACACCACACCCACACTTATGTCGATAAACGATTTCACTCATGAAAACCGCTATTTGATTATTGTAGATGAAAAAATAACTTTGTAAAAGAACACGGATTTTATTTTATTTTTTATGCACGATATAAAATAAAATCTGTGGACTTATGCAAAGTTTTTTTTTTCATTTCGTTTAATATGTTGAACCACAAAGTAATGGCTTTCTACGAAATTATAAAAAAAAGAAATAAATGTTGTTTACGCTTCATAGCTGACATTGTGTTTTCTGTAAAAAGGAAAATAAGTTGTCGCGTTATTTGACTTTGAAAAGGTGAAATACTACATATTACGGATCAGATCAAAAGGTCAAAAATATTAGTGATCGTCAGAAATTCTAAGAAAATAACAATCTTCAAACAATATTGGCTGATGCTATCAAAATCCAGTCTTCTTAACTACCAATAAAATTCCATGGCTAAATTAACTTTGAGTGCGAGATAGCTGCTACCTACGAAAACAACAAGGTTGTACCCTTGGCTTGACGACAAAGCGACGTTTTATGAAATTATCCGATTATGTTACAAGTGTCTTTGTCTAGTTTGTCGAATCCCATTTTCATCTGGTATTATAGTTGGCTTTAAAAATACGACATTTATATTAAATGTATTGTTTGTGAAATAAAAAAAATCATTTTGTATGCATTAATGACAATTTACAAAATTTGTCGCCTACTGGTTTCGCAAGTATTATCGGGGAAGAATATTTAATAATAAATAAGGAGATAAACGCACCTGTATTTTAGAATCAATTGTGGTCAAATTAATTTTGAAAAAAGTGCGTGAAAACGCCAACATGTGTTTTCTCGCACCGAAATCGAGAAACCAAAGTATTGCCAAAACGAATCAGGCGACCGATTCCTGCATTATGGTCGAAATGTATTTTACCAATATTGAAACTGAAATCAGTAGGATTTTAACACTTTTCTAAAGTTAAGCAGAAGTTTTTTTTGTGAAAATGATATAATAACTTTATATAACATGTAACGACTGGTTTCGCTTAATATAAGCATCATCAGGGTACAAAATTAAAAAAAAAAAAAAAACATAGTGTGTGGTTATATATACTCTTACATACAGAGGGAGAACACAATATAAAATAAAATAACAGTAAGAAAACAAAATAATAACATTTAAATCATAGCAAAGGAACAGAGAGAAATAGACAGATAACATGAAATGCAGGAGGCAAAACGTCAACTGAGAAGGTGATAAAAGAATAGTGAGAAATTTTATGAGTTTACGGGAAATATACCCAATATTGAACTACTAGATAAATTTAACTGATTTTTAAGAATATGACTATTAATTTGAATGGCTTTTTTATTTCTATTTAATCTATTGTTGTTTTAAGAAGTTTTTTTTGCTTTTTTTACGGAGTAAAATAGAAGAATTTGATCACTTTTAAAGGAAAACATAAAACATACATGTAAAGTTTTTGATAGAGCTTAAATTTATCTAATAAATTGTATTTTTGAGATTTTACCACATTTGAGTCATACAGACATCTTATACATAAAAAAGGGGAGACAGAAAACAAAATAACGTGATAGAGACATAGAGTAATGAGATAGAAGGCCAGAAGAGAAGTAGGTTATTAGGAGGCTGAAAAAATAAGAGGTTTTAACGGGAACAAAATATCTTACATAGTACCTCTACAATAAATAGATACAGATATAAAAAGTAGATACTGAATATTATATAAAATAAATACAGATAAATCAAATTACACATATACAATATTACTTTTATATTATTATCGGCACAATTAATACTATCTGAAAAAGAAATTACCAGCAATTCCTCTGGAATTCCAATAAATTCATAGGAATCATTTAAGGCTATTTAATTTGTGTTGAATTCTCGCAGCATTCTCGGTTGAAAAATGCTTTCATTAAATCCATATCTCACGGAAACAGACGGCGCGGCGCTAAATTCCCTCGTCCTTTGTGCGTCGGAAAGAATCTCATCAAAACGCGATGCTCTGCAAATACGTTTCTTGCAAATTAAACCAATTACCAGAAATGGGACACTTACACTGACGATCTCTTCTGTGACGTCACTTGCTCCTCTACACTCTACGCCGTAGAACGTGGAGCGTAGAGCCGTAGAGGGTGGAAGTTTGGACAATTAGCAGAGATGATTATTTGTGTAATGACGACTGTCCCCGCCCGAACAATTCTAATTCGTATTATGATGTTAATAAAACGCCTTCCGCTTGATGTAACCGTAATGTGGGGCTGTAGGCTTGGGACATAGAACATAGAATGTATAAGATAGAACATAGGTACGAGATATTGGAATAGGGACTAAGGACATGGCACATAGCGGTCAGGCGCATCCGTGAGTAGGAATACTAATTCGGGGCCAGGGTTGGGACGGGTGACACAGATTCCTAGTGGAATTAAACAAGTATAGAGGACATTGTAAGGATCTTGAACATAGGTTGGATTATTATGAAAACTACCCAGTCCTGACGTTAAAACAAATAATATGTTAAAACCATAACCCCACGAGGATAATGCTCCCGTCTTAAATTATACCTACACGTTTTGACTTTAAATTATGAGAAAATTCGTTACATGTAAGGTTAAATTAATGATTACTTACATAAGCTGTTCAAAGTTGAATTTATAACGCAGAATTTGTGTTTTTTGCGAAAAGTCACCTCAAGGGCGCTGTAAATATATCTATTTAAAGTCGTTGAAAAAACTTGATTGGTTCACATCACTCGTACATTTTAAAACAATGTATGCTTTCCGACACATTTCTTTTTTTAATTTGCGCAATATAACAGAACGCTCAATAAGTAAAACAAATTGAAAATAAGGTCAAATTGGACGTAATTATGCAGAAAGCATCAAACCCCAAAAATATGAAACTGAGAAAAAGGCGTTTGTAAGTATGACGATACAAAAGCATATTCCGGCATTAGTAAAGTGAAGTGGTTTTACTTTATAAGAATGATTACAAATAGGTCATTTATAATCTATTAATGTATTTTTATTTTTTAAAAATAACTGTATTTCCTATGTTATGCTACATTATTATTTTTTCAAACCACAATTCAAGTCAAATATCTGCGATTTGGATTGGTAAAAAATTTCATTACCAAAAATTTATTGCATTTGGAGCTTGGCTGTTTTCAGTAGATAGAAATCTCGTATTTATCTATAGGAAAACATGTTAAACTCGATTTTGGCAAATTGTGGGTTGGACGTTTTCTGGATAACTACGTCCAATTATGCCTCTAATTTCCTCCTCCTGAAAACGTTCAAAACTGCTATATTCAGGATTTTAATTTTGGACAGCCGACAGGTACGAGTAAGTAGTGGATTTTCAAGCAAGACACTGAAAATCAACTACCAAAAATTACGATTGTGTTAGCGCTCCGTCTGAATAGCTGTTGATTGTTAAAATGAAACTGAGGATAGAAAGTTCATTGGATATTAAAATATAGATTAAAGCAGGCTTCACATGCGCTTCGTCTGCAACCGAACCGAAAGAGAAACAAAGCTTCGACGTCGTTTACGGCAGCCAGACACCTGAATGATTAATCCCAAAGCAAGGGCTCGCTACCATAATAATGTAGGCTTTTACGCAAACTTCGAGGGTCAATTATTTAGTGTTTAACCTCCGCCATCTCCAACACTGCAACCCGCACGGCTCATGAGAGTCGTGGGGGTGGAAAACGATAGTCCTTACGCAGAGACTTACGCCCGCTGAAGCGCGCTTAGGGCCCTAAGATATTGGGTTTTCTGTTTGTTTTTGTGAGAGATAATTTTGATAAACTCGCCCCACGTGTCTATTCTCATAATTTAAAAAAACACCCCATTTTCTTCATTTGAAAAGAGTACTCAATCTTTCAACGTAAGTATCACCTTTGTTTACAAGATGCTTTTAATTGTTTTCCCTAACCAAGCATTTTTGTAATATTTAATTTAACAAATTCTGTGTTTTAACCTATTCATTAGTTTTGTTTTTTAATAAGTCTTCTTTAGTCAGGACAACTTTAAGCTAAGAACTAAACTTTAAGCAAGAGTTCCAACTGCTCCCAACCGTCTGCAGCCAGTCGGACGATGGCATCCCCAATTAGGGTGTGCTGTGAGGTTGAAGGTAGTGGGAAGGGGAAGGAGATGGTAAAGAGGAAGGTTGGGAAGTACCTGGCTGGTCAGATATGGTCATCAAACACGGCTGGAGCCATTTCAAACAACGTTTCAATTCTGAATGGTGATCACCAAGGCGATATTATGAGTATCTACCACTCTGGAACGTGTCGCAAATATAACATATATTATTTTGTATAAATTAAATGTGTTATGACACATACTAATTAAATGCAAGTGACCCGCGACCTCTGGATTCGTGGTCGAGCGTCTTACCGCAAGATCACGGAGGCCGTCGAGGTCAGTGGACAAACGCGTCGGATTCCCACCGCGACGTCGTGGGTTCAATTCGTTTGCTAGCCTCCAAGTCCTCCATCATTGCACAAGCAACATTATCTGCTTATTGATAGCAGTAGATTTTTTTTTAAATATCGTCAGGGTTAGTCGTAACCCGGGAATGTTAGTAATTTAAAGATAAAAAATAAATCCGAATTAATTAATTAAAGTGTAAGTAAAGGATGCTTTGTACGGTTTTGAAATGTAAAATGAATAGTGTATTAAATGAGAATTGTTTGTAAGAGACGACGAGTTGACAATCTTATGATCATTGTTGACACGCTAATCATAAGCATTAACATACATAACTAATTTAAAAGCCCCAGAAGAGGTATCTCGATATACAGGCAATGCTGTGACAATTGTCAACATGTTGGCAATAGTCATAAGATAAATAAACATCGTCGCCGGAAAGTCAAAAGGCCTAAAGGGCCAATTTGGAAAGTTTACACCATAGCACATAAAAGTTTTTTTTTACGATATAATTCTAAGTCTTCAGTACCTGGATGGATTTTGAAAAAAAAGTTAACTCAGGTAAATCAATGCTCACACTGAGTTACCTGAAGCGACAAAAAGCTTTTAAAAAAGTCCAAAACTTGTGTCGCTTGAGTCAAGCTTTCTCCCAAATGGTGAATATATCTTAGATGGCTGAAGGGCCCAAAAGTCTTCAGAATCAAACGAGAGTCGGAGCTTTCGATGCAGACAAAAATACTTATGAAAACTGCATATTTATCTCCTTTTTGACCAAATTGTCACGTTATTTGCTGACCGACATGTTACCGGTATGCGCACAACGCGCCACGCGCGTTGTGCCGCCCTTTCGCTTTGAACCGATGTAAAACAGACGCAGCCATGTGGTTTTGAGTCGTTTCACAGGGCACAGGGAAACCTGTCATTGTTCGTCTGTTTCAATTGATCCGTCATTCATATGGCATTAATATGTACGAATTTCAGTTAGCAATGAACGTGTTAGGTCTTTTTTCCTTTCCAGCGACGATATAATGCTATTTAGCTTACTGGAAAGCCTCCGAAGACGTATCTTGACATATTGAAAATGCTGTGAATATTGTTTACGCGCTAATTATAATCATTACCTTACATAACTCCTAATAAATACTCGGAAGAGTTATCTGTTGAAGCAGCAGTTTGAGATGAGGATCAGGTAGTTTATCTTATAAAATATTTGTGTCAGGATTCTGACTCAATGTTGTTTGCCGAATATATCACGGCAGGAACCCTACGAGTCTGGAACTTGGAAAATAAGCCAAGAGTTGGATTCAATTATTTTAATGAAATAACAAAAACAAATTGTTTTAATCCGGTTTATCTTTGAGAATACGAGGCTGGTCTTTAAAAGGATCTGTATTCGGTGCTCGTTACAGAAATTGGAATTCGTTATCTGAACATGCTTTAGTTTATTTATACCTTCACCTTAAAATGGATTACGATATTGAAAGAGTTTTTAATCAAATTCAGCCTTTGCCAATTCAAAGGGAACACACCAAAAGAAGAGCTGATAAAATGTTGAGGTTTATTTGAATAAAATTACGGTGTATTTTCGATTTGCTTTCACGAAAAATACCTACCTCCTCGAGTGATGTAATCCATTAGAAAATGTTATTAACCATTATTCGATAAATTCATAGGCATTGTAATTCATCTAAAAATCTAAGCTATTTTTTTTAATGAAATGAAAAAAAATAACATTGTACAAGACCAGAATTTATTTTATTTTTTATGACCGACCGATTTCGCCTAGCCTAAGCATCATCAGGATACAAAATTAAACAAAACAAAAAATACATAGTGTGCGGTTATATATACTCGTACATACAGAGGAAGAACACAATATAAAATAATAGAGTAGTGAGAAAATAATAGAATGACATTTAAATTATAACAAAAGAACAGAGAGAAAGAGAGAGATAATTTTAATTGAAATGGAAAAACGTCAACTGAGAAGATAATTATGGAATACTGAGAAATTTTGTGAGTTTACGAGAAATATATCTAATATTGGACAGGAAAATTCTAACTGATTTTTAAGAATATGACTTTTAATTTTAATGGCTTTTTTTATTTTTAGTGCTTCTCAATCATTTACCACCGGTGCTTTTATTGAAGGTATGATCTTTTTCAATAAGATGATTATCGAATTCTGAAAAACCGTGGTTATTAAAACATCTAAAGATGTTTTTTGATTCTAACATTAACACTATGGGATGTTTTTCCTATACAAAAAGCCCACCAATCACTAAAACCCAATTTATAAATTCCTGAGTGACTTAGTTTGTCATCTTTATCCTTAGAATTGATTAGAATTTGACCTCTACATAGTTATTATTCATTTCATTAAATATGTCAAACCACAAATTAATTGCTTTCTACGAAAATATATATTTTTTAATAAAATATCTTATAATAGAGCAAAAAATCTGTTCGTATGTCCCAAAAAAACTCCCGAACGGTGAGTTCAGGCATCATAAAAATTGCACAGCATTTTTTGTCTGGAATTTTTAGATCAACGCAACTATTATTATAGCAGCGCTATTTATATCATGAGTTACGGAGCTTTGAAAAAGCGATCAAAAATATAAGGCTGGGTGTAAAAATTGCATAAATAAAGAAGAAAAAAGAGTATTGAAACTCAATTAAGGCCAGGTACTAACTACAAAATATACCGAAAAATTATGAAAGGAACAATCAAAATGGAACTATTTCAGGGTGTAAAAATATTATACAAATACGATCAAATAATAATGCATGTTCCCTTAGAGCATTTGTGGAGAATTAATTTACAAAGCTCTAACAAAATCATAGGTACGGATATTAATTGATAGGGCACAGTCATCAAACACATATGACGCCCGATAAGTAATTCCAAACGCGGATCCGAAAAGCATTAATAAATCACAGACCTGATTTGCGAAAATACCACACAACGCCCCATGCATATTTCAGTGTACTCCGTTTGCAGCAAATTTACGTGCAATTCACTGAATAAATTCGGAACAATTTAACTAGTAACTGAGCTTTTAAAGCGTACAGAGTCATCGCGGAATAGTTTAAAAACGCAAACATTCATTTATAAATTGTTAATATGGGTTACACACTAGACTATCGTCAGTGCCGAAAACATTTTTTTGTTTTACTTTGATGTTTTTTTTATTATCGATTTAGTCATAAATACGTACGTTTTTCACTGTAAATAATTTTCATTGTGAGTACGTAAGTCCGAGTATGGAGTTTACAAAATTGGAACTGATGTTAAAATTATTATTATTTTTAATTTTTTTTTTAATTACATTCATAAATTAAATATTGTTATTATTAAGTTCTGTTATTTTTTTTTAATGACAGCAGTTTTGGTACTCAAGGCCATTATTAAACAAACAAAAAATAGCTGAACTTATTAATAAATGTAATTAAATTGTATTTTAAATATCGTCGCATGAGAACTGTCGTGAGGCATCTAAAAAAAACGGTTGTTGGGTTATCTCCTTATAAAATTCGTTATTTTCAATAGCGTTGAGTGATGTTCTCAGATATTTGGTCTTATTTGTAAAATGTCTTTATATGATACATATACCTCTATAGCATTGAACAAAAAAATATTTTATTTTCCTAATTTCAGCATTTACTATAGGTGTTAAAAATAAAATAAAAACATTGCCAAATGTCTTAGAATATTCCCTACACATTGCCTTTAGAAATACGTGATATGAGATGATTAACATGTATTAATTTTACAGTGAATTTAAAAAACATATATCTTAAAACCTCAATTATTTAGAACTGTGTTTAGTAAGATGTCCCAATACAGTTCTCAGGCGACGATAAATACACATTTATTTAATAATAAATATTTTATTAAATAAAAATATTTTGAAACAAATGTTTATTTTTGTAGTTATACAGAAATTATTACAAATTGATTAATTAATCAAATGAAATATTGCAAAACAAAATACACGGAAAACATTTTATACCATTTGAATATCACAATAATGAAGATCGGTGCAAATATTCATTTTTTAAATCATCGTTTTAATGATTACCTTGTTCATTATATTGTGTGCATAAAATGATAGCGTGAACATTTAGTACAAATTACGATAAACTAATTTGCGTCCTACCTATTTGACACCCACGGGGGAATTTATGACATTAGCTAACAATTGAAACACGGCATTCATTTGTGAAACAATCACTGTTGCGGTGAATAAATCACTGGTCCATTTAAATCGTAACAAAATTTTCGACATAAAAACCTGTTAATTTATTATATAAAGAACTAAAAAATATAAATTTTTCCACCATTGTCACATAGTATCCAATTAGTGAATTGGAAAACAAAAGTTTTCTTTTTTTTTTAATATTGAAATCATAACAATAATCTTCAACGTAAATATGAAACAGAAAAAATATAACGGTCGCGACCGAGACTCGAGCTAGGAACCTCTACTCTATCCGAGAGTAACGCTTTTGCCAATTCAGCCACCGAGACCTTACAAGAAACCGGCATCTTTAATCGATCTCATTCTAGATTTTAAAATTATTAATATAATTTTTTACTTCCGATTTGGCTGCCAACTTTGTATGATATTCAAAGCTATACCCGAACACATATTACATACCTTGATGGTGTCTTGGATAAACCATCAATTTTTATTTTACAGATGATTTTTTATTTTTTAAATATAATAAAATAACCATAAAAGCTGTCAAGTTTATTCCAATTTAATACAAAAAATTATTTTTAATATTCTTTTTAACGTCAAAGTTAGTAAATAAATTAAATATGGATCCGTAATGAATAAAACGTCGATCGTAGACCATTTTAAAAGTTTTTTTTAACGACATTTAAAGATATAATATATACACGGTAACCAGGGGATGAAGGCCAAAACTTCTGAGAAAAGAAAAACAAATTGAGGATACGGACTCAGTGTCAGTGCGGTAAGCTTCGTAACTCTATGAAGTTCCAGAGGCCGGGAGCTCAAAACAGAGTGTAAGATACTTACAGTATTGCCATGTTGGGAAATCACAATTAGAAGCGTTCCTCTTCTGCTTCCCCTTCCGCATTTTAATCAGCCTCACAACACTTACCAAATTGCGGATACCAAAGTGCCACTTACTCCGAATAAGAAAAGAGAACGCGGCAGATAGATACTGAAGCTCATAACAGTAAAAATACGTAAGAATTTAACGATATAATATCAACAGCGTAATTAAGCAGTAAAAAGTTCCCAGTACTCGCGCTCTGCTATTACAACTTTTATTATTAGGCGGCATGTCTCTCTTCGCTCGAGGGTTGTTTAATAACCAAGAAAAGGTAAATTCTGATGAAATAAAATGCCGAGAGCCAATCTACCGTATTCCGCCGCCAGGATTTAGGGATTGTTGTCCCCTTCCCTTGCCCTTGTCCTTGACCTCCCTTTCACTCCCACATCCGTTTGACTGACAGGTGAGGCACGTGCAAATATATACACGGTGTTCGAAAATCCATGGTAGAGATGAAAAATGTGATCATCTACAGCACATAATTAACCCTAGTCAATATAATTTTTTCGGCAACTTTGGACTTTTAGGGCCGGGTCTACGCTTTGGCGCATTTTAAAATACAATAAACAACCGATTTTAATCCTCGTAGCGACCAAACATTTTGATTTTTACTTAAGAAAATTGTCCGTGTTAAAAATGTGGATTTCTGGAAAGAATGCAAGGCTGATGTAAGCGTAATGAATAGGACCAAGAGACGATTAAATGGTTTGGGCATGCAGAGCGAATGAAGGAAGAAAGGAATGTGAAAAGAATATATGATGCGAAAGTGAATGGAAGAAGAAGTCGGGACGCTCAAAGGTACGATCAAGTGAATAACATACTTGAATCGGGCCATGTGAAGAAACAGAATAACAGAAGAGTATGTATGAGACGATGTGTGAATGTGAATGAAGCAAGGAGTATGTGCCAAGACAGAGTTGTATGGCGGTCCGTCCTCTGCCTACCCCTGGGAAAATTTCAAATTCAGACTCGATTCACTCGAAAACGAAAGCTCAAATCAAATTAAGTACCACTACAAAATCGACTTCAAATGTGATGTAGATTCAAGAGTTTTTTGCTAGTATCACGAGTTTCGGACACCGTGTAAATACAGCGTAAATTCAATTCTGAAATAAAATTCAATTCTGAAATAAGCATAGAGAGTCGGTACATAATCCTTTCTTATCCAAATTAATTTCTATGGATTCAAAAACATTGTTGTTGATTGATTATGTAACTTTGCTAGATTTATTAGAAAATTTCCCAGATATTATAATATATATGTGCTGCTATTATACGAGATATCCCAAAATTGATGGAAATTAATATATTTATAAGGAGTAAGAACAAACCACTACACTAAAAAATGTATATATTTGCATTGAGAGAAACAATTCATAAAATAGGTTGGGACAAACTCACTTCGGTAAGGACAATATCAATGAAGCATTAAAAAAATCTAATAAAATGTTAATATTTATGTAAAAACAAAAAGAAACAGCATGAATGTACAGCGTGGTAAATAAACAAATACATTTATTTGGTTTTCGAATAGGTTCAATCTGTGTGTTTAGATATATTTTTAGAAGATATTATTCAATAATATGTTTGCTACTGGAATATAAATTTCATAGAAGGCGTATAGAACTACGTACACAATATGCCTCCTAAATATTAAAATAGTATCGAAAATTGAAATATGTAAGTAGAAAAATAGCTGTAGTGCGTTTGCGTGCTTTTTTGTTTGTTCCGCGTCTGAACTTTTGTATGGATCACACTGAATAAATTACGTTCTACCTGCCAGATTTCCAAGAAAAGTATTAATAGTGGGGATAATAGAGTTGTGCTTAATCCAAATATCAAATTACGAAGCTTTGTGATAACCGAATGATGATCGATTTCGTTGGGAGACAACAGACAATAAAACCAAAATCATGGATTTCTTAGATATAACGCAGTGTGTGATTTAACCTTCTGTGTCTCGTGTGATTTATAAGGTTGCATCTATTCTAAATTTTGTAATGCGTTATTTAAAGCGATTAACGGAATAAGAAACGTTTCAAAACACACTAGCATTCGTTTGAACTATGGTCGACTATTTTTAAGCGGGTATCTCGATTATGCCGCTTAAAGGTCAGCACCCAAAAAACTATTTACCGGTAGTTAGAAACATGTCTAAGGTTTCTAGTTAATACAGTTCCTAAACAGTGATATTTTTAATTCTTTATGAAATCAATACTAGAATTTTACGTAAAACGTTCAAAAGTGCCTTTGCCGGTTTTCAAACTGCACTTTTTACTGACATGTTAGTGTGTTTTTCGTAGAATTTAAAGGGTTACAGTTAAAGCATTGTATTCACTGGAAACCTCAGACATTTTTCTAACTACCGATAGAAAATTTGCAAATAAATCATTTGTAGTATTGCTTGTATTAGAATGCTACAAAGTGACGTTAAACGTCATTATTGAGTGCTGACCTTTAAGGATTATTAACAACCAACATTTCTAAAACACTTTTCTGATAACTAAATTGTTTCAAATGAACTTTGGTCGATCATTCCAAAATATGTATTAAGATTATTCCCGCTGACGGTATTTAAAAAATCGAAATGTTATAAAACTAGAGATGGTCGATATCAGAATTGGGTGTACCTGCGGTTTCAGTTACCGGTGATCGGATGGGAACCGGTTATTTATACAGTTCTTTTTGGAACCGGTTCCTGGTGCCAGAAAAGTTCCACGAAAGGAGATTTTTTCGAAAAGTACTAGCAAATCGACGTTCCTCGCCAAAAAAAGTATTAGTCGGTAGAAATTTGAAAACGCAAAGAACTGGAACTGGTCCTCGCCCAAAAAAGCACGAAAAGAACGGACAAAGGTTATCGATATTTTTATTTGCAAAAATTTGTAACCGGTTCCTAGAATAAATAATATCGGTGGTTCCAGTGACCGGCTGGGAACCGGTTCATTTTAACCGGGACAGGAATATCGACCATCTCTTTATAAAACAGCATTCCGATTGACAATTCAATCGAATGAACTTCGATCAATATTTTAAAATGGCTGTCCTCTTATCACACCCATTACTGCCGCCTATGGTAGATTCACTCACTTAGCATCTTCTACGATTGAATAACTCAAGGTATCACTATTCGCTACCACTTCTCAATATATGGATCCAGCCCGGTTCCCACCGACCACATTGACAATGGCGCATCGGTTTAATTCACCCCATCGGAGAATAGTGATGCACGGGTCTGCATGGCGTGGGGTTCGTTAATACGCGTGCACTATCGATCCGTTTCGAATAAAGCACCATTCAGACGACAGTGCAGTCACATCACGGTACATTTCGCTATTCCAGACATCACTGCACGACACGGCGGCCGTGTCAAAGGCAATGTTTAGCTAACAGTGGTCGAAAGATAAACAGTGAACATTGTTCTATTCAACGATGCTCTGACGATTCTATCGATAGTGTCGAATGATTTATTTATTTTTACGTAGCTGCATACACGAGTCCCACTGCCCGAGCTAGCGGTACTATACCACTTCAAAATTGAGGAAAATTTTGCGAGGTAGAAAATAATGTAGCTATTCATACATAATTACGAAACATAGCTATATTCATTTCAAGCAACGTTACGATCCCAAGTGGTGGTCTATCACAAGAGCAATACTGATAGAATCTTTCTCTCTGGGAGGAAGAAAAATGTTTTTTTGTTTTTAATTCTAAACTAAAGAACCATCACGTGTTTTCTCCGCATGGTGGATAAATAGGACGGAATGCCATTAAATGTATCAGATGCGTAGATACTATACTGTTATTATTACTCTTAACAATACTCCTCTCAAGCAATTAATTATTCTGATTAAGCCATTACTCTGATTAAGACATTCTGCGTCCTTAAGGTGATTTTCCCACGAAAACAGCGTTATAGAATGAATCCATTTATTATTATTATTACGTTCCCGACTTCAGTTTCCATCCACTTGCACGTCATAATATACTCACTCTCCTTTCCCCGTTCATCCTCTATGGGTCTCCAAACCATCAAAGCGTACCTCTCTTAATCTGGATGATGATGCTAGATATAGGTTACTTTATGTATGCATTCTTACCAGATCAGAGTTCCCTTTTTTCGTTTCCGTATGCATACAAAACATATATTTTTTCGCTACGTTGGATCTAGAACTCAGAGCCCGAACTTTGCCACAACGTTCGTCAAAACCACCATCCAACAAATTTTGTAAAATAAATAAGGTGATTCGCTGAACTTCGATTTCAATTGTCAACGTACCTTATCAAGTCAATGTTTTTGCTTTGCACTTGTGCGGGTTTTGAACTAGTGACCTCTGGGCCAGAGCCTGACAACCTTTCTGTCATCAATTTAAAGCTATTCACGATTTTAATTCCGGGCCCAATTGAACTTTGAATAGACTCAAGTGTTCGATTTACTTTAAAAAGAACCGACACTCCATTGGAGGACATTTTCAAAGTGAAAAGTTAGTTTAACTTTTAATAGATATCTTAATTAATTGTACAGACCACTTCTTATTCCTAAGGCGAAGAGCAGTGGTGGATACAAAAATAAATGTTAGTAAATCTCGTCAAATGTATAAAGTGCCATTTTTGTGAAATATTGCCTCAAGGGCGCTGGAATTAAGGAAAAATTGTAATACAGATAGTTGCCATGCATAAATTTAGCTACTTTAACGGCTGCATTATTCAGAAAACAATAAAACTACACATTTTTTTAAATTTAATAAAACTACACTTCATTTTTAAATATAAATCTACTTGCATGGATTCACCTCGACGAGACGATTGTCAAAATCATAACTGTATTTACAATCAACTGTGCCTTTAAAAAGTGTGCATATTTATTTATGCTCACGTAACATAAAACATGTTTTTGTTGTGATTACACGTATATTTAATTTATGTTATATGTCTACTAGCACAGAGTAATCGCTTTCATTTGTTTATTTCAATACCCCACTAGAGTACCTACTGATCCCAGCTGGAACAATTCCCGATCGGGGTATTTCGTAAAGCAGAAAAGAGTGAGCAAGCGAAGGAGGTAGAGAAGAAGAAGGTTGTAAAGTACCTGGCTATGCAAATCTGGTCAACAAACACGGCTAAAGTTATTTCCAGCAACGCGTTGCTGCAAATAACTGATGGTGGTATTTTACCAAGGTGATACTAAGAGTAACCAACTCACCCATAACTTATAGATCGCTCTGTTGTGATGAAAAAAGAGTAATAATTTGATCCTGAAGGGTGACAAACTGAATGGTAGTATTTTACCAAGGTGATACTGAGAGTAACCAACTCACCCATAACTTATAGATCGCTCTGTTGTGATGAAAGAGAGTAATAATTTTATCCTGAAGGGTGACTTCCGCCAAAAACTTCTGATAATATTTTTCTATTTTGATAGCACTGAAAGAATCTGCCGATCTGTAAGGAAGATTGCTATGATGACGAACAAGATTGAAACAACTTCTTAAATTTGCAAAGGAAACTGACGAATAAAAAACCTCTCTGAGACGTTTGATAAATAACAAACAAACCTGTTTTAAAAACATCCAAACGAGGTACAAAAAGGTATTTTGCTCAAGGTTGTAAAAAACGTAAAGAAGAAATTGCTAAGAGACATTCAGCATAACTTGTCAGTAAACAGAAATGGACCTGCTTTTAAAATTAGGTAGGAAAAATCCCGTCTTTACGTCGAGAAACTTTAGACAGAAAAACATGCCTTTAACATTATATCCTGGGAAGTTTTCTTCCGGGGAACTGTGTTGTAGTTGGACTCTCGGTAAATACTTTTTTAGGAAAAATAAAGGAAGTTTCCCTTTCTATAATGAAGTTGTTCGAAAAAACCGCGTTTCATTCGAAAAACAAGGGCGCGATGTGTTATCTTGAAGTAACTATATATGGAAAGAGAGCTAATTATTTTTACCCAATCTATACAAATTTGGGATAAATCACTTTCTCCGGGTTTTTACGTCGTACACCATGAGAAAGAAAGAGAAAACAAAATCTCCCAAATTATCACACGTCTATAAGTATTGTTAGAATGTAATTCGTGTCCCGCGTCTGCGTTGACTCCGCCCACGCGTTTTGATACGCAAAGTAAATGAACATAACTCAACGGTTTATTAGGTTACATGCTATATTTTTGTTTATAACAATACTGTGAAAAAATGGTTATACGAATAAACAAAAACATTATGTCGACATGTGCTATGAATGGATGTATAAATACCCTAGCCCTAGTCCTAGCCGCGCCCAGGTTTAGCCGAGTCCGGCAAACCTCATAAAAACTGACTACAGCAGCGCTCTCTATTGCATACTATTTCTCTGAGTGTGTTATATTGTGACGTTCCACTGCTGTGACGAAAAACTTCCCTTCTCCCGCCAGACAAACTGCCGTAAGCACGAAACATACTTTTGTACATACTAATGACTATTACGTTGGCAAAAAAGTTGTATATATCTTGTAATTGTATTAAGAATACTTCATGATAATTTTGTATGTGCCGTTTTTGCGAAATACCACCTCCAGGGTGCTGTTCAAAGTTACCAAGCAAGTGTAGTTACATAAGAGTTTATATTATTACATAGAATGTAAAATGTATATGAATACGCGCACCATAAATAAGTACTTAACCTGAGTGGAAAGCATGCAATCAGGTAAGGAATGAAGTAAAATAATATTTAATCAAAATGCATCCAGAATGCAGCCATCCTAGTTTAAATTCAGGTACCCCATAGTTTTTTTTTGTTTACGTGAATGCCGCACCAGAGTCTCAACTACTCTCAACCGTCTAGAGCCAGTGAGACTTTGGCATCCTCAATAGGGGTATGTTGTGAGGCAGAAAGTAGTGGGGATGGGAAGGAGACGAAGAAGGGGAAGGTTGTAAAGTACCTGGTTATTAAAATCTGGTCACCAAACACGGCTAAAGCCATTTCAAGCAACGTTTCAATTCTGAATAGTGGTCTTTCACCAGGGCGATACGAGTATTTACCGCTCTGGAACGTGCCGCAAATATACTATATTTTATTTTATATCAATATGTGTTATGGCACATATTAATTAGATAAAAATTATTTGCGCACGCCGGGTTCGAACCCGCGACCTCTTAATTCGTAATCGAGCGTTCTTACCACTCGACCAAGCAGGCCGTCAAGAGATTTAGTTAAAGAGATTTCGCGTCGCAGGGGAAAACATCATACCATTCCCGTAACATATTTATTAGTGGTGGGTTTGATGTCCTAGGTCGGGCCCATTCGAGGCCCAGTCTGCATGGGCACTCGCTAAGCCACTCAGTAAGGTTATGTTTAACTGTACCAAGTAAATAAAAACGCAGGAAAATTGGGAAATGAACACCTAGAAAACCTTCAAACGTATTATTATTACAACTTTAGAAGATTGTTCTTGAATTAAAAGCATTTTAGAACATTATGCTTTCAAAGGCCACAGTGGTGTATTTATAGGTTTATCGCAGCCGGAGTTGGCTTTGAACACAGTTGCATTGCTTGCATACAGCATATTTCAAACTTGTTATTAGACTTAAGAAAATAAGATACTGTGAAATTGAATAAAGTTCATTTTTAACTTAATAAGAAGAACACGCCGTAAAACTTTTCGATAAACTGTAAAAAAAATTGAATGTTTAAAGCAAGACAAAGTTAGGAAGCTGAGTTGACAAATGCGTCGGGGTCCTTGTTTGGGAACTCGACGTCGTCGCGGGTTCAATTATCTGCTGGCTAAGTATCAAACATTGCAAAAGCCGCTTTTTACGCCTTTTTTCGGAAAGGAGAAATCCAAATATCGTCAGGTTATTATTAGCCCGACAATGTTTGCCCATCTTTTTTTAAATGCTGTTTCTCAGTGACGTGACGTTTCTCAATGAAATCAGAATCGAAAGAAGAATTGTATACATATGCACCAATACACCCAATCCTAAGTACGTATCGTTCGCGTCAACTATGAAATTATGTGGCCTTAAATTAGCCTTAAATTAGGTGTTTGAACTCTTGTCACATTTAATGTCGTCAGAACTCGGCATCCGGCCGAATTTTTCGACATTTGAACGGTTCTTATGAACATATTTTTGAGTTGAGTTGTTTGACCAGCCGTTGATTAAGCCATCAAGTACAACGGTCATCTAGACGTAACCAAAAACTGACGGTTCGAGAAGCGGCGGTCAACGGAAGACCGTTCCAATGGCAATATTCCGAAATGACGACTTCAAATGATATTTGATGAACTGGATGAATATAGGTAAGTACTGCCGAAAAATATTTCGAGAAATTTCTGGTTCATAAACTATTAAGTTTAATTAAAATAATACATTAAGAGCCTTATTTTGGAACGGGCATTTGTAATCTAATCCGTTGATAAAGTTTTAGAACACACTCCACGTAGATTACGGTATTATCATGCGTGAAGTCGACCATTTTGAACCCCTTCATTTAAACAGATCAATCTTCCGCACACCCATGTCCCCCAATTAAGTTTAGATAATAGACTTTCCACCGTAGACGCTGTACCGTTTACGGGTACGCATTTTGAGATACATCCTAAGCAATTACTCGCTAGCTACAAAACTACGTGATGGTAACGAGAGAAAATACCAACTATCTAATCTAATAGTGACTAGAGAGAATGCCTTACAATATGTAACGGGACTTTCAAACTGGCTATAGTCCTATAACTGAAAACTCTGTTGTAAACTATCTTCCTGTTACAAGCATAATTAATGAGAAAGAGGGGGAAGTTACGTTACGACGGATCTATTGGCTGATCTATTGTATCCCTTTATTTAATAGTGACTTGATAAAATACCTAATTACGTGCAACGAAGCTTTCAAATGGTCTTATCACTGATACTACGCCGTAACCTATCGTCCTGTTACAAGTTTCATAAAAATAGAAATAGAGATAAGTTACAACGAGTCTATTGGCGGTCTTCATCTAATAGTGCCTAGATAAAATGCTTTACAACATGTAACAAAACTTTAAAACTGGATATAAACCCGTGACTGAGTGCTCCGTTGTAATCTCTCTTCCTGTTATAAGCTACGTAAATGAAAACGAAAAAAAACTTTCAAAAAGATCAATCGACGGTTTGGAGGACATGGAGAGGTACCTTTGCGAAACAGTGTAGTCAGGATTGATGACTTTATACTGACTCGATAGAAAGAGACAAAGATATAAAAGGATGTTGGATAGCCTATTAGTGACCACCCACATTAAATAAAATAATATCAATAAACCAATGAAATGATTTATAAAGTCAAAATATCAAACAAACACTTTTAACAACAGAAATAACAGAAAGTTTGCCTAAATAATGATGGAAGCTTTTGTTTATATTATGTTTTTATATCATAAAAAAAGTAAAAAATTTTCAAGTTCGGTCAAAAATATTTTAAACTGTTAAAATACCTCTAAAAAGCGATGTTTCATAATCTTTGTTTGGCCTTATTTGAACATTCACCCATAGCACATATCACCATCATGTTTGATTTATTTGTATCACCACTGCAAGCATTTTAATAAACAAAAATATATGGACTCGATGATGTGAAGTTAGCGCGGACGGAGAACATCCTTACATACTTAGAAGTGCTACGATAATATGTGACGACTTTTCTTGTCTCTTTCTCTCGTGGTATACGACGTAAAAACCAGGAGAAAGTGATTTATCGCAATTTTTTATAGGTTAGGTAAAAATATTAGCTATACCTCCTTATATCGGTATACCAAGATCGACGGTATCTCTTTATCCGATGGTGATTAAAAGAGAAAGAGAAAATACCTACGACACGTTGCTTCTCTTGTATGGGTATCAAATGTATAGCTTAAAGGTTAACAGTTTGAAACCCCAATTGATTATAGGCTAATTCATGGGACCTTTAATGAAGTTTCGCGCACCTGAATACAAATTTTTAAAAGTCGTGGTTTTATAAATAAATAAAAAAATCAGTGTAATCGAACTATTCGTTCCTAAATTAGGGATTGTTTGACCGGTTCGAGCGAAATTTTCCACTAACGATTGTGAATTTTATATGTAGAGAAAGGCTTTAGTCCGAGGTAGGGGCATTTTGAATATAAAGCAGGAAAATGAAAATAAATAAACTGGGGTAGCTAAACCTACCGGCTTTCGGTGTACGCTCTCGACATTGGAGGTATTCTTCCCCTGGATTACCGAATCCATTTAAAAGATTCAAAGGATTTGATGAACTTATGAATTAAGAATTCGCTGGGTTTCGCCAACAAATGTGGGGTTTAATTGGGCACGTGAAAAGGCAAATGTTGTTTTCGTGCAGGTTGTAAAGCAATACAAGGGATAATTAAGACGAACTTTTAAGTCATTAAATATTATACGCTGTAAACAAGTGTTCTGGGAATTTACAAGCTGGTAATTGTAGTAATGGTATACGTTGCAGAGATCAACCTGTTTTTTTTTCATTTCGATCAATTTTATTAATCATTAGGTCTATAAAGCAAAAAAAACTTACTGTCAACAAAGAGGTAAGCTCGTCTATTTGGCTATTTCTTACAGAAAACCGATAATTATATATTTGACGGCCTTCATGGTCGAATGGTAAGAGGCTCGACTACGAATCCAAAGGTCTCGGGTTCGAACCCGGCGTGTGCCAATAACTTTTATTTAATTAATATGTGTAATAACACATTCAATACATATAAAATAATAAAAACTTATATTAGCGGCACGTTCCAGAGTGGTAGATACTCTAAGTATCGCCCTGGTGAAAGACCACCATTCAGAATCTAAACGTTGCTTGAAATGGCTTTGGCCGTGTTTGGTGACCAGAACTGAATATCCAGATACTTCAAACCTTCATCTTCCTATTCTCCATCTTCTTCCCCTCCCCGCTACTTTCAGCCTCACAACATACCCTAACTGGGGATGCCATAGTACCACTTGCTCTAGACGGTTGGGAGCAGTTGGGACTCTAGTGCGGTATTTACTATGTACCCGTAAATTATTTTTTTTATATGTATTTATTAAATAGACAATAAAAAACAAAATAAATTTGAAACAAAAAAAAAACATATATATTATAGCCATTATGTAATAAATAATATTACAAATATATTCAAAAGCCGATTCCTTTTTACTACTTTGGAATACCTCCTTGGTTAGTATGCTTCTGTATTCTCTGTACATAATATAAACAAATATTAATATGTCATGAATTATATTTAGTTCATAATACGATGGAGCATAGGAATTAAGATTTGTAAAGCGCCTTTTAAGGTGAATATTATTAATATTATTCGATAATTAGTGGTGGAATTCCATTTTAATAAATGTATGATTCAAAAAAACCTCTGTGACTTATTTATTTTTGATCAGACCGGTTTCACCTGGTAACGGACTGTTTTTAATCATAAATTCATATTAGTAGTTTTCAATGATGATTTAAAAATATTCAAGGAATCATTATAAAGTGGTTTATAATAAGGTATTAGATATTTCATCCCAAGTTCTTAAACTTTCATATCGGGTACTGTGCGAGATTCCCAGAATTCTAAATGTAACAACTTTTCATAGGTTTAAAGCGAAGCTGCACAGAGTTCTCAGTATGGGGATAACTCCTTTCGGCTCATCCAAAGTTAGAAGCCCAACTAATGGGTATTGAATAACGCATTCTCTCATTACGCTTAATGTTGCATGAGCCTTGGTTCATGAACCCAGCCAGTTAATGGCTGTGCAGCGAAGGTGGAAATTCCGGGTAATTCCAGCCGAAATGAAAACACAAAGACCTTCCGTGTTTTTGTAGGCCCAAGTAGATCCCATGGCACCGTAATGTGATTTTAAATATGTCGCAATCTCCCAAGCAGTGAGGGGAGGAATTGGTTTTATGCGTTTTGGGAAAACACTCGGATTAAGGGAAGTTTTACGCTGACGACAAAATGTTATCACCGAGTGCATTATGGAATAATAACCCATTAAATACGTGTAATGAGTCTGGGAGTATTAACCTGGCTACTAAAAGAACATAACTGTGGCGTGCATTCAATAAAGGATGAAAGGTGTGTACGCCCCAAGAAAAACGAACTTAAATGAAGAACAAATATGATCATTAAGTCTTACAATAATTCAATGGGGAACTCACATCTCTAAATTGTAACCATAGCGTTGAATTCGTTGTGGCCGAGTAGTCTAAAGCAAAGTCGTGTTTCTACCCTGGCGTTGCGGGTTCAATCCTCTACTACAGTCCTTCATCATTACACAAACAACATTTTTGGCTTAAAAATATAAGAGGAATTTTAAAATTTTAAGGAGTGCACACCCCGCTGAACACAAACAAGAACGCTCTGTTCACCGCTCAAGCGTCTGCCACTCAGGACACCTGCATGTTTGAATATGTATTGCACGCTGCACGCTCCGCCCTACTGAACGCTTGACTAGAGCGGGCACTCACTCATTACGCTAACTCTGCTACCGAGTTTTGAGTTAATCCTAAATTCCATTCCTATAATGTAAACAGCTCCACCCCCGAATGAAGAACTGAATGAGTTAATTCGCAAAGCAGCTTAATTGTTACCCGATAGAGTGTTTCGCTTATTAAAATTAAACAAGTTTGCTGGCAAAATAACAATTGGCACAAAGAAAATATTTTCTGCTCCATTTCAATTCAAAAGACATTGCAACTTAAATAAACGATAAATAATAAATCGGCGAACAGCCTAGAAAACGATCAAATATTAAAATGGTAGAACGAAGGCGAGGGGAGGAACACAATGTAAACCTTTGTCGGGAAACACTCGTGTGGGGCGTGGGGCCGCATTGTTCCTGCGTTTCTCTCAAACGAAAAATAAAACAACTTTTAAATAATATAAAGAAGGCTTTACGAGGAAATCCTCGCATATAAAATGATAATTGGAAAGCACATTGATCTGCGAAACAAGATAACAACGTTAATATGGGAAACAACTTAAAAGCTGTACGTTGTATCTCTCTCAGGTAATTGCTAAACATGCCGAGATGAATGCTGACTTTGGAAAATAATTAGGAAGACACATAAGTCGACATCTTTATAGTCAAAACATTTGAAACATTCGTAATAAGTAAATGATAGCTATTTGGTTTTCAAACGTACAAATGCCTACTTTCCTGAAATACTTGTCTAGGCGGATAGAAATAATATCAACTTCGGGAATATTAGGGATAAACTGAAATAAACTTCTGATAACAATCATTATTAAGAACCTTCACAGAAATGAAGACAACGAGAAACGTGGAGCGAATTGTATAAATAAATGTTTTAAGCGGGTATCATTTTTTTAATGACTGTAATGATATACGTTAAAGAAAATCAAACAAAGGTAGCATGAAAGTTGCAATCGTACAAAGGGAACCCTTTCGTAAAATCATTTAATGGTATTTGAGTTAAAACGGTAATAGGGGTCGTTATTGGAATTTGAAAATCTAATCTCGATTCGTTAGGCAAATACATGTATGTTGACTCGACATGTTGTAGACCCAGAGAAAATAAGAAAATAAACAGATTAATAAACTAATTGTACGCTTTGTCTAACTAGTGACCCTGTTTGTCTAGATAAAGCAATACATAGATGCTACTTAATTTTTTATTCAGTCCATTTTACATTTTGTTGTCTAGACGTCTCGGACAGCGAAAAACCGCCAGCTAGCTTTTAAGGCTGGTTTACAAATATAGCCATTTTATTCAGACGACGGACAGTCTTGTGGAAATCTAGACAGAGTAACGGCTAAACACTCCGGATTATCTAAAGTAAATTGAAAGCTCTAGAAAAGCACTCATTTGGGGAAGGGCTAACAAGGGAACGCGAACATTTGGGAGGGATTTTTAAAGCTCTCGTGAAAACTAGAACTTTGTCGCATTTTACGGAATTCAAAAGACAGCCCGTGAGGAATGGTGGCTCGTAAATTTTATTGAAGACTCAGCTCGGACAAATAAATAAAACAAATAATGGAGAGCTGTTCGAAACTTCTCTCGACGGGAACGCGAGCCGCGGAAGTTTAACGAGTCACTTTTCTTTTTGGCGGCTCCGTCACCGCGAGCCAAATTAACCGCCAGTGGGCGGAATAAATTGAAGTTTTTAAAGTTATGTAGAGAGGGATATCTATCAATCTTGATGTACGCTCTGCGTCGAAAATTGTATAAATTATAAAAATGATTAATGGCTCCCTCTACCCGTTACCAAAAATTGATAAGATGAAGGCACCTTCTTCTATGTAACTATCTACGGTAACGACCTGTCTAATAAGTATTTGTAAGCACAAATATTACATACCATGATCCTAACACGAGATTTATTTTTCACAGGGGTTCGAAGTAAATTATTGCATGAAATATTTTCGTTGACCTGGAAATTCTAAACAGAAAACCTATGCAAAATTTTCATAATGTCAGAGCTCACCCATCGAGAGTTTCTACTATTTCGAAACACAAAATTTCCGCCTTACAGTTTAAATTATATCTATAGGTACGGGCAGGTTAAAATGTATAAAAATGATAATAACAATTCTCTAAAAGCTCTTTCATCAACATAAGTCAACTTGGTATTATTAAGGTGGTATGTGTAAGCTTTCGAAATTTGTTTCAATTACCTCGTACTATTTTCAACAAAATACTATTTCCAAGTCACAATAAATTGTCTTTGTTACTGAAACTGTCATGGTTGTTAAGCTCAAAACTGCGTGCTGGATTCAATTTAGTAGACTTCTGTTTATGAACGTCGTGCGCGAAACGTCCCGGCATATATTTGGTCAACTGGGTTAGTCGCAAATACGCGGATCATTTATTCAGTGTTCAATTCTGAGGAACGGTCGTGAAGGAACCTAAGGGGTTGTGGCATTCCTTACATCAGGGTAGAGAGCACCCCCAAGACAGACGTAAACAACGCTTTGACATTAAATATTCACAGTCGAGTTCGAGTCCTTGCTAAAACTGCACACGTGATACTTAATGTGGAACCCTCAAAGATATTTTATCTTTAAATTTACATAAAAAAGCGCCCCAAAAAAGTCTTAAAAAACGGTTCGATAGATGTGAGTGAAATAACATGTTTAATCGTGAATAATTGATGATGGAATAATGTTTTCGAGGAAAAGAAAAAAAAAATGCTACTAGGAGTTACTAATGGTTGCTCTGTTACTTGATTATTTCATTAAAAAAACATTCATAACAAATATACAAATGTGAATAGTACAATTGATTTCAAGCAAATTCCTCGTTAATTGGCATGAAAAGGTTAACCAATGTCACGCGAATCGAATCGTGCAGATACGATAATTGTAGAAGATGATGGACACTGCAAGGCTGTCCGAAACGTTGGCTTTGGAAGAAAGAAGTGCAACACTGCTTGTTCCTTCAAAAGTCAAACAACATAAAATATATAGTACTGTGTTAGTGGTATACAATTGGGATATTTATGGATATTCACTTCAATTTGAAAATGCAATCTATATTTGTCGAGAAACCAAGATCATTTCCCTTAAATACGGACTTCGTTAGCAATCAGTTTAGTATGCCACGGGAAAAAAAAGACTTACTTGCTGAAAAATAATAGTGACTTTTCTACGCGTGTATAGAAATTGTTCGTGCCCAGTTCTTGCACAGCGGAGTAAAGAGACATTTAACTTCAAAGGGGAGAGAGTATTTCGTCAATTCGCAAATACAAACCGTATAACAGGCGACCCTTGTGGCACGTGGGTTCAAACTCGCAGAGGTATGGGACAAGTAGCGTATTAATACGGTAAGAAAATTGAAGAAGATAATGTGTATCTGGGCAGAAATGACGTTTTACTTCACCCCAAGACAAAGCGATAAACTTTTTGCTTTTTCGGAATGACAATAGTGGAGAGTAACGGCCAGGGTCATAATACATTTTTATTTTACAGTTGTGTCAAAGTGTAGTAGTCCTCCCCAAGCAATAATTCTAAGACAAAGTAACGGGGCGGGATTGCAATAGATGGTCGTCGAGTCGTATCCTGCGGCGACGTTTTTATTGCGAATTTACAGCGGAACGGGGGGGGAGAGGACTTTGTTTATTCATCGGTTTCGGGCCCGTCCTTTGGAATGGTTTACGCCGGCTATAAACAATCGGGGTGTGGTGAGGCATCAATATATTACACGGATCATCCCCTATCCCTTCTGCGCTCCCAGCTCCCAGTGCGAGAAGCTCGCGCAACTGTACTCGGAATGCGAACCGTTCGGTGAAAATACCAAAAGCATAAACACTAAGCATTGCTTAGTTCGTAGCTTCGCAAAACGTACACAGAAATGTATCTCAATGCTAGATTGTATTTGTACTTTCCACAAATTACGGACCACGTCCTAAACCAGGACGGTCAATATTTTTATTCTAATAAATACTTCAGAGAGTCTTCGTGAATTGTTTCTAACCTGTTTTATGTTTCTGGGCTCCTGGTACTGAAATCAATATTATGAATTATTCAGGAAGTTTTGTGCTTTCTTATTTTATAGTTTAACATTACAAACTTCCGGGTGTGGTTAGATGTTAACTTGATTACTTTCACTCATCGATATACATAGCCTGTTCAAAAAAAAGGTGAATTCTGAATTTTCGCGGGCTGTGTACATTCGATTATCGTTTTTTTGTTAGGTTGGTAAACATATGTTTATCATATGTTAGCATTATCAGCCATTTTGGATTAGTGGTTTGTTTTTGACAACTGGAAAGGTTAGTCACGTTTTTGTGTGTTCTTCGATTTTTTACTTTTGAAAAAAATGGATCAAAGAATATGTATTAAATTTTGAGTTAAAAATGGAATAAAGTGCTCCAACGCACTTAAAATGTTGACTGTGGCATTCGGCGAGTCTACTTTGTATCAAAAAAGAATTTATAAGTGGTACAAGCGCTTTACAGAAGGCCGATAAGATGTTAATGACAATGAGCGTCCTGGAGTTGTGGAAAAACAAATCGTGGATTTTATTCTTTGATCCATTTTTTTCAAAAGTAAAAAATCGAAGAACACACAAAAACGTGACTAACCTTTCCAGTCGTCAAAAACAAACCACTAATCCAAAATGGCTTATAATGCTAACATATGATAAACATATGTGTACAAACATAACAAAAAAAAAACGATAATCCGAATGTACACAGCCCGCGAAAATTCAAAATTCACCTTTTCTTTTGAACAGGCCTTGTATACTACGTCGATGCTTTCACTGGAATTGAATCGAGGTAATTAATATTGATTTCACAGGAATAATTCCCAATCAAGTGTAAATAAACATCCATGAAGGGATCACACTTAATTAAACTAAGGAGAGTTCGGAATAGGTAACTATAAATGTTAAATATGTAACGCTCACCGTTACTTATACCTATCAAAAATGAACAAAAAAGTTAGGAAAAAATACCCTGAGCCAAGCTAAGATTTTTTAAATTCAATTTCACCAACATTTTTCGGATTGAACGTTTACCGATGCCGATTTAAAATATGTGTCAAAGAAGTGTTTAAACCATTTTGTAAGGTTTTTTATCGCATATTTCTTAATAAAGTTATGATTTTGACTCCGCTGTCAGTGCGGTGGTCCTACGAAAAGCTCTGCGGACGTCACTTAGTCAGTTCAAAGCTCAGCGAAGGTAAATTCATGGAAATAGATAGTTCAACTTGAGGTGTCCGATGAGAAAAAGTAAGGTGCGGTTGCCTGTGTGACACCGAGATTGTTCGTTTGACCCAAATTTTAACCCGGATTGATTGGTAAAAGCGACGGTCAACCACAGGCGTTTTATTTAAAATCACGAAATATGTTAATATAGATGTATTTACATTAAAAATGAAGGTGTTTTTAGATTTTTCTTTGAATATTAATGTTGGAGCTTTGGATAATTTCGGTAAACGGTAATCACCTCTTCATTGTTCGAAAACTTGAATTACCATTATCATTACGGATAAGTACTAACACGCTTGAAGGTGCAAACAAAGGATACCTCAAATTTGATATCCTCTTTTAAAGTACATACATGACGTTTTACAAAGCCATCAGACATAAATAATTCACGACCTTCGTAATCAAATTGTTGATAAACTTCTTAAACAGAATTTACTGAAATGAGAAACTGCCCTAGTCATTTTGCTGGAACTCGTGGGTCTACGGAATCGCCAACTTATGGAGAGTTGTAATACTAGAATAAGTGGAGAGGAGACGTAGATGGGGAAGGATAAGAATAACCTGGCTATTCAGATATGGTTGTTTAATACAGCAATAGTCATTTCAATAACGATTCATCTCTGAATGGTGTCACCATGTCGATCTTAAAAATAGCCAACTCAACAACCTAATAATAATAATAATTGGCTGATTTATAATAGCGCCGTTTTCGTGACAGAAATATCACCTCAAGGGCGCTTTACAGCATAATTAACATAATATTAAAACTAAGACTTTTTTTTTTTTTTACTATATAACATTTTGAAAAAATATATGATGAAAAACAGATATGTTGAAAAACAAATAATATTTTATTCACAGTCCTCCTCACTAGGGATTCCTGTTCCGAGGGGGACTGTAGGTTGCTGCGATGGTGTCGCTGGTTCTACGATTATTGCAAAATCTTCATAATTTCCTCGTCTTCATGGTTATTGATCCACATTTTTATGCTGCTCTTGAACATTTGCATCTCGGTGGTATCTTTTATATGTTTTGGGAGAGCATTATATAATTTGACAGCATGAAACTTGTGGTTTTTCTGTCCAAAAGATGTGTTCAATCTTGGAATGTTGATTTTATTTAAGGATTTTGTTCTTGTAGTGTGAGCGTGTTGGTCAGTAAGGTACTCACTCTTTCATTAACATTAACTTATGCCTAATACTTATAACTAGTGACTTACAACTAACATATTTATATATATAATGGTTGCTGCCCGTGCTATCGTACCTAGAGCAGAAAAAATGAAGTAAGCAATAGTAAACTATGTATAGCACTCGGACTGAGTGATCAAAACTCTAGGGAAGCAAATTGACGTTATTGTGGGTATGATAATTTAAAAAGGTGAGTCTTTAGTTTTGCTCTGAACTCAGTTGAGCCGTCGATCGTTCGTAAATGTGAAGGGAGGTTTTTCCAAACTGTATGGCCTGCTACGGCAAAAGCTCGGTCTCCGAAATTGGTGTTGGGATTGCGTTAAGGTACTGTGAGTCTACCTATGGCCGTTGAAGATGCTGATCGATGAGCTACTTGTCTCAAACGTAGTGCGAATATACCTACCACATTCGATCGTAACGCTATACTCCATACTTGTGTCAACCTTGAAAATGTTTGTAAGCCGTGAATAAATCTACACCTAGGTATCGATTTAACCACGCAAACAAAAATGAAAATAATATTTCTACCTTGTAAGATAGAAGATATAAATACAAGTTTTGAGTAATTCACTTTTGCGAAGAAAGCATAATATAAGGAGAAGGAGAACCAATGGGGTGGGAAGAAGAAAACTGAAAATAAGCCCGGGTTATGGCACAAAGGGTGGACCTCTCTTTACACGGAGTTTTCGATTGCCGTATAAACATTTATAAGGGCATACATTATTTATGTTTTCTTGTGACTTTTTTTATTTCGTTATTTTATTTCTCTACGAAATATTTTACAAAGGACAACGAATCCTCGATACGTGGCTAGAAGCTCGATCTTTTATGCGGCAAATGGGAATATTAATCCAAAGGCAGGGATGCAAATGGCTCCTATCACTGAATAAATAATTATTTGTAAGAAATACATTCGGTAACCCAAATAAAAAACATAAATCAAAAACTGAGAATTAAATCCTCAATCATCACTCTACTAATTATGGGTATCGTTCTCCACTATCCAAAAGGTCGAGACTTGTTAACTTAAGCCATGGTCTTGAAATTTTTTATACTAATCTAAACGATTTTTGTCATTATTTACAACTCTACCAAAACATTGTTCAGGCTTTGACTTGAATGTATATTTTTGTCCTATTTTTGTCACTGCTTCAAATATTATGTATGTGCTATTCTTTCTCTGTTGCTCTTTTTTTTCCAATTATGTGTTATTTTTTTAATTGGACAATGGTCCGTTAGTATATAAATAAATAAATGATAATACAAAACGAATCTCTTCCTTTGATTAATTATTTGAAGTTTACTAAATAAATTAGATATTCCTACTTAAATAACGATATTTCATTACGAATGTAATTATAATACGAATAACAGAATATATCAGAAGCCTTAATCTGAACACTGGTTAATAATGAACTCTAATTGAACATAATACAGTGAGAAGCATTCATAATGCCCGTAATCAGTGCGGTAACTCTTACCACCGTGTGGGGAATGGGAACGCAAAGCCAGTGATAATATCGCAGTGGTGGATACATAAAACTTCAAAACGGGTACAATAGTAATAATAAAAGCATAGCCTTTACCGGGGCCGGATTTACCATAGGTGCTGTGGCGCTAGGAATCGGTTTACAAAATGAGCAATAAAATGTACAATAATAATAATATTTGGATAATTTTTACAACGCCGTTATTGTGAAAAATCACCTCAAGAGTACTGTACAAATCTTAATTTCTTTCAAATATCAATTCCTAGTTTATATAAATATACCTCAACCTACTTACCTGGCAGGTCACAATTACTATTTCATGATAACTCAAAATTTAGCTGATTTTTATACATATTTTTATTATTTTTTATTTTTTTTTTTTTTATTTTTGGGGCATGGGAGAAAATTTAAAATTTAGTTTATTCAAGGGTATTTTTAAGTTTTTCGTAGTGAGGAACAGATAATGATGAAAACTTCAAGTGAATTTAAGGAATGATAGTCTGAAAAGTTTTTCTTGGTTTGAACAGAAATTCTATTGGGCTTGTTACACATTTCTTAGAAAAGCTCTATATTTATAATGGGCCTATATCAATACAAAACATGAGCTTCAGAAGTTAATTAGTTTTTCAACGACCAATAGTTCAAACGGAGCTAATCGGTAATTATAAAAATAGACGAAAAGAATATTGACAAAATGTAAAAAAGTTGCGCCTTTTAAAAAAAAAATACAAATTAAAGCAATAAGTGCTTCACAAGGTTCGCTTGTAAATACAAATAATATTGAATTCAGTACAGTTGTAAAAATTGTGATATGATATTTAGTAATGTCTTATCAAAAAGGAATGTTAAAACCCTTTGATTTCACCACGTAAATTCAACTGTGAATAAAAATTGTGTGTAGTTTATAGTTGTACACGTATCTAGGAAAATATATTTACCATCTGGAAGAAGGCCCGACTCAAACGACACACGTTTGTAACTACTTAGATTTTTGTCGTTTCGGGTAACTAACTCAGGGAGAGCATTGAGTTACCTTTTTTATATGAATACCGCACAAGAGACTCAACTGCTCCCAACCGTCTAGAGTCAGTGAGACTATGGCATCCCCAAATAGGGTATTTTGAGAGGCTGAAGGTAGTGGGGAGGGGAAGGAGATTGGAAAGAGGAAGGTTGCGAAGTAACTGGCTATTCTGGCACAAGTGCACTGAAAGAATCCAGTAAAAGTTGTGCTGGATGGTGTTTAAATCCATTAACGAAATGGCCCCACTGTACATCACCGAACTATGCGTTCCAGAAAACATTCTTCTAAGGTAGTCGTTGACTCTTAGATCAGCAACGTCATCGGCCATCGGAAAGCTGATAGAACCCAAACGCAATCCAAATACTAAGTTTGGAGATCGCGCTTTCGGAGTATCGAGGCCGAAGGCTTGGAATAAACTCCCTCTGGAACTAAGATGTATAACGAGCCCAACAGAATTTCGGTCCAAACTGAAAACTTACCTTTTCAGATTCTCGTATCCTTAAATTCATTAAAAGAATCTCAACATAATCTGTCTCTCGACGAATCACCTTTAGATATACAAATTTTAATCAAATCCTGTACTGTACGACAAATTCAGAAAGTCCACTTTTTATTTCGCTCTCATGCCCTAAATCAGAAAAAAAAAAGTTAATAGGTGTGTCTATCTGATGGGACCTGCCAGGTAAGTATGTTCCTGTATATTTTCTTATTTAAACTAGGAATTAATATGTAAAAATAGAAAATAAGATCTGTACCGCGCCCTTGAGGTGATTTTTCACAAAAACGGCGCTATACAAATCATTCAGATATTATTATTATTCAGATGTGGTCACCAAACACGGCTAAATCCATTTTAAGCAACGTTTCGATTCTGAATGGTGGTATTTCACCAGGGCGATACTTTAAGTATCTACCACTCTGGAACGTGCCGCAAATATACTTTATTATTTTTATACGAATTAAATGTGTTATGACACATTAATTAAATAAAAGTTATTGGCGCACGCCGGGTTTGAGCCCGCGACCTTTGGGTTCGTAGTCGAGCGTCTTACCACTCGACCACGGAAGTGGTCAACCTGCGTTATTTTTTTTTAATTTTCTACTAGAAGACATGAATTTTATTGTAAAACAAGAAAACTGTGATCCGATGTAAACTTTCCAAATTGGCGCTTCAGCCCTTTTGCCTTTCCGGCGATGATATGGTCTTAGATTCATATAGTAAAAATTTTATTGACCGATTGTTTCAAATCGCGAGAAAATATGTAGGACTTTTAAACGAGTTTTCATAATTTATTTGCACCAGGTACAAAATGTAGCGCATCCGGCCCTGGCCGTTATAGAACAGTGTCGACACGTATGTAATAAATACCGCCCTTGATAACACTGCCACGAAGATAATGGAGCGGTGTTATGAGAAATTTAATTAACTCGAGTAAAAAGCGTTCGACCTTTTCATTAAATATTGTGTAAGCAATACATACAGCACAAAGGTAATGGCCAACCTGTTAATGGCGAACTCGCAGGCAGTTTTGAACTTATTTCTAGAATAATCTCAGATATGTGAGCACTACTGCTTTCAACTACCACCTTAGACATAATCCCCCTACGATGCATTTTCAGGTTACAAGTTTTCAAAAATTTAAAATATGGGTTTAGTTATGAATGCCGTACATAGCGATCTCAAAAGAAATCAGTTCAAGAGAAAAATCCTTCATTTCAAATAAATCCCTCCAAATGATCTTATTTTTATGTTGGTAAACACACACGTAAGCAAAATACTGCAATGATAATTGGTACAAAATTAATGATTTCACGAAATTTAAAAATAAAAAAAACGCTTACAAAGGGTCCGGGTTATTTTTTTCTGTTAAATTGTAAAAAAGGGCACCACCTAAAATTTACGATTCTTTCTGGTTCGAATCCTACAGAAGGCTGGTTATTATCAAGGCTGTCGTCACCCAGCAGACGGAATAGCAAATATTACCATTCGAAGTCGCAAGGTGCACATCTTCCATAATATTTCCCTAGATTATCAGATACAGATAGGTGATCTTGTAATAGTACCCTTCATAATGTGGTCAATATATTGTGAAATAGTTTTAAGAATTCCCATTCAAAAGCTTCTATCTAAAAGCGTAGGTAATGAGGGAACTTATTATCAGGTTTAGCTGGTTAAAATAACGCACGAAGTTTTACGTGTCATTTAATTAAACTCTTGCAAACATCCCTTCACAGGCGTCGAAGGGAATTGATTAATAAGTTAATACATTAAATGTTGTAGACCCCTGTTAAACGCCAAGGAGCTCCGACGGGCTGTCGTAAAATCATTACAGTGTAATTATGAGCGTGGATTTATACCAGTGGCTGCCCTTCCTAACGGGTATCGCAGTATATAAATTAATAAATTCTCCGGGAAAATAGTTTTAATTATACTAAATAAGCTTAACGCGCCAGTTTATAGGCAACGGGGTGACATAAGCGTCAGAATTACGCATCGCCGAAGCCTATTAACGAGCTTTATGGAGGCTGTTGCGTGATTTGGTGACTTTTTAAGGCCGTATGAAAATATCATCAAGTGAAGTGCGATGATTAAAACTGGAGGGTGGTTACAATATTCCATTATATCATTTGCCTGCGACGCCGAAAATTAGATCAAATATATTGTTATGTATGCAGAAGGATTGACTTCTATGCGTGGCGTATTATATCAATTATGAAACGTGTGCTAGCAAAATAATTCAAGTCGGCAAATTTAACGCTTGCAAAATCAAATTAGAGATGTGCGAACCTTAGAGTAACAATATAAAGAGACCGTACTAATTTGTGACAAATCGTTGACAAACTCGCAAAATATAGCTCTCTCTTTATGCTCGGTTCTATACGCATATGAGAAAAAGAGACAAACAATTGTTGAAACCAATACACGATTTGGGGCGTGCTGAATACCATGTCCGCAATATTTGATCTGTACGAGCTTCATTCTGGTTTGGAGTGTCAGGCGAACGGACTGTCAAAAGTGCGTAAATAGTTAAAAACTTGAGTTATTTTTTGTACGATATCTAGCAAAACATCATGGCCATATGTGCTATACTTGGTTGCTTCAATCGAAGTACAAAAGGACCAAAAACAAACAGTTTTTCACACGTATGTACCATAAAAATCGTCTTTTTAGTTAGATCTCAAATATTTAACATTCTAACCTACAAAACAACTAGTAACTTACACCAATATGTAATTAATCTTTGGACTATTCGTTCCAATATAATAAACTTCCGTTTGAAATGAGTTTTAGTGGATTCGTAATATTTTTAACTTAGAGATATTTACTAGCTGTCACATAAGAAACCATTACAAGGGGAATACCCATATTGTACGGCTTCTTAAAGTATCCCGGTCTCTTTCTTTTCTCATGATACTAACGCAAAATTGTTCGCGAACAGATAAAGACGGAATAATGTTTATCTTTACGGTTTTCTTCGCATCCGATTGGCTGGAAGCATATACGTCATACCTCCCTTGGTCAATCCTTGGTCAAAAAGTGCGGACAAAATTTCGCAATGTTAGGTCTCTACGTTACTCTAAGGTGCGAACTAACTGTGCAGTCTCCAGCATCCCTACTGTAGATATTATGGATACAGGGCAAAAAAAAGTTCGCCGGTTCCTCTTTGGGTTTGAACAGATAACTTTGTAAATCTGAACTACCTATAAATAATTAAGAAAGATGACACGTCTGGAACTTGGGATAAATCGAGACCGGAAAGGCAAAAGGTCTGAAGCGCCATTTTGGGAAATTTACACCAGAGCACTTGAATGTTTTTTTTTATTGTTTAACAATAAAGTCTTCTGTACCTGGTTGGATTTTGAAAAAATAACTCAAGCAACTCAATGCTTTCACTGAGTTGCCAGAAGTGACAAAAAGTTAACAAAAGGCCCAAACTTGTGTCGCTTGATTCAAGCTTTCTCCCAAATGGTAAATATATTTTAAATGGCTGAAGCGCCACAAAAGTATTCAGAATCAAACGAGAGTCAGAGCATTCGATGCAAAAAAAGAACTGATCAAAACTGCATATTAAACTCGTTTTTTACCAGAGTGTCGCTTAAATTATTTTGCCTTTTCAGCGACGATATAAAGACAGCCACAATAATGATCCGATTTCAGGGGTGAATGCGCCGAAAGAATTAGGTTTCGCTGCAACCTACACACGTGTATAACAAGTTTTCAGAATTAAACAAGAGTCAGAGCAATTGATACAAAAAAAAGAACTGATAAAAACTGAATATTTAACTCATTTTTTAATCAAAGTGTCGGTTAAGCTCTTGTACTCTTCCAGCGAAGATATGTTACATAAAAAAACATATATTTTCGCACACAGTTCTATGGGCATTTTAGTTAGATATTAACAAATGGTAGAAAGAAGGGTGTATACTTTCATTTGATATAAATTTATTTAAACTTTTACTATTTATAAGATGCAGGGAGCCAAAAAGATACACTGGCCCAAAGCCTGATACATTGGAAAGACATGAGTCGGGCCTTTACCTTGCAATGGATAGAGAAAGACAATATGGGAGACAGAAGATAAGAATAGTTTACAGAAGTAGACATATAAATACTGCCGTATTAGACTTGAAATACTAACAGTTCTATTTATATGTGTGTATGTATTATTTGCTAACAACATTCCCATTGCCTTCATAAACAAAATAATATAATTTTTATTTTGGCATAGAATCAAAGAAAATACTCTTAGACCGATAAATTTCACACACGCGTTTCTCTTTAACTCATGCAAACAAGGCCAAAAAACAACGCAATAAACCTCAGGAAATACCATACAATCACTATTCTCGTATTTTATTACGGGTGGGTACCTACCTAACTACTAACTATGTACTGCCATGTCCATTAATGTGATACTATTTTATTAAGGTCATCTAAATAAGGAATGAGTTTTTTTATTTACTATTCATTGTCATATACCATTTTATTCGTCATAAAGCTGAGATAGATAGTCTAGATTTCTAGACAATGTTATTGGGTGGATGCATTATAATACCACGAAAATGGCGCTATTATAACCATAGATAAATAATAAAGTAGAAAATCTTATTTCAGAACCAACCCGTAGTGTCATCACATAATTTATTTTTTTGCACCATTGGGCAAATTCAGATCTAATTTGTTTTTTTTTTTTAATTGTTTAATTTACGACTTTTTTAAACCTATAAATAATGAAAATACGAACATACAAATTAGCGTTTGTTTAATCTATGCGAATAATTTAGTACTTTTAAAAGTTAGTTAGGTGGTTTAATTGAAGATTAAAGTTGGTCTGTTTCAATTTAAAGAGCTTTTGAGGTGATATATATCACAAAAAAATCAGTCAAATATTATACTATCTTCAGTAGAGTAAAAATACTATCGCAAGTTTATGCGTCTTATTCGGGAAACTAAATTTATATTGAAGTGCATGTAAAAATTCACTCGACGTTTTTACCGTCAAGTGAATAAGTCCGGTTGTCTGAACACCGTGTCAACGAGATTTAAATTTGATGCGAACCTGTCTGGAGATTTAGACTTCTCCACTATAAGGTTCAAAATGTGGAACTAAGTTATAAACTTGAAGTAACAATATATGGAGGGATAGCTAATTTGTTTTACCCAACCCATCCGAAATTGTAATAAATCACTGTTTTCGAGTTTTTACATCGTACACCATGAGAGAGAAAGAGACAACAAATTTCTTGGACCGCTTCTATATACTGTCGCAATGATCTTAAGCTGGCTATCTTTGCTGGTTAACGGCGGGACTCCGCTTACATTTTTTTTATTTTGCCACTAAACTTGACACAACTAAACGGTTTTTTAGGTTAGATGCTATATTTTTGTTGATAAAAATACTGTGAAAAAGTGGCTATACGAATACACAAAAACATCATGTCGATATGTGATATGAATGGATGTATAAATACCGTAGCTTTAGTCTTAGCCACGCCCATTTGCGCCGAGTCATGTTAAAATCATCAAAAACAAGTCCAAAACTGACTTCACTGCCTTGGCTTGGGCTACCTCTAGTATACTCTAAGGTTATACATGAGTATACAAATTGTTTATTTATAAACTAAAAGACTATAGTCCAATTACATAAATACACATAACACGAAATGAGAAAAAAAATGAGCAACAGGAAAGCACACACATAATATTTTTATGAAGCAATGACAGAAATAGGACTAAAATATACACTTGAAATAACATTCAAGTCATAGCCTGAACAAGGTTTTGGTATAGTCGTAAAGAATGACAAAAATCATTTAGACTGGTTCCAAAAAATACAAGACCATGGCTTGAGTTAACAAGTCTCGACATTCTGGACAGTGGAAAATGATACCCATAATTAGTAAAGTGATGATTGAGGAACAGCATTTCATTGTTTCTTAGTCTACGGCAAGGGATGTTGAACTGGATGAGTTAATTATAATAAATCTTCGCAATGGAAATAGAAATGCTTAGAATTTAAGGTAGTTTAATTTAATTTCCTTGCTTTGTAAGGTGCTGCTTTGAGATGATATTTTAGAAAAATACCCAAAAATAATTACAATTCACTATTTTATTAAACTTTTTTATTTGTTATAGTGAATACCGCACAAGAGTCCCAACTGCTCCCTACCGTCTAGAGCCAGTGAGACTATAGCATCCCCAATTGGGGTATGTTGTGAGGTTTGAGGTAGTGGGGAGGTAAAGGTGATGGGGAAGAGGAAGGTTAGGAAGTTTACCTGGCTATTCAGATCTGGTCACCAAACACGGCTAAAGCCATTTTAAGCAACGTTTTAATTCTGAATGGTGGTCTTTCACCAGGGCGATATTTAGAATATCTACCAATCTGGAACGTGCCGCCAATAGACTATATATTATTTTATATTAATTAAATGTCTTATGACACATATCAATTATAAAATAAATATTTGCGCACCCTTGGTGCGAACCCGCGACCTTTGGATTCGTAGTCGAGCGTCTTACTACTCGACCACGCAGGCTGTAATGTTGGTTGTTGCAATACTGTCAAATTAATAAAAAATATCAAAGGAAAACGTGCTGAACAACGAGAAAGAGGCACAGTTTGTATTCTGCACCTTATCGAGATCTATGCATCGCCATCCCGAGGCCAGAGAAACTGTAGCCGAGTCTGCCAACATGCTTAAGCACGCGGCAGTCAGCCAAAAACAATAGCGGGCTCCCGATAAGAGAGCGGGCCATTGAAAAACAGTAGCGGTCCAATAAACCGTTCGGCCGAGTGGAGCTAAGTTACCACGAGTACCGCAGAGGGCGAAAATAAACGCCAGTAAAATTAACGGATTAGGGACGGAATTATAAGTTTCAGATATGCTTGCCGATAGATAAAAACCTCTAGATAGCGCAATGTGCAGAATTAAAACATGTATCACGGTGTTTTATCATTATATTATAAAGAAATGAAAAAAATAACTTTATATAAGACCACGGATATTATTATTTTAATTTTATACAGAGAACAAAATATAAAATAAAATAACAGAACAATGAGAAAACAAAACAATAACATTTAAATTATAACAAAGGAACAGAGAGAGAGACAGAAAATATAAATTAAAAAGATAAAACGTCAACTAAGAAGGTGATTAAAGAATAATTATATATTTATGTGTTTTTTGTTATTTTAATTCTGTACCCTGATGATGCTTAGACTAAGCGAAACCGGTCGGTTAAAAAAAAAAAAAAAATTTATATATCCGTTGTCTTATACAAAGTTATTTTTTCTTTTCTTTAAATATATCAAACCACAAAGTGATTGCTTTCTACGAAAAAATATTATGTTATATTTATCATCTGTTTAATAACATGCTGTTAGCCGATTTTATAATAACATAAATGTAAATATGTATATATTAACTGGCAGCATAAGTTATACCGCCAACAAACACGAACATTGTTATAATACATAGCGGGTGTTGTTTTATTAATTAATTGTTGACTCGGAAGGCGAACTTTTCTGAGAAATAATGATTTTTGGCTGGATTTTCTTGTAAGCTGAATCCTTTAGTTAGTCAGCCAAGGAAAAATATACAAATAAGAAATAATTTTACTGTTTATACTTCTTAACCGCAAACAAGCTGGAGACGAAACGTTCCTCGGTAAAAGTTGCAGCAAATAACAAAACATAGTCTTCCCGTCAACAATATTTGAAGTTACTTTTACTTTATTCTCAGCATTTTTTGTCAGATATTTAATAATTCGTGCACATTAGTAAAAAACGGTGGAAGAGCAAATGCATTTACCGTATAAAAAAGTGCCTCCGAAATATCCGATACAAGTTTCTACAAATCATCGACAGACCCTAGTATAGCTGGCGCAACGAGAGTTGAAACAAATAATACATGCATAGCGTTGGGTTTGTTGTGTATCGGTATACGCTCCAGTGGCGATGTATTTACGATGTGTCATAAAGAAAGAGCCCTTTGTCTTGTTTACGCCTACTTATTGTCACTAGTGGAAAAGAGACAGCGAGTGCTTATGTTATTGTAAATGCACTTAAAGCGTGTCATATTCATTCCGTTCGACGCGCTGTACGTAAACTATGTATCTGTGTGAATATTGGCCGGCACCAACTCTCGTGGTGAGACCTATACCTCTTATGTCGCACTATTTTCCCCACCGCAAGCCACACTTATTTGCTAAGCTGGAGTAATTCTTTACTCTGTTGGTATTCCACGAATGTAAACCGTATTTGACCATACTCGTAAGGGTAGGTGGTATGTGCCTAACGTTGCATTATGAGCTGTAATTACTCTAATTACACGTGAGGTCATACGAGTGACAGCTAGAAACATTACCACACGCCGCTGGTTGTATTATATTATATGATTTTCTCCGCTTATGACCATCGGGAATTATTAAAATAATATTTTAGTATTTAATTTAAATCATATTAAATAAATTTAACATCCCTCTTCACTAACAAACAAATACAAGTATTGATATTAAGATTTAAGGTTCAGCACCCAAAAATACACACTTGTTGGTTTTCTAGGGCAAGCAAAATTATAAACTATGTATCTGTTTTTTCTATCCGGGTAGATAGAAAAATGTCTAAGGTTTTCAGTGAATACAATTCTTAAACAGTTATCTTTTAAATTCTTCGTGAAATGCATACTGGAATTTTAAGTTGAACGTTCAAAAATGCCTTTGCTGGTTTTCAAACTACAACTTTTACTCACATTTTAGTATGTTTTTCATAGAATTTAAAGGATTACAGCTGAAACAAAGTATTCACTGGAAACCTCAGACATTTTTCTATCTACCCGGATAGAAAAAACAGATACATAGTTTATAATTTTGCTTGCCCTAGAAAACCACCTATAGAATATTTACAGATTAATTATTTCTAGAATTGATTGTATTAGAACGCTATTAAGTAACGTTTAGCGTCATTCTTTAGTGCTGAACCTTAAGCTATAAATCACCGTAAATCGGAAATACAGCTCTGCTACCCTAACAATCAACAAATATTTTTCTTTCAATCGTTTTCTTTGATCTTATTTCAATAATTGATTGTACTTTTAAAAAAATATTTTGAAAAATTACCGTAATGAAATAAACGATAACTGGTATTTACACATTCACCCACAGATGGACTGTAAAAAGTTACAGACTTGCGGGTTAAATTGTCAAAATTTAAAGAAAAATATCAACTATGTTAGATCAAAATTTGGAAAATATGGCAAAATTTAATGGTGATACTACGTCTCGGCGAAAATAAGGTATTCAACTCTTCTATATATTTTAGGACGTGACTTTAGAAGATTTCATTTAAAATGTGGATAGGGCTTCACGAGCATTCCTAATAACACCAATTCCTTAAAAGAATGCTTTCTCACTCTATTATTCATTACAAAACATTAATCAATTAAAAAAGGATTCATAAAAGTTTGTGTCAAAAAAATTGCGCAAAACAATTATAATCCAGGACGGATTCTGGCATCCGCGCTATCTTTAATTAGAAAATACTCCGAAATTAAAACTGGAGCCGGGGGAAATTTTCGGTCGTGATGGTCTCCCAATATAATTTGGGAATTTAGGGTCCTCCCGATGTCCTGTCCCGCCAGGCTTCCCGGAATTGCCCGGTTTACGAGCCCAGGTGTACCGATAATGAATAATTTAGCAGTCGGCCGGGCTAAAAGCGGTCACATGTCCCAATGTTCTAATTAATACCGGCGAAGACGGGTATTCCTGTTATTTTGACCGGAATTTCACAATTTTCGACAGCACATCGAAAGGCAGTTGTAAATAAAAGTCATATTGCCATCGGAAATTCTTGATATTCCGCTATTTCAAATAATGTATAATAATCTCGACCTGGAACGTTCGTGTACTTGAGAGTTTCTAAAGAATTTTCAAACTTTCCGAAATACAACATCCTTATCGTACGTTTTTGTAGAAGTTACACTACGTCACTTCCCGCTTTCGCGCCATATTAAAAATACAAAATATTGAACAATAGAATAATATTGAACGAACAATATGGCGTTTTTTTCATTCAGTAAAATATATATTTCAATCTTCCGTTTTCAACCCCCTCTCGTGATTAAAATGACGTTTAGTGCTTAAAATAGGTACGTTGATCTGGAAATGCCGGACAGAAAAGCTCCTGCGAATTTCACGAGCCCAGACTCATTTCACTCAGGGCCTATGTCATCTTCGGGGAGGCTGCGTCGAGTGATTTTTTGAGGTTAGGAAGAAGTGAACCTGGGTCTCGAAGAGGTTCATAGTTGAAGGAGGGAGGAAACACAGAGCCCGGCAAATCGCTCCACATCCGAGCTGTTGAACATAAGATAATGAGTGTACAGTTTGAGAGATTTTGTTGCTTTATGGTTAACATTCTCATTTCATAATAAGAGTGTTGTTAATGAATAAGTCGATTTTTGACGCTTGTAGCTTGGAACTACAACGGCAAATAAATTTTGTAAATGTGAGTTGTTAGGACAAATTCAGTATGACAATGTCTAAATATACAATATTTGTTAAGTACAAGAGCTTTTTCAAATCCTCTTAAAATTGCAGTACATACCCACCAGTCACTCGCGACTCTCAGATTACCAATCCAGCTCTTTATTCAATTAAATACGCAATCCAGATAAAAAAGTTTATGAATTATTTTTATTCAGCAAACCAACATAAATAATTAATCACCAACGATGCGCAGGGAATACTTGTAAAATTACCAGCAAAATTCGCCTACAAATTGCCCCCGTTTTACAACAAAAAATATGTTTTGCTCCCCGGAGTACAGAAGCGGGTTGGAGTATTGATTACAATTATGCAGAATTTGGCGAAAATATTTTTCCGGGCCAAATAATTAGGGCAGGCGTATTAGCCTAGTATAATCAATAAATTGGCATATTATAAGAGTTGGCTGAGAAGGGATATAGACAGCTTATTCCGGTAGAAGCGGATATATCGAATACACATGAATACTAGATAAGCTCCCACTAATAAGCGAACGAATAAAATCCGAGTGTTAGATTTATTCTAAGGCCTTGTTTTCACGTTTCGATTTTGATCAACACTAATTCTTATGCCTAGTTCTCACAATTTCATTTTTGATCAACTAAAAAACTTACCCGGCAGAAATCAGTAGTTACCACTGTCACTGTCACCTCTTTGTGTCAACACTTTACCTAAAATCTTACGGGCGAACACAGTAGCATACTCAAGACGTTATAAAGTAAAATCAAAACATAATTCAATATGATTTATTCCCTTTCGTCATCCTCTTCACTTCACTAACTAACAATGCAATGAACTCCCCAGTCCGAAGGTTACATAGGCTTGGAAAAGAATTTAGTTTATTCCTTTAGTTTATTTGATATTTTTAAATATTCCATCGTGAAATTCAGATCAGAGTTATATAACATAATTAGGTAAAATGAACATGTTGTATGTCATACATAATTAAATATGTTGTATATTTCTTGTTATATTTGTTGTTTCCTTCTTATCAAATTTATAATTATTATCTCCATATACAATTCTTGCTGTGTTACTTTATTGTTACACGTGCTATATAACGTACTCTTCTTGAAAAAACCCAAAGGGCGTTTGTCAAATAAAATAAAATCACAGACAACATGTTACTTTGTAGGTTATTTAGAATAATAACAATAATACTTAAAGGTAAACCATTAACTGTGGTTTGTAAGCTTTTTCTTTAACATTTAAAATATGATGTATGAACAGTTGACTTATCTAACAAAATAAAAGAAATAGCCTTGACACGAAGACATATTTCTATGTAATTAAAATAGCTTGTTGTCATGACTAGATGATAGAGGGAGGCAAATCAAACTGGTTCACGTATCTGCTTAATCTTTGTCCAAAATTCATGGAATAAATTTGAGAGAAAACACTCTAAGAACAAAAGAAACAAAATACGATTTTCCGCCAATTCCCGAATGGTGGGTAAATATAATTATTATCCCGCTAACGATATTCCGGAATAAAATACAAGGAAATACAATCAATCCCCCGGGCCGTGAAAGTGTCGGGCCAAGATTCCCGTATTAGGTGTCATTTCACCCCCGAGAAAACAATTACTCTGCTGTGCCGTGATACGTGGGAACATACGTGTACGTCCCGCTTGCATCTCGGCCTGTACGTGGGTGGGCGGGATGTATGATGGGAGATGTAGTGCAAATCAGTGGTGGCGGGTGACTGTTTTGTGCTAATGGGCTATGATTGAATTTGATTTATTTATGTGAATAACCTAAACCTAACCATAAAGTCAAGATACGAGTATTAGGAGCGCCGTGAAAAAAAATAAAGACAACATATGAACAATGTCAATTAATATTAAATATCAAAGATTTTCATATTATTTTTTATGTTTTCTGTAACGTTTTTTTAATGGAGGAAGACTGATACAGCAAAAATAATGAAATTCACAAGAATTTAGAGCCAGTGGAACTGAGGTATATGAAGATATTTTTCATATGACTTATAACATGTGCACGAACTAACTGTAAAGTTATAACTATATTATGCAATACTTAAAACCTTTTATTTTGTTTTTTAACTACGTTTTCCTTAATTTTACCTTTATGTTTGTTTATAAAAAAATTTTAAAAATGTCAATGACCGAGTGGCCCATAGCGTTGGGTCGGTACTCAAGCTTCACGGGTTCAATTCTTTGTTATCTTCGCAGAGCTCGGTAAAATATGAGAACCTTAATTCTGTAAAGGACATGGTGTGTTTAGATTACTGCAGCGGAATATACTCTAGTCTTCCTATATATCAAATTAACAAACCACAACTAGTCTTCAACGCCGCGGCAAGACTTATCACCGGCGTATCAAAATATTCCCATATCTCAGAGCACCCCAAAAATCTTCACTGACTTAAATGTCCCGAAAGAAGCCAGTTTAAGCTTTGCTGGATGGTATTCAAATCAATTCCGGCTTATTTATCGGTTCAGTATAATTTCATTTTTTTATCGCTTTGCAATGTATTGGTATAAAACTGTTTTGGCAAATATATATATATGGCTGAAAGATATGATGAAGCAGAAGGTAACAGGTTAGTTACGAACTTTGGGAAGTACCTGATTATTCGCAAATTATAATCACTAAGCATTGTATATTCTATTTGAAGATTTGAATTTTGAAATGTGGAAGATACAAACATTTTACTTTATTTACATTCTGTATGTGAAAAAAACTTATTTTAATATGCCTAAAGAATCTAGCCGCTTTGCCACGGAGATACTATCTCTTCACTACACCTAAACTAAAGAAAACGTTATTTTAATCACGTACCTGTTTATTCTCCAAATTAATGAACGTTCTTGTGTTGTTTTCAGGCGCACAAACGATGAAACAAATGCCTTGTACTAGTTTTTCATCACTGAATAACGGACGTGGTTAGAGGCGGATAAGTACTGTTGCTGCTCTAGCACTTTGAGTTAATCACACTAATCCCGAAGTAAAAGTAAGCCGTGAACATTTACGAAGAAGCCTTAAAAACGTTACCGGAAAAGCCTTTTGTTTCATGGAAAGAGGCATTCAGGGAAATTGCAACGATTCCACCTTTTTCCATTCTCTTAAAATGTTGATGAGCAAGTATGCACAACACTCGTCCACCATTAAGTCCAGCTTGCTTCGAACACTGTAATGATTCAACGACACCCAATATGCGATGATGTAGACTTAAGGATCGAAGAAGTTTTGTTTTAATATTCAAAACTGGATTCAACAATAGAATAGGACAAAATAACAAAAATAAAACCTATGAAAAAACAGGAGTCAGTTTAGGTTCAGCAATAGAGCATTCCGAGTAGGCAATATTTCAACAATGAGGCAACCATAACCAAACAACAACCGGAGACTTGATAAAATGGTTTATTATAATAAATTGAAAAGAAGTTAAGATTTACGAAAGGATGATTTTTAAAATAATTTTGTTTTTAAAACACATTTAAATTGAGCTAAATTCTGAATATAAGCAAGAGTCGAGGGATGTTTATTACATATGAAAGAGCCAGTTACACCTTGTATAGGGCATTCCAGTCAAATGACTCGGTACCCGGGGGTGAAAATGTATTTCAAAAGATTCAATCTATTTCAATTTCCCACTAATATAAAATGGTCTTAATTGTTTAAAATCAGCCACCCTTTCTTTGATTGGCTAATTTCTGAGAAAGTCGGTGCAAATGTACAGCCTTGGCTGTGATCAATACTTGATACAATTTTCTCCGGAATGGAAGGATTATTTTCCAAATTCAATTATTATAGGCGCGGAGAGAGCTTACCCGATATTTAAATTATTTACATTTCATAGAAACTGCACACCTGAGTCTCGAACCTCGAGGGAATCAAATGAATTCTGGGCAACTTGTTTCTGGGTCGCACGTGTAACGACATTACAGGGCACAGCGGTGTCTGGACAAAAAACAATTACCGGATAAAACCGCGAAGGAAAATACAACATTTGTCTTTGACAGTCGATACAGTGCGTTCAAGTCAAATTCAATAATTAACAGCACGCTTTTGCCAGCCACGTAAAAACAAGCACGCGTCATTGTGGAATATACACGAGTCAAAATATAATTCACAGAAAACACATATTAATTAAAGAACTTAATTATTTATTTTCTTATTTGTACGAACAGTGCTAGCTTTCATAAAACTACTAGGAGCGGAAACATTATTAGATGCGTCAATGTAGTGTTGATAAAGCTACCCCTAGGACGTTAATGTATTAAAACATGTCATCACGTGTCATTGAGTTTTAAAATATCCATTGCCTAGCAAAAGCAATCAGAATTTAATGCCTCCATGGTTGAGTGGTAAGACGCTCGTCTACGAATCCAAAGGTCACGGGTTGAAACCCGACGTGCCCTAATAACTTTTATTTAATTAATATGTGCCATAACACATTTAATTCATACAAAATAATATAAAGTTTATTTGCGGCTCGTTCAGGTATGGTAGATACTCTTATTTGATTGATATATGTTATAGTACATTTAATTTCTAAAAAATAATGTATGGTATATTTGCGGAACGTTCCAGAGTGGTAGATACACTAAGTATCGCCCTGGTGAAAGACCAGCATTCAGAATCGAATCGTTGCTTGAAATGGGTTTAGCCGTGTTTGGTGACCAGATCTGAATATTGAGGTACTTCCAAACCTTCCTCTTCCCCATCTCCTTCCCCTTCCCACTACCTTCAGTCTCACAACATACCATAACTGGGGATGCCGTAGTCTCATTGACTCTAGACGGTTGGGAGCTGTTGGGACTCTTGTGCGGTATTCACTATATTTTTTTTAAATAAAAAATTAGTAGTATAAAGTCGTTAAAATATATACTCGTAGATGTACTCGTACATATAATTCATCAAACTATAAGAAGATTCGAGATTGGATCTGGTTACGACGATAATGACAATTCGCATTTCAATAATAATTACCAATTATTTGTCCGTTAACGACATACAAAAAAAATATTTTTCGGTGTTTCGATGTCAAAAATCTACCAAATAAACGAATGTCAATTTGGTAAATAAGACAAGACTAGAAACAAGCATTGTCTAATAAACTAAATTTTTAATAGTTTCATGAAAAAAATTCATTGCCTGAAATTAAACAACATCAAAGACGATTCAATAAATTAAAGAAAAAAATCTTGAATAAATACCTTTTAGGCGACTTTCGTTCCAAAGTTTTACCTAGTATGAGTTATATAATATCATGTGTAAACTTTGTTAAAGCTGTAACCGTAATACGTGTATTAACGAAATTGAAATTACGGCGTAATGGTTCTTTGATGCAAATAAATCAGTAAAAAATAGGTTTTTTTTTCATCCACTGGGGCAGGAAATATGACTTACAACGCAAGTAGACCCAGGAGTGCAGAAAATTGCAGGAGGTTATAAATCTATGTCACCTCTATCTACCTATCAGGACAAAATTCGCCCAGCAGGCTGCAACCCGGAATAACTCACTAGAGAACTCCAGTTACGTCGGTTTCGAAGTCATGAGGCGTCTCTTTATACTAGACCTTCCACTAATCTTTACGTAGAGTGTAAGTTCGGTAATCTTATATGAGAGATCTTGCTAAGATATTACGGATTTATTATTTTTCAATCCAGTATAACTTTGTGTCTCAACTAATTAATAGAACTTTACATAATATATTTAAAAGATTTACATATTCCGATAATAGACATTCGATTTGAAATAATAAAGAGCAATACCCACGGCAAGTACATTTAAAACGCAAACTTTTGTACAATAATATAAAAGTTAATATAATGTTCTGTTGATGTTACGAAGAGAATAATAGAGGATTTCAATAAAACGCCAGTGTAAAACGTCCGTTGTTTAAGTGAAATTTTCTTATCAAACGAGAGAAAGGGGAATCAATAGGACACATAACTTTCTAAGAGCGAAACGAAATCCGTGACGCCATAAATAATACCGAACAATAGACAACAATGGCGATAGCGGCCCGAACAATGGACCGGGGGTAAAATATTATTTTAGACTATTAAACGGGGCGGCCATCTCAGCATTGTAATAAGTTTTCAATGGAAATCTCGGAACAAAAGTCTGGTCGAGGCAAGGGTTTCCCCCCAATCTGCTGAACACGCATTTACAATCGCCAACTTAAACGGACTACAATGAGGACACTTTGCATTCGATTTCGGGGAAGCAATTAAAACAGTCGTATATCAATTACGCCGTCACAGAGCGCCGTGTCTCCGCGGCTCGAATCTGGGTCAGGGTTCGGGAGCTTGAGAGCTTGGGAGCTTGGGAGCTTGCAAGGCTAATTAACGCAGTGCACCTTACGCTTCAACGTTCTTACGAAGATTACGCGAAGCGCGTTACATATCTACGTTATCCTACTAACATCCTACTCAGAGAACTAAAACAACGTGTCTATATTATAATAATATGTATGTTCTAGTCATTTCCTAAAATGTTTTGTATGGGAAAGTTGTAAGTTTTGAGCCGTTCGTCGGTGTATTGGTTGAATTTAATTTGGTATTATTTCATATTGACCATTGAATTATTTGGGTGTCATCAAGGCTTGAGGTTTTTTACAAGGGCTTTTTTACAAAATTATGTTTTTGGAAATTATGCCATCTTCTCAGATATGTTCGTGTATTTTTTTAAATTATATGCTAATGGTAAAAGTGTTTTTTTCTGGAATATATACACATATCAATACAAAAATTTGAAGATTTATCTGTCGTTTTATTGTATTTTCTTGTGGCTGAATAAATTTCCTTCTAAATAAAAATAAATTTGCATGAATTATTTCTGTAAATACAAACAGTAAGGTCATTTTGAAAATCTTATTTTTTTTCTGCGGCATTGACGTAAGCAAACTTCAAATATTTATTAATCGTACCGAATCGTCTTGTACCGAACATAACGCAATGCAAAATATCTCAATGGATTGATTATTCTGTTAACAAGCTATTACGGTTTATTTAAATATGCAAACAACAGGTTTTAAAGGACAAAAACTCCTGTAAAGACAATAATAAATGCCCGGTGACTGTAGGACCCTCCGGCACACTAGAGGTTAAGCACTACTTTCATTTGAAACAGAAATCACTATGTAAATATTCATTAAACTATGGCCCCGTCTATAGTCTAGTTAAAATCCTTGGGGCAACGAATTTGTTCGCTGTATTTTTAAAGCAAATAATGTACCTATAGATAAAAAAAATGTTACCTGGCTGACAAAAAATATAACAGACTGATTATTCCCCAATCGTAAAAATTTCCGCATAAATATTCTTCATCGTCCCAAATTACAGATCTCGAAAAAATGCGGCCTAACGAAACGGTGTGAAGAATGGAGCGTAATTCCTTGAGAGAGTTGAATATATTTGGGAATAACGAATCGAATTTTACCTATCCAGGGTGTAATTTTACCCGATAAATAAATATACTCGTACCTACCCGAATAAACAAAATTGAAGAGAATAATTTTGACGTAAAAAAAGGCTTAGGGGAATATTTTTCCTAAGGAATAAAAAGATGTAATCATCGGGGGCGTGCCTTGACCTTTTTCCGATTTTTCAGAAGAAAAAAAAATTAGTCGTTTTTTCAAAAAACTGAAAAAAATGTCTTTCTTCAAACGTCTAATATATAGATAGATTTTTAGTACTTTTTTTCGTGAAGGAATGTTAATTTATTTAATTCCAAATACCGGTACTTTATAACCAAATAAAACCTAATAAACACAATCAATCACTTTTCAAAATACGTAATTTAATATTAAGTACCCAACCTTTTTTGAGAATAAAATTAACAACCGTTCGCCACTACAATCGTAAATAATAGTGAATCAAATTATAATTCGTAAAATAAAAATGATTCCGTTGTATCTATTGGTGAGCAAATATTTTGTTCAAATGTGTTGTAACCTAGGTAACGGATTAGATGTGTTATAGGAAGAAATATAAAGTGGGATACAAGGCAGAAGGAGGCTGTATAGAGACTTTGGAGCGGTTAATACGGACTTGGCATTCCTCCCAAGGCACTTTGAAAAGGCTTGCAAGATAATATTGCTTCACAGTGGCGGTGTTGCGAACCGCATCCTCTTTGAGCGCATCAGCAAAATCAGATGAAACGTAATAGTGTTCTAGATATCGGAAAAACGCGAATACTGTAGTATAGTGCAATCGACAACTGTTTTATATATTTTCTAATTTATTTTAGCGAAATTCGTAAAAAACCTTAGACAAAAGACGTGCGATAAAGATGGAAGACAATTAAATAAATTTCAACTAAATCAACATTATATATGAGTTTAATAATTAATTTAATTGCGTATATTGTGAAGTGTTAAAACACTTTCCTTTAATTAATATGGAGTGAGTAGTCGAAGATATCTAGGCCACCTATGAAGGTTTTTGTGAATCTATGTATTATTAAGATCGTAAGGCTCGAGAGTGCTTCTCACTCAAGAAAACCGCAAACATAATTACGAGTATTTGATGTAACATTACATGTACTCGTAGATCCACTATTATCGAGGTTTTGTGACATTCTATGGTTTAGTGCGATGGGTATATTGTAAAACATGATGTTCAACGAAGATTTTTCAATGAATATACTTTGGCGCCTACTTGACTTAGTTCAGCAAGTCGTCAAGAAGTAAAATAACAGGGGAATATATTTCACTAGAGTCCAACTACCCCAAAGCAGAAGGTCTATGATAATCCCAATTTTCTGATGCGGAAAAGTGCACTCAGGAGAAAGGCTTAAAAATAATTGAATCAGATTAAAATTTAATAACTTAACATAGCCATGGTAAATACAAGCGTGGTTTTGATTCTTAATAGTGGTTTCCCACATATGCTCTATTTGAATTTTATTCAAATCCTTTGTAAGAAAAATCCTACACAAACTTAACGTGTGGACTAAGAACCAAATTTTTTTTTTTTTTTACAGTTGATATATACCACACAAGAGTCCCAACTGCTCCCAACCGTCGAGTCAGTGAAACTATCCCATTACTAATTGGAAAATTTTGTGATGCTAAAGGTAGCGGGGAGGGGGGAGGAGATGGGGAGAGTAAGGTTGGGAGTACGTGGCTATTCAGATCTGATCACCAAACACGGCAAAAGCCATTTAAAGCTACATTTCGATCCTAAATGGTATTTCACCAGGGCGATACTTAGTGTATCTACCACTCTGGAACGTTCCGCAAATATACCATACATTATTTTTTAGAAATTAAATGTATTGTAACATACTCGTATTAATCAAATAAAAGTTACTTGCGCACGCCGGGTTTGAACCCGCGAACTTTGGATTCGTGGTCGAGCGTCTTACCACTCGACCACGGGGGGCGTCAAATAATTCTTACCGTTATGCGGCGAAAGTGTACACACCTGGCTAAGCTTATATCCTGCGATATTCAAGTTCACAATTTACAAACTCTAAAAATTATAAAATTTAAGAACTACGCAGGTATGAAGCTTAATAGCATTATATATTATATTAACTACGTACAATATAATAAAATCCTACGACCTGTAGAATTTAACGTCGCTACTTGGAATTATGAGGATGGGTTTTAACCTCTAGTGGGTCCTATAGGGCCAGGGAATTCATAATTTCAGGAGCTTTCATCCTTTAAAACATGTTATTCGCATATTTAAATGAGCCATAATCGCTTTTCAACAAAATGATCAATCCATAGATATTTTGCATTGCGTTAAGTTCGGTAAATGTCGAGTAATAAATGTTTGAAGTTGCTTACGTCAGTACGGCTGAAAAAAAAACTATTCTTAAAGTGACATTACGGTTTGTCTCAGGAAAACCACATTCAATTTTATTTTTATTTGGAAATAAATGTATTCAGCCACACAAAAATACAATAAAATGTCAAAAAAAACCTTACATTTTTTAATCAAACTTTTTTTAGTGACATGAGGGAGAGAAAACCAAATAACCGAATGTAAGTAGCTTTTACAGAAAAACCACTTAAGGGTCAGCACTAAAAAATGACAGTAAACGTTACTTTCTAGCATTCTAATACAAGCAATCCCACAAACAATGACGTATCTGAAAATATTCTATGGGTAGTTAGAAAAACGTCTGAGGTTTTCAGTGAATACAATTTTACAAACGTAATTCTTTAAATTCTATGAAAAACAAATTAAAATGTCAGTAAAACATGCAGTTTTGAAACCTGAAAAGGCATTTTTAACGTTTTACTTACAATTCTAGTATGCTTTTCATAAAGATTACTGTTTAATAATTGTATTCACTGGAAACCTCAGACATTTTTATAACTACCCATATTGAGTTAACAGATGAATTATTTGTAGTATTGCTTGACAAGAAAGCCAAAAATGTATATTTTTGGGTGTTGACCCTTAAGCCATTGACATACAATTTGAAAAAAATACATAAACACATTTCGAGAAGATGGCATAATTGTCAAAAACATAATTTTGTAAAACACAAGCGAGTTATTACAAAATTACAGTTAGCAAGATACGACGAAAGTTGTACCTTGCGGGGATCCGGCATTCTAAAGGTTAAGAAAGCGAAGGTAGATAATAATATAAAGTGTAAGTTTGTTTCCCACTGAGCCGCAATTCCCGCTTGTTCATTGCAAGCAGCGGCGTACGGAGCAATAAAGCCCCGTGTTTATTTATGGCTCTGTCATTCCAGTATTCGTAAAAATAACGCCGGAATTCTGTGGAGAAACTACTCGGAGGAGGCGGTGCTAACGTTGCCAAGTTCACTCGAATAAACTTCTGCAGGCTTCACTGCTTCGTGGCATTCTAAGAGGATTATCAAAAATGGAATCGCATCGCTGGTATATGATCTTGAAGTAACAATATATGGAGAGAGAGCTGATTCTTTTCACCCAACCTTTACAAATTTGGGATAAATCATTTTCTCCGGGTTTTTACGTCGTACACCATGAGAAAGAAAGAGACAACAAAATTTCCAAATTATCAAACCGCTTTAAAGTATGTTCTTCGTGTCCCGCGTCTCCCTTGACTACGCCCACACATTTTAATATGCGAAATAAATGGACATAACTCAAAGGTATATTACGTTACACGCTAAAGTTTTGTTTATAACAATACTGTGAAAAAGTGGTTATACGAATAAACAAAAACATTATGTCGACATGTGCTATGAATAAATGTATAAATACCCTAGCCTTAGTCCTAGCCACGTCCAGGTCTAGCCGAGTCCGGCAAACCTCATAAAAATTTACTACAGCAGCGCTCTCTCTTGTATATTATTGTTCTGAGTATATAATAAGCTGAAACCGCTGTGCCTTTAAGTGGATAAATTGTAATATTCCTTCGGCCGAATAGCATAACCATACACTGTCTTACTCATTAGATTTTTACGCGCCGACTTAGCGTTGGTTTAGTTACACCAGACGTAAGCCATTAAATTAGACAGATAAGCCGTGGTTTTAAAGCAAGTTTATCGCAATTCTGACCTTATAACACGCGTAAAATTTACACCTCGTTTATAAGTAAGGGGGTATGAGTATAATATGTACGTATTGTTTTGTAGCAATAACTCGGATATCAGAGTGTCAGGTCCTAAAACCTAGAATAGACTACCACATGATCTGAGAATAATAAAAGACTCGACAGAGTTCAGAGCTAAACTCAAAATTAAAAAATCTCTAAAAATAAATAAAAATAATTATAGTGTGAAAAGAATATATGATGCGAAAGTGGATGGAAGAAGAAGTCGAGGACGCCCGAGAAAGACATGGCACGATCAATTAAATCAAATACTTGAATCGGGTCATGTGAAGAGTCAGAATAACGGAAGAGTATGTATGTGACGATGTATGAATGTAAATGAAGCAAGAAGTGAGTGCCAAGACAGAGTTATATGGCGGTCCGTCCTCTCTGCCTACACCTGCGGGGATACGGCGTGATGGTTAGTTAGTTAGGACTTTTGAACAAGGTTCACAGTAAAACTGGAGATCAAAACAGTCCAGACCTTGTTCAGGTTTTCGCAGGCGTTAGTTAAAGTATATTAGTTCGTCGAGTTGATTATAATAACGACGAAAAACTTTACTCGTTAAAATCAGTTTCCTCATTGCTTTTAAATTAAATAAGCTTAAAAAATTTCATTCCAGAAAACAACTTGAACAATGCAACTTTCATAACAACCCCCGCATCAACCAAACACTTTACAATGTTACACTGCACAAAGTTACGGGAAATTAAGTTATAACAATTTACCTACCTACTAGTAGCTAGCTACCTCATCCAAATCCCATCAAACTCCCTGCAACACGACGAAACAAAGAAAAATGGAAAATGCAATATTTTACGAGGGAGCGGGGAAAAGCCTAGGCTCTCCTTATCTAACCGAGGCAGCAAAACTTTCGCAGCGGAATATGAATCTAAACAAAGTCAATTTATTTCCAAATCTGACAGCGTTTCATACTTCATCGGAAGCTCTAGCAAAAAAGATTATTGTTTTCTGATTTTCTTCGACCCTTTTATCTGTTGTCGATCCATAAAAAAAAACAATTTAAAACCGTTAATATCGAGGAGAAAGTATGTAGGTAATATTTGTTTGTCAGAGCTTCCGAAAGGATCAGGGAATAATGGCAAAACGAGTGAAAGGTATTGCCATAAGAAAAAGCATTAGGTATCCTACTTTAATGTTTAGCCTGCGCCGTAAATTTCAAATTCATTACAAAGTTTCGCCGTATCTCTCAGCCCCCATATAATACTCTGCTTCTTTTCATGAAAACTCTCTGTGTATTGTTGGTCTTCTCCTAAGACTTTCTAATAGTTTTTTTTCTTCATCCTTTTGGCACCGATCGCGATCGGCGGAATGTCTGGAGGCGCGCCTATGGGCTCATCCCGAGGCGGCCGGGGATCGAGTCGAGAGGTTGACCATCCAATAAAAAAGTTTATTTTCAGTGAAGGCTTTGACAACGACGGCCTGTTAATGCTCGGGTATGTTTCCTCGGTGACTCGGCCCGGGAATACGGGAGTGAGTAGATTGGGGTCCGGAACCCTGGAAACGCGGGGCCAGGGATAAAGGAATCAAAGAATAGGCATTTCAGGAGCGCCCCTGATCCCGGCACATAAATTTTGCAAAGAGCGATTCAACTATCTCCGAATGCTTCCATTCCTAGACAGATTAAATCGCGCAATCAAATAATATTTATGCGAAAGCGATCGGGCGAGAACGCAGCTTTTCGAGTAAAAAATACACCGTCGTCCGGTAGAGCGCCCATATATCTTCCCCCCGACAATTAAAAAGTTCGGCTTAATCGGAGGTAGGACTCGGCGCTATCGATCCTCCCGCGGCGGGAAAGCCATTTTTCAATCGTAACATGATTACTATCGAGTATTTCAGAAATGTGGGCGAGTTAACAGCGATATCTTTTGAAACCGCTTGTATTCGACAAGCCGCCATTAAAATGGGATAAAACATGTTCCGATGGAAAACTGTAACAATTACTTCCGGCAGTCTTAAACGACATAAAATGGTGAAAATTCATGGGTTTGTTCGAAAAGCTCTGTTATAAGTTTTTCTGGCTTCGTGGAGAAATCGCATGGTTTGCATATTTGCGGGACAAAACAATACTTTAAAAAGTTGCAAACAAAAATCCGCTTAAAGTTGGTTATAAAGCATTCGACATCGAAAGAAGTTTATAAGCTCAGATAAAGTTTAAAGTAAGGAACGCTTTGGAGCAATCCTTACCACAACCACTATAGGAACAACTTTTCTTTTAAAATAGGTCACGTCACAATATTTGGAACCCTACAGGCAATCGTGTAGTTTTTAGTAAGTATTGTGATTAAAAACACTTCGTTCCAATTTTTACTTTAACCGAACTGGTTTCACTTTCACCCTGTTACATTGGTTCATTTTAAACAAATGCTAGGAGTATTTATAACATCTGGTTTTGGGGTGAAAACCCTTAATTATGATGTGTGATTTTTTTCAAAGTAGAAATTACATTTTTAAATATCGTTATGGCCTTATGATCCACAGTAATGATAATGTTATAAGTTACTAAATCTTTATCATGATGTGATCGCGCGTTGCCCAAGAATGTTGTAAGCATATCTATGAAACAAGTAAAATACACCATAACTACAAGTATGTAACCGAAAGGCCGGATACATCAGAGAACATATATTATAGAGATTCCACTCAGACAAACAATACCAGGTCTTGCCACACGCTAGTTGCTGTTAATCATACAACTTGGCACACAGTAAGCAGAAGACACATATGAAACTTTATGATTATTACACAACCAAATTCTCTACCCAATCCCACGACAAAATCACATCAGCCCGCCTCAAAATAGCCCCATAATTAATGCAAACAGGCGGAGAGCAATGCTAGAATTTGCAATACAGAGTAGTAGAAACATTTATGTAAGGATCATACGCACGTGTGTTGTACATCTCTGGGCAACCGGGGTACGTCGTGGGAGGCATGACGAAGGCTTTGCGAATACTAGGGTATTATACCAGGATTTGACAAGAGTGGATTGCTTGAACAGTGCCATCAGTATCATGTTTAGTTTGCGTAACGGATTTTATATTTCCACTTACTGTGAAATACTCCTGTTTACTGTTTTGTCGTTCAATAGCATTATCAAACTGTGGTGAGGCCACATGTAGAATTTCAAGATTATTCGGTTTTTATCGAAATTAGTGATTAAAGAGTGAACTAAAATCATATAAATAAGCCCTTTGCATATATGCAAAGGGCTTTTTTATGCCTAGCCACAGATTGATAATGACCTTGAACGCCAAAACAGCTGTCACTAAAAATAAAAACTAAAACTAGCAGAACATAATAATAATATTAAATTTGATAATATGATATTATATTATGAGAATTAAAAAGTTTTACAAATTTTGCACAAGAACTATACATAAAGTCAACATGTTTTTTTTCCACATAGAGACTTCAAATAAATTGAAATTTGCCCAAAATACGCTGACTGCAAGCAGAAAGTGAACTCTGAGTTGAAACATTGCTTGACACTTTGGCTATTTCATATTACCAGATATGAACAGCTATACCTCCAAAAATTTCACTTCTCATTAATTAGGATAAATTAGTTATTTACACAATTAGTGATCAGATTATACAATGAAGGCTAAATGTTTCGTATGATATATTAAGAAATTTATAGTTATAATATTAAATAATTTCTTATACATTACAAATTGTAAATAGTTTGAATACATATAAGAAATTAGACAATATTCGCAAATAATTATAAATTAAGGAATATAGAATTACAAGGAAAAAAATAAGAAAAGTTTACAAAATATATTTTTTTTTTAATTTCATAATCTTCCAGGAAGTGATGAGGATCACGTCAAAGAGGAGAAATTCTTTCAAGATTTCCTTTCTGACGTAGAATATGTCGAAATCGGAAGAGATTTTGTTCAGGAGCAATATACTCCCCCCATCGGCAAAACCATTGGCCGGTTAGTCCAACAGACAGGAAGATAGAATAATCCAAGACGACGCTGTCGATATAGCCTCGCAGCAGTCTGGCGGTATACCCCTTTCTTCTGAGCTGCCAGCAGTGAAGTCCGACCATACCCAGGAGAAAGTTCATCGGGTAGAGCTACGGATAACGGACGCACTCCTTCATGTAGAGAAATCTCGGAAACTTTTTCTGAACCCTGTCCAACATGGGGGAGTACCCCATCTCATGAGGGTGAAGATTCATAAATAAATATGTTGTAGTCAAAATAACGTCGACTAGCTGTTGTAATTGAATATAAGATCCAGGTTGAAAGGCGAAGTTGACATCCATAATAATATCACGTTTTTTACCAGAACCCAGGACGTCTCACATGTGGCATACGCGTGAGTTTGTGATCTCCAACGTATACCAGCTACGTGGTATTATACATATAAGTAGCATGTTACATTTACGACTGGGATTCGCTATATTATAATGATAATTACAGTCGACATTCATCATCCATTAGTTATGAGACAGCTTGAATACTAAGAAGGTCCTAATGTAAATAAGATCTAAGTACATGATGTAGGTGAGTGGCTAATTCCTAATGCTCATTCGATTTTAATAACCACTCTGCTTGACGCGTTCGTAATTAACGCGGTTGGATTTACGACATAAATTTACATGCATATTATGACAGACGTGAAATATTTTGAAGAAAAGTACATATACAAATTCTGTATGTCGGTATACAAATCTTGATTTAATATCAAGGACCTGAGCCAAGGATTCCTGAGATCCAACCACAAATGTCTCATAGGATTACTCGCTGTTTAAAATATCATTAGATGTCTGTATCATCATAGTCCTACTTTTTGTGTTCCAACATATTCTTTCCTCGTCTTAGGTATACTAATGCTGGTCGATTGAAAATGTTGGCAACATGGTACCGTACGAACATACGAGTGTGAACATTTTAAATCACTAATGTAAACTTGAATTCAGTCAATTAAATAAACCATCAGATGGTGATGGTAATAAGGCCTGATGAGCCGCAGTACTAGTTAGATAGACATTATGAGGGGTATTTGAATAAGCCTCAGATGGAGAGATGGATTACGAAAGAATCCATAAAATCAAAAAAAAAAAGGGAACTGGTGTTAATTGAAATTCTTATCTACCTATAATATATTTTAGCAGACATTATTCTATATTTGAAATGGGTGAATCAAACTAATATTTTTTTTTGGCAATTCAAGTTACATCCGGTGATTTTTTACGGGTAGCAAACAGCGCCGGATCCGTCATAAGTTCAAACTGTGCAAAAAACATAGACGCCATCTCTGAAGGGGCGCCGTGAAAATAAATATCTTATTCAAATTTACTAAAAATATTCCTGAAAATCGTATAAAAAATACCTAAATCATATTAAAATTACCCACATCATGGTATAATTACGTTTTCTATTATGCTGGCAACATCACTGTGCATTGAACGACTATTGAAAATGTATGGAAAAAAGTTTGTCACGGAAATATTTTATAATTGATTTGGTTCGGTTCCACGTGAATCAATATTCAAAGTGTGTAACACCCTACAAAACGATGAAAACCATTCGACAAAATATATAGGTTAATTCAATAGGTAAGAACACTGAAGATATAAACCGATAGAAGTGTGTTGTTAGCATTTCCGTATAATCGAAGTAAGCTTTTTTCCCCCTTACTTCTGGTGAAATTGATCAAATCTTTTCAAACTTAAAAATTCTTTCTTGAAAAGATATATAAATTTAATTGAGCTGTTCGGGGCCTAGGAGTCGAAAATTTTTGTGTAAATTGGCGTGACATCAGTTTTCTTTCAAATTCAATGTGTAAAAAAATGAGCACCTGCGGTATAATTTTTCATTAACGCAATTTAAAACGCGTGTATTTTTTATTTTTGACAAAAGGTCCCCCAGTTGCGTATGCGAAAATTAAATGCGGTGGGAATAAACCCTCTCGTTGTTTGTAGCTTCTGAATTTAAGTATCAATGTTATCAAGAGTATAAAAATCACGAACGCAGAGAGAAATTTTCTTTCCTCTTTTACCGATAAACGTGTACCTACTTTCGTCTACGAATTCCAGTGCGCCATTGAAGAATAGTTCCATTCCAGAGTTTGCTTATAAACCAAAATCTACAATTCTCGTTGTTTAACAAGAAATTTTTGAGTAATTGCCCTTTGCTTCGAATCCGTTTCAATAATTTGATAGTTAGGGGATAAATTTCACAACACTACAAGTAATGAACCAAACAATCACCGCACAGTTTCAGAATACGAATAGACAAGCAGATGGAACGCCAGAAGCTTCGTTCATCGGGTACACGTTTAACTCACCACACGAAAGTCCGGAAATGTAAGATTTGTTGAGTTGAGTCAGTTCAAAGAGAGGGATAGTCATTTGTTTGGAAATACGTTTGATATTTGAAGTGAGACTTGCATTTTTAGTCGCTGGTGCGTAACTCACACGAGTCGGCAGTTTGCGAGCAACGGAGCGAGTGGATTTATTTTAATATTTTTTATAGTAACTGCTCCCAACCGTCTAGAGCAGTCATTCCCAAAGTGGTCTATATCGACCCCCAGGGGTCGATTCCGACCTACAAGGGGTCCACGTCAATGAAAAAAAAAATTGGGGGTGCATGAGACGTAAATGGGGGTCCACGGGAGTGGATTCCATTTAGGCAGGCCGTCACCAAAATGTTGGCTTCCCGCAAATGTAATAATCCACCTCACAGATAGTACCTATGCAGGTACTTATGTAATACTATCTTATAACGGACTTTAATTCCCTAATTATATTAATAATATTAATTTTTGTGGAAGATATTTTGCCGATTTGCTAGTACTTTTCGATTTCAAATCTCTACCGACTAGTGCTTTTTTTCGGAGAGGAATTTTTGTTGATTTGCTAGCACTTTTCGATTTGGGATCTCTGCCGACTAGTACTATTTTTTGACGAGTTCGACTACAATTGAAGTGTTCACCGCGAAGGGTTCATTTCAAAGAACTAGCAGTTCCTGAAGCGTTCACAAAACTTTGAAGTTTTTCCCAACGCTAAAAAAAATCAATACTAGGAAAGCAGGGGGTCTATACAAAACAGAAAAATCGACAAGTGGTCTACGGGACAAAAAAGTTTGGGAACCTCTGGTCTAGAGTCAGTGTGACTTTGGCATCCCCAATTGGGGAATGTTGTGAGGCTGAATATAGTGGAGAGGGAAAGGAGATGTGGAAGAGGAAGGTCGAGAAGTACCTGGCTATTCAGATATGATCACAAATAAGGTCAAATCCAATTTCAATCAAGCAACGTTTCGATTCTGAATGGTGGTCTTTCACCAGGGCGATACTTAGTTAATATACCACTCTGAAACGTGCCGCAAATATACTTATATTTTTTTTATATGAATTAAATGTGTTTTGACACATATTAATCGGCCATTAGCAAAGACGGATTATAGTTTATTTAGAAATATGGAGACCAGAGTTACGAGGAAACTTTAACAAAATTAAAGCATGTCAGATATATTACATGAAAATATTTTTCACAATTATTTTTCTTTTTCTTTTAATCCCTCTCGTAATAAGCCACTTGAGTTCCACAACGATACGCACATTATTCAGTATTGTGTATTAAGTATTATTACTATTGGCGTAATTTATTTAATCACGAACATTCTGTAGCGAATTGAGCATATGATCTGGAATCAGAGCGTTAGTATTTTGTCACTACAGTACGTTGAAAGGTTTTCTTGGCATCATTTTTGGAAAAAAAAATGTGATCTAATATTATTCAAATAAGCTTAGCTTATTGGAGAAACCTCCGAAACTGTACTTATGTCACTGACGCCAATGAAAGATCTATATTAAAAAAAAATATTCGAATCGTAAAAATAAATTTGGGGCAACCTCCACGTAGTTTATTGGGTTAGATTACACGACTTTCTTCCTTTGAACAAATAATTCGAATTGCTTGAATGAAATGACATTGAGCTAATCTCATTTCTACGGAATTTTGCGGCAGATTTTGTAGCCGAGGGAAATTCTGTACTGTCAGTCCAAAACACAATTTGGAAAACGACGAAAGTAATCAAATTGAAGAAATAAGGGTTTTTATTGAATCGAGAGAAGTATGTTGCCTTTTTTGTAAACAACATTAATTAATTGTTTTGTCAACATCCTGAATGTTGAAACTCTCCAGGTACCCAGACAAATAATAATAATTATTATTATATTGAAACATTATAAACGGTGTTCGGAAACTCATGGTAACGGCGGGAAACTAGTGAATCTACATCATATTCAGCCTCGATTTTGTGGTATAACTTTTTTGATTCAAGCTTTCGTTTCCAAATCGTTTTTTTGTTTATACGAATACCGCACAAGAGTCTCAACTGCTCCCAACCGTGAAACAATGGCATTCCCAAATAGGGCATGTTGTGAGGCTGAAGGTAGTGGGGAGGGGAAGGAGATTGGGAAGAGGAAGGTTGGGAAGTATGACCTTTGGGTTCGTAGTCGAGCGTCTTGCCACTCGACCATGGAGGCCGTGGTATATAAAAATTAAATGAAAAAAGTCGACTAGCATTGTCACCCTCAAATGGAAAATAGAATTATAGGATGGGGATCTGCGACATCTAAGTACATACATAATCTAAAAACAACCCTAAAAAGGAATCATAAAGAATATACCTAAAGAACCCCATCAGAACACCTTCGATAGAAATTTTCAAAAGTTTTGACATACTAATGTACTACAAATATATGCCAAAAAATAATATAATAATATAATACTATTAAAACTATGTTATAAAACCACATTCCGACAAAGAAACTACATATATTTTGCAACAAAACTCCACAACATCCGTCCTCCAGATATATTCTATAAAACCAATAGAAAAGTTTAATCTTGAGTACAATCAAAGTCTGGCTGAAAGAGGTCAATGAAATAACCATAAAAACCGCACTAAAAACGACATAGAAGACGCACCTAATTAGATGACATCGAACTACATATCTCTAGTCCGCCTCCACACAGGTCCCCTTAGTAAGGAGAAATAAGAAAAATACAAAAAGAACAAATAGTGTATAAAATTTCTAATTTAAAAAAGTATGTTTAATATTCTTGTTTGAATAGAGGAGCCAGAGAAAATAAAGTTTTCGAAAGCCATAGTAAATTAAAGCAATACTACAGTAGCTTCATCATATCATTATTTAAGTTGTGTAGGTTCACTCTTTGTAAAAACGAATTACTATTTTTTTTTTAATTAATTTTGTGGTTTGACATCATTAAAAAATAAAAAATTCATCTTTATATTCTGAATTTAATTCAAACCAAACCTTAAACGCAAAAACCAAATTACATGAAATTGAAATTAAACGAAGAACCGAAACTAGTTTTAACTTTCTAAAACGGCAAGCTCAAATAAAGTGGTGAATAAAAATACAAATTCAAATAATAACTTAATACGAAATGTGAAGATTGTTATTAACGTATAAAACTGGTTTCCAATTTACTCACATAAAATAATCCATTGGAAAAGCAATTTAACTTGCACGTTAAACTAAGGACGTTAAATGAAAAATATTATGACTTAAAAAAAATATATGTGCATGTAGATAAAAAAAAACACTGATTCTGAATATATACATATATTTATATGGATAAATTCAAATATATATTCAGAATCAGCATTTTTTGTATATTATATATTATGTATTTTAATATATTTCCTTATTATTATTCTTAGAATTAATAAATGTACCGAGTACGTACGATGTGATGCCGCCTTCGTGGCGTTACACCATTGTTGTAGGTAAAACTGCATTTCTTGGAACAATGATAAATTGCAGCAACGCTTGTATTTTTACACATCGGTACTATGCAATAGTAATACGTATTATCTCCTGACATTTTAGAAGATTGAAGAAAAAACACAAGCTAACAAAATACGCGACTGACATCTGGATACAACAGTTTGCGATGTCAAAGATAAATACCGTGTAATGCGCTGTTTTTGGCGGGATATAAAAAAAAATCCAACGGTAAAAATCAATTTTCGTACGATAGTTTGTCATTTAAAAAAATTGTAAGAAATCCCAATAATTAAGTTAGACGGTTAAAATTAATAAAAAAATGAACTGGAATTCTTTGTTACATATTTAAAAAAAAAAAACAAATAAATTGCCATTCTGACTGTACGGATGACGTCACGCACCCCCGTCCCCCCTCTCCCGTTGGCTCCCTACCTCTGAGATACTACCGTTTTGGCGGAGTTTAAAAAATTCAAACTTTGAGAATTAATTTAACTATGAAAACGAACTTTAAAATATTAAAAAAATACTTGTATTTAAGTTTGAAGGTGGATATTGATAAAAAAAATGGAATTAAATTCCCTATTATTTCCAATTACCTATCTCAATTCGTAGCTAATATTAGACACGCGTGAATTGTGAATGAACGATTTATCGTCATCGTCCAGTGCGGCCCACCCTACTGCAGCCACCCCACCCCCGGCCTGTTCAGAGCCAACAAGTGTAGTCGGAGAATTGAAAAATAAAATCAATTCATAATACGCGGCCGAGTCACAGTTCAGCGAGCTCGAATCACGGCTGACCATCGGATGGAACTCGCCCGGGTTTCAGTCATTTCAGTATATTTCAGGAACTGAATACAGCTCCCGCACCGCCAGATGAACTCTTCCTGATAAATGTGTAATATTAATGTAATTGGAATCGGAGGCCGACTGCGGTCCGTGATTAAAAAGCAGAGAGAAATACCATTAGCGTTTTCATAAACGGGAATGGGCCCGATTGTATTCGGAATGAACGGCCGGAATTCTTTGGTGTTAAAAACATTTGAATGCTATTAATGTACTCTTACTGCGCCGCTTTCAATATGCCGTAATACGATTTGCATGAAGCTTCGTATCGCCGATATTGCTTGATTTATAACTGCAGTACAGATTCTTTACGACCGACGAAAATTTAAAAAATGAGCCGTGAATAAGAACGACACAATAGATGTATTAGGTATTCGAAGTATAAATAAGTCTAATACTTAAGTGAAGAAAATACATTTCGAGATACCATTCAAAAACTTGTAAAGAACGCTTTCATTCTTATCGGGTGAATGATGCTTTTTATAAACTCTTTCACGCGACACAAAGAACTTGTCGCGAATGTTCTCGCTCTCGCCCCGAGTGATAAAAATTGGTAACATCCAGAAATCTTTTCACGTAAAGAGCCGAACCGTCGCCCAAGTAAACACTCGACAGTTCGTTTTGAATGAAAAATATTAAGTACACAGCCGTCAAAGTCGAAAAGTTGGCAGCGCCCCGCCCTGTCCAATTTGGGGAAGAGCATTCCATTCCCGAATAAGTATTTAAATAACGTAACGCCGCGTCTAATTCCTGATTATTGAAAAATGAAACGTAAAAGGGGCCGGAGGAAAAACAATCGAGGGGTGGGGCAGCCAGGGTGCGGGGAGTGGCCACGTCGGTGTTCCACAGTTCGCGTTCGGGTATAGGCGCCCGACACTCACCGTCGGCGTCGGCGTCGGCTGCGGAGTGACATGGCGTTAAAATACACCGAATGATTTTCACATTCAAATTTATTCCCGGAGGTAATTTTATTACTGCGCCGCAACCTTCCGACCAAATTGTCTCGCTAGAAAAGCGATCAGGGAAGATATAAATTCGAAGAAAATAAATCGCATCTGCGGTCTGAGTTACCAATTCAAATGAGGTTATTATCATGAGATTATGCTCTTCCCCCGCACCCCCCGCCACGTGCCGCTTGCCAAGTGCCGCGTCACGTGTCAAAGTGTCATGGAATAACATGACGTTTATAGGTTACTTTGATTGATATTTGTAACGCAATGTAGGAGGTCGCTTTGGTTATATTATATTCCCGCATTATTTCCCTTCCCCGGAGGAATAAACCTTGAAAATTGTTTGACAGAGTTCGAGACATCGTAACATTTTTAAATGTAACTAATCTCGTAACAGACGATACACATAATGACTAAATTTACATTACTATAAATGTGAAATAGTATATGTACTAATCTATGCAAACAATATTAAAATGATGGAAGGAATTTTATAAGTTTTATATTTTCCTCCGCATTTATAAATTGTGATGGGTTTAATATTTTCCAAACAACTCTGAGAAGGTATTGCAACTTAAGAGTCAGCACCCAAAAATACTCACTTTTTGGCTTTTTAGTACAAGTAAAACTACAAATTATTTATCTGTAAATATATACGGGTAGATTGAAATATGTCAAAGGTTTCCAGTGAATACAATTCTTAAACAGTAATCTTTTATAAATAGAACACATACACTTTGTTTTTAACCACTTTTTATTTAATATTTTGTCTACCGGTTTCGGAAGTACCCTTCCATCATCAGGACAATATTAAATTAATCTGAAATACAAAATACTGAGATAAATATACATATTTATGAGTTGGAAGGAGAAGGAGTAATTGAGGAGATTATAGGAATAACCGAGCGGTTTATTGGAAAAATATTTAGGATAGGACTATAAGATAAATTAATTTGATTGTTTAAAATATTGCATTTATTGTTTAATGATTTTCTAATTTAATTTTATAAATATACATATTTCATAAATATGTATATTTATCTCAGTATTTTGTATTTCAGATTAATTTAATATTGTCCTGATGATGGAAGGGTACTTCCGAAACCGGTAGACAAAATATTAAATAAAAAGTGGTTAAAAACAAAGTGTATGTGTTCTATTTATAAATATGGCAAGCCACAAAGTTAATGCTTTTTACGAATATATAGTAATCTTTTAAATTATTTATGAAATCCATACTGGAATTTTAGGAAAAACGTTCAAAAATGCCTTTGCTGTTTTTTAAACTGCACCGTTTACCGACATTTTAGTATGTTTTTCATAGTATTCAAAGGATTACAGTAAAAAAAATGTATTCACTGGAAACCTCAGACATTTTTCTAACTACCCATAGAAAAATTGCTGATAAATCATTTGTAGTATTGCTTGTATTAGAATACTACAAAGTGACGTTTAGCCTAATTATTGAGTGCTGACCCTTAAGTAGCATAATATAAAAGATCATCGAGTTTTAACCAAATCTTATGGAAGCAGGAAAAACTGACTAATATCGGATATTCTATGGTCCTCGGAATGTTGCATAAGTGAACATTTGAAGAACAATATGCAACATTTTCTGCCTACTAATAAAACTGCACTTACCTATTTGCTCCGCTCCAATGTTGGCCAAGAACATCATCTTCAGAATGTCCAGTTCCTCGTCTGCGGGCATCCCCTCGCTGCCGAATATGTCATTTTCGGGCCACACCTCCCTGGAACACGGATTCGAATTTGAATTTGGAACACACGAGTCATTCAAAAGTTCGCCAAATGGAACGTAATTACCGACGCGTCAGAAGGCCCCTTGACAACGACATGGCGAGCGCTAAAATGGCGGCCAAACTCGAAGCACTTTTCCGCCAGTCTATTTGGGATTAGACGAGTTATGTTGCTTTCAAACGCATCGATCAAATCACGGATTATATTATACGTTAAAAGGGGGTAGAATCAGGTTAAGAGAAAACTAAATTTCAATAAAAAATAGAAGTAGGTACAATCTCATCTCCATCTTTTCGAAGACCTCAGTGGCAGAGCGGTAAACTCCTTACTCAGAGGTCGCGAGTTCGAAACCGGGCGCGCGCAAATATTTTAATTAATTTACTTGTGTAACTTCACATAGTGAAATACAACATTCATTCAGAATCTAAATATAGCTTTAATTGGCATTATCCATGTTTAGTGACCAGATCTGAAGAGCCAGATATTTCCCAACTTTCTTCTTTCCTCTGGAAGGATAAGGTGACGTGATAAAGAGAGCAAATATCATGATACATACATATTTTTATCAGTTAAGTGTGGCAGGTAACATACCTTAGTTTAATTCAACCCACTAACAATACTATACTTTAAAAAAATAAACAATTTATGGTCATTTTTGTCCAGAACAAAGGTTCAAATTCAAAATGAATTCCTGCGTAAGTTTTAATGAGAAAGGCATTTTCAGGGGAGTTAATAGAACTTTTAATTATACTCCACAACAATGAATTATATAATAACATACCTCTTTCTTAAATACTAGTGTTAATTTTCTTGGGCGTAATCAAATCGTCGCATCAAATGTTTTTGGGCGCATTGCTGTCATTGTTATTTTTTTATGTCACTGTTGTTTTATTTTATACCTATGTTATGTAAAAGCCCATGAGGGCGTATAAAAATAAATAAATTAACGGCAAATATATCCCTTTGGGTTCAACTCTGGGATGCGATGTACGATATAAATTATAATGTTAAAAATGAAAAAAAAATATCACCTATAGAAACGAAAACGACAATTTCCTTCAAGGATGTTGAAAAGCACTTTCACGAAGATGAAATAACTTTTAAAATAATGGGATAAAATTGCCGTCTTAAGGCGGCCGAAATGGGATTCTTCATATGAGTTTGAGCATTGAGACTAAAGACGAAAGATTGGTCCCTGCTACAGCAAATATGATAACACATTTTATTTTATTTTATTAGAAACACAAACAAAATATTTACAGAAACATGTTTAAAGTATTATCAAATAAAAAGATGAGTGTAAATATTTCAAATTAATGTGATCACAGCATACATTATAATATTGTAATTAACAAAGTATAATACACAAAGGCTGCACTACGCGCAACATTGTGCCTAGGTAATTGACACCTGATGCACACAACAATAATGACATGGTGGCCAAACAAATAAAATATAATTTTCCAAAATAATGTTGCAGGCAAATGACACAAAATTATTTTTAATTATGTTATATTTTTTAAGTTAATCAATTTTATTATACATATTATATTTATTTAAAAAAGTCATCTGATTTAGCTGTTTGTATCATATTTTTAAAGGAATTGAGTGAATTTGAGAAGATATCGATCTTGGGAAATTTGCCAAAAACATTGTTTAAACGAGACGTTCTTGACACAAAATTAAAGTATCCCGTATTATTTACGTGAACATCTGTCCAAAATATATCGAAATTTCTTGTGCATCTGGGTCTGATGTGAAACATAAATTTACTCACTAAATCGCTATCAACAAAAGTTATTAACAATTTTAAAGGACATAGTTAAGTCTTTTATTTTTCTTCGTTTGTGCAAGCTATCAAATTGAAAAAAAATGAGTCTCTGCTGATAGCTATTCAATAAAAGATGAACACCAGATCGATGGGACAAGATACGTAAGATTTTTTCTGAAATTGATTCAACTCTTGTTATATATGTCGTGTAATGCGGGTTCCAGACAATTACTCCATATTCTAAGACACTGCGAACAAGTGATTTATACAAAATAACAAGGCTACTTGGATTTTTGAAAAGCTTTGTTGCTCGTGTTATGAAACCTAGCATCTTGTTTGCCTTACTAACTGTTTTTTCAATGTGTTGGTTGAATGTTAATTTGCTGTCAAACAGAATCCCGAAGTCTTTAATTAACGATATTTTTTCTAGTTGAGTAGCACGTATATTGTATAGGAAATCTACTTCTCGTTTATAGCGAGTAACACATATATTAATTTGATAATAATGAAAAATATTTCTGCGTGAGGTTAACACAACGTTATCAACATCGCCTAGATAAAGTAATAATTCTAGGACAGACACTCCGATTATAGGTATCTGTGGGTCCCAATATTAAAAAGTTCAAAGGAAGCAAACACGTTGTGGTCTGAAATTATAATTAAAGAATAGTATATTTTGTTTTAAACCACTTTATTACTATATAAACTTATAAGTTGATATTATATTGTCCTGAAGAAATTTAGCTCCAACCGAAACTAGTTGACTCATGTATATGTACTCGTATATTATTAAAGTGCTTTACAAACAAAAAAAATGTGTATTTAAATTAAATATTAATTTTATTTTCGGCTACCCGGGGATTTATTCCTCATTAAATAGGTTGTTACAAATACATGTACACTACCTATCTCACTAGACGATGTTTGTTCTGAGACGGGAACAATAAATAAATGGATTAAGTAAAAATAAAAAAGCTTAAAATAGATAAGTAAATTCATACAGATAAAAAACTGTCATGCAAAGTAAGTATCTAGATTTTTTTTAAAATTAATTACCTGCATAAAATAAGCATGGTAAGCATTTCAAAAAATGTTATTCAGTTTTTTACTATTATTGTTTTCAATATTTCACTTTCGAAGTCAAATTGGCAAGAAAAAAGAGTATCTGTAAAATAGATGACGGTCGAAAACAATTCGAAAACAAGACCGAGTTAAACGTAATGAACAAGATTAAGAAGGGTAAGCTTGGGTGACTTGGACACTCACAGCGAATAGGTGGAGAAAATATGATGAACAAGTCAGGGACATCCCAGAAAGACAGCACGGCAAGACAATCAGATAATTAGTTGGGTAATGTCAGAATAATATAAAAAATATGTAAGAATCTGGGTGAAGAAAAGGGGTGTGTGCCATGACAGATGTGTGTGAAATGGCCTGATGCTAGCGATGGTTAGATTATTGAAGCAATTCTTAGTTTCATAATGAATGCAACAAATTTCGAAGGCAGGGCTCCTCTAGTTTTAGTCAGCATCAAAGGTTGACAATATATAAAAGCTAAAAAGTCAACAACGAAAAAAGTAACTCTATTAGCGAACAAACATCTCCAATAACAAAAGAAATTCAAAGACAATGATTTCTGTTACAAAAAATCTTTGCTTTTTGCTTATTTAAATAAAAACAAGAGATTTCAATATAAATATTCAACACGCATCGGGACGAATTGCTTTGTGCTTTTTCCAGTGAAATCTGAACGTCTGCTCAAAGTGAAAGAAACAATATAATAAAAAATATACCTGCTACTAACAGCGTTCGTCTGAAAACATTCACATCGTGAAATTCGATAGCATAACAAACGCGATACGCATTCACGGTATGTCGAATCCAGCAAAGAGAATCCCTTAGTAATTAACCTTAGCAAATAAACGAAATAAATTTCGATATGAATATAACGTATTGAAATTTATTAACTCAGTGATGGAACGTTGTAAATTTGTATGGGTACACTACTTTTTTTAGATTAAAATCAATAAGATCCGAATTAAGAATTTTTAAGACCTACTCATTCCTAATTTGGTCATACATATCGTCGCCGAAAAGGCAAAATGGCTTAAGCGACACATATCTGCCAGAGTGGTAGATACTCTAAGTATCGCCCTGGTGAAAGACCACCATTCAGAATTGAAACGTTGCTTGAAATGGTTTTAGCCGTGTTTGGTGACCAGATCTGAATAGCCAGGTATTTCCCAACCTTCCTCTTCCCAATCTCTTTCCCTCCCCAGTACCTTCAGCCTCACAACATACCCTATTTGGGGATGCCATAGTCTCACTGGCTCTAGACGGTTGAGAGCAGTTGAGACTCTTGTGCGGTATTCATATAAAAAAAAATGTCTTAAATATGCAGTTTTGATCGGCTTTATTTTCTGCGTCGAACGCTCCGACTCTCGTTTGATTCTGAAGACTTTCGTGGCGCTTCAGCCATCTTAAACATAGTTTCATGTTCTTAATAATCGGTTAAATTTCTCCAGTTATCCAATATTGGGTATATTTTCCATAAACTCATAAAATTTCTCATTATTTCTTAATCACCTTCTCAGTTGACGTTTCGCCTCTTTCAATTCATATTATCTGTCTCTTTCTCTCTGTTCTTTGGTTATAATTGAAATGTTATTATTTTGTTTACTAAGTGTTCTCTTCTTTTATGTTGTGTTCTCCCTCTGTATATATGAGTATATATAACCACATACTATGTAGATTTGATTTCAAAAGTAAAAAATCGAACACACAAAAACGTGACTAACATTTCCAGTTGTCAAAAACAAACCACTAATCCAAAATGGCTGATAATGCTAACATATGACATTTTCTTTTGAACAGGCCTCGTATATATATATATATATGTATATATATACAATTTCGGAGAAGGCTTGACTTTAGCGGCACAAGTTTGGAACTTTTTTAGCTTTTTGTCGCTTCAGGTAACTCAGTGAGAGCATTGAGTTAAGTTTTTTTTTTTCAAAATCCAACCGGGTTCTGAAGACTTATCAATTTTATTGTAAAACAAAAAAAAAAACCTTTTAAGTGCTCTGGTGTAAAATTCCCAAAATGACGCTTCAGCCTTTTTGCCTTTCTGGCGACGATATTGTGTTGACACAAACGTCTCAGAGATGTAATTTCTACTGCATCCAGACTATGTTCGTCCATCGACTGCCAATTTAATGCACCACAGCCATAAATCAAGAATAGTATCAGAACTTTATTGTGGACCGCCAGCAGCGCTTAGGCGGACATTGATTGTATTTCCTGCATCCGCCCTTCTAACAATGTTACTATCGCCCTTCCTACCTCTTATGAACTTTAGAAGTACAGAAACTCATCCACATGCTCCAATAATTGAACGTTCACAGTACAATGACACAATGTCACAACAAAACAATGCCACAATTCCTAGTGCTTACGTATGATTTTTTGTAAATAGTACAGTTATACAACTCAGCATACAAACTGCGTACCTCCTAGAAACGCGTGGGCAGTTCTTGCATACTTTGACTGTAAAGCAGATAATCTGTTAGTGCGTCACAGTAAAAACTTGCGAACGGCGAGCATGAAATCATGAAATTCGAGACATTACAATTAAGATGGCAAAACCTAAAATAAACTCATTAATAATCAGTATTCACCAACCTTGCATTATATAAATACATCGTGAAATCATACTTGGAGAAATACAACTGTAACCCATCTTAAATAAAAATTCATACCAGATAGATTTATAAAATAGTAAACTAAAAGTAACTAGTAAAATCATGCAGCAATACTAATAAATATAGTTAAAGTAAAATCATGGTTTACTACCCCTGACATCCCAAAAATAGTATATAAGCCATAGAATAAGAACAACCTGTACTAGTCTGAAGATGGCCGTTATAGGCTGAAACCGGTCCAGTCAAAAATAAAAAAAGTGGAATAAAGTTATAAATTTGTTTTTATTTAATCATGAAATTCGCATAAACTTTCTGTCTAGAATTCAAAGGTACACGCAACAATTTACAGTTGGCAGGGTTATTTCCAACATGACCCATGGAGCTATGAAAAACGTTACCGTCTAATAAAAAAAGACTCCATATTAGTGTGTGTATGCATATAAAGTGTTGAAATCTACATAGAGAAAATACATAACTGGGCGAAACAGGTTTGTAAACATAGTAACATACGAGTATAAGTGGACAGACAAATTCGGCGCGCAATAACGTTTCCATCGTGATTTATGGAGTTTTGAAATACCCATTTAAGTGTTAAAAAATTATACAAAACACTATTGTTCGTACCATATTGTTTAATATGAAGAGAATGTTGAAATTAGGTCAAAGACGAGTGTACTACCTGATAAAAAAATTAATAGTATATATTTAAGCTGGTGAATTAAAAAAAAATAAGCATTATAGTTTAAAAAAATACAGTTTTCTACGGGGTATGTTGTGTACTTTTCTAATTTAAATATATGAGATTTCACCCGAGCTGACAATAAAAGCAACCATAACCGCCGTGGAAGCCTGCAACAGAATGATTATTCAGAATCTAACAATCCCAGAAACGGCGATGAGAAATCCCACAATGGTGGCCGCTAATTGGATTAATTCATGAAAGTTTAGCGAAGGGGTCGGGACGTTGGACTTAGAAGTGTAGAGGATGCTGCACTATCACGAATCTGTATATCGTTTAACCGAAAAGCATTTTATAAAAAAATGTAGATTTGATCAAAAGGCGAAAAGATCTAATGGTTAGTTCTCAGAGCTATAATATACAAGAGAGAGCGCTGCTGTAGTCAGTTCTGATAAGCTTTGCCAGACTCGGCTAGACCCGGACGTGGCTAGGACTAGGGCTAGGATATTTATACATCCATTCATAACATAATGTTTTTGTTTATTCGTATAATCACTTTTTCACAGTATTGTTAAACAATTTTTTTTCATATAACCTAAAAAACCGTTGACTTATGTCCATGTATGTCACATATCAAAACGTGTGGGCGGAGTCAACGGAGACGCGGGAGACGAAGAACCTCCTTACAATACTTTAAAGCGGTGTGATAATTTGGGAAATTTTGCTGTCTCTTTCTTTCTCATGGTGTACGACGTAAAAACCCTGAGAAAGTGATTTATCCCAAATTTGTATAGGTTGGAAAAAAAGAATTAGCTCTCTCTCCATATATTGTTACACCAAGGGTTAGTTAGTTAATTCACAATTACTCCTCTTAAATTAAACGACTGACGAACTATTTTAAAGCTGCAAAGTTCAGTTTGTCGAACTGTACCCCAGTGACCAGTGTCCCCTCTGCATTTATTTCGACTTCGGGCGAAGGCTGCTGATGCAGAAACAATGGCGAAGGGTGCTATGAGACAGGTAAGACAATTTTAATTTGTGTCGGAGTGTAATTGTACGGAAAGCACGGTGGTGGCTGTACAGTCGGGTGGCCCCAGCCAACTTAGAGCTTTACAGAAGGGGTGCAACGATTACGATTACACAGCACCGCACCGCAGTCTACAATATTACAAAGATAATCGTAATCGTTGATTATGGTATAATCGTTAGAAATCTTAACTTTGAAGCAGATTTCTTTTATGGGATGTAGCAAAAACTCTCTAACGGTGAACTGTGTTTCATGACTGAAATCAATGGGTCAACGTAGACTTTTTCAGCGTTATTATATGAAGCTTTAAAATATCTATTTGATGTGCCGCGTGAAAAAATAAGACAAATCTACTAGTAATCAGAATAAATACATTATCACCACAATACAATTCATCTTTTTGAACACCGCATAAGAGTCCCACTGCTCCCAGCCGTCTGGACCGAGTGGGACGATGGCATCTCCAATTGGAGTATGTTGTGAGGCTGGAGGTAGTGGGGGAAGCGAAGTAAATGGGGAAGGAGACGGTTGGGAAGTACCTGATCTGGTCACCAAACACGACTAAAGCCATTACAAACAACGTTCCGATACTGAATGGTAGTCTTTCACCAGAGTGATACTTGGAGTATCTGTCATTCTGAAATGTCACTACATTCAACGAATTATATCTAAAAAATTCAAGATGTAGTATTTTATGTATAAAATGAGTTGAATGTGCAATTTTGATCGGTTTTCTTTTCTGCATCAAACGTTCTGACTTTCGTTTAATTCTGAAGACTTTTGTGGTCCTTCAGCCATTAAAAATATATTTACCATTTGGGAGAAGGCTTGACACAAGTTTGGGACTTTTTTAGCTTTTTGTCGCTTCAGGTAACTCAGAGATTATTGTAAAACAAAAACAAAAACTTTTAAGTGCTCTGGAGTAAACTTCTCAAAATGGCGTTTCAGCCTTTTTGCCTTTCCGGCGACGATATGTGTTTCAATTACTTTTAGAAAATACCGCATTTTATTTCACGACAGCGAAGTTTTTTAATTTGTATAATTTTCAAGGTCTGCTGTTACAAATAGGAAAATCCTACTTCCAAAACAGGTAAATAAAAATACGATTAGTGGTTTAATAACTGTAATCGTGAAAACAAAACTAGCACTACTGCTTCATAGCCTAATGAGTGTTTCGTAACGCGATGCGACGGAGCGAGTGACGAGCGCACTAAGACGCAGGATGCGTGGGATTCTGGGCTCATTCACGAATGTATATATGTACTAACATATATGTTACAAACTTCAATCCTTTCGTTGCGTTACATCACCTCCCTCGTAGACAATTCACTATTGAAGAAATCGACATTTTAAACTTGGGGATACCGTGGGAATACTGAGTAATAACTAATGTTAATTATAGGTCATGAAAAAATATGCGAAATGGGACATGAAAATACATGTACATGAAACAATAAACATGAAGAGATGTGAATGAAAACATATACGAATAATGTGACGGTATTGAGTGGTTATGTACAGATAAGGGTCAAGGGGTATCTAAAGAATTGAATTAATTTAATTTCGACGGTCTTAAATTTAAAATTAACATGTTGACGTAGGTTCTTAGAAAAATATTTTTTCTCAGGGCATCCTGATTTAATGAAAAAAAAAAAAAATATGATTTACCCATTTTGATAAATGATTTGAATTAACGTTCATTAGAATCAAAATATAAACCATTCATTATTATCTTATTTCACGCCTAAAATACATATTTTTGAGCATAAACGTGGACTGCTAACACATCACACATTTATAGCATGCGAAAATAACCAGGATCGTGTTTATAAATATCATACATAATTTTATGAATCGGATTAATAAAAATACAACCAGGCGATTTCCGGGTCAGCCTATCGGATACTGGGGATCGATACAAAATTCATAATATCAGGAAACCGCCAGCCGGATATTCACGGAAATCTGCTCTGAATTAACTCGACTTTTAGTGTCCTTCACCCGGTCACGCTTTCTTAATTGGAGAAAAATTGTGAATTTGGTAGCTAAACGGACGGACGTATCACTCTATATCTACAATAGTGGGAAGTAAACTTGATATTAGAAAAACGTTTCAGTCGATTTGTAAGCAGAATGGTGAGAAGTTGTAATTTGACTAAATTATAAAGCCTTAGGGCCGTTTTTGCTAATCAGATTGAACGATCGTTATGCTGAGTTTTGACTCAGATGCACGATGTCATCAACGCGGTTGAGTGTAATTTTTGGCTAGCGGTAGTAATAATAATAGTAGTGAATTTATACAGCGTAGTTTTGCGATAGTTCACCTCAGGTGTGCGGTACACGTATAATTAGTTATAAGACATCCATTGTTGTTTGAATAACCCTTCGGAGGGGTTTAAATTACTTTTTAAAAAGAAAACAAGGAAAATGGTTAAAAAAATCTGGGACAGAAAAATGGGCTTCGCAACTAAAAAAAGAAATAAATGTTCATATTCTTTCATTCAAATGTTGTCATTTTGAGTCAAAGTAAAAATAAATGTATCTAAAAAATTGTCTACCATTTTTAAAGATTTTTGAAGAATTCTTCTTGTGTTTTTTCAAGATCAAATTAAATCAAAAGACATTCCTTATGTTATCTTGTTTTCGCGTTTTATGTTAATAGGGGAAAGGGTACAATGTCTTTATTGTAAGACAGTCAGAGAAAATACACATTTACATTATTTCAAGTCTTTATTGCTTCATAACGAAATATGTCACGAAGACTCGTTGGCAGTATAAAAACATATTGTTGTTGATTCGTTGTAAAAGGGAGGAATTGTGTGCGAGTAGGTAGGAACGGCTTCTTTGTTAAAAGTTATGATGTACAAGCATTCCGGTAAAAAATCTTTTCGAAGAAGCCATCAAATTAAAAATTCAGAAAAGCGTTATCGCCTTAATTTTGTTCACAACAAAAGCCTTCGCGTACATTCAAGAATATAACAAAAAAAAATGAAAAAGCATAGCTGGGCCGCGATCATAAGTCAGGAGCTTAACGCAAATAATTTATGTCAAGCTGTTTCCTTAGAAAAGTTTCTCGCCTTTCAGGTAAACAGGTAAACAAGCCTGAGACTGTCGGGGAGGTGGAAGGCCGCCGCTGTAAATAAGATTTCGAACCAAAAGAATTCATCTTCAGCACAATAATTCGCCCAAAAAGGCCCAACACAATTATGACACCGAGCGGTAACCTGATTTAGGAGAAAAGTTTAAACAAGTCGCTTGACATTAAGTTTCATAAATATATACGGATTACATGTTTTGTTTGATACTACGAAACAAACATGTTCAACTTTAAATTTATGCGGGAACGTTTCGATTCAAAGTTTCGAAAAAGACAGTTTGTTCAAATTATGAGATTTATTCTATTTAAAATTTGCTGTGGGTTGTGGCAAAAAATTACGGTTCCAAAAACTCTACCTGAATTTTAACCGAATCAAGCTACGAAGTTTTATTAGGAACAGCGGGCTTCATTACAATTTGCGGCGAAGTTACTTCTTGAGAACCCGTTTTGGGGAAATAACAGTGGGTGCGTCAAGAACATAGTTACCTCAGATAGGAAAAACAGGCTGAAAATGTTTTTACCATCTTACTTTTGGAGACCCCCGGGGGACACCGTTTCTCAGAAAGAAAGTGGAATGAGAAATACGATTCACAAATCTTCACCAGAGTAACTCATTTTTAGATTTACAAAATTTCATTCAAATTTTAGATTTGAATTATTATGTAAACTTAATGTTTAGGCCCTCCTAGTAGAACTGGGATTCTTTGTGAGTACGAGTGGGCGTGTGACGGTCATCAGTTCGGCGACCGAGCGAATTTAGATTAGCATGTTAGTTATGATGTGACTTCCTTAATACTCCTCGGGACTATTAAAGTACTGTTACGTGAGTTACTAACGTCTTACAAACAACTTGGCATACTTAAGATTAGACAGATAGACATATGAGGATGAATTAAATTGTCCAACCGCAACACAAAGCCAAATGAGATAAATCAAGGCATTATTGTTCGCAGTCTCCGCCAACTTTTGTTTTTAAAACTTGCGCTCGAGAGGCTCCTACTTAAAGCGGGGGGTTTCCGAGGTTTCAGAGATTTCAGCAAACGCCGCTTCCCTCCGCTATATAAATACGAATAAATTAAATATGGTAGTCATTTCATGTATAATTCATAGTTCCGCTAGAGAAAGTATGTAAGTTTTACGCCAGTGTTTATAAATCCGCATTTCAATTAAACCCAGCTTAATTTCAGCGAGAACTCGGCTAAACGGACGCGACACGTGTGGGAGAAAATATCCGAAAAAGAAGACGCAAAAACGCTCAAAAGAGCAGCCGCCATATAATCGCAGTATGCAAACGAGATAAAATAATTATTCCCGGAGGCAATTTTGATTGTGATATTTTTTGTTTCCGACTTTTTAATTAAAACTTTCCGACGAGCATCCACTTTGGATTCCCTCAAACAGTGGGAGCTGGAACCTCGCGTATAAACATTCCGCGGTTCAAATGACTACCCGACTGATAATTATTATCACTTTTGGAATCTGTCATTCTCTTTGTGCCAGTTCAACCGGAGGGATCTTATTGTGACAGATGACTTAAAAACAATTTTGTCAAGTTTCTCTCAATCTGCTGTATATTTTAACGTAGACAAATTTGAATAAAATAGCCGTAATCATTTGGTATTTCTGATATTCAAAATCAGTTGACCTACTTTCAGATTAAATACAATTTCGTAAGAAGGTATTTTCTGGTTCTATAAAAGTGATTCACAGATTTTTAGCATTACGATTAATTACGATCGAAAATAAGAGCAATTTGTTTAATTAACTGAAAAAATAGGTACCTACCTAAAATAAATAATCCATATAAGAAACCGGCATTTTTAATTAACCACATTCTTCATTTGAAAATTATTAAAATCTTTTTTTTTTCTATTTTTCTTCGGATTTGGCTGCCATCTTTGTATGGAATACAAAGCTCTACTCGAGCACATATTACATACCGTTATATATTTTTTTCTGTTTCATATATACGTTGGTGATTATTTCAATTATTAATATTAAAAATAATAAGCATAAAAGCTTTAAGGTCAACTCTAATTTAATTAGAAACAAAAACAGAGACTCACGGCAGTTTTAACGAAACAAACTGAAAGACCGCTCAGTTTAAACATGTCTCAAACGCATATAATGTTTTGGTATCCAACACGGCTAAGTGCAATTTTCGCTCAGCGGTACACTACTGCAAGCTACGCGAACTATTCGCATAGAATAAACTTCACTAAGCGGTAGGTCGGCAACACTGACAATAAAGTCAAAATCAAAGCTTTATTTATAAACATGCAATAAATCAGCGTTTCCTCATAAATTGGCGTTTGGGAGTACGTTTGGACTGTGGTCATTTGGTAGGTACGAAATACAACGTTTATATTTGTCGATAGTAAGAAAAAACTAATAAATAAAACCGTATTTTAATTCCTGATAAAGATTCGAGTTCATCTGTCACCCTGAAAAAATCTAAGTTCGTCATTAAATAAAAACACTCCATTGTGGCGGTACGAGTGAGCCATTTGTGTGGCGGAAAGTGGATTGGAATAAATTACTTCCACCCCCAGTGGAGCGGGAGGACCTATATAAGGCGGTGCGGGCGGGGGAAGTTCGAGAACAGGGATGTTTTTTCTTCGATAAAGTTGTTTCGTATTATTGGACGAATATTGTATAAGTCCATATTGATAAAAATGTATAAAAATTAAGTATGTTTTACAAAGGAACATCAATGTTATGAAAAAAATAAATTATATTTATATCGTCGCTGGAAAGGCAAAAGGGCTTTAGCGACACTTTGGTAAAAAAATAATTAAATATGCAGTTTTCATCAGTTATTTATTCTGCATCAAATTCTGTGACTCTCGTTTGATTTAGAAGACTTTTGTGGTGCTGCAGCCATCTAAAATATATTTACCATTTGAGAGAAGGCTTGACTCAAGCGGCACAACTTTGGGACTTTTAAGCTATTTGCCACTTCAGGTAGTTACTCAGTGAGAGCATCAAATTGCCTGAGTTAACTTTTTTTTAAATCCATCCAGGTACTGAAGACTTACGAATTTTATTTAACAATTTCAAGTAACTTGGTGTAAACTTCCCAAAATGGCGCTTCAGCCCTTTTGCCATTCAGGCGACGATATATATATATATATATATATATATATATTTTTTTTTTTTTATTATTTTTTTTTTTTTTTTTTTTATAGTGAATACCGCACAGGATCGCGTCAGGAGCTTGTAAGACTATGGCATCCCCAATTGGGATTTTTTAAGGTAATGGGGAGGGGAAGTAGATAGGGAAGAGTAAGATTGGGAAGTACCTGGCTATTCAGATCTGGTCACCAAATACGACTAAAGCCATTTCAAGCAACGTTTCGATTCTGGATGGTGGTCTTTCACAAGGGTGATGCTTAGAGTATCTACCACTAGATACATAAATAATATAACATGTGTTCTAATACAACTCTTCAATCAATATTTTTTAGCATAAATTCATTACATACTTTTTTGTATTTTTTTTTTTAATATATTTCTCTAATTTAATATCATTTTGGAATTCATTAAAAAAAATTATTGGTCCGTACGTCAATGAATTTTGACTTTGTGGCTTTTTCTGTTTGTGAGACGATGTATTAATGTAAATGATGCAAGGAGTGTGTGCCAAGACAGAGTTATATGGCGGTCCGTCCACTATGCCTACTTCTGCGTGGAAACTGCGTGATGGTTAGTTAGTTAGTTTGGCTTTTTCTGAAAGGTTATCTTATTTGGTTCCTATGCCGCGTCTCATGTCTGTGTCTGTACTCTTTTTAATCTTGCTCAGAAATTCAGGTGATGTATGTACATTAATTATTTTGTAGATCAAAGATGTGGTGTTGAAGTAAATAATTTGTTTAAATAAAATATATGTAACTCCTTCAACATTTCCTCGACTTTTGTATATTTATTTTTGGTCGGTTTATTTCTCAAAGCTCTATTTTTTCTAATTTTATTTGTTTCGTATATCTATTTAAGATTCCCGACTTTGAATTCTTAGGTAGCGGGTTTTAGGTGTGAAAATAAATGTTGCTTAATTTGTGTGTTATTTATAAGCATTTCCGGGATACGAAAAATCTGACAATATTTAAAAACTCCTATGACCATCATACTCGTAATAAGCGAAAAATGTTGTTTGTGCAATGATAGAGAACTTAGCTAGCAGAGGAATCGAACCACGACGTCCGGGTGAGAATCCAACGCGTTTGTCCACGCAGCTACTAACCGGTTAGTAGCTGCGTGGTACAACTACCACCTGCTGCGTGGTACAACTACCACCTACTACCACAATGATATAGTTGATATCATTGTGGCGCGTCATTCGTGATCAACGCTCCAAACGGGGGTTATAATGTAACCCCAAACGAGAGTTTTGTGCGATATCTTAGATAAAGATTACTGAAATATTACGAATATGCTTCCCTCTAAGTATTACCAAAGACAAAGTACCAAAGATTATGTCATGAAAACGCTTTAATAAGGCAAGATCAAATTAAGTAACTACGTCACTCCCCTTCGGATCGTAGGTTCGATTTTTATTTTATGTGAGGAAAGGTTAAATCTCGCCCTTAAAATTTAGAAACAATGTTGTTTTTTGTTAAATTAAAATAATTTGTGAGTATTCACCCAAATCTATAACTGATGTCTGTCGGTGTTTGTTTCTTTTTCAAAGTGTTCCGAACCATCCGCGGAGAAGGGGTAAATAATAATATGATATTCGCATTTTTAGTACTGGTGTAGTTGATGTTGGTGACTTCAAATAATACACCTCGGTCTTGAAATGAGAAATATCTTTTCGCGTTTGGCAGTACCTTGAGTGAGAAGTCGGGGAGACGTTCCGTAATGAAGCCCGTACTCATATTGCGGTCCGAGTTGGGAAATGCGGAAGGCAGCGGTATAACGGTATGAGATCCGCGATAGCGATACCAGCCGGAAAGAAATATCGCTTTAGCTGAGACAGATTCCTTTATGTGGAAACTCGCATGTTCCGCGAATCAACCATATTCACTGTAGTGAAATGTTTTTTCGCGTGGAACATACATTCAGTTCTACGTAAAATTTGAGCGAAACGGCTAAAGCTGGATTGACGATATGTTCCGCAAGAGAGCTTATTGATATGGTATGAATATCAATCAAGGAGTATGTGCCAAGACAAAGTTGTGTGGCAGTATACCCTTCTGCCCACCATTGTGATATTTAACTACTTAGTTAGTTAAATAATTATTTTGATGTGTAAAAATACTTACATCGCAGTTTTTTTAATTTTTTTTTTATTAAAAACCATTTTTTTATCACTAAATAATATTTTTTTTTAATTATTATTTATTAAAAATATTATTTAGTGATAAAAAATGGTTTTTAATAAAAAAAAATCTGCGATGTAAGTATTTTTAAACATCAAAATAATTATTTAACTAACTAAGTAGTTAAATATCACAAGGGTGGGCAGAAGGATATACTGCCACACAACTTTGTTCTAAGCCACATACCCCTTGATTGATATTCATACCATATCAATAAGCTCTCATGCGGAACAATATCGTCACTGAGCGGATCCGGACGTTGGTGTGAATCCAGCTTAAATTCTTTTTAATATATAGTCACTGGAAAGGCAAAAGAGCTCAAGCGACACTGGTCAAAAATAAGTCAAATATGCAGTTTTGATCAGTTTTTTTCCAGGAGGTGGTGGGGAAGGGAAGAAAATGGGGAAAAAGAAGGTTGGGAAGTACCTGATTTGGTCAACGAACACGATTAAAGTCATTTCAAGCAACGTTTCGATTCTGAATGGTGGTCTTTCACCAGGGCGATACTCGGAGTATATTACTCTGAAATGTCCCTACATTTCGAATTCTATCTAAAAATTAAAAAACGTACTATTTTATGTGTGTTTCTTTTTTCTTTTTGGAGGTTTATATTTATATATATATATATCGTCGCTGGAAAGGCAAAAGGGCTTAAGCGACATTTTGGTGAAAAAAAATAGTTACATATGCAGTTTTGTTCAGTTTTTTTTTCTGCATCGAATGCTCTGACTCGTTTGATTCTAAAGTCTTTTATGACCCTTCAACCATCTAAAATATATTTACCTTTTGGGAGAAGGCTTGACTCAAGCGACACAAGTTTGAAACTGTTTTAAGCTTTTTGTCGCTTCATGTAACTCAGTGAGGGCATTAAGTTACCTGAGTTAACTTTTCTTTTCAAAATCCAACCAGGTTCTGAAGTTTTTTTTTTGTAAAACATAAAAAAAACTTTAAAGTACTCTGGCGTAAACTTTCCAAAATGGCACTTCAGCCTTTTTGCTTTTCCGGCAATGATATATAAATATATACAGTTTTAAGAGAATACCGCACAAGAGTCTCAACTGCTTCCAACCGTCTAAAGCTAGTGGAACTATAGCATCCCTAATTAGGATATATTATGAGGCTGGAGGTACTGGGGAGGGAAAGGAGATGGGAAAGAGAGAGGTTAAAAAGTACCTGGCTATTCAGATATTGGACTCTACCTTATTTTCTAGACTCCATTTTATCGATAATGTTGGTAATTTGGAATCATCCCCGAGCCCGACTGCAGATCGCCAACGTAACAACCAAATTTCAAGAGCATTATCTCACTTGAAGCTTCTAAAACCTATACTCGGCACAAGGCTACGGTTGTACCTGAAATGAGTTGACTTTAAACAAAAGGAAATTATGTTGTACGGGATGTATTTTTATTCATTTGTCAACACAAAGGTACAGTTTTTTTTACATTAATATTACTACTAATACAAATAAAAACGTTGTGTTCTCAAATTTTGAGGAGTAAATATTATATATTTAACTTTCTTTGTCATATGAAGCTCGTGTTTGAAATAGCAAATGATGTGTTTGCCTTTTTTACGAACGTTATGAAAAATAAAAACATAGGTAGCGACTTGTTCAGTTTTTTGGTAAGGTAATAAGTGAATATTCAGGTACATATTTATGATACGCGGTTCGTTAGATAAAAAGAACAATTTCACTTTTTATCATCTACTTTTTCTAGTACCCCTCTAGTATATAAATTAATAAAGAAAACATCTCACATGTATTTGCGAATGGTGAATACTTGGACCAAGTGGATGAGTTTGTGTATTTAGGAAGTATGTTTCCAAGAGACGGAAAACCTGATAAGGATATTGAAAGATGGGTGAATGCAGGAAACTCCATTGATGGAGGACTAAACGCTGTTGGCGCAAATTTTTGGTGCAAAAAAAACATGTCCAAAGAAGCGAAGCTAGCTGTCCACAATGGAGTACTTATACCAAACCTGATGTATGGCAGGTGGCATGGGACTGGCAGAGGAAGGATGAAAGTAGACTGAATGCTGTGGAAATGAGATCCCTGAGGCGTACCGGTCGGTAGCTGAGTGGACAAACGCGTCGGTTTCCCACCCGGGCGTCGTACGTTCAATTCCTCTGCTGGCTAAGTCCTCCATCATTACACAAGCAACATTTTCCGCTTCTTATGATGGCAGAAGGAGTTTTTCAAATATTGTCAGGTTATTCGTAACCCGGGAATGTTTGCCTTTCTTTGTAAAAAAAAAAAAGTATGTGCGGTAAAACGATGTATGACCGTGTACAAAATGTGGATATCCGGAAAGAATGCAAACCTGATGTAAGCGTAATGAATAGGATCAAGAAAGGGACGCTTAAATGGTTTGAGCATGTAGAGCGGATGAACGAAGAAAGGAGCGCGAAGAGAATATACGAGTATGATGCGAAAGTGAATGGAAGAAAAAGTCGGGGATGCCCGAGGAAGACTTGGCACGATCAAGTGAATCAAATACTTGTGTGTGTACCAAGACATTGTACACACACAAGTATTTGAGTTTTTACATTCAAGTACGTAAGTATTCAAGTTGTATGGCGGTCCGTCTTCACTACTTACCCCTGCGGGGAATGGCGTGATGGTTAGTTAGTTAAGAAAACATCACAATGTCTTTAACTTCCAACAATTTCCAAGCCCCGTCGTAGACTCCACTATTGATTTTATCCGTAAATTTAATTATTTACCCTAGTAATAGTTCAATTATTTATCAGTCAAAATAATCTCCTTCGCCACAGTTCAGTTAGTATACATAAAATGGAACCTCTCAATCAAAATCGAAGAAAATCTACTAAGATAAACGTGCTGAAATTTTGAAACAATTTATTTTTATTGAGAGCAAATCAGCCACCAGTGGGGCGGACATAGTTAGAGCATAGGACTGTTCAATCAAAAGTCGAAGAAGCACCCTACTTAGATAAACGTGCCACCGCGCTCCATCCGAGCTTTACATTTATTTTTTTGGGCGACGTGTTGTGGAATACAACATTATCAACTGGAAAAAAATGTTGCGCGACGTGTTGTGCAATACACTATTTATCAATTAAAGCCTGATTCACACCAACGTCCGGTTCCGCTCAGTGCCGATATTGTTCCGCAAGAAAACTTATTGATATGGTATGAATATCAATCAAGGAGTATGTGCCAAGACAAATTTGTGTGGCAGTATATCTTTCTGCCCACCCTTGTTATATTTAACTACTTATTTAGTTAAATAATTATTTTGAAGTGTAAAAATACTAACATCGCAGATTTTTTTTAATCAAAAACCATTTTTTTATCACTAAATAATATTTTTATTAATTTTTAATTATTAAAAAAATTATTTAGTGATAAAAAAATGGTTTAAAAAAAAAAAATCTGCGTTGTAAGTATTTTTACACTTCAAAGTAATTATTTAAATAATGAGTAGTTAAATATCACAAGGGTGGGCAGAAGGATATACTGCCACATAAATTTGTCTTGGCACATACTCCTTGATTGATATTCATACCATATCAATAAGTTTTCTTGCGGAACAATATCGGCACTGAGCGGAACCGGACGTTGGTGTGAATCAGGCTTAAAAGTTGGTTCCTCCTAATCCTCCTAATTTATAATTATATACAGTAACAATAATAGTGCTACTTAATAATTTAATTTTTTTGTTCGTTTTAAAGTGGCTCTATTTTGTTTTTATTATATTTTCTTTTCTTTTATATATCTCCTTTCATATATCTTCTTTTGTATTTTCTTCTATATTTTCTTTTTATTTTTAATTTTAATTGTTTTATCTATTATTTTATCATGTAATTCGAAAAATGTCCTCCACATCACAGGTGAACTCCTAGCGTGGAGGACAATGTATATAAAATATTGTGAATAAACATGAAGTTAAGTAAATAAAAATAAAAAAATTTGAAAAAAAATGTTAACAAAACGAACTTGACAATAAAAAATTTGAGAAAAAATACAATATGTATGCGGCAAGTAAAGAATATTATAATTTTATAACATGTCATTATTACGAGTACGTTTCTGTAAATTACAAAAATAATTTAACCGTTTGACCCCGCTCGGTAAAATGGAGAGATTACATGATTACAATAAGAATATATCGGGCCTGTTCTGTTAGAAAATGTTAACTTGTTTACTTTATAGTCTTAGAATATATATGGAGAGAGCTAAATATTTTTACCCAACCTATACAAATTTACGACTTATCACTCTCTCCGGGTTTTTAGGTCGTAAACCGTGAGAGAGAAAGAGACAAAACAAGTTGTCACATAATATCGCACCACTTTTAGGTTGTAAGCATGTTTTCCGTCTCTCGCATCTTGGGCGACTCCGCCCACTACGTTTTGTTATGCAACATAACCGGACATAAGTCAACAGTTTTGAGGTTATATCGTATATTTTTGTTGATAACAATAATGAGAAAAAGTGGTTACACAAATAAACAAAACATTATGTCGACATGTGCTTTGAATGGATGTAAAAAGGTGTGTCCATGAAAACCCTAGCCACGCCCGAGTCAGGAAAAAAACAAAAACCCTGACTACACTGTTCCGCAACTATCCCTCCTGGTATATTATTGCTATGAGGTTAGTCAACGTTTTCTGCCAGTATAAGAATAATAAGAAAATTTGAAACCACAGGAAAGTAGTGTGATGGTGAATCAACAAAATATCTACAAAATCGCTACCAGTTATTGATTGCATTTATAACACTGCCCGATTTCTGTAGGTATAGAGTTCAGAATCTCTTTAAAAAATAAACGCTGGGGTTTATTCTAGTAAATTTAAGGAACCCTTAAAATGAAAAGACGAATTTCTAAAGAGGAAAATTTGTGCTTCCAACAGAAATAATTCCACGAAAATTAGTAAAGAAATAAAATTGAGAAATCTTCAAGTATTTTTTGTCCATCGGAAATCTAAGGCTCGCCGGTTTTTAGCGCGGAAATCCAATATCCATTAAAATAAATCTGAAATTTTCAATATTCTACCGATTTGGTAAAACATCCCTTCAAAATCTTTTAAGATTTCATCTATTGCCTCCAATCTTCAGGGAAAGCACTCTCATTAACTGAAGGATGACCAATACTAAAGGAAAGCAAAGAAAAAGTAAAGAAAGCTGAAGAATACACGGTGTTTTGAAACTTATAAATCCGGAATAAGCCTTAGGTTTTGTTCGGATTCGTTGTCGTATCCAATACGAAAACCTGTCAATCATTATTCCACTCATTTACCCTAATGGAAAAACGTTGTTAATTCACAACAAATTTTATCCCTTTCGGAGTTTTCCGAAAATCGTCAGGTGAAATATTCAGAAGCGCTAAGAATGGAAGCTTTTATCAAAAGTCCGATTTGGATTTACGTAAATATTATAACAGAAAACAATTAGCATTGGGAATATTTTAAGGGTTGTTATTTTACGATCTTTTGTCGATGTAGATATTTTGTATCGATGTGTAGAATAACATTAATTCAATACAATTTGATCACAGTATTCACACGGATCGCATTGACTTTTTAATTGTTTGATTAGATTTCTTAAATGCGTATACCTAATGGCTTAAAAATATTATCTAATGTTTTATATCTATCACGTTAGGTGGGGATAATGACTCCTTATTCTGGTGCCCTAACCTATCTGAAGGTTGGTTTTCATCAGGGAAATCTTTACCCTGCAGACTGCAATCCGGAACAACTCTGCGTGACTACACTCGTACCAGTCAAGCAGATTTCTAAGTCATGAAGAATATTAGAATTTTCTTCGTATTATAGCTAGTACAATTTCACATATTTTTTTCGTTTGATGAAGAACTTCTAAGCTGGTTATCCTATCTGATATGTCCAGGGTATTTTGAGGGTGCGCCTATATATTCACGTGTGAGGCTTCTAGCTTCCATTTCAATGCTTAGTGTAGTGCTGTCATTCACGAAAATTCAGGATATTCATGACCTAACTAGCAATTAATATTTTTTTATATCCTAAATCAATAGTTCCCTTTAAATATCTAGATGGCAGCACGTTCGTTTGTAGCTTGCACGCGAATGCTTCCACAGCGAGTGTACGAGAGACGTTTTACGGTATTAACACTATCATATAGTAAGTAGGGCATTAAATTTTTCTGAACAGATAATATTTTTTATTGACTTATCTGAGGCCTAAGAGTCGAATGGTCTGATCGTGCAAATTGGCGACAGCCTTTTTCTTTCAAATCGGTATAGATCACACTTCTAGAGATTATCAGTTCAGTGATTTTTAGCCCAGATTTACGTAGGTACTTATACTTACACGTGTTCGCGAACATCTGGAAGATGGTGGTTACGTTAGGTACCTATCCGGAGTGGAGAATAATAATAACATTATTTACGTACCTACGTAAGTACTTTTTTTTCATTTAGGCTTTGTTGAATTCGAAGCTGCGATGAAACACCGAGTGTGTGTCCAGCTTCAGATGAAGTTAGAAAATAGTGGACTTTAAACGATAAAGTATAATACTTGATGGAAATGTTTAATTATGGATGTGGAACAAATTATGGAATTAGGGAAGGAAAAGTGGGAAACCATTCACTCACCGATGAAGTTAAAGTTTTTGATTCTCCTTACACAATTGTATTAACGAAACGAATCACAAAAAACAACACATCTAATTTAATCTTCTAATTCACGAAACACCACATTTATTTTATATTTTTAAAAGATCAAATAGCAAACCAACGAACTAGCGAAACGCACTAGCAACCAAGTTTTTTCCACACAAAAACTCCTCTGTTCGATTGTCAACTGTTTCGAACGCTCGTTGTTCTATTCAAAACGGCGATAAATTGAAATGGTTGGGAAGGCAAGGATTTGGATGAAAAACATAAACGTAAGAACCCAAAAAATCATCACTTTGAAATCCAACCAACTTTAATATTAAAAAAATATATTTATGGATCGACTTTTTGTTTTACTTTATTTTTATTTAAATAACCTTTTCTTTGAATGTGTATGAAGAATCACAAAACACCGAATAATAATTGTTATACAAAAAAAAACGGAAACGTAATCTTGAACAGATGATCCCTGGAAATGTGATCTACACCGATTTGAAAGAAAACCCATGTCGCCAATTTGTAAAGCGCCCTTGAGGTGACATTTCACAAAAATGGCGCTATATAAATTAATCAACTATTTTTAATTTTTAGGTTTTTTAATTTTATTTAAACAACAATTATTATTATTTTAATTTTTTTTTAAAACAATTTTTAGTTAAAAGCTCTGCGATGTAGTTATTTTTACGCGTGACAGCTGTTTCGCCTTCTGAGGGCATTATCAAACTGTCGATAATCAAACAGATTTATTTTTTTTATTTTGATTTTTTATTTTATTGATTTATCAAACAGTTTGATAATGTCCTCAGAAGGCGAAACAGCTGTCACGCGTAAAAATAATAACATCGCAGAGCTTTTAACTAAAAATTGTTTTAAAAAAAAATTAAAATAATAATAATTGTTGTTTAAATAAAATTAATAATTATTGTTCAAATAAAATTAAAAAACCTAAAAATTAAATTGGAGTTCTACAAAATAAACTTTAAAACCACAAATAGTCAACTATTATAATTCCATAAGACCTTTTAACAACTAGACCTTTGACAGTTCAATGAAATTTACTATCTATTTTAGAAAGAACTTCGATATTTTAACATTTATTTGATCAATTTCACGAGAAGTGAAAATTACTTCGACACACTGACACGCCCACAACACCAAAATTGCATGTTAGTGGCATAAATGTTTTTTTTCTGTAATAGCTACTTATATTCGGAGAATTGGTTTTTTTCTACACCATGTCACTAAAAAAAAGTTTGATTAAGAAAAGTGAAGTTTCTTTTCGTTTTATTTTATTTTCGTGTGGCAGGGTACATTTCCTTCCTAATAAAATTCACTTTGAAAATGTTTTTTTTTTTCTTCAAATATTTATTACTCGACTTGTATCAAACTTAACGCAAAGCAAAATATCTCATTGGATTGATTACTTTGTTGACTAGAGATGATGGTTCATTTAAATATGCAGGTTTAACGGATAAAAACTCCTGAAACGATAATGATGAATGCCCGGGTCCTATAGGACCCTCCGGCACACTAGAAGTTAAGCCCCTAATACCAAGCACCAAAGAAATATTCCGTAATTTGCGCCTTAAAAAATATAATGATTTGTAAATAATTACTTGCACAAACTCCACGGACGAAAACAAAGGAAAACAATTATTCCGAGATTATTATCTAAGCAAATGACAAAGGGTTAGAGAATGGTGGACGGCGCTGGAAGGCGTAGCGGTACCTACCACCTACTCAAGGCAGTCTGTGCGAGGATTAATTTAGTCGGATGGATTTATCAGCCCGTCGGTATTATGCCGGAGGTCTGGGGCCCTGCGATAACAATTTTCCTTTAATAAAGACGGAATTTACTAATAAAGAATTTTTCGCGACTTTGAGCGCCGGAATCCCAGGGCGGGGAGTTTTTTGTCCTTTTAAACCGACGGACGGGAATTAGTAACGCAATTATAATATGTATGATAAACTTGGTCCGGCAATGCACTCCTTTGTAAACTGGAAAACGTCGGGAAATCAATAACTGACCGGTGACAAGACACTCTTTGTGATTTTTTGTAGCATTTCGTTATATCACACATACACAGCGTTCCGCACAATTGAATGGGCATGAAAATGGATTGGAAAACGTTGGAAAATCAATAACTGACCGGTGACAAGACACTCTTTGTGATTTTTTGTAGCATTTCGTTATATCACACATACACAGCGTTCCGCACAATTGAATGGGCATGAAAATGGATTGGAAAACGTTGGAAAATCAATAACTGACCGGTGACAAGACACTCTTTGTGATTTTTTGTAGCATTTCGTTATATCACACATACACAGCGTTCCGCACAATTGAATGGGCATGAAAATGGATTGGAAAACGTTGGAAAATCAATAACTGACCGGTGACAAGACACTCTTTGTGATTTTTTGTAGCATTTCGTTATATCACACATACACAGCGTTCCGCACAATTGAATGGGCATGAAAATGGATTGGAAAACGTTGGAAAATCAATAACTGACCGGTGACAAGACACTCTTTGTGTTTTTTTTGTAGCATTTCGTTATATCACACATACACAGCGTTCCGCACAATTGAATGGGCATGAAAATGGATTGGAAAACGTTGGAAAATCAATAACTGACCGGTGACAAGACACTCTTTGTGATTTTTTGTAGCATTTCGTTATATCACACATACACAGCGTTCCGCACAATTGAATGGGCATGAAAATGGATTGGAAAAACGTTGGAAAATCAATAACTGACCGGTGACAAGACACTCTTTTGTGATTTTTTTGTAGCATTTCGTTATATCACACATACACAGCGTTCCGCACAATTGAATGGGCATGAAAATGGATTGGAAAACGTTGGAAAATCAATAACTGACCGGTGACAAGACACTCTTTGTGATTTTTTGTAGCATTTCGTTATATCACACATACACAGCGTTCCGCACAATTGAATGGGCATGAAAATGGATTGGAAAACGTTGGAAAATCAATAACTGACCGGTGACAAGACACTCTTTGTGATTTTTTGTAGCATTTCGTTATATCACACATACACAGCGTTCCGCACAATTGAATGGGCATGAAAATGGATGTTCATAAATTTATAATTTATCATTTAACCAACATTTGAATAAAAAATTATACAGTTATGTGTAGGAATTATTACATGTGATGGCTATTTCGCCTTTCGATGGTATTGTCAATTTTTTTTTTTTTTAATCCTAAGATATGTTACAAACTAAATTACGCTTTATCGTATTTTGACTAGAAACTCGAGACTGAAAAAGCTGTACACATTTCATGGGACCAGAGATCACCGTTCTGTAGGTATTGCTGCTTTAAGCAAATAGATTTCTCCTACAAAGTTAAAATTATTCATCAATTTGAGGATGCAAAACCAGCCTCCGTGAGGGCAGACAATTAAGGGCAAGGTCGGAACCTAGATATAAGAAGCATTCAATAACAGCACCCATATAAGTTGACTTATTTTTATTTTTAAAATATTTCATGTACGGATAAAGGAGAAGGGAAGCTAAAAATCTTATTCAACTTGCATGATATTTTCTATTTTAGCATCACTTTTGCTATACATATTTGATTAGTTATTACTTGCTTAATAATTTGAAAATAAAAAAATAACCAAAATATATTTAATGTTTAATGAAATGAAAAAAAAAACTTTGTATAAAACCACAGATCTTATTTTATTTTTTATGACCGACCGGTTTTGCTTAGCCTAAGCATCATCAGAGTACAAAATTTAACTAAACAAAAAATACAAAGCGTGCGGTTATACATAGATACAGAGGGAGAACCAAATATAAAATAACAGAATAATGAGAAAACATTAGAATAAAATTTAAATTATAACAAAGGAACAGAGAGAAAGAGACAACACGTAAACAAGAAGGTGATTAAAGAATAATGAGAAATTTTATGAGTTTACAGAAAATATACCTAATACTGGACTACTGGACAAATACAATTGATTATTAAGAATATGACTGTTAATTTCAATGGCTTTCTTTATTTCTAGTGCTTCTAATCATTTAATCTAATCATTTAATTTGTTGCCATGAACATTTTTGTGGAGAATATGAGCACCGGTGCTTTTATTGAAGGTATGATCTTTTTTTGAATATGATGATTAACGAATTATGAAAAAACGTGGTTATTTTAAAAGTTATTTTTTCAATTCATTAAATATGTCAAACCACAAATGAATTGCTTTCTACGAAAATATATAATCTTTCTTCAAATCCCTACCTACCATAGACCAAAATTTCTCAGAAAAGTTACTTGAGATTATTCAAAGTTTTACAGTTAGAAAAATCTTTGGAACAATTTTTCCATATTATTAATAATGTAAAAGTTTGTTTTTAGTTCGAGCTGTTTGGGATCTGATTTTGTGGAAACTTATCAGAAGCACAAAGTGAAATATTTTCGAATTTATTAAACGTGAATATTTCTAAAGTATTTAAGTGGATCAATTTGATCAAGATCTTGATTAGGAAAAACAAACTAATGATATGAACATTGGATGAACAAGACTTTCTTCTAATTAAAAATTTATTAAAAGTTAATGATTTACTTTGAAAGAGTAAAAAAATTATTAATAAATAAATATTATAATAATGTTAATTATAAAAGTTTTTTTAAATCCTACCTTCCAGCTCGAAGAAGTCCCACTGCATCTACAAGGCGATTCTCCAGAAGAAGTTTTTGAATCTTCTTTGTGCAATCACCTCTAAGAAAAAAAAACATAGTAAATTATATACATAATTATTTCCCTTCTACATGCGTACATTGTAACAGAATATGACTTGATTTCGTTTATTAATACGATACATTATTTAAAAAAGGTTTTTTTTTATGTGAATACCGCATAAGAGTCCCAAAACACCCCAGAACCAGTGGGACTATGGCATCTCCAATTGGGGTATTTTGTGAGGTTGAAAAGTGTGAAAAGGGAATAGAGGTTAGAAACAATGGCGGTTTGTGGTTTATATCATTGGGAGTTCAATCAGATATAAAATTTTTAAAAGCTCAAAATTATTCCCTTCGATTGGATAAAAAATTACCTAGAATTTCCATAGATTGTCATTAAAATCAGAAAAAAATTGCCGCAAGTGAATGTAACTTATTAACTTTTTTTTTAACCTCTAAAATTCCTTAGATGTATGAAAATTTTCGATATTGTTTTTTTTTCATATTAATTTTCCACAGATCTAGGGAAAATTTCCCAAACATCACACATCACTTCACCATCAATAAGCGACCTAGCGACAATTCGGCTAGTAATAAAAAGGTCTATTGCTAAATAATATAATGTTGCAAGTAAAAAAAAATGTTTTTAATGAAAAAAGGTAATTCACATTTAAAAAAACTGTTTCTGGTATACTTAAGTTGTCAAGTACTCAACTATTCGGATTTGACCACTAAATATTTTTTATTATAAAGTAATGGTCACAAAGATAATATGCGTATGTCGAAAAAATTATATTACATATTTATTTAAATCAAAGCTTACTTTTGTTTGTCAATGCCCTTCTCCAAAGTAGCATCAAATGGTAAAAATTCAGTGGAAATTTCGGAATCTCCACTAAGAAGTTCTGCCACCATGGATTGTAACTTCTCCCATTCTGAATTCTTAGCTTCTTCAGACATAGGTTTTGGTTTAACTGGTTGCTTTGCCACTGGTTTTTTTTCTTAAAAGAATGAAACGATAAAGGGGTTAATAAACCATATATTTTTTACATTTGAAAATGCATATTAATAATATTTGAAATGGTGCTTACTTCCTTTTTTGATGGCTTTGGAACGCATTTTCTTCTGAACAACAAGACCGTGTTTTGTACAGAAGTGTTCCAACATTCTCAAAAATGTGTGAGTTGTTTCAATGAGGTCTTTCAGGTAGGATCTTAAAAAAATGAAAAGTTGTAGAGAAAGTCAAATAACAGAAAAAAAATAATTAGAAGAAAACATCTTGTAAGAAGCTATTTTAGGGTGGTAAGGTTAGAGTTAGGATAGGCTATGTGAGGGTTAGATAGTAATTGTGATTGTGTGCCAAAATTGGTGCTAAAGCTTGCTGGATTTTCCTTTATATTAGAATGTATTCCAATTTTTATGATTTGTTTAAATTCATTGAACAAAAAAAATGCAGTTTTTTTGAAAGATGGATTGTTGAAGAGAAATCGAAATTATAGAAGGGAGTTGAAGTAGGAAAATAGAGCAGTTATTGAAAGGTTTTAGGTCATCAGGAGGTTATAGTATAGTAGATAATATTTGAGGATAATGAACAGAATATGAGAATATGTGGAGCTATTATTAGAGGATATGTATATTAGATAATTTTTTTTTTTAACTAGTATTTCACAGTTTAAATTAAAATTCTTGCCTGGGCATTTTTGTATCTTCAAATGATATCAACATCTGCAGAATAAATTCCCTATACTCAACAACATAGAATATGTTGCTTTTAAGGACCACAGACGACTCCTGAACGCTTTTGTCCGGGCTCTTGTCCATTGCTGACATGGTCTGCAGCAGTTCGTGGTATGCCTTCAGGGATAAGTGAAGTCTTCTGACCCATTCAGGGATCTTCTTCTTTTCCATCTTTAACATGTCATAGTTCTTCTCCATTTGTTGCTGGACATGGTGGAATGTTGATACAGACATTGTTTCACTAAAACAAATATTTATTTATTATCATCGGTGGCCAGATTTTGGGTATGTGGTTAGGATGCAAAACAAAATAACTTCTATACGCAATTATATATCTATAAGCAATTCTGAACAGAAGGCATACAGTTGGTCACTCCAGAAGAATATACATTACTGTATATTTAGAAAGACACTTAATCAGCCTTATGAAAATACAATAAAAATAGAAAATGATGTTCATATTTCTTTCATTGACTTTTTAGTAGCTATTCTAAGAAAACCACTTATAATATAAACATAAAATTTCGATAACTACATAAACACTTAAGCTGATAAAATGGGACAATTTACAAAAACTTCACAAACACAAGTTATTACGAAATAACAGTTAGCAAGCGCAAAGTGCGTCTTTTATGCCCGGCACACGACGGAAGTTGTAGCTCGCGGGAATCTGGCATTCCAAAGATCAAGTAAAGAAAATAGAAAAGTTGAAAAAAATTTCCTAATCAACTATCTTTAAAAATGAGTAGTAATTTATTGTCAAGAACTATCTTGAGATTAAAATAGAAATCTCCAACTCGAATAAGTAATCTCCATCTGTATGAAAGTTGGACAATAAACAAAAAAAGGTTTTTTTTTATTTGTTATCTATGAATTTATAAATGTTTGTACAGCCCTGAAAACAATTTCTCATTAGTAATGAAGCCCAACTAGTTTTTTCATGCACTCTGTAACAAAGTTGGTTCGAGTAAAAGAAGAAATTCAGTTTGTGATAAATGAAAAAGAGGGAAAACTCGAATGCAATAATGAATGTCTCTTTTGATAAAAAGAAGTGGAATAGTACTTTAACAGCTTTAGTTCGAGTTTGTTTTGAAACTAGCATGGCTCATGGAGCAATTACTCGTATAAGAAATAAAAATAATTAACACCATCTTTTCAAATTTATTGAAGACTTTTTAAATAAGATTTAAAATGTGATTATGGACAAATTTATCAACTTTTTATTTTAGGACACCTATATAAAAATAATACAAACTTAATTTACTCACCTTACAAGTTTCACTTGAAAATTGTAATTCCTATTGAACTCCATAAAGAATTTCATAGCCCACATGTAGTAAGTTTCATCATTCTTCTGAGCCTTGGACCTGACCAGTACATCCTTCACGTAGTACATCATTGTATTGTAAGAGGCATTCAGAAACTCGATGCAAAACTCTTTTAAGAATAACCTGTTGGATGAAATAATAAATCGTAAATAAAAAATCATAAAATGGAAACACTTTGCAATAAACGAAAAAAAAAAAACAGAGGATTTGTTATGACTCCAATTCATAATAATATTAACACATTTATTTTAAAGTTGCTGGTAAGGTTTTTTTATATCTGCCAAAAATTGATCAGGCTGCATTATCAAAAATCGTTTTTCAAAACTCTTTACAATTCATAATATGCAATTTTCAGAATTTATAATCAAAACCGTTTTGAAACAATTAAAAATATTTAAAATTCTTTGGAATGACTTAGGAGGTGGTGTTTCAAACTCTTATCACATTTGATGAAAATCAAATCGTCGATCAGCACCATTTTGATTTTTTTAAAGTTTAATGGACACCTATTCATGATGCATTTCAATTTTAGAACAAATCCTGATCGGCTGAAAAGTATAACAACGTAAGTGTTTAAATGTCAAAAACTTAAAATGGTGACGATCGACGATCATCCAATGGAATGAAAATTTGAAACATCCCAACCTTAGTATTTACAAATACGAAAATAGCAGCTGGTATATGTAATTAATTTAATTTTCAAAATATTCAGTTAATTAATTTTCTTAATAAAAATGTCTAGAAAATCAAATATTTTTTATTGCATAAGAAAATATAAGCTGCCCAAAAGAAAGTTGTTCTAAGCAAAATATTTTAATTAAAAATTTTAGAAAAGAAATATTTGGATTATGCGTCACTTTATTTAATTAAATTTTAGAAAACAAATATTTAGATTATGCGTTACTTTATTTAAATGTATCTTTTCAAAGAGTAAAAAACTAACAAGTGGCTTTGATAGATAGGATGTTGAAAGAAAACAGAAATAAGTAGGGCAAAATGGTAAGCATATTAATCCTTTGACTAGCCAAGATGGCAAACAAACCGAGAGTTTCCATGTGGGATCACTGAGTCACCCCATACATTTATCAATTATAGTTCTTTTTAAATAATGCAAATTCAAACTATTCACATTTTGCTGTCATCATGAGATTCGTAATGTTGTGATTAAAGAAGAGCAAAACTATACCTAATGGCAAAAGCAGATCTCCTTTCTCCTGAAGAAAAATCACCAGCAGGCATCTGATTCTTGGGCTTCCTGACCCTGGTCTTGTTCACACTAAAGTCGAAGTTCCTGACGCTGCTCAAAGGCTTGTGGCAGATCAAACTATTGTCGGATATTGACTTCATGTTCTGCACAACAAAGGTGCCTCCGAAGCGAGAGTGTCTGCAAAAAGAAAGGTTAACTACAAAAGTCTTGTAACATTTGCGAAGCTATTCATCAAGCAAATTATGTTTTGGCCCTATAAAAAAATATATGGGAACTTTTAATGATGGTAAGTATTTTAAATTGGTCTAATATTAAATTGACAAATAAATTAACATTGCAAGAATTGCACGAAACTAAGAAAAAAATTGCAACAATGGTATGTTTATAAGCAGGTACATGTGAGTATAAATTTCATTGAATAAGATTTATGTATTATGTTTCTAAAAAAATAACCATTTAATCAAATTTAAGTTTTTGTCCAGAGTTTTCACTTTTAGGTAAAAATTACTTTTCCATTTAAGAAAGATGTAAAACAGCCTTTGAAAAATTTTCAACTGAAAAACTTTTGTTCTGTAAAATTGGCAAAAGTTTGTAATAAAATCTCAAAACTTGATTTAGTTGTGCATTAAAAAAAGGCTTATACTTAATATGACAAGGTTTTAAAAAAATTCTACCAACCTGTTTGCTGAAAAATTTCTATTCTTTTCATTCTTCTTTTTCACCTCATTGAATCTGATAGCCAACAACTCCTGTTCATCCTTGAGCTTTTCATCTACACTTCTCTGTAGAGCCGCGTCGGCCAGACTTGTTGGATTCTGCTCCCTTAGAGCCAGGGATATTATTTCCAGAATGTGCATAAAATAAGGCTTTTCGTTTTCAGATGACATGTACAGGATGACATCAAGCAGCCCAGACTGGTTGAGCGCCCACAAAACCTGAAATATCAATACATTAATTCGATAATATAAAAAGGAGATGAGAAGAGAAAAATTACATATAATTAATTATAATCCCACATAAAATAAATTATAACTAAACAAAATCAATGATGGAATTTTCTGAATTTGACTATGCAAAATCAAGTCAGTAGAAGTTTTTATTTTATTTTAATTTAACAGAATTACCAATAAACATGCCAAATCTGCATTTATAATGCTGTTTTATATTACTATACAAACATTATCGACTTTCAAAGACTACCAGGGAAAGAAACCAAGATGAATATTAATATGACATAAGCTCATTCAAAGAAGTATAGAATGACATGTCAATGTTGAGATTCATAATGTTATTTTTGTTAAAACATCCATTTTTTGTCGACTTTACCACACGGCTATAGCATTAAGCCACATAACTATTGGTAGTTGTAGTAGGTCAAAAAAAAAAATTACTCTAAACATTTGACTCACTTGAGTTAGCATAGTTGAATTTTGAAGAGTCTTTTTTCTATATTTTCTTTCTTTACCTGATCGTGTACACTAGCATCATTGTCTGGCCTTCTATCATCATGGTCATCAGCGGGAACATGCAGAATGTTCCTGACCAAAATCAAAATCCTTTCAATGATGAGACCTGAATCTTCATCTCTTTCTCCAGAATCCTTGAAACAAATATACATGTACAGAAATTAGAAAGGTCATTATAAATTTTCAGGCTGTTTGAACCATTGAAACATAATAGAAAGAAAGAACCCCTATTGCAAAAAATAGCATTATGGAAGGAACACTAAAAACTTTTTATATAAAGGATATAGAAAAACAATATAATAACAATAACACAGATGAGGAAAAAAAAAATATTATTCATTGCGAAATAAGAGCATTTAGCTTGCAGAGGATTGAACCGGGTACCCCTGGATACAAACCAGTTGCTGCAGTGACATTCTCACAATCAGTAGTGGTTCATACATTTTTACACAAAAGTGCTATGATTAAAGAAAATCATTGGTTATATTGTTGGAGCCAAATTCTTTTTAAGGCATTTCTTTGTACAGAATCTGTCAGGTATTTGGAGCGCTGCGCCAGATTGCTGGAGATCTTTATCAATTATTTGTTGTTGTTTTGAATCACAAAAATTTAAATTACACAATCATTTTTAATCATAATACACCAGCACAAAAAAAATCACATATATTGGGTTATTGAAAAAATACATATTTTGAAGCCGAAATAGCGATTATGTGAGTGTTAGATAATTTTTCTGATCGGTTGGTGTTTCTAATGTTATTTACATAATTTAGAACTTTCCAGTTCCTGTGGTTTAAAACAAAGTTGCAACTTCTTTCATCTTACTTTAAATGAAAATTAAATTATAAACCCCCAGCAAAACCTTGGAATTATTTGCCGGGAATATAATAGTAGCCGGGAAAACAAATTCTGCAGGAGAATTAAAAGGTTTAATCACAAATTCCATTAGCGGTATTGTGTGGTAGATATCTGGGTAAGTTAAGAGCGGGATGCTTTGTGTATATTTACATTGTAAATTCATTCCAATCAGTTTCCCAAATACAAAGCAAGTTTGCGGCTAACAATGCAATTGGAACTACTAAAGTTGGGCTCTATTTAATTAAATGCAAATTGTACCAAAGAACTGTTCAGTATTTCGGTAAAGATGAAGGCAAAACTTCGCAACGCGGCAAACTTAAACGGAACAAAAGATTGGATTCTAATGAAGAACTAGTCCATAGATAAGGATTTTAAAACAAGTGTTTAACCTTTTTACTCTCAAGAATTAATTTCTCAATTCTCAATGGTTGAATTTGCTTAAACGCTTAGAGCAATTTTGAGGTTAAGTGGAGAGGATTATAAAAATGGTATGAAGAGGGTAAAAGCGCTAACATTATTCCCAAGAAATAACTATGAAACCTGCATCAAGCGCGCTTGGGGTTATTTTTAACAAAAATGGGTCTGTAAAAATCATCCAATTATCAAAGAGGATTCCATATGAAATAAATAAATTAAACAACTGCAAATATAGAACACATCTGTTCCGATGGTGGACACTGCTAGGCTGTCGGAAAAATTGACTAAAAAAAAAGGGAAGAAGCGCAACAACGGAACACCGTTAAAAAGTGAACTAGAAAGATAGCGTAGAGTGAAGTGTTTAGTGCCTTTTCTGCTGTACTAAATATAAATTTAAGGTTTTAGGTTAAGTTAGGTTACGATATCTTTGGAAAGGAAGGGAGAAGTCAGGTTGGGTTAGGTTATGTTAGATCAGATTAGTACCTTTTATTAGATTTATTGATTTTCTACCATGATGTAAGTACATCATTTTAGATTTAGTTGAGAATTATATTTCATTAGGTTATAGTTTGAATAAGGTTAGGTTGGGAATAAGATGAGATGTTAGACAATAAGATCAATGGTCTACACTTATCCATTGAAACAGGCCACTTACAATCTCCAGGATCTGCGTCAGCCGCTTGGTGAGGACGGTCCACACATCTGTGCCAGTGAAAGAGCTAGCCTTGTAGGAGGACAGGTGGGCCAGGAGTTGCAGGTAGACTCTCCGGCCACCCTTCTCCTTGGGAATCTCCTCGCGGTACAGCAGCAAAGGGGGGTTCGTGAGGTTCACCACGAGCCTGGAGGTAAGTGAATACTTATGATTTTTTTTACTTTCTTTAGTATATTAAGCAATGAATAGAAAATTCCTAAAAGTTTGATCTATACAGATTTGAAAAAAAAACTGATGTCACTAATCTAAATGAGACCTTTTGACTCCTAGGCCCCAGACAGGTAAATATTTTAACTGTCAATCCATAAAGATCTTCGATATTTGAAGAACTTTGATAAATTTCACCCAAATTAAGGAAAGATTCAGCAACAGGACCATAATAGACTTAATGTGTGATTTAACGACATATTGATGTATTAAAAAAATGAATAAATAATGTTCTAAACGATTGTAAAAAGATAGGACAGAAAAGGGGAAGGTTAGGGTCTATCAGATCTGATTATACGATTTGAAGCAATATTTCGAGCCTCAACGGACACATTACAACAAGGCGATACTGAAATTAACTACCACTCAAAATAAGGTAAAAATTAATCCATAACAAATATGCTTGCGAAAAATCCTGTATAAATTGAATCATATAAATTTTACCCGATTTAGAAAAACCCAAAACCCACGGCCCAGAGCTAAGGATCTGAACGATTTGCCACGGAAGTTGTCATACTCTTTTAGACTACAGTATTGTGCAATAGGTGTCTACTTTTTTTTCCTTTTTTTACGGTGGTATAAAACATTAAAACTTTAACTAAACTAAATCTGGTGAAAGGTCTGTACCTGGGAAAGCTATTGAACTTACCTTAGGGTGACATCAAATAACTCTGCCTCTTCGGAATGGTTTATTAAAATGGGCAGCAAATCTGTCTCCAGAACTTTGGTTTGTCCCAGATGTTGCCTAATCTCGTGATCTTCGTCATCGCGTCGCAAATATCGGATGAGATCCTTCACAGTATCCAAAGTAAATCCATCAATCAAATACTTTCCCGTCCTTTTATCGAGCGAACCCAAGGCGTTGCATGTAGCTGCAAGTTCCGCGGATAAAAGAGATGACATTTCAAGTTAACAAACAAACTTAGAGTCTCAAACTTGCATAAAATTATGTAGTCGGACGTACACCACACAAAATAAACACAAATGTAAATACTTATTTTTAGGTTATTTTTATATTGTTCAAAAACTTCACTTAAACCAGTCTTATAACATTCTTGACTGCTTTCAGTAATACGTATCACGTTTATAACAAATGTTATCCATGTGTCTATTGGTATATTACAACATCTTTTAAAAAAACATGAAACATTTCGGTAACTAAAGAAAAACCTTTTGAGATAAAGTTTTGATCGCTGGAGTTTGACAGTTGACAGTTCGCGCGGGAAAAAATATTGCTACCATCGCACAATATTAATAATTTATGCTGCCATAATTTACTTTATGAAAACGGGGCAGCTTGTTTCAAATGGATCAGCTTTTAATTTTATTGAAAAACGACACAAGTCTTTTTTTAAATCACTTAAATATTTATACACATATGGAATGTAAGTCATTGTGATATTCTCAAATTCTTACATTTTAATTTTTACTTTATAATCGTTATCTAAAAATATCTTAAAGTTACCAATCATGATTGTTTTATTTTAAAACACCGTTATCTCGAAGACTCATATAAATTAATTAAAATCGGCTTCTCACATTCCACAACTCCTTTTCAAAAAGACACTTTCTTTCACAATGAACTTAAATATTAAAATAAAATTATTTTCCTGACTAACAACATATGACGTGATTGAGAAAAAATAAAATATGTCAGAGCTAAGTACCACAAAATTTACTGGTTTTCAAATATTTTTTAATTGAAACGAAAGTTATCAATAAATCATTTGGTAAATATTTGATTATTTACCACCCCACGCATTTATTTGTATCTTCAGTTTATATTAATTTTCAAATGACCACCATATGAATCAGTGCAAAGGGGTAACGTGTAATTGCTTGATTTCTAAGCAAATACGACTTCGCTCCTTTTTATTTGGTTGTTAGAGAAAAAAGTTGTCTTTGTGAATAATATTCGTTGTTTTTTTTGTAGACATTTTATAAAAATGCAAATAAACATTCAAATGTACATAAAATAAGATAAGTTCACAAAACAGGACAAGACACGCAATAAAACTTTATGGAGCAACGTGTAAAAGTTTATGGGCGAATATCTCTGTGTGCACATCCATCATGGCGGACAAAATGGTGGTATTTTTATCTAACCCATAATAATATGACCATGTTACTTTGTATAAAATTGTGTGGGGTCGCCCAGGGGACAAACATTACATTTCCAGCAGTTTAACATAATATTTATTTTACAAGATCCACTTGAATTACTTTTATTCATGTTTATGATATTATAAAAAATGTATTATCTTTCATCGCCCTTTTCGGCATACTTAAACTACAACTTAGTCACAACGCATAAAAAAATAAAGGTCTGAATCTCTTTATGGCATGCGGGTTTGCCGTACTTTCGCTAATAATAGTTGTCTGGCACATTGTTATTTCAAAACGGATTCTACATACGAGTACGTACTTACGTAAACTGCCCTACTAAGTAAAACACACCTTATCTACCCTGAGAGTCATTTGCCAGAATGAAGGATCGGGTTTTATTTAACCTTTTAGTAAATTTGAGATTTACTGGAAGCATTGATTTCTTGCCAAAACACTCTCAGATACTTATTTTACATAAACATAACAAAAATTTTATTAAAAAATATCAAATTTGTTGTTTTCTGTTTTTATTTACTAACGGTCACTGTTTTTTTCCAGTGGCAGTTGTAATTAAACAAGCAGTATAATGTTTTACGGTGTTTATATATATCTTTTATAGTGTTTTAAATGGTATTCTTCAAGTAATAATGGAGTTTCATATTATTTTACTATTTTATTGGTTACAATGGCAATGTTATTTTTTGCACCCTCTATTTTGTAAATAGTATTAATCAAATAAAACAAGGTATTGGATAAAAGGTTTCGAAGGTTGTCTGCAAACTGTTTACTGTCAAATTATCAAAAACACTTTCAACATTATTTGCTTCTTGTTCAAACATGGGAAACTATAAATAAAACAAAACATCAAAGTGTATTACCAATTAAATAATTAGGTAATAGATAACTACCTAAAATTTTTAAATAAAAATATAATGCTAAGTGAAATTCTTTAATTCATCATATTATGATCGATTATCACTCAAATAAAAGTTGAAAATTTTAAACTTACTGACACTCGCCGGTGATGGAACAAATCTGTGTCATTTGGTGCACAGGTGTATTTCACGAAATATTTGACAATTAGTTAAATATGCAGTTCTACTTTTAAATGTTTAAAGAAAGTCGGGTAAAGAGATACAAATCGGGCATAAAATTTTGTGCATTTATAATTTATACATACAAAGTCATATTTTATGAAATAAAGGTGGTGTAATACGGAGTCTCTCCCGAACAATTAGAAATTGTGACATACCTCTTCACCTACATGCCACACAAATTACGCCATTAATATTCACATCCAAACCCACAGAAATCAGTGAGTTACTTTTATAAGGCTAACTTTGCAAGCTCTACGGGGTGTTTACCCTTCTGCATCTTTATTTTATACATAAACACTTTTTAGAACAGTGGGAAAACGAAAAGAACAATAAACAAACGCAACTCAAATTTCAAAATTATAAGTTACGATTACCAATGTATGCCGTCATAAATTGAAAGACAGTATAACGAAGAAAAAATCACCAAATTGTAGATAAAAACACAGTATTTACACAAATGTAACTAAAAACGCAGCATTTGAACCATAAGCAATGTGTTTAATCTTACAGAAAGTAAAATACTGTTTTTTTACGTATGAACTGCTCTGTTTCCTCGAAAATATCAAAAACAGTCGTGTTTTTTCAATAGAAAAAAACTATTGATGGTGCATCATGTCTTATACAAAACGTACTTCCTATATTCAATTTAATTTTGATGATTTGTATAAATACTGTGTTTTTACTTAGCAGGGCAATATACTCGATACTAAAAAATTTAGACACTGATGAAAGGATGAATTTTAGCCACTGAACAAGTGTTTATTTAGATGATTTTAGGCTTGTAAAACAATATTTACTTTACGTAATACTACGAGTACCGACAACCCTTGTTTGAATAATATTGAATAGGATTATTCTGACAACTATAATATAGTATTATGGCACAGATCATAATGTATTTGTAAATAAAACTGAATGGAACGTACAGTAAAATCGTGTTTGTAATAATCTTGTTCCACTACCCGACTTCACCTGAGATTTAAACACGATTTTATCAAAATCTATTTTTCATTGACAAATTAATGTTAAATAAATAATATGGCAGCTTACGACATCTGTGGACAGTTAAGTCGATTCTTATTTAAAAGCTCACTAAACAAATGATATTGTAATCTGAAAATATTTCATAAAAAATAAATAATAACTTTGTATAAAACCACAGATTTTATTTTATTTTTTATGACAGACCGGTTTTGCTTAGCCTAAGCATCATCAGGGTATAAAATTAAACAAAATAAAAAATACATAGTGTGTGGTTATATATACTCATACATACAGAGGAAGAACACAATATAAAATAATTATAAAAAAAGAGAACAGTTCGAAAACAAAAGAAAAACATTCAAATCATAACAAAGGAACAGACAGAAAGAGACAAATAATATGAAATGAAAGAGTCAAAACGTCAACTAAGAACGCGATAAAAGAATATAGAGAAATTTTATGAGTTTACGGAAAATATACCTAATATTGGACTAATGGACAAATGTAATTGATTAGTAAGAATATGACTATTAATTGTAATGGATTTTTTTTATTTCTAGTGCTTCTAAATTATTTAATAATCATATGAAAATATTTATTTTGACCTAGACGTTTGAAGTTTTTAATAGGACGTAGATTTTCTGATTTAATGATAAAATCTATTACTATGTCAAGACAAAGATGTATAATTTAATAGATCTATGTGAAAAGGCAGCGTAAAGAAGCTGAGGGGAAACTTGTAGGTAAAAGTCTGACTGAATTTAGCAGATTAATTGAAATTTTAGATGAAAACCAAGGTTCGACGAAAATATTTTTTGTTATTGTTTGGAATTCAGACTATTCTACTTCAATGTGAAAACTATTAAAATACGCATTGTTGAAAATAGCATGTTTAAATGTTCAAAATTTTACAGTCAATTCAATACTGGGTGTAGGTATCTACCATGAAAGATTTCAGACTTTTTAACTTTACTGATTCACAAATATGAGTACTAATCTCATCTAGTCTTACCAAGATGGTTTTGAAGGGTTCTTTTTATGCGTTTTTGGTGCGAGGTTAGGAAAACAGCATTTTATGCTACTTGAAATTATTTCTTCAAGGTGTTTCTTTTTTGTTATTTTTCTCGTATTCTACCGTTTGACCTACTATTCCTATTTTAAAATGTATGTTGTTTACACTTTCTTTCAAAATAATCTTCTTTTTTTGCTCTTCTACCCTCCATCGCTAGGCCCTTGGCGTCCAGGGGGAAAAATATGTGCTTTTGTTATGAAGATACTTTTTATTTGAGTTTCAGTTATGGTGAATGGAAGTTTTACCATTATAAAAAAAAAGGTATTAGAGTTCAGCAAATTCATGCGATTACTCCCTTTTTGTGGTTAGTAAAAAAAATACGTCGGTTTTTCAGGAAATAATTCATATCTTATTCTATAAATAGGGATGTACATAATAATTGATAACAAATGTAATTCCCCATGAAGACAGAAATATCTCCAGCCCTAAATATGTATACACCTATTTATATAAAATCGATACCTACTCTCCTAAAAACAATAAAAAGCTGTTGTGTTCTTAGTTTAATCTGCGTCAATATACAATATTCCTGACTTCCAAAATGCTAGGAGTACGTTTTAAGTCGCGTAAATACATTTGACCCCAACGACTCAAAGTTTGGATTGTGTGTACTGGTGCATAATTATTCACCTCCCACAGTGATGTTCTTGCCAAACGTCACCGAGAATCAGCCTGTTGCCTTGTTTCGAGAAAGGGATAACGCTGTAAGTGAACTTTCAAGAGAATAATTTAATATTTTAAAATGTTATACGTCTATTCGAAAAGTTTTCCGGCGTGTTATTTTTATTATATTAAAAATAAATTGTTTTTTTTTAATTTTACTGGATTTTTTTATGAGATCGAATAACAAGTTCGAAACATGCTGTATGCAATCAACGCACCTGTATGAGAACTGTGTTTGGGCCAACTCTGGTTGAAACTAGAGGAAGACAGTAGAAAACTACAGTATAAAACTAAACTATGTCGCGCCGATGGTTATGATAAGAGAATCGAGCCCCAGCTGCTAAAGCACAGAGCTCTAGTACCACGGTCGTGGACTTTGGTAAAAACCTTTGGGTTCCAAGGATTTTTTTTTTTATCGGATGACGTGCACCTTTGTATATCAATTCGTATACTTTTCGTATCTACCCAATTTACTGAATAGCCTCTTTTCCCGGATCTGCTTGGCAGCGCCGTATCCACCATACGTTAAAACTGTGCAAAAAAACATAGGCGTTATCTCTGAAAGGGCGCCGTGAAAATAAAGATCTTATTTAAATTTACTTAAAATATTTTCTACACCATATGAAAAATTCCTTTAAAATTATCCACATCATGGGATGAATACGTTTTCTATTGCGCTAGCAACATCACTGTGCATCCAACGACTATTGAAAATGTATAGAAAAAAGTTTTCGACTCGGTTTTTTTTTACGAATTGTATAATAGTTATTTCGACGTAAAGTCTGTTTTTCAATAGTGTATTATACGTTAAAATCGATGCGATCTAAATACTATAACCAATCAGCATGCCCGTTTTTTCTTCCCGGCGCCGGCGGTCGAAATGAGCCATTAGAGATGCTACATATTCTTGTCCCGGTGACATTGTACCGGTGACTTTGTGCAATATTTGATTTTTGAACTCGTTTGTATATTTTTTTGGGGGTTTTGCTTTTAATCATAACAAACTTTGGTAAAATAAAAATATATCATAAATGAAATCCTATGTCCCCCTATCGGCATTCCTGCTAGAAATTGGTAAATGGTTCCAAAAGAATTTCCTGGTAATGACAGCCCATTTTAGATATAAAAATTACTAGGACGCAGTTGTTCTGATAATATTATTGTCTTATGTCGTAGGAAAATAAACTCTAAAGAGAACTACTTTACAGTTTATTCTCGTAAGAATTCGTGAAATAGAACAAAATTCGAGCATTTCTCGGTTTCGGGATTCGTTTTACATTTTTGTTCGGTTTTTCGATCTATTGACAACTAGACAATTTCCAAGCTGTCAATTGCGCTGCATAAATTATAAATTTATTTTTAAACTGTTTGAAATACTTTACCGTTGTGTGCTTTTAGGTGTTTTTGGGGTGGGAGGGCGCGATCGGTACTGTAATCGATACTGCACAGGACGCGAGATGTCGTGGAATCGACCCTGCTGTTTGGGGATGAAGCAGGAAGTTACGATATACCTAACCGATCACCGTGAGCAACCTGCTTGACTCTGCAGAGAAGGGTGGCTCGACTGATTTACAACACATTGTTCACATTTCAATCGGCATCTCCTTTGTACAGACGAAATATTCCCGTTCAGAGGAGCTACGTACATTGTACCATTGATTCCCTACGCTCCGGTGCACAAAAGCAGAACATCAGAGAATACAGCGATAAAATGTGGCATTTCTGGTGAGGTGTCACGTCGTACGAAACAATTTATTTTGATACCTATAAAAAAACTGGACAGATATTTTCCTTCTAGAATCTTCAAGTCCATTGCTCCTATTTAAATTCATACTTCCCTATTTATTCCCTTGACATGACAAACCCCGCAATTTATCACAAGGGGCACTTAAACAATGCAGATGTGCCGACACTTGGGTACAAATATACCCCAGGGTTCGTTTTATACAATATTGGCTAGGAATAATCTCAGAATGAAATGTTCTCAGAATTTCTACAGATTAATTAGGACCGACTTCTTGTTATTTAGGCCATAATGCTGACCATAAATTGCGGGTAAACCTCCTGCTGTAGTCGAAATGTGGCGACTGGGAGTGTTGAATAATTTATAATTTACATGCACTTAAATTTCATTGCGTTCTTGTCGTTTACGTACCTACTTAATTCTATATTTTATGGCGCAGAACAATAATAATATTAACAATGAATGTATATAGCCCAGTTTTGTGATAATTCACCTGAAGTGCGCTTTACATTAAATTATCTAACCTACTATAATAACGAGAAAATAATATACAACAGATATGTACGCAAATAAACACTATCTAAAATCATGATCACTATCATAAATTATGAAAAAAATAGACATGGGTATAACAGTACATGTATACATTAACAGATTAACACTCTCCCGTTCTGAAGGGAAGTTCTAATGTCACCCCGAACGATTTTTTGTGCGATATCTAAGATAAAGATTACTGAAATATTATAAATATACTTCTCTCTAAGTATTAACCGTTAATTGCCAGTAACTGATGATTATCAGATACGGGCAGGGTCCGAAAAACATTCCTCCAGCTATCTTGAACGGTGGGGTTCTAAGGGTGGTAGAAGAAACCAAATATCTAGGGCGCATCATCACCAGCAAGCTAATGAATGACGACGACATCGACAGACAAAGGCGAGCACTCAGTGTGAAATCAAACATGCTCAGTAGAAGATTTCGGCTCTGTAGTCCACCAGTGAAAAGGACACCCTTCCTGGCGTTCTGTACTACCCTGTACGCGTACGAGCTCTGGACCAATTTTAAGAAGAGTAGCATGGAAAGGCTTCGGATCCAGTACAACAACGCCTACCGCATGATGTTCAGTCTTCCCAGGCACTGCAGTGCTTCCGGTATGTTCACCGAGGGGCAAGTTCCAGGATTTGCAACCCTTATGAGAACCAGGGTAGTAGGAATGCGGGAAAGGATTAACAACTCCAGAAACGACCTCATCATGGAATCCCGTCAGATCCCGGATTTAAGCATATAAGCGCATTGGAGTAAATTATTGGCCCCATTAATCTTAACGCTGCCAGGATGAACTCCATCTTGGTGGCGTTTTGCAGAAACGAGGCCTAATATCCTCCATTCATATTTTTTACTCGTATTATTTATTTTATTTTTATTCATGAATTTCTGTTCCTTTTTATTTGTTAATATTATTATTACTATGTATTGATATCAATTATGGAAGGTATTGCATTGCACTACTCCTGCATACCTTCTGGAATAAAACTTTATTATTATTAAAAAAAAAATTACCTAAGATCGTATCCTCAAAACGCTGTAAGCAAGGTCTAATGGGGTAACTACGTCACCCATTTCGGAACGTACATTTGATTACTTAAAGGTACGGAAAGATTAAAAAAAAAAACAATTTACTAGAAACTGAGGATGTAAATAAACCCATAAGAGTATGTAAATATATAAACATTTTTTTTTTAACCAAAGAAAAGGAAATAACATGATAAGCTAAATACCTTGATACGTAAAGTAGTGTTGTTTTAAATTTAATAATTCTGAACGGTCAAATAGAAAAATAACACCCCCCTATTAAATCATTCTCTGATGAGAGCGAACTGACGCGGTAGACTAGCGACTAGCGGGCATATCCCTGTCCGTCAATAACTGGAACCTATTTTTTACGTCGGTTTTTTCAGTGAGCTCTTTCGTTTAATTCCGAAATACAAAAGAACTTTTTTGTCTGGAAATATAATTCAAATAGAGTTAGTAGATAGTTTTATAGCAAAATTATTAATATCGAAATATTTTGCACAATATCAGCATTTTTCGAAACAAAATAATTTTCAGTTTTATAATATTTAAGATGTTGTGTTAAATATTAATTTTAATTTGAAATCTGAATTTCTTTACAGTTCTCTAAAGATATCATAATTGTGATAAACTAGTAGATCCAAAAGAAAGAAATGAAAAGCACAATGAATAAAACAAAGATATTAATATCAAAAAATATATAAATAAATATTAATCAATTAATATATTTCTGATCTTAAAAAACGTATTCAAATGGAGTTTCACTAGGAACGCTCTCAATGCGTGGTTTTTACACCTACACACCAACCTATCATTGTTCAGCAGTAAATCGAGTATGGCTGGTAAAAAGGTTTTGAAACATTATTTATTAAGTTATAAGAAATATTAATATTTCACTTTCTTAACTAACATTATATATTTTTTTAACTTACATTATTCCTTAACTTATGTGCATCATATCAATAATAGAAATATTGTTCACTTAGCTTGAGATTGAACAGTTTTTTGTTGTTCTTATGTTTATTTGATTTTCTGTTCAGGCTATCGGGAAGGAGATTGTATAGTGCACTCCCTCATGCCCTATGCTCACTTTACCACTTTCAGTCTTTCCTGTATTCGTGTATTATTTATTATGTTTCCTTGTGTAGTGTTATTGTACCTGTGGCGTTATTATAAATGTTGTTTTGTGTGAACAAATCCATTTTGTGGATTGTTAGACATATTTTGTACTCGTATTTATAATTTTCTGATTTTCCGGTATTTTTTTACGTAAGTATATGTATTATAATTAAAAAAAGGTTTTTTAAACTCTATTCTGTATTATTTCTTCAAATGTATATGAAATAGTTTGGGCGAGACTGGTTTAAACTCTAAAATCAAACGCGAGTGTTGGACAAGATAAAGTAAAATGTACGACAGTACAAAAACTTGCCCCGGTTCTAAAACACCTATGCTAATTAAATCAACCTAAGCTTAAAATAAGGTTCATGTCCAGATAGTTAAAGATAGAGAACAGCAAATCCTTTTCCCAGTATTTAAAGGTTGCTAAAAATGCATAGCTCCAAATACAAGCCTATCTCTGTCCTACCGATTGTCTAAAAAATATTTGAAAGGGTAGTTAATTAAGCTGTATATATGTTATTCGTCCCAAGATAGTGTACCTGTGTGAAAACTCATAGGAGCATTGTTTGAAATGCCTATATCTATGGTTTGTATTCACATCTGAAGAGCCAGGCTTCCTAACTGTCCTCTTCGCTTTCTACTTACCGTCTACAAAACCTTTCAGCTCACAACATTAGAGTCGGGGTTATCTAAATTCCATTGACTTCAAGTGGGCAAATGTTTTCACTCTTAATTTAAAACGATATATTGTTTATTTGTTTCCTGGCTAGTAATCACATGTTCCCATATTATCTTCAGATACCTTCCAACCAATTTGGAGTGGTGAAATATTAGCCTTCCGACCTCCTCTTATTTACTGTCTTCCCACCCTCCCTTAGGCCCGTGTGGTTTCCAATGAGAATCATTCTTCGTGCTGTGAAAGCTTTCCTTAACTAGGCTATGTAAGTCACTGCGGTATTCTAATGTGAAGCGTCTTAACGCAATCAATTAATATTTATCTCAATCGCAATGGAAAAGGATTTCCTCTGACGAATAATCTTCTGAGAGTGCTAAGTGTTCATTTTACAAATTTATTCAACATTTCGTGTATGTGTACAATTATGTATTTGGGACAGACGTTTATTGAAACGGAATGTCAATAATATATGGAACTGAGTACGTCAGTTATATAAATATCCAGATATAAACGAGCTAGAGAAACGCATATTATAGCTTAACTCCCGCGTAGTTGCAGCGCTTTTTTCGAATGCCGAATTCGCACTTACGCTATCCTTCTAAAGCACTGATTTCCTGGTTTCAAGGAGATACTAAAAAAATGTGACAGGTCCTCATTTCGGTCATAATTTAGGTATATTTTTTTTTATTGCCCTCTAACTTTTTGGAAATCTCAGATTATGTATTTCACACAACTAACACAAGCCATGTTGAAATAAAAAAATATTATTATTATGACAGCTAACTAAGTTGCACTGATGAACGCTAATGAACTTATTCATGGTTTTTTGGTAGTTTTTTTTATTTATTTTTATAATTCAATTGAATTAAATTTAATATTTTAGTTATGCTATGCTTAGTGACAGCTTATTCGGCGTTTAAGGCCATTATCAAACCAGATACTGAAGTTATTGAGAACTCAGATAAAAGAACCATTTACACGCCTAATAATCCTTACAGTATTATAGAACGACTTCTTTCATTTACTCGCACTAAAACAAGTATTGCTTAAGTTGTCAACAGGTTTCTTTATGTCGCATTCCTGGTAAACATGTGAATGCCAACAGCTATTTGGATGAAACTTCTATTTTAATTTATTACTAACAGAATCATCCCACCGATTTTAACGAAATATTTGAGACCGATTGTCTGCCAACGTATCTTGAGTGAAAACGTACGATTTCCGTTGAATAATGTTGGTTCTACCCGTACTTGTTATTAAGTATTGTCCGTGTATTAAGTGTTGGACATGTTTTCACGTGGGTAATTTTTCAACTTGCCAATAGCAGGGGCAATCATTCAGTGACCGTCATTGGCTTGAAAGATTCTTGGTATTGAATCCCTATGACACACTTTTAAGACAACTCAATTTTATTACGGAACTTCATAACATCAAATTAATGATGTTATTAAGCCACTGCAAATGTCCCAAAAATTTAAATCTAATGTTTTACCGTTAATTCCTACCATTTACCGAGATGGTCGTATAAAAGTCCGACATAGTTAGATTAAATTAGAATAGGTTAGGCTTGGTTTGATTTTGGTAAGTTAGGTTAGGTTAGGTTTGGTTAGGAAAGGTGAGGTTAGGGGTTTACAGACATGCGGATTTAACCGGAGCCTATCAAAACCAACGGTTTGTAGGCACTATCCTGTCTGACAAAAGCCGTGTCAGAGGAAATGATAAACAGATGACTAAGTATAGGGGGAAGGGGGAGGGTGAATTGTAGTTTAAAGTTCAGTACTGTTTTTCGTAATGTTATTTATTTGGAATTTATTTCGTAATGTTATTTATTTAATAGAATAACCTTTGCCCAGAAATTATTTTTGGGGGAGTTGGTATTAAGGAGATTAACCCTTATCTTGGCAGTGTAACATATATTTTACACCAACTTTCCTATGTTTTAATATTTTTAACAAATATTTAAATATTTTTATTAATGACAACACTTTAGAAAATCTCTTCTTTATCGTCCTGTCAATTGCTGACACCTATGACCAGTAAAAAAAATGGAGCTTTTTATCTTATCTTTATACTTATATTATATTTTTTACCTTGCCACGATAAAAGTTTAAGGGAAAATATAATAAAATAACTGGTAAGTACATTCAGGAAATACACTTAATTAAATTAAATTATGTTAGGTTAGTTAAAAAGCTTGCAAATTCTTGCACCATGGACTTTTACACTACCATTTCAGTAAATGATGGTGTAAATTAACCAGTAAAATCTAAAATATACAGTTTTTCAGGCTTTGAAGGTAGCAAGACTCGGCCAGTACAAAAAGTGAGTTCTCACCAACCTCTAAGTCTCGAGTAAAATATTTACAATCCATGTTGTCTCCGTGTAGGTGCCGTGTGGTGTGTAGACATAACTTCCCTTCCTCTGGCTACGAGCGCCCTTGTCAGCCATGAAGTATGTGAGGATAATGCATTCGCTGCATTAAGCAGGCGTACAAGCTAAACTTTTCGCATCATTCTTGTTAACATACTCCTCGGGTGAATGCCTTCCCTGGCCGGGAGTTCTTGGGAAACTTTTATCCCCTGTTTAACAAAATGTTTAAGACTCGAGTCAGCCCTACTTACGGCTGGTTTCAAGTTTTACAAACCAGTTTTTGTACCCTTTTAGTTTACTCAGATGCACTGTTAGACGTGTGAATTTATAACTACTGCATCTTTTTGCGATAAAGGGGTATCGTTTTAACACATGTTGCTACCCTTCAAATAACAACATCTGTGTTACAAAGTACTATTACATAGCTCAAAGAAGAAATAATATATCTGCAACAATTGAGGTAAATAAATGGGATAAACATCAACGTTCGAAACTAATGCAAACTGTCATCATAGTGATGACATGGGTTTCAGTAAGTTTCAAGGCTTTCCGTGTATGAATCTCCTTCGGTAGCTGCAAAATGCTTAGATGTACGCTAAGATACTGCACATGTCGTTTTGGAAGAGATTGAAAAAGCAATGGTGTAACCTTTTGTCAATAATTAGAGTTTTTTATAATCAATATTCCTGAAAATTGGCTCTTTTAATGCTAAAAACGATTTCGACCAACACAAGCAATTGTCATTCGGGTGTCACTCGGATGATTTGTCGGAAATGGCCGAAAGCAATGGATTTCTGGTTCGAGTCGGTCGACATCGACACTCGACCCCGCTCCCCTACCACTTCCCGCGCTGAAATAATAGTTTACACGGACTTTGCAAGGGACGCGGACTCTATTTATATACCCCAATGTCTGCAACCTGTTCTTACTACTCTTCGAACACCTACATCTTGAGGTTAGATTTACTCCCTTAATTATAAACATGTTGTAAATTTTACGCGTGACGTAAGGTAATAGCGAAAAACTTGATTTATTACTACGGTTTATGCCCCTAATTTAATGACCTACGTCTGGCTTAACTAAACCAACGTTGAACCGGCGCGTGAAAATCATGAAGTAAGGCGCATGAAGTAAGACGGTAATAGTACATTTTAATCATTCCTACAACTGGTTGAAAGATACTTTCAGAACAGAAACCTTGCCTGAAATGGATTTACGTAGGTATGTTTAGGAGGCAGATCTGAATAGACAGGTACTTCGATCCTTTATTCTAACATACTCTGCTTCTCTTTCTCAACCCCTTCAGCCTTACAACATTCCAAGATAGATGTTTCATGCTTCCTTTATATCCGATCATGTATAGATCATAACTATTACAAAAAAGCACAGTTTTTGTTCAAGGTTGGCTTAAAATAATATTATTTACGAAGAAATGAAAAAAATAACTTTGTGTGATACCACGGATATTATTTGAATTTTTATGACCGACCGGTTTCATCAGGGTATAAAAATAAACTGAAACCTTCATAAAAATTAAAATAAAATCCATGGTCGTATACAAAGTTATTTTTTCATTTCTTTAAATATGTCAAACAACAAAGTGATTGGTTTTCTGCGAAAATATGATTTATGCCTACCTCTTTTTATATCGAAATACCGTTTTTTGCACGAAGGTGTACAGGAATCTAGCGCCCCTGTTCAGATATAGATACGAAAATATTGATAACAGTTTTTTTTCAATCTTATCTCCCAAACCCAAAAAAGTCCTCCATCTGCCATAATTCAGTGACAATCACAAAAAACCCGTACCAGAATAAGAACACCCTGTATAGCCTTATTATTATTAGGGTGCATTTTTAAGAACACTTTTTTCATCTTGCCGCACTTTTTTTCCTCCCCCTCCCCAGAAACGGTGCCAATTATTATTCTTGCTAAACCTACATCTTGTGAAAGCAGAAGTAATGAATCTTCCCCGCAATCAGACGACAAAGAAACGTCAGGCGTCGACCAATTACCGCGCATCCATCACCCACCGGAGATTCAGCAGACGGCACTTGACAAAAGGGGAAAAAGTACAAGAGAGCGTACAATATAAAATCGTTTTTTTATAGTTTATTTTTAGTGAGTGTGCTTATATTCAAAACGTTTTTCGTGTTTTCTTGGTGCGTTAAATCCAGTAAGACTCTTTTTTTAACGTGGTCGTAATCGGTCAAAATTATATGGGGTAACTTGAGTAGATGTCGGAGCATTAAAATCTATATTTTCTTCAAGCAAATGAATGGGATTCATTAATTAAACGACGTACCATAGTACAAAAGGTCGCGTAAAGCTTACACAACTGTTCTAAAAACGTGAACTAGAAAACGGTATAAACTGACAACTCACAACTGTACTTAGAGGTGCATAAGTATACTACGTATTGAACATTTATTTATTTTATATTTGCAAAAACAATTTTACACCAAAACATTGCAAAAAACACAAAAATGGTAATAGTAATTTTAGAAAGATTAAGGTAAGAATAAGTTTAAAATAACAATAAAATAGTTTGCAAGAAGTACATAATATAGTAAGAACTTAATAGCTAGTTCTTGTTTAAACATAGCTCGTGTGAAAAATGTCCAAATTTCCTGCGAGGAAGTTAATTAACCTAGTTAGTCCTCCCAGGGCCATCACCATTGGTAAATTAGTCTACACCTGGGAAGAAACAGAAGCCGGTGTTGGCGGGCTCGCGTGAAATTATCAGGGACATAAAATTTAATTTCCGCCATGTCAGGTATTAATATCTTCATTGCTGCAATCCCTGAAGAGTTCTGGTTGACTTCAGGAACCGCCTCCATTTTTTTGCTGACTCCCTTAAATTGTCTAAGAATACGATGTTCACCTCCACACCGTCTAACTACCTAAGCATAGACACCCTAGAAGCTCCTCCGTCCTGCAAGTTTATTAAAGAGAAGCCTCTTTAGCCTTCTTTCTTCCATTTCTGCACAACTCTCCTGCCCAGCGGAGCTTACCCAGTTTTACAAACCTTACTATTGAAGGAATACTACTCGTTTTTACAAAGTTGTAAAACATTGTTGTGAAATGAGTAGAATAAAGTACTTTGTTGTCAATGTTGCATTATTCTTCGAGCAAGCATCCCGCCAGACTCTACTTAACTTACCAAATTAGCTTTAAAACGAGTTATGATTTTCAAGAGGGAAAATAAAATTTTAATGGGCATTGCAACACTGTAACTCCGTGCAACGAAAGTACTCGAGCACCTCAGCCGCCTGAGTAGGTAAGTTCCGGCGTTTTCACTCACAAGACGAGTAGAGGTACCTGCCGCGCGGGTGTCGGTATGACGATTGTTCCGCCCCAACCCTAGCCATTACCTTCGTTTTTCTCCGCCCATCCCTAGCGTAACCGATTTCCGCCGCCTCGCTGTCGTGATTCCCGCGCCAATTTTTCGCTTTCCCGCCGAGATGTCTGCCGCACGAGGACTGCGCTCGTTTTTCATCTGTGTACTGCTGATGTAGGATTGTGAAAGTGTGGACTTAACAACACAGTGATGGACATTTTTTTAAATGAATTATTATAGGTTATTAAAGAAATGTCGTCGCTGAGAATTCAAAGGGGTTGAAGCGACACTTTGGTCAAAAATTAGTTAAATTTGCGGTTTGTATCAGTTTTATTTTCTGACTCGAATGCACTGACTCTTGTTTGATTCTGAAGACTTTTGTAGCTCTTCAGCCATCTAACATATTTACCATTATTTTTATTTTTTTTATTAATTACAATATAACATTTAGAAAAACAGATATGGTAAAAAACAATAATATTTTATTCACAGTCCTCCTCACTAAGGATTCCTGTTCCGACAGAGACTATAGGTTGCTGCGTTGGTATCACTGGTTCTATGATTACTTCATAACCTTCATAATTTCTTCGTCTTTATGGTTATTTATTCACATTTTCATGTTGCTCTTGAACATTTGCATCTCGTGAGAATGCTTACCTCAAGCGACCGAAATTTGGAACTTTTTACCTTTTTGTCGCTTCAGGTAACTCAATAAAAACATTGTGTTACCTGAGTTAACTATTTTTATTTCAAAATCCAACCAGGTACTAAAGACCTATAATTTTTTTGTAAAACAAACAAAAAATTTTAAAATGCTCTGGTGTAAGCTTCCCAAAACGGCGCTTCAGCCCTTTTGCCTTTCGGCAACGATATTATGATACGATTCGGTATTTAGAAAAAACGAAAAGAAGAAACGTCTGAAAGATGCGTCTCCCTATTTCTCTCCGATATGTCTACAATTAACGTTTTTTTTTTCAATACCAAGGAATTTTCAGAATCAAAAGGTTGCATGTCAATTTAATTAATGCAATTCAACTCACGTATCAACTAAATTGGCTCTTTCACCCAATATAAAACGAAAGTCTAACAATTTAAAATGTGTCTACAAATAAAGCCTTCGTCATAAATACATGAGATGAGTAGGCACTTTTCAGATAGCAAGATATTTGAGAGAATCTTAAATTCTTCCGATGCGGATGGTTGGATTTACGACATCTGGCAAAACGGATTATGACAATTGGTATGTTTCTCAAATGAAAATGTTTCGAAAGTATGATTACTCTGATGAACGCAATGGTTTCGATTGGACCCAGTAGCCAAAGTATATTTTTTTCTTGTAGTTCTTTTCCTATTGAAGGTTGGCGACAGTCATTTTGAAAGTATCGCACATTTCTGAGGCATGGAGAAGAGAAGGAATAATCACATTAGTCTAGTCCATTGGATTTCTCTGAAATGACAATTGCTCTCTTCTGATTCTGCCAACTGATCAACATATTAATATGATTCACTATTCTCCTAGATTTTTTCATCATTCAACTTGCTAGGGGTCCAGAGCTCGTGGGAGATAATTCGTACAAAAGCAACAAGGTGCAGAGCAAGAAAGTTCTTATCTTTCAATTCCACTGGGAGAATATGTAGTGTTTTAATATGACCTTTTCAGTAACTAGCAATTTTTGCTTGTTGATAAATTATTTTTAGTAGATTGTGAGTGAGTGATTTCACACGGGTCTTTGATTGGATTTGTGGCTGAATTCTGGTCTTGAAACCAAAAGGTTCAGGTTTTAACCCCTTAATCCTAAAGATACTATTCTGTTGCTCTATAAAATGTACCGACCAGTGTTTGAGGAATTAAAATAACATAGTTGGGGAAAATGCGGCCTGTGGGACGATTGGGTCAATTTAAGCTTCTTCATTCAATCAACAAAATAATTTTAAAGTTTTATCTAGCCATCTAAGGTATGGAAGATGATACTTTTTACTGCGAATATGGACATTTGAAAATATATTTTAAAGAAGGAATGAAGGAGCTTGAATTGACGCAATTTTCAAGATGCATTTATCCCAACTGACCTTAGTATGAACTTGCAATATGAGGTGATATTTCATATAAATGGGACTATATAAATTAGTCAAGTATTATTATGTGATCATCATCATCAATGCTTCAACCCTTCAAGAGTTCTGGTTGTTTCGAGGAAACGCCTCTACTCCTCCGTTGTTTCTGCTGTTTCCCTCCAATTCCTCCCAGTTAATGAATGCGGTGTTTACCTATGTTTAGGCCTACCAAAACTCCTTCATCCAGCACTCTTATTATGGAGAAACCACTTCAGTGGTTCTTCCATATGACCTCTTTTTTCAAGTGGTTAAGACGCTCTACTGCGAATCCAGAGGTCGAGGTTCAAATCACGACAAGCGTAAATAAATTTTATTTGTAAATAGAACATATATACTTTGTTTTTAACCACTTTTTTATTTAATATTTTGTCTACCGGTTTCGGAAGTACCCTTCCATCATCAGGACAATATTAAATTAATCTGAAATACAAAATACTGAGATAAATATACATATTTAGGAGTTGGAAGGAGAAGGAGTAATTGATGAAATTATGGGAATAACAGAGCGGTTTATTGGAAAAATATTTAGGATAGGACTATAAGATAAATTAATTTGATTGTTTAAAATATTGCATTTACTGTTTAATGATTTTCTAATTTCTAGTGCTTCTAAGTTATCTAATTTTATCCCTTTATTGCAACGGTGAAGAATTTTAACCCCTGTATCTCTATTAAAATCATGATTAGTAGTAATGAGGTGATTGGCGAACTCTGAAAAATTATTGTTTTTTAAGCATCTTAGATGTTCACTTATTCTAATGTTTACACTGCGAGATGTCTTACCTATATAATATGAAGCACAATTATTACAAGAAATTTTATAAATGCCAGAATGACTTAATTTATTATCTCTATCTTTAGCATTTTTCAATAATATACCTATGCTATTATTTGTATAGAACGCGGGTTTAATGTGGGTAGGCAAATTTCGGGTACTAAGTGAAGAGAAGTTAGATATATATAAGATTCTACGCCATTGGAAGGGATTATTTAAAATATTATTATTATTTTTATATAAAAATGTATTAGTAGTAAGTAATACATTTTTAATACCATAATTTCATCAATTACTCCTTCTCCTTCCAACTCCTAAATATGTATATTTATCTCAGTATTTTGTATTTCAGATTAATTTAATATTGTCCTGATGATGGAAGGGTACTTCCGAAACCGGTAGACAAAATATTAAATAAAAAAGTGGTTAAAAACAAAGTATATATGTTCTATTTATAAATATGGCAAGCCACAAAGTTAATGCTTTTTACGAATATATAAATTTTATTTGTGTTATTTCATAATGAATGCATTTTTTTCATAATATAAAGTATATTTACGGCCCATTCCAGAGTGGTAAATACTTTCAGTATGACCCTGGTGAAAGACCATCATTCAAAATCGAAATATTGCTTGAAATGGCTTTTTGTCCCACTGCCTCAAGACGGTTGGGAGTAGTTGGGACTTTTGATCGGTATTCCCTTTTTTTAAACCATGCATGTCCTGCTTAGAGAAGCATATAGAATATTTATGATACAGGTACGGCAATATGATAGAAAAAATTATTCAGTACATGCTAAATAATCTGAGACTGTAGTCCAGAACAGAATTGCAACAAACGCAGCCTTTCCGTGATATGGAGATTTGTCGTGTTGTACGGAAATTTATTTAAGATACATAGTATGTGACCATTCACCCACTGCTAAGCAAAGAACATTAATGAAACGAGATGAATAATAGGCAGATAACTTTTCATTAGTACAGAGCTGATTATCATAACCATACACATCGTCGCCGGAAAGGCAAAAGGGTTGATGTGCCATTTTGGGAACTTTACACCAGGGCACTTTAAAGTTTTTTTTGTTTGTTTTACAATAAGATTCGCAAGTCTTCAGTACCTGGGTGGATTTTGAAAAAAAAGTTAATTCAGGTAACTCAATACTCTCACTAAGTTGCCTGAAGCGACGAAAAGCTTAAAAAGACCCAAGCTTGTATCGCTTGAGTCAAGCCTTCTTCCAAATAGTAAATATATTATAGATGGCTGAAGCGCCACAAAGGTCTTTAGAATCACACGAGAGTAAGAGCATACTAGAAAAAAAACTGATCCAAACTGCATACTTTTCTCAACTCATTTTTGACCAAAGCGTCGCTTGCGCTTTTTCGCCTTTCCAGCGACGATACGTTTTTTTTTAAAATCTGTTTTATATTAATTTTTTTTAATATTACTTTAAATAAATAAATAACTGAAGGTAAAAAACTAGATCAAATGAGCAAAAGCAATGAGTCAAACTTTCTACCTGATGCCTATATTTTACTATCTCTTTATATCTCCTATAAATGGCTGTATCTATCAAGCCCCCTCCCCGATTCCCTCTTAACCCCCTATCAGCTGTTACCCTCTGCAACATTAAAAAGCCGGCGCTCAAGTTAGCGAGAAAAAGTTGACATTATTAAAACTTCCATCCCGGTGCAGTTAAACATCTGTCGTAACATTGTACTCGTATGTCAGCTCTTGTTAGAAACTTTACTATTTAGTATCGAATTCGTTAACTCAAATGTTTTGTGCTTAACTAGGCCTTTAAAATACGCAATTATTTGGAGATTTCTTACTTAAGCATGATAAGGAAAAAAATATGTGTAAAATCTATAGGTATATGTAAGAGTGAGTATATATTTGAGAAAATACGAGTGCATTTTCAAAGGAAAGATAGGTGCTTAATAATCAGAAAATCAGTAAATATTGCGAGATTATTTTAACATATTTACATACTAAGATACCATAAAACTTTTTAATCACTGTAATTTCTAGAACGAGAAGCAAAATAAAATATATTGGATTAGCACTTCGCTCCACGATGGATTTGCCATGGTGAGAGCTAGGGATAAATGGCTTTATATATACAGTCAGGCACGTTTCTACTGTCCTATTTTACGGTTACCGACAACACGAGTTCGAAACATCAACTCGAAATTATGAAATTGAGAAAGTTAAGATTGTTTGTTTTATGTTTACGACAAATTTCGAAATAGTAGTAGTTCGGAAAGTACGCACAGCGGGCTGCTCCTGTGTTGAAACCTACATTTGAAACTTCATGGGAAACCAATTGCCAAACAAGCCAGGTAACCCATAAATTGATTGAAAATCTAGGAATATCTTCAATTTATAACGACCGATACCTTATTTTTTTTTTTTATGTAATTCAGTTGAATTAATTTTAATATTATTTTTATTTAGTTCTCCCATTTTTTTGTGTTTTTTTTTAAATTTAGTGGACAGCTTTTACGGGGTTTAAGGCCATTATCAAACTGTCTGATAGTGGCATTAAACGCCGAAACAGCTATCACTAAAAACAAAAAACTAAAAATTGCAGAAATAAAAATAATAAAAAATATTTTAAAAAGAAAGGGGTGTGAAAATAATATATAATGCGAGAGTGAATGGAAGAAAAAGTCGAGGACGCCCGAGAAAGACGTGGCACGATCAAGTAAATCAAATACTTGGATCGGGTCATGTGAAGAGTCAGAATAACAGAAGAGTATGTATGAATGTGAATGAAGCAAGGAGTGTGTGCCAAGACAGAGTTGTATGGCGGTCCATCCTCTCTACCTACCCCTGCGGAGAAACGTCGTGATGGGTAGTTAGTTAGTTAAATAATAATAATATAAAAATTAACTGAATTATATAAAAAAATAAAGCTTATTTCAAGAGAGATTTTTTGTAAAAATACCTAATTATTTACATTGTTACGAAGGCAAGAAATGTGTTTTCAGAATTCAATGTTTTGCGTGAAAATTTTCCAGAATTTGGTACGACGTACAAATTTCCTAGAATCTTTAGGGAAACATAACATATTTTACAAGAAAACAAAAATGATTATAATTATTTTGATATACAATATGAATAAATTTGCTCTTCCATTTTATTCCTCTAGCATAAGAGTACATTCCTAGTAATTAATTAACTAATTAACCGTCTTGTCTCTTTCCCGCAGGCGTTGGCGGAACGAGTGAAATCACACACACCAAAATACTCGTCTATTTTCGACTGCCTACAAGACACCCCTAATTGATTTGATTAACTTGATCGCGTCATGTCTTTCATGGACGTCTCTGATTCTCTCCTTCTTCCATAATACTTCATCGTCTGCAGACGTTATTCATTCACTAGCTGTACATGTCCAAACAAAAGATCCATCCCTTTCTAGATCTCTTTTCTGAGATATAATTTCTTCATAAAGGAAACATAGTGACATGACGGCCTCGTGGTCAAGCGGTAAGACGCTCTATTACGACTCCTGAGGTTGCGGTCTTAAACCCGGCATGCGCAAATAATTTTTAATTAATATGTGTCATTACATATTTAATTTATATAGAATAATATAAAGTATATTTGCGGCACGTTCCAGAGTGGTAGATACTCTGTATCGCCCTGCTGAAATACCACCATTGAGAATCGAAACGTTGCTTGAAAGGCTTGAGCCGTGTTTGGTGACCAGATCTGATTAACCAGGAACTTTCTTACCTTCCTCTTCCCCATCTTCTTACCTTCAGCCTCATAACATACTCCGATTGGGGATGCGACAGTCTCACTGACTTTAGACGGTTAGGGGCATTTGGGACTCTTGTGCGGTATTCACTTTAAAAAAAAAAAAAATTTTTTTTCGTAGAAATCAATCACTTTGTGGTTTGAGATATTTAATTTCATTTAAATTTAAATGTTATTCTTTTGTTTTTTATTGTTATTTTTATTTATTTTATATGGTGTTCTTTCTCTGTATGGTGCCAATCTCGACCGACTGTTCCCGAACGCGAACGAACCAGGCATCCAACAAATCACCCAAGTTACACCTATACAGATGACATTCGCCCACGTTGGTCTAAATCTGTTAGGGCGGCCGCATTCCATCTTACATAAACATTACAATTTAACAAGATCTGTACAGCGCCCTTGAGGTGATTTTTCACAAAAACGGCGCTATAAAAATCATCCAAATATTATTTATTATTATTTATTATTATGAGTATATGAACTTGATTATAACGAGTGCTAAGGGACCGACCAAATTTGCTCCTTATACGCATTACTCGTTATAAAAGTGTGTAGGAAAAAAGTACCTACCTATTAATATCGATATTTATACCAGAGTATGATAGCTTGCATTTTATTAAATTTATTGTTTTTAAGAAATAGGCAAAACCAGATACAATATTGACATAGAGTACAAACGAATTTGTAAAAACGGAACAGAATTGCAAAGAAAAAAAATTGTATGACATTTATTTTAAACGAAACTTTTACATAGTGTCCGATATTACTGGATAGATATTTTGCTTAGAGCGACAACTATCAGGGATTATAAACATTTCTTCGTGATTTGTGGAAAGTCCGTTGCCGTCCCGGATGGGCGGCTTTCTTTGACTTGTTTATGACATTATTCGACTGTTTCGAGAATTGGGTTTTTTTCTCATACCCGGACGCACTGAGTTGACAATATTATTTGGACATTATATCAGTGTAGCGACCTCGTTATAACCCAACACGATTGTATAAAAATAAGCCTGAACTAACATATCATTAAGTAATTGCTCATTATAGCCGTGACCTCGCTATTACCGTGATCGTTATAACCAAGTTCGACTGTACTATGTATTTTTTGTTAAGTTCAATTCTGTGCCCTGATGATGCTAAGCGAAACCGGTCGGTCATAAAAAAATAATTAAATCTGTGGTCTTAAACAAAGTTATTTAATTTTCATTAATAATAATTTGTTGTAAAAACTCACAATTCTTTTGACTCGATTTGTCTTTTAAAAACTGCGAAGCTGCATGGAATTTAAAAAAGCACTCAAACGTCTTTGTGAACACTAAACCTGTCATGTCAGAGACCCTAAAAAATATCGACATTAGACGCTATTATTGCTACAGTACTTTTTGAGTAGGTGTCAGTCAGAATAATACCGCCGGATTCTCAACTCCTAATCTAAAGACATTATTTGTTTTAATAAATTCAGAAAATTCGGAGTAATAACACCACGAAAAAGTAATAAAAAATTACCATTCGCCGGCAGAACGTAGCGAGAAATATGCGTCGTGGAATTATCTCGGCGGGAAAATAAATATATCCCATTTTTCATTACAAATGTGGATCTGACATCTGCATCGAATTTGCATCCCTACAACGCGTGTTTGTATTGGATTATGGAGATGCGGGGGATGGGGCTGATGCTGGAAGAATACCATAAGTTGTTTTACGTTATGTGACTTTACATTATTTTAATGAAATTGAAAAAATAACGTTGTATAAGACCACAGATTTTATTTTATTTTTTATGATCGACCTATTTCGCTTAGCGTAAGCATCATTAAGGTACAACATTTAACTAAACAAAAAATACACAGTGTATGGTTATATATACTCGTACATACAGAGGGAGAACACAATATAAAATAAAATAAGAGAACAGTGAGAAAATAATAGAATAACCTTTAAAATTAAAACAAAGGAAAAAGAGAAAAACAGATAATACGGAAAACAGAGACAAAGCGTCAACTGAAAATGTGATAAAAGAATAATGATTAATTTTTTAAACTTACAAAAAATATACCTGATATTGGACTACTGGATAAATTTAATTGATTAATAACAATGTGAATATTAATTTTAATGGCTTTCTTTATTTCTAGTGCTTCTAAATTATTTAATCAGTGTACCAATTTTGTGACGAATATGAGTAGCAGTGCTTTCATTGAAGGTATGATCATTTTCAATAAGATGATTGGCGAATTCTGAAAAACTTATGGAAAGTTATTATTTGATTTTCATTAAATATGTCAAACCACAAAGTGATTGCTTTCTACGAAAATATACATTATTTTATTTTATTTTAATGGTATATTATATTGTGTTCACAGAACTTCTGTTCCGTTTTTCTGATCTGTACCAACCTTTCGGCGGTGTAAACTATGAAAATTATGCAAAATATTAAGATATTTCCAATGTTTTAGCCTTGTATTTTGCCATCGAAAACTGTCTGGAGATTACCACTAAGAACTTACACATTTTAGCGGTAAGCAAATAAGCGTTAATGACTTACTAACTGGGTAGGTTGGGGGAAATAATCACCGGGCAATAAGTCCGCCTTTCTACTTCTATTAACATTTAATAGAGAGCTAATAAATACAAATAAAGTAAACGCCCGAAATCATCAGTAGCTTCGTCCAGACAACACAAGGCATGTATCGAATATGCTAGACAAGTGCGAACAGTTAAGTGATATTTGAAAATTAATAGAAAGACCCGAATATATTATTTGAGGTTGATTAACAGTTGAATTTATATACTTTTTTACGCTTTTGACTGCCAAATTATTTATTTGATAGTTAGATGAAGCGAACAAGCATCGGTTTTAAATTTATTATTTTATCATTGTGAGAAAAAGATATAGGAAAGGAAAAAACATATATTTAATACAATACTAGTAACAATAACATCAAATTGATAATAATGAAGGTATACAGTAAATAATATAACACAACGTCAAGAGAAAAAGTAAAATTAATGATAAAAATCAATAAAAGCGAGGTGCAGAGTTTTAATCACTCTAAAAAGTAAAGCGAAAGTGAAAAAAATGATATAATTTTTTTTAATGTAAATTAAGAATTAAAAAAAAGTATAATATTATTATAAAATGAGTTCCTCTTATAGAGTTTTTATACACTTCCTTTTTTGGAAAATAACCCTTTCTTTTGTAGATATGAGGAACATTGGTATGTAGTTAATTGGTTGTAGTCAACTCTTAGATCAGCAATGTCATCGGCTATCGGAAGGTTGAAAGAACCAAAGCGCACACCAGACACTAAGTTTGGAGAGCGCGCCTTCGGGGTGTCAGGTCCTAAAACCTGGAATGGACTACCACATGATCTGAGAGTAATAAAAGACTCGGCAGAGTTCAGAGCCAAACTCAAAACTCATTTTTTCAGAAAATCATATCCATAATCAAGATGTAACAAGCCCAATAGAACCAAGAAAACTTTTCAGACTCTCATTCCTTAAATTCATTAGAAGATTATCACCATTATCTGTTCTTCACTACGAAAAGTTAAAAATACCTCCGATATACTTTATCTTAAATTTGCCTTCATGCCCTAAAAATGAAAAAATAAAAAAAATAAAAAAAAATAAATAAATAAATAAATAAACAAAATAAAATAAAATAAAAATAAAAATAAAAATTTAAGTAATTCTAAATTTTAGGTTATTATGATATGGTGATTGTGTCCTGCCAGAAGTGACCTGCCAGGTAAGTATGTTGCTGTATATTTATATAAACTAAGAATTAATATTAAGTAGAAATTAAGATTTGTACAGCGCCCTTGAGGTGATTTTTCACAAAAACGGCGCTATACAAATTATCCAAATATTATTATTATTATTATTATTAGTTACTTTTATGAATACCACTAAGTACTTATTATTTAATGATGGAATTCTTTGTATTTTTATTTTTGTAATGTTGATATTCATTCCTAGATAGGCAGATTACCTGTTGTAATCATAGCAAGGGGTTTTCTAAATGATTTTTGTCATTCTTTGCGACTCTGCCAAAACTTTGACAAGATCTTGGTTTGAATGTTCTTTCCTGTGTGTATTTTGTCCTTTTTTGCTATCGCTTCATTTAAAATTACAAATGAGCTTTTCTTTCTCTGTTGCTCTTTTTTCCCATTTCGTGTCTTGTATTTTTTGTAGTTGGACTTGAGTCCGTTAATTTATAAATAAATAAATAACAAAACGTCATGGGCGGAGTCGCCGGAGATGCGGGAGACGGAAAACATGCTTACACACCGAAAAGTGGTGCAATAATATGTGATAACTTGTCTTATCTCTTTCTCTCTGACGGCTTACGACGTAAAAACCCGGAGAAAGACATCTATCGTAAATTTGTATAGGTTGGGTAAAACTATTTAGCTCTCTCTACATATGTATTCTTGCTCTGACGCGTGAACAGTGCACAAGTAGGTGAGTATATACCACGCCCAAAACACAGCCTGTACATTTGAGGTTGACACATCCTTGGCATAGAAAAAAATACTAGGTATCTAAGAAATCTGACGGCCTGTATGGTCGAGTGGTAAGACGCCCGACCACCAATCCAGAGGTTGCGGGCTAAAACCCGGCGTGCGCAAATATTTTTTGTTTAATTAATATGTGTCATAACACACTTAATTGATATCAAATATTATATATTATATTTGCGGCACGTCCCAGAGCGGTAGATACCCTAAATATCACGCTGGTAAAAGACCACCATTGAGAATCGAAACGTTGCTTGAAATGGCTTTAGCCGTGTTTGGTTACCAGGTCTGAATAGCCAAGTACTTCTTAACGTTCCCCATTCTCATATTCTTCCCCTCCCCACTACCTTCAGCCTAAGCCTCAGCCTCACAACACACTACCATAGTCCCACTGGCTCTAGACGGTTGGGAGCAGTTGAGACTCTTGTGCGGTATTCACTGTAAATAGTTTTTCCCGCTAAGTTGGGTGAAAAAACAGAAGAAAAAGCATGCCTTTACATCGGCTATTCAAAACAATCCTCTAACCGCTCTTTTATCATTTCTGTTTTCATAAATTCCGAATTTGTTCGGAAATCCACGGGTGGAGTTTTCGAGTACGCAGAAATCTAATCCATCAAACATTCTCATCCGAATTTACAAGCGCGAAATTGTTCCTGATAAATGGCCCGACCTGAGACCTGCGAGATAACAGTCCTTTGTTCGCCTGCTGTTGCTCTACTCTTGGCGCACTATTGTAACATAAAGGGGACTTGTCAAAGCTTTTTATACTCTTTTTAATATCTACAGGCAAAAGACTTATTATTATTACACATTTTGGCCACGAAATGTTTGACTGTGGGTTTCATTAATTTGTTTGAAAGTATTTCATATTAAGTATTAGTTTTTGTTTGACTATTTTTATACAATTCGCTGTATCGATGTAGGAATGTGTAATTTTCTCCAGTCAAACTATTGTTTTCCCTTGCAAAAATCATGAAATAATTAATGAAGGTTAAGATTTTTATAGGCATTGCCATATGCAACGGATGGACGGAGAAATGGGTAAAAAATAACGTCAATTTCCTTAAAGATAATTTCGATCACTCAGTTCGAGTGCTATACATAGTTAATACATATATATATATATATATATATATATATATATATATATATATATATATATATATATATATATATATATATATAGTTAAATATTACTTACTCCACTTTAAAAATAAAAAAAATTCTACCCTAGGTCTGTCAGCACGGGCAACAACCATTATAAATATGTGCTCTTTTTAATATTTTAGTTGTAAGTCACTAGTTATAAGTATTAAGCATTAGTTAATATTAAGTCTTAGTTGTAATATTATGTTAATTATGCTGTAAAGCGCCCTTGAGGTGATATCTCTGTCACGAAAACGGCGCTATATAAATCAGCCAATTATTATTATTTTAACGGGAAGCTGTGGTGCATGAGAAATTGGAGACGCCCCAGGAAGACTTGACGTGGTCAAATGAATCGAATATTTAAGTCGGGTCATGTCAATCGTCGGAATAACAGAAAAGTATCCACTGAACCATGTAACGATGTAAATGAAGCAAAGTGACTGTGCCAATCAGTTAAAATATTGTTATCACAAAATAATCTTCTCTATAATAAAACAATAACAAACCTCTTCTGCTGGTTGAAGACCTTCCCAAACTGGTTCCTCTCTTCTCGGCTGTTTGCTTCGCAATGCCACGGGCTTCCGTCGAATTTGTTTTTCTCGTCAATACAGCGTACTTTAAGGTGGCCTTCTAGCTCATTGGTTTTTTTTGTATTTATTTTTTAATATTTTATGTTAAATATCGCACAAGAATCTCAACTGCTCCCAATTGTCTAGATCCAGTGAGACTATGGCATCTTAAATTGGGGTATATTGTAAGGTTAAATGTATAAGGAGGCGAATGAGATGGAAAAGAGGAAGGTTGGTAAGTACCTAGCTCTTCATATCTGGTCACCAAATAGGGCTTAAGCCATTTCAAGCAACGTTTCGATTTCAAATTGTTTTCTTTCACCAGGGCAATATTTGGGGTATATACCACTCTGAAACGTGCCGCAAGTATACTATATATTATTGTATTTAATTAAATGTGTTGTGACCTTAGAGCAATAATATACAAGAGGTAAAGCTGTAGATCGATCTGTAGTCAGTTTTTACTAGCTTTTACCTTGAAATAACTGACTCGGTTGGAAAAGGGCGTGGCTAAGACTGGGGCTACGGTATTTGTATATCCATTCACAGCACATGTCGACATAATGTTTTTGTTTATTCGTATAGCCACTTTTTCACAGTATGTATATCAATAAAAATATAGCATATAAGCAAATAATCAGTTTAGTTGTGTCAAGTTTAGTGCCATAATAAAAAATGTGGGCGGAGTCCCGCGGTGGCCCAGTAGCTTTAGATCATTGCGTCACTACGTAAAAGCGGGGAATTAAATTTGTTGTCTCTTTCTCTCTTATGGTGTACGATGTAAAAACCCGGAGAAAGTGTTTTTTCGCAAGTTTGTGTAGGTTGGGTAAAAATAATTAGCTATCCCTCCATATAATGTTACTTCAAGGTTGTGACACATATTAATTAAACAAAAATATATTTGCGCACGCCGGGCTTTAGCCCGCGACCACTGGATTCGTATTCAAGCGTCTTACCACTCTATCACGGGGGCCGTTAAATCGTTAATCAGGGGTACCTACTGTTGATTGACAAGATTTGCCGATCCTCCAAGAGATGCGAACTGTCCAATGCCATTTGCTTTTTTGAACGAATCCAATTACATTCGCATCATTTTTTTCGTTTCTGGTTTATCTGGCTTTCTGTGCTAACTTACTCGTATTTGGTAAGTGGACATATTAGAAAGAGATGCGTGGAACAGCAATAAAATAACGCCTATCGCACCATTTTTGGGTAGAAACCCAAGAATCCCTAGATACAATAGCATCTAATATGATCTTAGAAAGGCGAGTAGCTAGCTTGTTCAGCACTTATAAGGAAAAGAGTGGCGGGAATGAACGACAGTATTATATACACTTAGATAATGTCCTCATCAGTGAAACCCATGTCAATCATATAACCACTGATTTGTATTGAATGATTCTAAATATAACTATTTCCCTCGAATTTTTCCTGTAAAATAAGGTAAATACTACTTATACTAGGTCCATAATGAAATGTGTGGGCTTGCTCTACCTTCACAATACTCCCACATACCAAAATGAATTATTATTATTAACTCGCAATTTGTGATTTCTATCAGGTCAGTAATTTTTTTTGTTCGAATTGGTAAGTCGATTGCTTTCAATAATGATTTATTTATACCTTTTGTACGAGTCAATAAAAATAACTCCAATTGCATTAATCCGTTTCAATTGGTTCATTTGCCCCTACACTGTACAAAATAAAATATAAAAGTAGGAAAATTTAAAATAGGCATCGTGCTCGTATTCACGTTTTCAATTCTATTGATATTTCGTTTAAATATGTACAGTACCCTCTCGATTTACCTTTTTCAGCATAACCGTTATGTTTTAAAAATAGAAAAGTTTATTTTATAGGAATAAATACTTTAATAATCCAACACAAATTACGTTAATCCAAGTGTAAGTTCGGGAGTGTGTTTAAAAAAAACTTACGTGCTAATAAAGGTCGTTGACAAGTATTTTTTCGTAAGGATAAGATAATTGAATATAAATCAGAGTAACACAAAAATAATGACCAATAAACGTAACTTAAGATAAACTTAGTTTAAAACCACTTCTGTTTTTCAATATTATGTCGACCGTTTTTGCATCAGGACAATATCAAATTTTTAATATTGTCCTGATGATGGAAGAGTGCTTCCGAAACCGGTCGACATAATATTAGAAAAATATACATAATATATTTCGGAATTCAATAAAATTCGGGTAACATTTAAAGTAACGATATTATAAATCTGTGGCTGAGATCCTTGGATCCGGATGCAGAGTAGCGGGTTCGAAACCCAGCGTGCTCAAAGAAACGAAACATTGCTTAAAATGGCTTTAGTTGTGTTTTGCGACCCTACCTAAATATTCAGGTACTCCCCAACCTTTCTCTTTCCCATGTGATCCATACCTTTGAGTCACATAAAGTACCCGTTTTGGTGATGCCATAGTCCCTCTGGCCCCTAGTACGGTAAAAAAGTATCACATTAAAAAAATTAAAATGTTTTGACAGACGTTAGCACCCCCACGATGATTGATCGAACCATGTACGACATACGTCTTGACGCACACGTCAAAGGGGACATAGTGAGTAAAACGTGAAGTAGCGTAATCGGAATTAAATTGCAGGCTTTTTTACGTATGAGCGAAAATTATCATTAATATTTTTCCCGTGTATTGTATCAGACCGGTATATTTAAGAATGTTTTTGTATATGTTAGCACAACACACGACGATTGATCGTACCATGTACGTGAGAAATTTAACGGGATAGTAATCAGATCCTTTGTCAAGTTATAAAGGCATCATATCGTCGCCGGAAAAGCAAAAAAGCTGAAGGGCCATTTTGGGAAGCTTACACCAGAGCACTTTAAAGCTTTTTTTACAATCTTATTCATGAGTTTTCAGTACTTGGCTTTTTAAAAGCTTCAAGTTTTTAATGCTATTGAAAATTGGTTTTTACGTTGGCGATCTGCAGTCGGACTCGGGGACCATTCCGAATTACCAACATTATCGATAAAATGGAGTCAAGAAAATAAGCTAGAGTCCCATATCTGAATAGCCAGGTACTTTTTAACCTTCCTCTTCCCCATCTCCAGCCTTACAATATATCCCAATTGGGGATGCCATAGTTCCACTAGCTTTAGACGGTTGGAAGCAATTGGGACTTTTGTGCAATATTCTGTTAAAAATGTATATATTTACATATCATCGCCGGAAAAGCAAACGGGCTGAAGTGCCATTTTGGGAAGTTTACGCCAGAGTACTTTGAAGTTTTTCAAAGTTTTATAAGAAAAAATCTTCAGCACCTGGTTGGACTTTGAAAAGAAAAGTTAACTCAGGTAACTTAATGCTCTCCCTGAGTTACTTGAAACGACAAAAAAGCTTAAAAAGTCCCAAACTTGTTTCGCTTGAGTCAAGCCTTCTCTCGAAAAGTAAATATATTTAAAATGGCTGAAGGGCCACAAAAGTCTTCAGAATGAAACGAGAGTCAGAGCATTAGAAAAAAAACTGATCAAAACTGCATATTTGACTCATTTTCGACCAAAGTATCGCTTAAGCCCATTTGCCTTTACGGCAACGATGTAATATTTTTTTTTAAATCTGTCCATGTTATGTAGATAGATATATGATCAAATATATTAGGAGTAACCGGGAAATCCGTTCAACCGGGTTTTTCAATCACCATCTATCCCGGCAAATCGAGATTCTAACTCACAACGTTAAAATCGCGTTATCTCTTTCAAAACATGGAAAAGGGGGCGGATTGAGTCAAAATGTTTCTCAATTTGACTAAATAAAGAACCAGCGGATATAGATTCAACTGCATAAAAATAATCCGGTAATACCTGTTAAGGGATAAAGAAGTGCCACTTAAAAATCGTAATGTTCCAAGGTACGGCATTAAATGATATTCCATACGATTTAGCACGTTAAGTTCTGCTCAATACGGAGCCTTATCACAGCTTACGGGGACATTAAGGACGCAAAGTAAGTGGTAAGCCTTGCCAATCTAAATTATTCCAAAGACGTGACTTCGCGGATAAATTTATTGTGCGTGTGGAGTAACAATCGCCTGCGATATACGAGTGAGAATGGCCTTGCCGCCGAGAGATGGCGTGCACGCTCTCTTTCTGTTGCATTCGGCGTTTGTGAGAAAGAGGAAGATGGTGGGATTGAGCTGTCGGCCATATGCCTTGGGGTAGTTTAGTACACCTACCAGTGGCGGGCGCCCTTCTGCTTCCAGTGTTTTTGGAGGGACCATATTAGTAGAAAGTTATTTATTGTTAATTAACTGCATTAATCGCTCAATTGAAAAAATAAATTAATTCACTACTTTTTTATTCAGATGTATAACCAGTGGCGGCTCGTGACTTTTTAGTGCGCTAGAGGGCCAATATTGAAAAAACGACGGTTGATGTTGTTGAACTCAAAATTATTTACATTAAAAAAACTAAAAAATTATGGCAAGATTTTCAGGATTTTTCAGTTTTGGTGAGCTGTAAATTCTACAGACAAAAAAAATAATTTTGAGGCAAAATAAAAATCTTTTTCGGCTCCGACAACATCGATAATGAAGTTTTTTTCAGCCTTAGCACTTTCGAACACTAAAAAGTCACGAGCCGCCACTGTGTATAACCGTTGGTAGAATAATATTTAAAAAAGTGAATACCACACAATAGTCTCAACTGTCCGGAGCTAGTAGAACTATGGCTTCTCTAGTTGGATTATGTTGTGAGGCTGAAAGGAGTGATGAAGGAAAAGAAAATTCAGAGAGAAAGGTTAGAAAGTACCTAGCTATTCAGATTTGGTCACTAAATACGGCTTTTTCCATTTCAAGCAACGTTTCGTTTCTGAATGGTGGTATTTCACCAGGGTGATACTTAGAGAATCAACTACCCTGGAACGTGCCGCAAATATACTATACCGTCCCTAGAAAGGCTAAAGGACTGAAGCTCCATTTTGGGAAGTTAAAACTAGAGAAAATTCAAGTTTTTTTTTGTTTTACTATTAAATTCATAAGTCTCAGTATCTGGCTGGATTTAAAAAAAGACCCATGCTTTTGTCGCTTGAGTCGAGCCTTCTCTCAAATGGTAAATATTATTTTAATAGCTGAAGCGCCACAGAAAAAATCAGAATCAATCGTGAGTCATAGCATTAGATGCGGAAAAAAAAAATGTTCAAAACTGCATATTTTTCTCATTTTTGACCCAAGTGTCGCTCAAAACCTTTTGCCTGTTCAGTGACGATATATTATTTCATAATTATTGAACGTGAGAAAAAAAAAATTGAATAAGTAAAATACATTTGCGAAAGCTGTTATTCGAACCCGCAGCCTGGATTCATTGCTGAGGATCCCTTTTTTATATGAATACCGCACAAGAGAACTGCTCCCAACCGTCTAGAGCCAGTGAGACTATGGCATCCCCAAATAGGGTATGTTGTGAGGCTGAAGGTAGTGAAGAGGGGAAGGAGATTGGGAAGATGATGATTGGGAAGTACCTGGCTATTCAGATCTGGTCACCAAACACGGCTAAAGGCATTTCAAGCAACGTTTCGATTCTGAATCGTAGTCTTTCACCGGGGCGATACTTAGAGTATCTACCACTCTGGAACGTTCCGCAAATATACTTTTTATTATTTTTATATGAATTAAATGTGTTATGACACATATTAATTAAATAAAAGTTATTGGCGCACGCCGGGTTTGAACCCGCGACCTTTGGATTCGTAGTCGAGCGTCTTACCACTCGACCATCCTTACCGCTCGGCCACGAAATATTGTCCTATCGGAAATTATATCGTACCGTTAAACGATCCTGCCGCAGGTTGCGTGCACTGATTACAATATAAAGTGTATTTCTACTCGGAAATTAAAAATATTGAAAAATGCGTTTCATTGTACGGTGGGTACGAGTTATATGAGACGAAATACTTTTTATTCCGCTTATAAACTGGACAGTTCTGCTTTTAAGCAGAACTAGAACACCATTATATACGTCCCAACAATATTTGTATAAGGTCCTTTATATTTCGAGCATTTATCCTGTAAGGTTTTTTATCCTGAAAAAAACCTTTAAGCCTCACGATTTGGTACCGACCATTTCATTGAACATACTCGTAACTTGTTCTGAAAACGGACTTCGTATGTCGCCACTCTTGCAGAGGCGTATAGAACTTTTATGCTTCTACCGGAATTTTTCTTTATTGTGGGATAAATACATAGATATGTATTTTATTGATTTATAATTTTATTTTGGTGCAAAAAATAAAAAAAAACTACAAAAAAGGTTAACTGACTTATAATTATTTTTATAATATTTTGGATAATTTTTATAGCGCCTTTTTCGTGAAATAGAGTCACTTTAAGGGCGCTTCACTTTTTATTACATAACCTACAGCTAATCATTAAGATTTACAACTAATGGATTATTAATTACAACTTATAATTATGGACCTACAGCTAAGACTTGCGATAAGTGCCTTTAACAGCGAATGTTTATAGCGCAGTTTTGTGATAGTTCACCTCAATTGTGCCTTACACTAAATTACTTAAACTAATATAACAACGATAAAATAAAATATACCAGATATTTATGCAAATGAAAACTATCTAAAATCATGATTGCTATCATAAATCATGAAAAATGTTCAGATATAAGTATAACAGTGCATGTACACATCTACAGATTAAAAACAATTTACTAGATGCCAAGGGTGTAAAATTCTAGACGAAAAGTATTTAAAAATACGAGATTTTTTTGAAGCAAAGAAAAGGAAATAATATTGAAGACAGTTAACGTGTTGGTACTTCGAAACATCAATATTTAAGTATTATTAGTTAACGATTCTAAAAATGCAAACAGTGTGAATATAACAAGTAACAAAAGCACATTTCGACATTCAGTACCTATATGGTTTTTAGTAGACAGTAAGGACATTGAGTCGCAAGTATACAAGTAAGGAGAAAACCCAAACTAAGCAACTTAAGGACGTTTAAAATAAATATGGCTTTAAATTTTATTTCTACGTACCTACATGAAGCTATGTAGGATTTTTTAAACAATTTGGTTTTTAATACTCGTTTGAACTCGGCTAAATTCTGGATGTTGGCAAGATTTAGGGGAAGCTTAAACTAAGACTGATGGGTAGTGATTTACAACTAAGATCCATAATTGGGTGAATACCATAAATGACACATTCGACTTTGTTCGACTTTGTCCTTATCAAAGCTCATGGTGCCTCCCCTGATGGAATGATTTATTGCTAGTGAAATGGCTACCTGTGACCTTGACGTAAGCCGATATTGTCTACCGAACCACTATCCACTTTATATCCATTGTGTCTTAGTATCTCTGGGTTGTTAGCGCTTTGGATTCTGACTAATATATCCCAGTTCCACGTCTATTTGAAATATTCATTTCCTCATAGGATTGCTTAGTTCATTTCTTTATTTTTTGATAATTTCACTTTATAACTATTATTTGTTTAAAATTGGAATTAACTTAAAATCATTAATGCTTATTTATTATTAAATATTTAAATAATATTAATAATGTAAAACACAAATTTTCTTCAGAAAAAACCCAGAAACTAAAAAGAATAATGGTCATCACTAAGACTCAAACTCAGAACCTCTACTCTATCCGGGAGTAACACTCTACTAATTAAGACATCAAGACCTCATGATGGCAGCCTGAAATTGGAAGAAATTCAAATTGAAGTATGAGATCGTTTAAAAATGCCGCTTTCTAATGAAGGATTGATGTGGGCAGAGTGTTATTTCCGGATAGAGTAGAGGTCGTGACCATTGTTATTTTTACTTTCTGGTTTTTTTCTGTTTCATATTTGTGTTTTAGATCATTAATATTATTAAAATATTATTTGTTTGTTTATTTATTCTTACCATGGTGATGCTATGCCATGCAGGGACACTCGAGGGGGGCTATATTAATTTATGCATAAATGTAGCTTTGTTTAACATAAATTAGAGTCCTGACGTGCGCGCCGATAGAAGGAACCTTCGGTTCCTTAGAACGATGTGGGAAAGTAGCGGGTCCCCTCGACTGAACACCATTAACATCTAAGCATAACAAAATAATCATAATTCCAAAATACTCGTATAATGGGAGCAAGCCACTGGTATTTAACAGCTTTTGTCCATAAAGAGAAAATATGATTCTTATTCGTGTACGCACTCAGGTCGCACTTTATGACCGTGAAAGTATATTTTAGTTTTAAGTTTAGAACTTAAGCTCCAACCACTTTAACGAAACTATAAATATTAAGCTTTCGAATTTATGGTACGTACAATACATTATTTACTTAATTTCAGTACCAAGTATACGCACTCAAGGTACGTAACTTTAATAATATAGTGTACCAAAGCCCAGGCACTTACACCGTAATAAATTCTGTATAAGCAGGATCGACTTTTCCTCAGTCGAATCTAACGTTGCTTAGGAACTGATATAAAGGCAATCTCATGGGATGGTGAAAATTAATTTGTGAGGATTTTAATAATTACGTAGGTACTTGTGAGTTTAACGTTTCGTTCGTTTTTTGAACTTGCTTTGATTATTTAGTTCGTTTGAAATAACCACCCGTTAGGGGGGGTGTCACATTTTTTTAAAGGAGGGTCAGATAAACAAAATTGTATGAAAGATGAAGATGAGGACGCTCTGGGAAGAAATGGTATAAGAAAAAGAAATCAAAATGTTTAGTCGTGTCTAACTAACTAACTATCACGCCGTTTCCCCGCAGGTGTAGGCAGAGAGGACGGACCGCCATATAACTCTGTCTTGGCACACACTCCTTGCTTCATTTACATTCATACATCGTCTTATACATACTCTTCTGTTATTCTGACTCTTCACCTGACCCGATTCAAGTATTTGATTTACTTGATCGTGCCATGTCTTTCTCGGGCATCCTCGACTTCGTCTTCCATTCACTTTCGCATCATATATTCTTTTCACACTCATTTCTTCGTTCATTCGCTCTTCATGCCCAAACCATCTAAGCGTCCCTTTCTTGATCCTATTCATTACGCTCACATCAGCCTTGCATTCTTTTTGGATATCCACATTTTTAATACGGTCATACATGGTTTTACCGCACATACGTCTCAAAGATCTGTCAAAGAGTAGGAGACGATGTATGAAAATGTGTGGCGTTCATTAATCTCTGCCTATCCCTGCGACTAAATAGCGTATTGACTAGTTAATGCGTGTCAGTTTGCGATTTTACCGAAAGAAAAATTATCTCCTTTAAATATATATATAAACTTGTATATACATAAAGAAATAGATTTCCATAACTGTACTTTTTTTCTAGGAAAATATTGGACATAAAAAAGTAATAGCACCTTAACATTGGACTTGAAAATGTTTTTCCCAAGCAGCATTTTCCATTCAACAAGCTGAAATTTGAATGAAAATAAAAAAAGCTTTGAGATTTTGTCCTGGATAATCGCCTAGTCGGAAATAAGTCGCGACAAGCCCCTGCTGTGAGTAGTGCAAAAATGTTCACTTTTGCAATAGTCTTCAGATTAAATATTTGCTTCATGTTGAATATCATAACCATTTTCATTTTTTCGATTCCGTCGATTTATAAAACATCGTTTTAAAATCGGGCAGGCGGAAAAACTACGCGGTTCGGAAGAGTGTCCGGAAATTAGAAAATACATATTTCATAATATTCAGGCTTCACTATACGCGTAAAAAAATGGCTTGCGGCATGTGGTTACTTTTATGTATTATAATATACTTAGTTTATTTTTAACATCAGAATAATGCTTCAGAAAATGAATGTAGTTTAGAAAAAATAAAATGTAAAAAAGGACCTTATTGGTTGCCCAATTAGTGTTAATACATACTTAAAATCATGTGGATTGGTCTATTTCCATACCCTTTCGACAGTGATATCCTTGAGAAAGATCACTAAAAAATAGTATTTTGTCTTGCTTACGTATGCTAATTGTTATTAGCAATAAAGGTACAACGAGTTTAGGCATTTGAATTTGCATTTTGAATTAAGAAAAGTTTTTAAAAGTATTCTTTTTTTCATAAAATTGATCATTTATTTAAATTTCACTGGATTTAAAAAAAAAGTTGAAAAATAAGTTTGAAACATGCTGTATACAAGCAATGCATCTCTGTAAGTACTTTTTTGTAGTCAACTCAGACTGCGATTTCTATACTTTCATATGGCTTTGAAGTTTATAGTGGAAGAAGTTAGGAGAGGTCTTTTAATACATTTTTGAGTAATAGTCATTTTGTAATGAATCAATAATTATGTAAAACCATCAGTTGTGTAAATATAATAAGTATAACAAAACGCAAACCGGTTGCGGTAAAAACATCCCTTTGTCAGATTTAAACTTAGGATAAAGTCTACCTACACAAAGATTTATGTTTAATTGACTGTATTTTTATATGTTTCTTCAAATATTAGATTTTATCAAATTGTTAAAAAAATAGAAATAAAAATTCCGATGATTTCTAGACAAGGGAATATCATACATATGAAATATGCAAAAAAACATAGAGAACGAACCAATCTATTTTAATGGGTAAGCCACTTCTACAACGGGCACAAGTGTATATTGTCTTTGTTGTTATGTGTGGGTGATATAGAACTTTCAAATATGTTTGTTTTAGAATATCCAGAAAAAGATAGGGTCAACTTTATATAAGTTTCATTTTAAACTAGCAGAACTGCCTTTAAAATAAACCTCAGCTTTGGAGCAATTTACAAAATTGCCTCCTGATCTCAAAGCATTCACAGCCAAATAAAAAGCTTAACATTGTCCCAGTACCAATAAAGCATTGTAGTCATTCTGAAATCCTTTGACAAAACACTTCAGGCGGCGGCAGAAAAAGATGAAGAAAAATGATATTATACTTTCAAATCTTACGCCTTTTGAATAATTTAGCATTTTATTTAGCCGTAAATCGCTACAGACTGGATTCAGGTAACAAAAACCGGGAGTTTGAACAAAGACAATTTCCCTTTTACGATTGTGTTGGGAGGAAAAGTAGACTAATATAAGTCACTTTCTCTCCATGAAAAAGCTCCCATACACGTTAAATGATTCGGCATCGTTTCGTGCCATATAAAAAAAAACGTATGAAATATTTCACGTTTTGTACGATTAGTTTGAATTCTTTTATTTTTCCAACTTTTTTGTTTAAAAAAAGGTTCTGGAAATTATTGTTTACGGATCTAGCAAGCATTTTAAATTTCGCCAAAGTTTTTAGTGTATTTTCTCGTAGTCTAATATTTATTTTTAAGTTTCAAAAAGCTGATGTTTGTTTGGGGTCTAGTTAGTATTAACTTTATCTGGGAATAGAGATTTTGACTTCAACACTCGGACCAAAAGGAACATCATTTAATATTATTTACTATATATTAGCTTCGCTCGAAAGTGGTAGATAATTTCAGTATCACTGTGTTCAGATACAGCTACTCAAAATCAAAGCACTGTCAATTTTTCATCATGAATTTTAAACTGGATTGCCAAGTACCTTTCAACTTTTTCTTTGTCTCTTTATTTTCCTTTGATTTTTTACCCGCCTTACAAAACTCCCAGTTATGAAAAATGCTTAAAAGAAGAAAAATATCACATGAATTACCCACAATATTATAAAATAAAAGTGTTTACCATATGATCTACAAGAATTTTACCTGCAAAATCTTCTAAAAGAACCCCATTCAAAAACTTCAATGCGAAATCGACCTAAGAAAAATTGTTTGCTAGAAGGGTACTTTGGTCAGTCAACCTAATATAATATCAAAGTCATGGCAAATGTATTTTTTTACCTTGACTTATAAAGTCAATGTTCACTGAAAACATACATTGTACTTTGATCATTCGATCCAAAATATTAAGTGCAGTGCAATGCTACTTTAAAAGTAGATTAAGATCAGCGCAAAGGCACTTAATTAAATTGATCTAGAGAGATCAGGTTTAGTACAAAGATACTTTGTTAAGTTGACCAAAAATAATCAATTTACTTTTATTATTTCTTTTTAACTAAATTGAACAATCTGACGAATAATTCAGTGTGAGCAAGGAATAACGGAATGAGTCAATAAACGCAAATGTTCAGGGAGAGCCTAAACAAAAATCAGGAATTTGGTTTTTTGTATGTAATCATGTTATATGTCACTATTTAAAAAAAAAAATAGCACATTATTTTATTTTCTAACTCATCTCATTTTTCCTTGCTAGATGTGTGTCTAAGGAACAATAAATTCTGCATACTCAACTCAAAGTTTGATTTTTTTTCTCATTTCGTTATTCTTTTCACACACAGAATTAATCGCGAAATAATCTTACACATTGAAAAAAACATTTAAAAATCTCGCCATTTACAAAAACGAGAGATTTTCGGATACGATTCTAATAAATGGGTCACCCGCTGCGGTTAGCGTATCCACACATCCTCCTCTGAAGGGTATTTATTTTATGCAGTGTGTACATTTTCATTATGAACACTGTGTATATTTTGGAATAAAGCTTTCGGTGTTTAAATAGAATGTCACATGTCGAGTTTTGCAAGCCACCCGCTACCCGGCACGCGGTACCCGGTTCACCCTGAACCACGGATATTAAAAACGGGTAAGCCTTGGCGAAATGTCAACAGAGAAGCTTTCATATTATTATTATTATTCACATTTCAAGCTTATTATTTACATTTTACATGAAACATCGGGTTGAGTGCCCCCCAACATAATCTCCTGCAAATCTTTATATGCGGAACGAGTGTGCTCAAGTTTTCCCGACCACTCTGTATTTCAAAATAAACGTACATATAATGTCCTGATGACGTCAGGCTTGTATCTTTTTCCAAGGTTATATGTATAGTTGTGAGAGGCAAAAGGGCTGAAGCGCCATTTTGGTAAGTTTACAGCGGAGCACTTTAAAGTTTTTTTTTGTTTTACAATAAGACTTCAGTAACTGGTTGGATTTAAAAAAAAGTTGACTCAGGTAACTCAATGCTCTCACTGAGTTACCTGAAGCGACAAATATCTGAAAGTCCCAAACTTGTGTCGCTTGAGTCAAGCCTTCTCCCAAATAGTAAATATATTTCAGATGTATGAAGGGCCACAAAAGTCTTTAGAATAAAACGAGAGTCAGAACATTCGATGCAGAAAAAAAAACTGATCAAAACTGTATTTTTAACTCATTTTTGACTAAAATGTATTAAATATGTATATTTATTTTTACATTTAAAATAAAAGTATTGCGAGGATTTAACGATTTTATAAATTTTAAATAAAATGGTGTACACAATGTTTTAATGTTTTTAACAAGGTTACTTTTCTAGATGTACTTTGTAAAGTGCGAAAGTGCATTTTTAAACGAAAGTTCAATTAATTCTCATAAAACATGATTCAACTTTTTGTTGGAAGCTTTATTATCTGATGCACTCATAAGGCTTATGCCAAATTATTTGCTGAAAATTATTACTTGAAGATTTTCTTCAGCGTTCGCTTTTCAAAACATATCATTCTTTGTTTTGAAACTTTACAAATAATGCTAGTTACTTCAGGGAAAAACTGCAGATGCCATGAAAAACAAGCAGTCACATTTAATATCGAAATAACATGCAAATCGTCAATACTATTTTTATTCCAGTTTTTCCCGCATATCTCGCCCTGTATAATGCAGTTTCCTATCAATACTCGATACCCAATACTGTGAAGTAGGTACTGTACATTTTTCAGAATTTGGCAGGGAAACCAAATCATAGTTCATAGATTTTTGTTGTTGTTTTAGAACGCAGGTATCTTAGCTGTTATGATTTTCGATGAGAAGTTAGTATTAATATGCCAGTGGTAAATTAATATGAATATAAGTGTTTTATATGCAATAAAAAAAAATAAAAAAAATATATATAAATATATATATATATATATATATGATCCGCCACTAGTCTAAAGATGATTGTCATAAGGTGAAACAGGTCAGGCCTTAAATAAAAAATATAGGAATAAAGTAAAAAAATTGGAATTATTAAAATCATTGTTCCGGATGTAACCATGCATAGTGAAATATGCCCTGATGATAACCAACTTTTAACAGGAGAAAGTACTAGAAGAAGAAAACTATTCATAATTTATCTTTGACGTTAATTGCTAAAACCAACAAAGAGTTACATGCACGTTTGAACGGTTGGTGGCTGAGTTGACAAACGCGCCGGGTCACACTTAGGTGTCGTGGGTTCAATTAATCTGCTAGCTAAGTCCTCCATCATTGCACAAGTAACATTTTTTGCTTATAATGTTGGTAGTAGGAGTATTTAAAATATTGTCAGGTTTTTCGTAACCCGGGAAATTTTGTCTTTCTGTTAATAAATTGTAATACTGCTTGTTCCCACAGCAGTTTTGAATAGCAATTTCAAGAAATAGCTTCACTCGTTGTACATTCATTGCTTTTTGTACGAGTAGATTACAAATAAGTTCATAAAAACTTTCATTATGATAATAATTTTGAAATTGCTCTCCTTCATTTGATTAAATATTGAAGTTTTATATTAAAAGTATTTTATCAAGTATTTGCTAGTTTGACATCCGTGTATGCTTACCTTCTCACATAATCATTTTTAAGTTCTATGAAATAATATGTATCCCCTTTAAAAATTTAACACCATAAAATTATTTATAATTCTTAAGTTTTTTTAAAATTTTTAAGTTCTAATATATTCAAACATGATATTGTAACAAGAAATATAAATAGCACTAAAACCGATAAAAACAGAGCATTCTATCTACATAGTGCAGATATAATTATCATTGTGTATTTCATAAATTCTTCTTCTTCCGGTGTCCTCTCCTATCGAAGGTTAGCCATCATCTGGGTAATATTCACACTGTAGACTGCAGCTCACTAAACTGCACTCGTACGAATCTAGAAAGTGTCAAAACTACGAATAGCGGCTATAACTATGACTATATAATAACTACAACCATGATAAAAAAGCAACCATAATTATCGTAAAGGGTGATAAGCACCTAATACTTCACTCAATAAGTTCGTAGGATGACTGATAAAACATCAGCTTGTAGACGAAATTTGATTTTATTTCAGCAATCACTTCTTCTTTCAAATCTCTTTCCCTGGAGTAGTCTTTTTAGATCTGCAAACAGGCAGTAGTCACTGGGAACCAGATCCGGAGAATACAGTAGGAGGGGAAGAAATTCAAAGTGCGATTCGTGCAACTTTGCCATTGTTGCGATCGACTTGTGACCCAGAGTCTAGCACGTTTTTCTTCTTCATTTGGGGTCATTGCAATAGATTACTATGGTATCAATTTCATTCTGATGTATATTGACAGGAACAACTTGTTTCGACACTCTCGACCTTCTTTCTTTGGTTTTCTTCCACTCACTTCAGATCTAGTCTCCCTGCCAACAAACCTCACCCGACCTAACAGTGTTCCATCCCCCATCTTTCGGGTGCAAACCACTAGCTTCCGGGCAGTGGGACTCATGTGTTAAATTTGCATGAAAAATGAGATGACACTTATTTTACGTGAAATGCACATCAAAAATGCCAGCAGGGAATCAGAAAACTACGTTGGCGACCTCTGCCCGCGGTACGTATTGCGATACTGGCAAATACGTGATGGTTATCCGTATCCTTTGGCGTTGATGTATTACCCTGCGAGTACATGTGCTCGGCGGACCTGAGCTCTACCGCGACTGTTGACCAATGTGCATTTCATTTCAAATAAATCTTCGGGATGAAAATGCATGTACTACGTGCAACGAATGTCGATATTGAGAGTGTCTATTCATGTAATCGAAAAGTTAGGTACTGAACCACTTTGTTATAGAGAAAATCGACCGTTCAGAATGATAGATAATAATGTACTGCCTCGAGATAATCAACATAGAAAATTACTTCGAAATTTAGGAATAGAACGCTATTAAAGAAGATTGAATTTTCAAGTTTTATTTAACGTAATATTAACCATTTTCTTTAGGATCCAAATCGTAATTGGGCGAACCTACATACTTACAAATAATTCTATCATCGCGACACGTTTTTGACAATGTATGAAATAGACGACCTCCATTGTCAGGTGGTAAGACATAAAAATAAGCCGACGACCGACATTGTCGGGTCGACATATGGACTACAAATCCATATGTCGCAGGTTCAAAACTGGCGTGCGGAAATATTTTTTATTTACACAGTATGTGTTCTTAACACATTTAAGTCAATAATATAAAATTATATAAAGTATATTTGGGGCACGTTCCAGAGTGGTAGATACTTTAAGTATCGGCCTGGTGAAAGACCATAATTCAGAATCGAAACGTTGCTTGGAATGGCTTTAGTCGTGTTTGGTGATCATATTTGAATAGGCAGATACTTCCGAACCTTCCTCTTCCCAATCTCCTTCTCCTCCCCACTACCTTCAGTCTCACAACATTCTTACATGGAATTTTCAATATCGAAGAGGTTACGAACACACATGTAAGGCTCAGGTAGGTACATACTTAAATCGATTTCTGGATAATAACATATCAAGATTTTTAAAATTATTATTTTCAACTTTATGTGGCAACAATGATTGCATCTGAAAACTTATTTTCAAAATGTAAAGCAGATAAATTATCTGACAAAAAAAAAACACGAAATGAACCTTGCAAACTCGAGTGTGGTTTATTGAAACACAAGTGGGCAGAAGTGAACGCGGTTAGTAACTTTCAACTCCTGTCATCATTAATTTGGAAGCTTTGTTTGCCTAATGCAGTCCATTATGTAATTTTGATTATCCGTTATCTAGACCACAGGGCATTTTCAATATAGGAGTTGGGATAACCACTATTCAGCAGTGTGTCTAGTGCAATCAAACATTCGACAGTGTTACTAATTCCTAGTATTGAAAAATGTTGAATTATCAGATCTGTACTGTAATGTGTTTCCAGCTTCAGATGAGTGAAAAATAGTCGACTGTAAATGATAAAACTTTATAAATACTATATAATACTTGATGAAAACGTCTAATTAAACCTATAGAAATATAAGGAAAGGAAAGGGAAACCATTCACTCACCGATAATGTTGATGTTCTTGATTTATGATTTTTCTTGAAAAATGTTATTTATTAAGCGATCCACTGAAACACCGTATTTATTATAACCTTCTGGTCAACATCACATTTATTTTATATTTTTGAATGGCAAACAATAAAACTAGCAAAACGAACGAGCAACAACGACTTTTTCCACGAAAAAACTACTGTCAATCGTTTCGAACCATTGATGTTTTATTCAAAACGGTGATAGAGTAAAATTGTTTGGTAGGTAGTGAATTAAGATTAGAAACATGAAGGTGAGAATTATCACTTTAAAATTTTAAAACTAATTGACTAAATGTTCGATCAATCTTATAACAATATACCACTGGACTAATTTTCATCCGTAAAGACAAAAATACTGAAAAAACGAATGAGTGCAATTAATATTCCCACTACTTCGGGAGTGAGTTCTACAAGTAAAGAAAATAACTCTTTTCAAAATGTTATTGTTTTTTTGTCATTCAAAAAGTCATACTTAATAAAAAAAAACTGTAGTGTAATGTCGAATTTACCTGATAAATACGCTGAAAGTGAAGGGTAAAAAAGTCGCACATCTACATGTATGTCTGATCTGTATCCATGAAAACCTATTAAGTACCCTAAAAAAGCACCTAAAGGCCCTTAAAACTTTTCACACACCTTGTATATAATTCAATTAGATACATATATTGATTTCATATACATATGTAGTTTCCTACATCTTTTAAAAGTTTTAAAGCTGGTGTAATGTAGAAACTGATTTCATAAAGAGGTACGCAACAACGCTTAAACCAGGATGTTTAAAACATCTTTTGGTTTTCGATATTGTGAATTTATAATAGTGTAAAAAGTTTGATGCTCGTGACAAGTAAAAAGCATACGTAGTTACAAATAAAACAAACTAAGATCAAAAATGTGAAAATACTATGCAGAGGTTCTTTTCATGAAGTCCTCAATTCAATACAATAATTAGGATATAACTAGTTGTTGGTTTACACGTGATAATCACGAGATGTAACTGACTTGTCAAGAAAAAGTATTAGTTGCTTTTCTCCACTCATTTCAAAAATTGAAAAGTGTCTGCTAAAATATAATTTACGTAGTTAGGTACTTAATGGCTTGTCTGCATTTGTGTAAACGTACCCGTGATAGATCACTTGTACGTTTAGAATATAACTTGACTTGCAATGTAATCGGACACAGTGATAAAAATTAAGATATGACACACATCTGTTACATTTTAGGAAGGTACTCAATCGATTGTCTGGATTTGAAAAGATTCTTTTTTAATTTAATAATTTTCATCCATAGTTCCAATTTTGAAAAGTTCACACAGATGAAATGACGTTGTTTATTTAAACTCAATACATATCCGCACGTTAAATCTCGTATTAAAGACCCAACAATACACCACTTGATCCATCGTCATGTCTATAGGACATCGAATATCGATTTTCCCGTAGAATTTGAGGATAACTCCTGGTCTTACGTCGATCCCTAGTGCCGTCTTGTGTGCAACGGACACGGTGTGACATATATCGAACATTAATCACGGTGAAGGGATGCATGTTCTCCATACAGAATATTAGAGTATATACAGCCTCTAGCATACAGCCTTCAGCCTCTACGGATCTTATGATTCAATACACTGCGCGACGGCCACGTAAGGCATTATCTGCAACGGTACGTGTTTTAGATAATGATGCGCATTTCCACGTCGTATCACTTCTGACTGGCTTTAATATGAATATTAATAAATACGAAAGTTCATACATAGATTTACATAACAGATAGGGGAGGAAAGTAATCCGTCTCATAAAAGTTATTTAGCCACAAAATGTGTGAATGTTTAATATTACAACAAGCGTTTTCCATCTCTGGCTCATATATTTCAATTATCCTAGCGTAAGTTTTAAATTAGGTGATTCCTGCATCAGAGTGAAATAGGTCTGGTCCCAAATAAATATGTGAAATAACGAAAATTTACATAGTTTTTAAATCATTATAATAAAATGAAATGCGTCCACGAATTAACATTTTCGAAAGTAGGAAAATCTGTAAAAATAATACGTAAAAAAGTTGGGTGTCTAAATTTGTCGATTTTTTTTAAAGTACTATATATATATGAGGTACGTACGAGGCACGTACGAGCCAATTCACTGGTCATTAGACAAAACATAAATTGGACTCCTAGATTTGGATCACCAGCCAAGACAGATCAAACATGATATCACCCTATAAGTAGTATAAGCAATCATAAATACTAAGTATAACGTTTTATTATTATTATGGTACAATGTAAATCGTCTTTTTATTAACGCTTTGTTGTAAACGGTGCAATATGTTATAATATACAATGGTAATGGTACAAAAATAGTAACATTATGTTGTAAACTGAGAATTATGGAATGGTAATATTATGTTGTTGTACTATTTTAACTATTTGAAAGAAAATATTTTTGTTTGAAAAATTATTTCAAAATGATGTAAACTGCACCTGCTCTCCTAGTTTTAGATTAGGTGAGCTTACAGGTATTTCCTAGTAAGACAGGCAAAGCACTATCGTCTTTATATTCTAATGAAAAAAAAGAATAATAAATAAAATAAACTGAATAACGTGTATGAGAAAACACGTGCTTTTCAGGGGCGTGCAGTTACCTTCTTCTGATAATAAGGTTTGTATTTCAGTATGGTTTTGTTGTGTGTTCTGCATTACACAGCACAACCCACAACGAAGTCATACAAGTACAATGTTTTAAATATAGCCAAAAGTATGATAGCAAAAACTTTTTGAAAAGTAATAAACCTTGATAATGACAACTCGATTATTCAGAGCTTTCGATTAGTGCTCTTAATGATGAAAAGGTTTTTTCAACAATAAATAAATCAATCTTAAATGCGATAAAACAATAGCGGCAATCCTCCACTATTGCATGGAAAGTGAATGGTGTAGACTACGCTAACCCAAGAATACTATAATTATGGCTGCCAGGATGGAATCCCTCTTGACGGTCCTCTGAAGACAGGAAACTATCTAATATCCTCAATCAACGTTTTTTTTTTAATCTCTGTTATTTTGCATGTATGTTTTACAATTGTATTTTTATTTTATTTGATGTAATTTAGCATTTCTTCTAGAATAAATAATAATTATTATTATTACATATCCATTCTAGAAGGAAGGATTATAATAACCTGACAGACCTACAGGTACAAATTGTTAGGATTTTATTCAATGTTCTGAACGGGTATGGAAATATTAACAATAGTATTTTGGCTCTGAAAATTAAAAGAAAAGTCACAGCACGTTATTGACACGCCATACTTTTTAATACTAAGTACTGTGCGTAATAAGCTTCCCTATTTATAAGTATGACGTAAATAATGCTGTTAGTATCAGAAAATAATCCTCGGGTCGCAGAAATTCATGACGGTGTTTTTATTAAGCAAACGTTTGAGTTAAAACATAAAATTTCGTGCTCCAGCGTCATTATGTCTGACAAACAAGATCGCCCACACATACTGAGTTACGGAGAGACTGCGTTGTTTATGATATATCCTGGCATTGCAGGACCATTACTCAAAAAACCCTGACAGATTTATGCTCCCTTGGTAGTTGTGTTCTGATACGTGTTGACCCCCGAAGTGAATCATAATTCTACGCTCAAGTGTGGTGGTTTAAATGTGTTTTGGAAGTATAGGGAAGTCTCATATAGCGAGAAATACTACGACAGTACGATTTCATCAACAAAAAAATAAACGCATGTAACAAAACATTTTGTTTGTACAATTTGTTAAGCTACATACGTTTTGTTACTAACGACAGTCACGTAACCATTTTTGTAAGGTTCACTATAATCAACAAACTTATTTCCCAAACTGGTCCATTTACGAACTGGGTGATTGCGGTTAGTCTGAAGAAGTTGAGGAAGTTTTAAAAAGTTTAAAATACACACATACAGACGAGAGAATGATCTGATTTTAACTCAATAGAGAAGACCCCTTTTGCAATAAGATTGCTTTCTAGGGATGTTGTTTGGGTGTATGTCAAGTAAAATTTTTGCCAATAACAAGTCTGTTAATATAAAAATATGCAACTTTTTCAATAAAACACTTATTTGTCTCCAGCGTTTTAATTCGAATACATTCAAAATACGTTATAATAATCTTAAAACATGTAATGTGAAAAATCAGTGGCGCTCTACAAAAATAAAACTGACTACTTAAATATGAAACAGAATTTATTTAGGCTGATGTAAATAAGATACAATGTAGGGAAGACTGACTATTTTTAAGTCAAGACTCCTTTGGGAGGAACATGTGAAAAGTGATTACTGTTGACAGTGCTGTCGGTGAATATTATATGTTGCATCAGCAGGTAAAGCTGACAGCTTACATGAAACATAAACACAGTCGTTAAAAAATATAAAATGGAAATTTTATAATTGATGAACACTGTATTAAGCCAAATATATACTTAAAGACATTAGAAATAATGATTAAATAAAAACAAATTTTTAACTTTATTCCACTTTTTTTATTTCTTGACCGGACCGGTTTCAGCCTATAACGTAGACTAGTACAAGTTGTTCTTATTCTATGGCATAGCACTTAAAAATTCCTCGATACCGAGAAATTATAAACCAAATAAATGATAATAATAAAAATAATCTACTGTAAAAGTGCATAATAAATTTAATCATGTAATTATACCATAATACTGGAGGTAACCCAATAATTAGGAAATTTTATGGAAAATCTAGACATTACAATTAAGATGGGAAAACCTAAAATAAACTCATTAAAAATCAGTATTCACCAACCTTGCATTAAATAAATACATCGAAAATCATACTTAGAGAAATACAACTGTAACCCATCTTAAATAAAAATTCATACCAGATAAATATATAAAATAGCTAACTAAAAGTAACTTGTAACTAGTAAAATCATGCAGCAATACTGATAAATATGATTAAAGTAAAATCATGGTTTACTACCCCTAACAGCTTAAAAATAGTATATAAGCCATAGAATAAGAACAACTTGTACTAGTCTGAAGATGGCCGTTAAAGGCTGAAACCGGTCCGGTCAAAAAATAAAAAAGTGGAATAAAGTAAAAAAATTGTTTTTATTTAATCATTAAAATGGAATTCCACCATGAATTAACAGTTACAAAATTAGAAATACAATAAGATTTTTCCGGAATTAGTAGGTACCTGTACAAACAAAGGCTTGAAGAAACGGGTTTCTTGTACGGTATGAATTCACTTGATCTACTTATCTATCTTTCGTAAATGGGATTGGAGAGGTACTCAGGAACGTATACAATGTACACTATACGTCGTACCTCGAGCTCGTATGTCTGTTTGTCTTTCCACATTACAGTAAGTTCCCACGCTTCCAGTCCCATCCATTAGGAAAAATAAAATTGATTGAATTCAACCACTTTCCTTAAAAATAATTCCGCTGCGGTGAACTTTGTTGACTAGGCAAAGCTGGTTAAGTCACAGTGATTTAGTGGTTTTAGCGGTGGCGGCTAATCCTAAGTTGGGGTTTATTGAATAAATGAAATTTTCGTGCCGAAGTTTTAAAATATTGTACATTATATTTGCTTTCACCTTTGTAAAATGTCTGTTTTTATGATATTCTTTGGTAAAAACATAGTTTGAAACATGCTTAGTTTTTTAGACATTATTTTTGCGAACTACCTTTTGTAGGGTACATTACAAACAAAGTATTAAATCAGTTTTTTTAATTATGATTTAAAATTATTTTGCAAAGGGTAGAATAATAGTGTGTAGGTAGCTTATTCAGACATCTAATTAAATAACTACCTTTCTCTTTCGTATATTGAGTTTTAATCTTATTTATAGTTTTTATTCACCAGACTCAGATCGTTTGGGGTTATGTTTTTATTTTATATTTATTATTTATAGACCGGACATCATTGAACATTATTTTAATAATCTAAAACTCTTATTTTTATTCTAATTTTGTAACTGTTAATTCATGGTGGAATTCCATTTTAATGATTCTTTGAATATTATATTAAATTAGTTTTATATAAATTTTTTCTTATATATTACATTAAAGTAAAAATATCAATGTATTTCTATTTTATTCTTTGTAAAAAAAATTAAATACTTTATTTGAGAAATATTCTCTTTGATTTCTCTTAATTCATCGCGGAGTTAATAATTTTTTCACGTTCTTAATAAAACAAGGTAATTTATTCGGTAAGTTAAAACTTTTGTTGAAAGATTTTCTACTAAAAAAGAGCAGAGTAAACAGTACCCTTTTAGATTGTTGAATAAATATGGACAAACTGTGATTTTTCCATGGAAAAAGCATGGCGCTACATTTCAGGGTGAGATTTGATCTTCTCAAAAAGCAATTGTCTCCACTGGCTTTGGTCTCTTTCAATTCTTCTGTACGTCATAGCCTTCTACGCCTGCTCCAACTACCCGCAGTTAGTCTACCTCACTACTGATAAGCGTTTCTATAAAATACTAATTTGGCTAGCCCATCACAGTTTTTAGGACCTACATAATTAAACGATGGTTGTTTCATCTCAATTATGCAGATTCCATTTTTAAGCGTGGATCCAAAATTTTTGCAAGCTTTAGGCTTTAGAAGACTAAGATTTTTTTATCTGCCTTTTCGGCTAGGCACACAGTATTACAACCGTAGATAACTAACAAGGTCCTATTTTTGTTTTGTATTTGCTGAGTTTGCTTCTTTACGTGGTATTTTTGACACTGGTAGTCTATTACAGGCTTAGGTTCTAAGATTCAGATTTTTTGATAAATGTGTAGGAGTAATTATTCAGTGGCAGAGGTACCAAATTCTCTATAAATTACCACATGCCTATTCGGAAAAGTATTCGTTCAGTAACCCTTTCTATTCCTCTGCTGGCTAAGTTCTCCATCATTACACAAACACCATCTTCCGCTTATTATGATGGCAGTAGGATTTTATCCAATATTGTCAGATTATTCGTTAAACTCGAAAAATTTTTTCTTTCTTTTTTAAAAAAAGTAGCTGATCGTGTTAATTGTTAATACGTCATAAAATTGCCAAACCAGTATAGAAGCATTTGTTTCCAACTAGCAGGAAACAATATTTTCAAATTAACATTTTCTATGATAAAGTCTGTTTAAATGTTCGAAATATTTCGAATAGTCACGTTGATACAAACGTTATGCTTAGTCGGTAGTTATTCCACCGTTTATTCTCACTGAATTCCTCCTTTTAAGCCCCAGCGGATCGCCAAACCGGCTTTTAAATTTCATTATCGCAATCCAAACCCTCCCTTCCTTCGTATCGTTTCTGTCAAAACAGGGCTAAATTAGATATTATTCTTTTGATTTTACGGACGATAATGAAGTTCGGAGTTGTTGCTTGTAACCCGGGCAAACAAGGGTGCGCCAAGGGAGAAGCGCCGCCTGGGAGCCAATTTGCTCTGTTGATCTGCCGCCTACCCGTTTCACAATAACAACTGAATTATTGGACCATTTTTTAGGTAGAACATAAAATAAGACTCATTATTTTTACTTTTGTTTGGTTCGTAAATTGTTGGGAGATAGATCTGTATCATTTTTACCAACCGATATCAAAGTCAAAAACAACAATTGAATTATTTTGATTTGATAATACAAAGTAATATTTTCATTATTCGATCTTACAGAGCGTCGGGGTCGGCGTCTTCAATCTTTACTCCGTGCATTTATTTTAAGTTTTCATATAAATATTTTCAAATATTATTTTCAACATTTTAGAAACTCGTCACCATTTAAAGACATTGTTTTGATATATCGTAATATGACATAAATAATGCAGACCAAAGTGGAAGTTTTACTCAACATCACCCTGGCGGAAGTCCTTCAGTCAGAATGGAAACGTTACTTAAAATAGCCTTAGCCATATTAAGTTACTAAATCTGAATGGCCATGTACTTAACTATCTTTATTTTCTCCATCTTTACCTCTTATTACTTTATCCTAACATCTTTGATAAATGCGAAGTCATAGTTTCCCTGGTACCAAGAAGTTGAAACTCTTGTGCGGTATCACATAAAGAAGGAAAAAATGGTATTCTAATCGGACTCTTAGAAGTTCAAAAGTCTTGCACTTTTGTAAAAACTTGATGACGACGGTGATAATGCACCAAGTAAAGGTGTTTTTTGTTCTTTGAGAGTTGTGAGAGAAGCCAAAGGTTGAACCACGTAGAATATAATTTGATAAAACATACACATAATACGATAAGCAGATAAAACCATTGATGTTGGTGAAAAAATGCACACTGAATTTTCACCATACAAAAAACTCAACTATATTCATAATATAGAATAAATTAAGAAAGTACCCCATTAAAAATTCTACCTAATAAACACCCAAGAATGTATCTGTATGCGCAAGAAATAACGGAATGAGCACGCATATGTTCAGGAGAGCCAAAACGAAATTTAGGAATTTTGTTTTTGTATGTAATTATGTCATGTCAAAAAATAATAGAAAATTATTTTATTTTTTGACTAATCTCATTTTTTTGCTGGATATGTATCTAAAAAATGTTTTTTTAGTCGTTCCATTTTTCCTTTCGCACACAGATATGCCCGTTTATAATAACTGATGTTTTAAAATATATTATAGACCAGTCGGTAGATGAGTGGATAAACGCGTCGGATTCCCACCCGAACGTCGTGGGTTCAATTCCTCTGCTGGCAAAGTCCTCCGTTATTGCGCAAGCAACATTTTCCGCTTATTATGATCGTAGTAAAAGTTTTTCAAATATTGTCAGGTTATTTGTAACCAGGGAAGGTTTGTCTTTCTTTTTACATAAAAAAATCATCTGTAAAACTGCACCCAATTTGATCATTTGCATCCTGCAGGTATTCCATTCTAATCAGGAGGTTATTTAATCTGTTTCTAATCTCTATCGAGTAATTTGCTTTATAACCGCTTACCGTTCTACAAAGCACGCAAAAATAACGCGTCATTTCAGGAATAAATCTGCCGCCAGCCAGTGGAGGCACGCGCGCACAGCCTTGTGGCAACCCTGTACATCTTCTGCTGCTGGGATTATCTGACTGTGAATTTCAATTAAAACCTTTTGCATAATCCACTGGACAGCCAACGTAATCCCTAAACTCTGAAAATATCCCAAACTTAACGCAACGTTCGTTAGCCGGAGGTTTGTACAACAAAATATTGGAACACACGATTTCATTTTTGGATTGAAAACGTTAATTTTGAAAGCGAATATGAAAGCGAGTAACAAATCTAAAATGTGACAAAAGATATCAGCCAATTCAGTATTTGTACAATATTATGTAAAAATGTTCAATTTCGTTCCATTTCTTTTTTATTATTTCTGTTTGGCAACAAGTAACCAATAGATAGAATCCAAAAAGTAATTCGTAGTTCTTATTCCATGGTAAAAAAATGTAAATCAATAAAATATTTTTCGTAGAAAGTAATCACTTTGTGGTTTGACATATTTAATGAAAATGAAATTAAATTTTTAGAAATAAAGAAAACCATTCAAAAAAATATTCGTACATTTAACAATCAGTTAAATTTGTCCAGTGGTCCAATATTAGGTATATTTCCAGCTAACTCATTATTATTTTATCACGTTCTCAGTTGACGTTTTGCCTCTTTCATTTCATATCATCTGTCTCTTTTTCTGTGTTCCTTTGTTATAATTTAAATGTTATTCTATTGTTTTCTCAGCGTTCTCTTATTTTTATTTATTATAAATTGTGTTCTCCCTCTGTATGTAGGTATACCATATATAACCGCACACTTTCTATTTTTTGTTTAGTTTAATGTTGTACCCTGATGTTGCTTAGGCTGAGCAAAACCAGTTGGTCATAAAAATTTAAATAAAATCTGTGGTCTTATACAAAGTTATTATTTCATTTTCATTAGATGAATAAAAGTTCAGTTTTATAGAGTACATTTATTTTAAAAGAAAAACATAAAATAGTTTCTTTTACACGAATAGTGGAGCATAGTATTAATTTTCTTTGATGAAACAAGATGTGTTAAAAAATATACTTACAAAATTTACTCTAACTAAATAATTATACTTTAAATGCTGGTTCCAATTGTGTTCAAAATACTCTCATGATATTTGATAAAGTTTGTATTAAATCATTGAGAGTACATTATTATGTAATTATTCTTACCGTAATACAATAGAATGTAAATTTGAATAAAGTCGTTTGAAGTACGAAATTTTGAAGCATATGTAATTATTAAGAATTTTTTTTAACACATTTGACCTAACAAATCGTTCACACCCTAAAATAATAAATTCCTACAAATAATCAACATCTTCGTTATTTAATCGCTTTAATGGATCTTGTTTTTCGAGCAGATTGATATTCCGCACAGGAAACTCAAGTCATGTTTCGCCGAAGGAAAAACTCTTTAAGTCGTATAATCCGCTCCCAAATTCAGGCCGCTATTTCCCGATTCTGGGGTATAAATAAAATTAGCCCCCGTTTCGGCAAAAATATTCGAAGAACGTCTACGGCGAGTTAATACGACTTTTGGTTCCCTGTAAGCATTATGAGCCTTACTAGTTTAGCCGGAATAAATACGCAATAATGTACGACTTTAGCGTCAAATCTGGGAGTACTAAACATTTTATACAAGATGCTCCATACAAATTGCATGATGAATGGGATTGGCAATATTTTTTTAAATTTCGTTTTTACGGAATTTGATTATGACAAACCAACATTATTGTGTAGAAAAATAATTATAAAACAATAAAATTTAAAAATAATAAAACTATTATGATCTATTGAAAATCAGCGGTAAAAATTTTACCAGTAAAAAAAAAAAAAATATTATATTTTCGTAGAAAGCAATCACTTTGTCGTTTAACATATTTAATGAAAATGGAATAATAACTTTGAATAAGACCACCATTAAAAAAAAAAATTATGACCGACCGGTTTCGCTTAGCTTAAGCATGATTAAACTCATAAAATTTCTCATTATTCTTTTATCACCTCCTCAGTTGACGTTTTGTCTCTTTCTTTTCTTATTATTTGTCTCTTTGTCTCTGTTCCTTTGTTATAATTTAAATGTTATTCTTTTGTTTTCTTGGCGTTTTCTTATTTTTTTTTATATTGTGTTCTCCCTTTGTATGTACTAGTATGTATAACCACATACTATGTATTTTTTGTGTGGCTTAATTTTGTACTTTGATGATGCTTAGGCTAAGCAAAACCGGTCAGTCATAAAACAAGTCAATTTTGTTGAATGGTTCTTTTTTAATAACTTTTTTCTGACATTTAAAAACATTACGAGGGTATTTTTGTGATGCTTTTTCAAAGACACAAATAAGCTGTGCTTACCATATTTCTATAAAGAATAAATATTGTAAATAAAACCGTAATTTTCATATTGATTTCGAACTTACGACTATGTCTTATTAATTGTGTTACCATTGTACATTTTAAAGAAACACGTAGTTTTGTACTCCAAACCCACTACATATGACAATATGTAATTATCAGCTATCGTTTATATTGTAATACCTCGTTTTAATTTATATTTGATCGAATGATTAAATAAAAACAAATTTATAACTTTATTCCACTTTTTTTTTTGACTGGTCCGGTTTCGGCCTATAACGGCCATCTTTAGACTAGTACAAGTTGTTCTTATTCTATGGCTTATATACTATTTTTAAAAATAGTATATAAGCCATAGAATAAGAACAACTTCTACTAGTCTGAAGATGGCCGTTATAGGTTGAAACCGGTCCAGTCAAAAAATATAAAAAAGTGGAATAAAGTTATAAATTTGTTTTTATTTAATCATCAAAATGCAATCCCACCATGAATTAACAGTTACAAAATTAGAAATAATATATTCGATCAGTTTTAGGTAATGTAACGTTAATTTCAAGAAAATCAAATATGTAGTGATTATGAATCTGTTGATAGCATAACGTGTTTGTATAACCCCGCTTTCCTAACGTTAGATATTTAATGAAATTTCAATTAAAATATTTGTTGAAAGTTTATTCATACCAAAATTATTGTATGGTTAGGTTTTACCACTTTTGGAAATGTTATTATTTTACGAAACATTATTTTCTTATGTAAATAGAATTACTTATTTTCTTCAAGTACATCGGAAAATGGTTTTACGTTTTCTTTCTGCTTATAAAACACCACCCAAATTCTCAGTAAAGGGTTGGTTTTGCCAGTAAATAATTATTTTGAGACATTAGTATTAAATGGACGGTCTCCGTGATATAAACTTTTGACTGTGAGTTGGCGGCTTGCGGGTTGGATTCCTGCCAAAAATATAATGACACAAATGTGTTCATTTAATATTGTAATATGGATGTTGTTAAAGGTTTGTAGTGCTTTAGCACGATGGTGTGAAATACGCGAATACGAAACGAGAAATGCAAAACTCATTAGATTGCCAACAAGGAATAACTGGAGCACACGAAAATCTCTAATTCTAGTGAAATTGATGATACTATAAAATTAGGAAATAAATTAGAAAATATATTGTATAATTGAACACACAATAATGTGATTTTAAAATAAAAATAAAAAGTATTTTTTAATATGAATACCCCACAATAGTCCCAATTGCTTCTGACTGTTCGAATATAGCATCCCCATTTGGCGTATATTATTTATTTATTTAATTCATTGTAAACGTTCCAGGAGAAAAAAAGGTTTGCAAACAACAGTGAAAAAAATTAAATTATTTGCACAAACTTAATAAGCAATAGTTGTAAAGTAGAAAAAAATATTTATGATAACATTAAATTAATATTCTTTTAAAATGTGTAATATTATAGCCTTCTTGTATCTACATTCCGTACAGTTAAATACATCAGCAACCTCTGCGTATGTATTACCAACTACATACGATCTAGATACAAGTGAGTCTCTGAAATAACATATCCATAATTATGAGGCTGAAGGGACTAGGGAAGTAAAGGATATAGGGAAGGAAAGGATATAGAGAAGATAAAGAAAAGGTTGGGAAATATTTATCTATTCAGTTCTGGTTACCAAACACAGCTAAAGTGGCACAGGAATTTTATAGTGAGGCAGACACAGAGCAATCCCATACATTTTGTATTTACCAAGATAAATAGTAAAAAACAAATAAAATAAAAATCCATTTTTACGTTTTTACTTTGTTAAATTTTCAATATTGAAATACCTATAATCTATATACAAACTGTTTTAATTAACTTGTTTTATTCCTGTGTCGCATAAATACCACATTTAAATATACAATATTAAATTGATTTTGTGTTTTTTTTTAATACGGTGAAAAAAATGTTGCCAGTACGTCATTATTAAATATATCAATCGTCCCTTCACAAAGTTACAAAAAGTTTGATATGCTTCAAGAGTCTTTGAACCATATTTGTGACTTTTAGTTACCAGGCTAAAGCTCGCATCGTCTGGGGTCGGGGAGTGGGAAAGTACTGCTCTCCAAGGAGTGGAGACCTCTGTAACAAATTCCAGAAAAGTAACAGGAAAGATTCCGGTCCTAGCCAGAAACAATAAAAAGTAAGTGAGTGTGGACATTGCAAGATTTGTATTGGTATATTTGTGTCGGTCTTGGGTAGAAATGATCCAATATTGACAGGTGATGATTTTTTATACGTTTATGACCTAGGAACGTGTAAAATTACTTATTACTTAACTAACTAACTAACTAACTAACTTACTAACTAACTAACCATTACGCCGTTTCCCCGCAGGGGTAAGCAGAGAGGACGAACCGCCATATAGCTTTGTCTTGGCACACACTCTTTACTTCATACATCGTCTCATACATAATCTTCTATTATACTGACTCTTCACATGACCCGATTCAAGTTTTGATTTACTTGATCGTGCCATGTCTTTTTCGGGCGTCCGCGACTTCTTCTTCCATCCGCTTTCGTATCACATATTCTTTTCACACTCCTTTCTTCGTTCATTTGCTCCACATGCCCAAACCATCTAACCGTCCCTTTCTTGATCCTATTCATTACGCTCACATCAGCCTTGCATTCTTTCCGGATATCCACATTTTTGATACGGTCATACATGGTTTTACGCACATACGTCTCAAAGATCTCATTTCCACAGCATTCAGTATTATATTTATATTGCTTATTACTTATATAGCGCAGTTTTAAAATATTTCACCTTAAGTGGCGCTTCATACTAAATTACCTAACCTAATAACAACGAGAAAATAAAATAATACGTATTCATGATTTAATAAAACAAATTTATAACTTTATTCCACTTTTATTTTATGACTGGACCGGTTTCAGCCTATGACGGTCATCTTCAGACTAGTTCTCACTAGTGAGAACTAGTCTGAAGATGGCCGTCATAGGTTGAAACCGGTCCAGTCATAAAATAAAAGTGGAATAAAGTTATAAATTTGTTTTATTAAATCATTAAAATGGAATTCCACCACGAATTAACAGTTTCAAAATTAGAAATAATAATACGTATTCAAATCTAATCTAAAATCATGATCGTTATCATAAATCATAAGAGAAAAGGGTTCAGATATAAATAAGGATAAAACAGTGGATGTGCAAATCAACAGAATGAAAAAACAATTTGCAATAAGCTAAGGGTGTAAAAATCTCGATGAAAAGTACTATGTATTCATATTAACAAATTAGTTAAAGCAAAGAAAAGGAAATCATAATGAGATAATTAGCCTATATTTTATTTCATCTCCAAGCTAGAATAAATGTATATCATTGTGAACAATACAATGTCTGTAACATTGAAATTATTCGTAATTTAAAGTATTTTTCTTCGGTTTTACAATGTTTTATAATGTCTTCAAATGATAAAATGGCTGTTACGTGTTCAAATACTATAAATAAGGCTATAGTCAGTAATAAATCATATAAATTATAGTATAATTATAAATATCATATTTATACAGTGGGTAATTATTTCGCTGAAATAGTAGATATTTTCAGCTGCACTGAATCTAGTTACAAGAAGGCTATAATAGCATACCTCTTTCAAAAATATTACTGTTAATTTATTGCATTATAATATGTCTATTAACTTACTTAAGTTTTTGGGTGCTAATCATTTACTCTATGTTTTTTTTTTATGTCACTATTATTTTATGTTATATATTACACTGTCATGTAAAAGCCCATAAGGGCGTATATAATGAATTAAATAAATAAATATAAAAGCCGTTATCTATCCAAAATTTTACTTAATTCATGCTCACTTATTATTAATGGAAACTTCACTGGTTAATTTAACATAGTATTCACTTTATATTGAGAGGCTGAAGGTGGCGGAGAAGAGATTTTTTTTATGAACATAAGTAAAAAAAAAGGTAGTAAAGGAATAACAAAATTAGAAAAAATAATGAATAAACAAATAATAAAAGTAAAAAATATATAAATATAATTATGTATCATGTAGACATAACGAAAAATCCCATAAAGGCAAAGTCAGTGCGAGGGAAAAAAAGTAGATGGGAAGAGGAAGGTTAGGAAGTCTGGGTATTCAGATCTGGTCACCAAACACGGCTTGAGCCATTTCAAGCAACGTTTCGATACTGAATGGTGGTCTTTTACAAGGGCGATATGATATCACTCTGATTGCTTTATACTGTATTGTTTTCATGTGTGACTTTTTTTTACACAGTCATTACAAATCAGGTATACAGTAAAAGGTGTCCAGCGAACAGTGTACAGCGTGTAGAAGTACAATCTACGTTTGACGGAATATGTAGCATGGCATGTAGAGATGATGAATAGTGGCAAGTTTAAGGGTTACTTGCCCAGCAGTTTGGGTACACGAAGATAAGAGAGGACAGAACCTACAACCGCAGGGATTAAGGGTGTGTTTGTTTCTATGGAAAGGGGACAATGTTGTGACCAACGGGACATAATCGGAAGAGCTTATTTGATATCCAATTAGTTAGGGTGAGTTGATTATACGATTTTACTTTAAATAATATTTCGAAGGCAAACATTTTAGATTGAAAATAAATATTGCCTGATGTACAACTGAAATCCTGCCAACCGTATAAATAAAGAACTTTTATTAGATTATTGTTCTGAAAATTTTGGTTTATTTTTAGGTTTTATTGCGTAGGTAAATTTTTTTTAAGCGTTAAGAATAATTATTATAATGTTTTTTTTTTTTAATAAAAATCCTCCAACAAGATTTACATATTCCTTGAATTGCTTGTTTAGAAACCACGACCTTGTCGAAAAAAATCTCGTTATAAAAGCTTATAATTTTCATGGAATTTCGTTGTGAAATGTATTTAATCAAAACAGCTCAAAAATTTTCAGCGGGGAAAATACTTAAAAAATATATACATATTTTATTAAAATCATAATAAAAAAAATTACAACAATTTCAAGAAATAAAAAAAAATAAAAACTTTGTATAAAACCATGAATATGATTTAATTTTTATGACCGACTGGTTTCGCTTAGCCTAAGTATCATCAAGGTATAAAATTAAACTAAAGAAAAAATACTAAGTGTGCGGTTATATACACATACAGAGGGAGAACAAAATATAAAATAAAATAACAAAACGAAGAGAGACGTAATATTCTAGTTTTCTCATTAACATCAGCCAATTTTCCGAAATATGGTCGTGAATTAATCGACCAACACAAGGATTTCTGTTATCTGTATCTCTTGGCAACCTTTATCTGGACATGTGGCTAGAATTTCGGCTCTTAATTTAAAGTTTTAATATTCCCAGTACATAGCTGTCACCACATGACAGCAGAAAGCCTACCCACGTTTTTCGGTTGAGCGAAGTATCCTTAATTATTCAGCTTGCGTGAGAAGAAAGTGGTGTTCGGTACAATTTGTGTCCGAAAAACCTCCACAGGTAGGAATATGTTTAGCTATTTAGATCGCTAGAAATGTTTGGCCGACCAGATAAATGTGTCTTCCGAAAATGTGACTTTAATATTTAGTATTTTACATCCCTCCTCGACACTGAAGCTGGAGTTAGGTTGAAGTGAATATCTGATACAGAAATATAAACTTTAAAATATTTCTGTATCTCAGAAGGCATTTTTAGATTTTCAGTACATTTACAATGAAAAATATCGGCATGCCTTAAGTTTGTGAGGAAAATAGTTTTAAAATAAACAACAACAAATCATAGCTTAAACAAAATCTAATTTAAATACTACCACATTTCTATTGATAAGTAATGAATAACAAACTAAAATTCTTTGCTAAGATGTACATTTGTATTTTTTAAAAAGCATCGTTGTTTTAAAAGAGAAAAGACAGATAAAATGTCAGAGGAACTAAATTGGCTAACAGTAAAACAGATGCTATCATTTAACACATTGATGTTTATACATAAAATGAAGAACAACTTGTTACCAAAATATTTTTCTGACAAAATTATCTACAATGTTGATATTCACAAATGTAATACAATGGTATGCAAAGAAATTAGACTAACAGAAAAAAATAAAGCCAACACACAAAATAGCTTACTATATAAAGGGGTGAAATCTTATAATGCTCTGCCGGAAACTATCAAAATTATGCCTATCAAAAAATTCAAAATAGCATGTAAAAAATATTTAAAATGTATATAAATCAAAACAATAAATAGTTTATAAGTTAAAATATTATAAAGTCAAGAAGAAAATGAAATAATTAGCTACTTGTAAACTTGAATGTACAAAGTAACTAATATAAAATAAATAAAACTAAAAAAACTAAAAAACAGATACAGACAGTAAATTCGTAAAAAAATAATAAACATTCACTGGAGAATTTGCCTGAATCCTAACTATTTCTCACGGATTAAAATTATGTTAAGTTATGCGTCTCTTGAATGGTTTACGCTTAGGGTAAGATGTACAAGCGATCAAGTATTTCATTATTGAAATAATATCAAAATTTTTGACGAAACATGAAACTGAAATAGACAGATAATAAAAAGAATTCACCGGTTTGTGTTATACGTAAGAAAATAATAGGTATATTAATTTTGGAAATAATATCAATAATTTTTTTTTTTTTTTATAGTTTTTGTGTTTAATTTGTAGAACTCCATTTTAATTTTTATATAATTCAATTGAATTAAATTTAATATTATTATTATTGAGTTCTGCTATTTTAAGTTTTTATTTTTAGTTTTTAGTGACAGCTGTTTCGGCGTTTAAGGCCATTGTCAAACTGTGGCTTACTCAAAGGCCTTAAACGCCGAAACAGCTGTCACTAAAAACTAAAATAAAAAACTTAAAATAGCAGAACTCAATAATAATAATATTAAATTTAATTCAATTGAATTATATAAAAATTAAAAATATCAATAATCAACACAAATATGAAAAAGCCAGAAACTAAAATGAATAACGGTCGCGACCGAGACTCGAACTCGGAACCTCTACTCTATCCAGGAACAGCGTAAAATATCTGCCAATGGGGGTACCGAAATCATTTTAGAATCCGGCATTTTTGGCAATCTCATGCTTTCTTGAAAATTATCAATATTATTTTTTACAATTTCTACCGATATATTCAGCCATTTTCGTAATGGCATCGAAAGCTCTACCTAGATGGTGTCTTGGATAGACTATAATTTTTTTATTTACGGAAGATCTTTTGTTTTATTAAAAAGTATTTAGTTCATGTTTTAAATTAGAATTAACTTTAAAGCTTTATGCTTCATTTTTTATTTTAATTATTGAAATAATATTAAGCTTTATTATCAGGGTCCACCCGAGATTTCAATGGGCTTTTTTTTCAAACAATTGATACGTTTATGACAAACGAAATGGATAATTTGTTGGCAGTTAAAAAAATTTACAGCTCTATAGCACATGATGCAAATTACGTTGCAAGCTGAAAAAAAAATAGAGTTTATGACGCTAGCAAACAGATTCTCTGTTTTTTAGTTAAGATTCGGGTGTGGAAGTATTATGTAGTTTACCTACTCGCAAATAAAGAAACACCCAACCAAAACCAAAACAACGTCATCTTCTACGGATTTTTATTATAATAATGAATATTTCTCATACAAATACATTGTTATAACTTGTTCTGGATAAACAATATTCTTACAGGCTACCAAGAAGAGAAAACAAGTTGTTACAGGTAGGTGCGAGTGGAGAGAATCAAACCGAATAATCTATTACACGTACAAAACTACCTTTGCGCTTCTCTGTAGCTCCGTCATATCCACCTGCTTTTACCTATAAGGGTATCCAGTGTATACACAGCCTGAGACGGAGGCAGCCACTTTATTAAACGGATCACGTAAATACAACTGTGTATTTAAGCTTCCTGGTTTATCTTTTAACTCTTTTTACACGAGAATTCTCGTGAAAAGTGCGTTCGCTTTTATTTTTCTTTCACAGAACTTTCCGATAGAATACGAGATGTATGAGCTGAATACAATAAAGTCTTTGTTCTGCGATCGCGGAGTTTCCGGAAAATACATAAACCCGTTGGGAAGCCCGTTGAAAAGAGGTCACATTATTTACAGCACTAAATAAAAAAGAACAAAGACTTATCTTTAGTACTAACCAACAAGGTTTAAAGTACATTAACTGTAATTGGAGTCTTCTGAATAATTTACTAGCGATTTCTTACAATTTGTCTACAATTAATATTAATAAAATCACCAAAACTACAAGGTATAGCAGAACTGATGATGCAGGAGGATTTTGAGAGGACTTCATTAAATATTACAACCACAGTTGCTGAAAATATTTGAATGAATAATTCATTAGAATAATTCACAATTTACAAAGTTTTATAAGTTGAATTTAAAACGTTTAAACAACATTTACTTGAAGAATACTTAGAAAATAATAGCATCCCATGTGACGACAATGAAGTTAGGAACAACAATTCATGCGAAACAGATTTAAATTTTGTAATCGATGACTGGAAGGGAGATAATGATAAACACTTGTATGTTGCTGTTGTGTTTTTAGATTTTCAAAAAGCATTTATAACAGTAGATAGAAAAAAACACTATCGAAAATTAAATAAAAACGGAATGAAGAAAAAAGAATACGATTTTTTCCTAAATTATTTATTGAACAGAAAGCAAACAACAAAGGTAACTAACATATTAATATACACCCAATAAAATAGGAACTAAGGGCCAAAAAAAAATTATGCAGAAATTTGTAAAACGTGTAAAGCAATTTTTCTGGATACTTAAGGAAAAAATTAAGAACAGAGAATTCTTTCGTATATCGCGCCATCCAACTATACAAAAAAATCTAACAAAAATTACTGCAATAGAACATATTTTTAAATTAAAATAATAATGTTTGTTGGCCAAATTCATTAGTGCTAGTATATTATTCTTAAATTATAAAATGTTCCTTGATTTTTTTGCAACAACCGTGCCTGTATAAATAATAAATGGGACTACCTGACTTTGTAGGTAAATCTGGGATTTAAATTCTTGCATTAATGTTTTTCACTGAAAAATTGTGGAAAAAATAAATATAAGCAAGAAAAAAAAAAAAGTTCCGAACGGTTTCGCAACATTCATAGGTTAAATTCCTTAGCTCTTGATAGAATTCAGGACAAAACTTGCAAACCTCGTACCACAAAAGCTATAAAAATGCCATGGTGCCAGAACTCACTGTACAATTGTTTTTTTGTGCTTTAGCACGCAAATTTTCCACTTTATACTAAAGATAAATTGGGAATATTTTTTTTAATCAAAAATCTTATCGGTAAGTATGCTTGTTCATGATATAGATTCTCAGATTACCAATCCCACGTCAAAAAATGATTTCATACATTTGTTTGGTGCTTGTAGATATTATTTATATATATATTTTCTCCTCCCGAAATAAATACAAAAGAAACGGATTCAAAATGTATAACAAACAATATGCCAGATTGTCACAGGTTGGAGATGGGTTTGTCAAAATTTATTAACCCTCTGTCATCGCGCTGACCACGACATGTCACTTTGGCTTTATCCCCGTGACACAAAAGACCTTGTCAAGTTCAATAACATTAGGCCAAAGGGTCATAATATTTTCAGTCTGAGATATCAGCAGTAAGGATTGTGTTTTACTCTTTACAGAATTTTCTGGATTGTATTAAGGATTAGAAAATGTATCAGTAAAATGGAGGAATTTCCTAAGATGGTACGTTAATAAAATTAATGTCGTCAAAAAATGTACTTGGGTAGGTACCAAGGAAAAGAGTTTAATGTAGTTTTGATATTGAATACCATAGTGAAGGCTTTAAAAGGTTAGTACTATTTGACGGCCTGCATGGTCGAGTGGTAAGACGCTCGACTATGAATCCAAAGGTCGCGGGTTCGAACCCGGCGTGCGCAAATAAATTTTATTTAATTAATATGTGTCAAAACACATTTAATTGATATAAAATAAAATATAGTATATTTGCGGCACGTTCCAGAGTGGTAGATACTTTAAGTATCGCCCTGGTGAAAGACCACCATTCAGAATTGAAACGTTGCTTGAAATGGCTTTGGCCGTGTTTGGTGACCAGATCTGAATAGCCAGGTACTTCTCAACCTTCCCCTTCCCCATCTCCTTCCTCTCCCACGACCTTCAGCCTCACAACATACCCTTATTGGGTATGCCATAGTCTCACTGGCTCTAGACGGTTGGGAGCAGTTGAGACTCTTGTGCGGTATTCACGTAAAAAAAAAAAAAAAAAAAAAAGTACTTTTTTGTTTTGAAATTGATTGTAAGTAGACTAAAAAAAAATCTGAGTTCGAATCTTCGCTTCCAAACATAAAGATGGATGCCCCTCACGGAAAAAAATGTTTTTGATTTTCATGAAATATGCGGTTGGAATAAACAACTTAAATAGATTGGAGGGGGGGTTCGGTAGTGCGATCGGTTGAACGTCTGCCCGACCAACGGAAAAATGTTTCGAGTTCGTTTCTCTATCGCCCCCAATTTTTTTTCTTCCTTTTCTATGGTTTTCTAATGATTCATATTGTTTGAATATTATTAACACACTAGTTAATAGTTTAATCTTTATACACACGTCAAACGGGACATAGTGATTGAATCGTAAAGTAGCGTAATCGGAATAAAATTTTAGACTTTTTTTACGTATGAACGAAAATTAGTATTTGTAATTTTTTGAATCATGGACAGAAGATGGCTTAGCATATTTATACTATAAGTTTTCAATAATGTACAATAACAAAAAAACTCAATAAATCAGTCGCAAATAGTAGGAAAATAATGCAGTAGATTATTAATACCGCAAAACAATTTTCATACGTTGTCTCTTATATTCTCTTTTGTTAAAATATTAAAATCACTTGAAAAAACCTAATTCAAGTATTTAGATGACTTTATCACTGCTTTTTGAGGCATCTTGACTTCTCCTACCATCAACCTGTGCATTATATATTATTTTCTTCCATGAAAAAGAGAAAGGAAAACTTATGAGCATATTTTGTGGGCATGTCACTTATTAACAACTCCATGTACTTCATAATCACATCGCCCGACAAAACCCCAGCTTTATATCGATCGGTCAAATAACCTTTCTTCGCAAATTCGTTCATTAGACATGAGACAGTCACAGTTTATGAAATCGCACAACTTTGTTGGCAAAGGTAACGAGTGTGACGAATTGCAGAGAAGTGTAAATTGGCCTCTAAGAATTCTTCGGGTTAGAAGGCTGTTGGAACGGGAAGTTAAGGGTGGTGAGGGTTGAATTAGTATGGCCGTAAAGGTGGGTGGAGTTTTACTGAGGTATATTGGCGTCCTTGTTCACGCTCTAGCTCGGATATAGGAAGCTGATGTATATATATATAATATTTGGTTGATTTATATGGTACCATTTTTATGAAATATCACCTCAGGGTCGCTTTAGAAACTTAAAAAAAAACTATTAACTTCGCAAGCGTAGACGAGAGGATGGCATGCCGCAACGCTGTCTTAGTTTACAGCTATTGCTTTGTTTACACTGATGTATCGTCTCATTCATAATAATATTTGGATAATTTTAATAGCGCCATTTTGGTGAAATATCACCTCAAGGGTCCTATAAAAATCTCAATTCCCAGGCTTCATCTTATTACTGACTATATATATAATCTATGGTATATGCTGTAACACCGAATCATAACATTTTATTGCGTTATAAGAATAATTTTTGTTTTATTATTTTTTAACTGCTTAATATGGAAAAGATCAATCGAATGCTATTCATTGAGATGCTATCAGTTTATGGATGTAAAAATTCGAACTTACGTTATATTTTCGGACCTATATATTAAATGCTATCATATCACAGTGAAAGATATTTCAATAGTTCTTATTGCCAAATTAGTTTATGTCATGAATTCAATACTTTATTTTATTTGAAGGGAAATCGTTGTTATCCAAGCTATCAAACATGTTGTTAAGCTTCGTCCAGATAGTCCGCACAACGCACGTGACCATTTCCAACTGGAAAATTAATAATTGCAGTCAAAAGGGCAAAGTAAATCAATTGGAAAAATTGTATTGTATCCAGGCCCTTTCATTAATTTTATTTCAAAATTTTACACCAGCAGAATTGGGTGGTTGGTGCAATACCCAATCTACCATATTACATACCTTCATTTGGTGAGTATTGATGTTAAAATATTTAACTTATTTTCTAGTTGGAAACGGCTCATGCGTTAGCCTCGCGGCGTCTATACAAAGTTAATTTATACAATTAATACTAAATAACTAACCATCACGCCGTTTATCCGCGGGGTGTGCAGAGAGGACGGACCGACATATAACTTTGTCTTGGCACACACTCCTTGCTTCATTCACATTCATACATCGTCTCATACATACTCTTCTGTTATTCTGACTATTCACATTACCCGATTCAAGTATTTGATTTACTTGATCGTGCCATGTCTTTCTCGGGCGTCCTCGACTTCTTCTTCCATTCACTTTTGCATCATATATTCTTTTCACACTCCTTTCTTCATTACTTCGCTCTACATGCCTTAAGTATCTAAGCGTCCCTTTCTTAATTATATTCATTACGCTCACATCAGCCTTGCATTCTATCCGGATATCCACATTTTTAATACAGTCATACATGGTTTTACCGCACATACGTCTCAGTGATCGCATTTCCGCAGCATTTAGTCTACTTTCATCCTTCCTCTGCCAGTTCCATGGCTCACTGCCATACATCAGGGTCAGTATAAGTACTCCATCGTGGACTGCTAGCTTCGCTTCTTTGGACAATTTCTTATTTGCGCCAACAGCGTTCAGTCCTCCTCAATTAATGGAGTTTCCTGCATTCACCCTTCTTTCAATATCCTTATCAGCCTTTCCGTCTCTTGTAAACATACTTCCTAAATACATAAACTCATTCACTTGCTCCAAGTATTCATCTTTCACAACTACATGGCACGCTGTTCTCGTACTCTCTCTTTCAAACACTATGACTTTGGACTTACTTACATTCATCATCAACTCATTCTGCATACAAACTTGGTTCATCAGAGACACGAGAAACTGTAGATCTTCCATACTGTCAGCAATCAGCACCGCATCGTCCGCATAAAATAGGCGACATACTTTCAGATTGTTCATTTTCGCGCCCAAGCCCACACCTTTCAATTCTTGCATACAATTATCCATGTACAAATTGAACAACCACGGTGACATAACACAGCCTTGCTTTACACCTTTTGTGATGTTAAACCACTTGGTAAAATCACCGTTCACTCTGCAACACATGCAACGCTTCCCTCGTACAAGGACGCGATTGCTTGTATAATACTCGTGTCAACTCCATGCATGGATAATGCCCTCCACAGTTAATTAATAATACAATCAATACGTTCTTGAAATATACCAACTTTAAACGCCCGCAATGAAGCAAAAAAAAAATAGAATCGTCATGCGCAGCGTTTCTTTATTTTCTTCGGATTTTAATATTAACATACGGAAAGGAATATACAATTTGTTTTATTACTTATTTTTTTAACTAAAAAAACCAAAAAAATAATTTTTTTAACAATTTATTATGTTGAACGCCAACCGGTTTCGCTTAGATCAACTTCGTCAGGGCACATATAATAACTAAAAATAATACAGAGTTATCAGGTATATATTTAGTGCTTTCAATAGTTGCCTCCCTCTAATATTTTTTCCCTCTCTTCCCTTACTGTAGTATATGCTGTCTCACTCTTTTATTATTTTTTTACCTAATCTGATAACTCTGTATTATTCATAAGTTATTATATGTGCCCTGACGAAGTTGATTTAGGTGAAACCGGTTGGCGTTAAACATAATAAATTCGTGGTTTAAAACAAAGTGTTATTTTATTATAATTTAATGTCAAATCACCAAGTGATTGCTTCTTATGAAAACATATTTATTTTTTATGTCTTAATGATTTTTATTTATTTCAGAGGCATTTTCTGTTAAACTATTTACCACACAAAGACCCTAAATACAGAGCCAGTGGGACTATGACATCCCCAACTCGTGGTATGTTGTGATTCTGTGGGAAATGGGAAGGAGTCGGAAATAGAAAGTATGAAATAAATGCGATATTTAGTGTTTTTTAAACGATCAAATTAACTGAGAACCATATTATTAAAGAATATGTTGTTATAATTTAAATGTTATTCTATTGTTTTATCGTTGTTTTGTTATTTTATTTTATAATTTGTTCTCCCTCTGAATGTATATATAATCGCACACTTTGTATTTTTAGTTAGTTTAATTTTGTACCCTGATCATGCTTAGGATAAGCGAAACCGGTCGATCATAAAATTACAATAATATTCGTGGTCTTATAAAAAGTTATTTTTACTTTTTTTTAAATACGTCTAAACACAAAGTGATTGTTTTCCTTGAAAATAAACTATATTAACATTTTAAAAATTAAAAAGTTATCTGTTAATTCACGAAAATAAATTTAGCAACATTTGAAATATCTCTTTAAAGTCTGAACGATAGTTCAGTTTCACGTTGTTCCTTCTATATTATTTTATACTTCCTTAATCTACCTTTTTTTCTCCAAAAAGATTTAAAATTACTCATTGAGCACTTATTCAAATTTTCCGAAATTTCTATCAAGTAATTGAGCCGGAAAAAATACTCGAGGCTGGTTTTGTAATGACCACTAAAGCGGCTTGAATTACACAAGTCACTCGAGTCGCGTCCCCTCGACATAGACGTCCGAATTTATAAGCAACTACAAACGAGTGCCTTTGACTGAGCCTTACTAACGACCTACTAGGGTGACCTGGATCCTGCCTCCTTATCTCAGATTACAAGGGTAGAGATACCTTTCCATTTTATTCACGCCCTCCACAGACGGATCACAAGACATTTTTCTTATCCTTCGCACCTCGCTGTGCTCCTGGTAGGGCTGGCTGAACAAACTGACAAAAACATTATAATTGCGACTTATTTTTATTTTGATATCCGGAAAAAGATTCCTACCGTTTTTCGCAAGATCGTTGGTTAAGAAAAAAATAATGACATCAGCTGGTAACCTACCACCAAATCGTTATTGACGCGTGGTCGAGTGGTGGGGGATCCTCTACGATGAATCCGAGGTCACGAGTTTGGGGTCCGGCGTGCGCTATTTTTATTAAATTTAATTAAGCAATCACTTTGTGGTTTGACCTATCGACGGCCTCCGTGGTCCAGTGGGGTCAAACCCGGCGTGCGCCTCTAACTTTTATTTAATTAATATGTGTCCTAACACATTTAACTCATATAAAAAAAGTATATTTGCGGCACGTTCGAGAGTGGTAAATGCTCTCAGCATCGCTCTGGTAAAAGGCAACCATTCAGAATCGAAACGTTGCTTGAAATGGCTTTAGCCGTGTTTGGTGACCAGATCTGAATAACCAGGTACTTCCCAATCTCCTTCCTCTCCCCACTACCTTCAGCCCCACAATATACCCCATTTGGGGATGCCATAGTCTCACTGACTCTAGACGGTTGGGAGCAGTTGAGTCTCTTGTGCGGTATTCATATAAAAGGTAACTCAATGCTCTCCCTGAGTTAGTTACCTGAAACGACAAAAATCTAAGTAGTTCCAAACTTGTGTGTGGAATTTATATAAAAATAAAAATAAATAAAGTATTAAAAAATAACTTTGTATAAGACCACAAATATTATTATATTTTTTATGACCGACCGGTTTCGCTTAGCCTAAGCATCATCAGGGTACAAAATTAAACTAAACAAAAAATACGAAGTGTGCGGTTATATATACATATATCCCTCTGTCCTATCTTAAATTTTATGTTATTAATATATGTGCTAACACATTTAATTCATATAAATAATATATAGTATATTTGCGGCACGTTCTAGAGTGGTAAACACTCCTAGAATCGTCTCGGTGAAAAACTACCATTCAACATCGAAACGTTGCTGGAAATGGTTATAACTGTGTTAAGTGACCAAATTTGAATAGCCAGGTACTTTGCAACCTTCCTTAGCTTTTGCACTTGTTTTAGCCTCACAACATACTCCGATCGGGAATGTTATAGTCCCACTGTTAGTAGCAGTTGGAATTAAATAAAACAGAAATCTATTTATATGCCTCACCGAAAACTCTAACGAACGGTGAGCTACGGCGTGATGAAATTTGCAAAAAAATCTTTCTGGAAACACCCAAATATTTTTAGTCCACAAAGTCTCCCATCATGAGCTATGGAGCTTTTCAATAAAAAATTTAAGTATCAAAACATAAAACGATACTAATATGGTAGTTTGAATTACATGGACTATTTTAATTTTATGTTACTAATGAAAAACAAATTATGGAAGTGATATACCTACCAGCAATGGAAAAGCCAATCTTGTGGTACATGCATATATTTCATCGAATTTATTCTTTGGGAAAAGGGATTGCTTTTCATTTTTGGTAATTTTACAAACATTGCTTGATAAATGTAGTAAATTATTATATTATTAAAACCATCGAAGGGGTGTGTGGTGCTTATTAACTGACGGGCAACCCTTCTCGGTATTTATATCAGGTGTTTCTCAGAAATATTCCTTCACTGATGGTCACAGAGAGCGGAGAGAAATTGGGGTAATTTTAGGGGTGGCGTGGGGTGGAAAATATCTGTGTGGGCGAGATCTCATTAATCTGAGGAAACTAAGAACCTCGCGTCTTCGCGAGCAATTCCCTCGTGTTTTTCTGTAAAATGATAATGGAATCAGTTGCACATTGCACCTTATAATAATAATAATAATATTTGGACGATTTGTATAGCGCCGTTTTTGTGAAAAATCACCTCAAGGGCGCTGTATATAATTAGACGTGTGATATATTATTATTCTAGTGTTTGTTCCTATTAGAGGTTGGCTATCATCTTTGACTCATGACAGTTCATTTAACATGTTTTTGTTGTTTATTTGCGATAACCGTGACGTCATTTGAATAAATATATTAATCACATTGGGAGCTATTAATTACTATGTTAATTTTGTTTTCTTTTTATAATAAATTAATTACATTAAACTACTAATTATAAATTCGAACTTAAATTACTAATTACGTATTCGCGCTGTAATTCACTTATTAGCATTCTAATGTAAGCAATACTGCACATGATTTATCTGTAAATTCTTCACGGGCAGTTAGGAAAATATCCAAGGTTTCCAATAAATAATTTGTTTTAATCTGTAATCTTTTAAATTTGATGAAAAATATGCTCAAATGTCAGTAAAAGGTGCAATTTGAAAACTAGCGAAGGAATTTTTGAACGTTTTTCCTAAAGTTGTTGTTTGCATTTCATATAGAATTTAAAAGATAAAATAATATTATTCACTGGAAACTTTAGATATTTTCCTAACTGTACATACGATTAACAAGTAAATCATGTAAAGTATTGCTTGTATCAGAAAGCCAAAATGTGTGTGTTTTTGGGTGCTGACTCTTAATGTTTTGTTTTCTGTTTGTTTATATTTATTATTAAGTTATATTTTATCTAAATACTCCATATTTTTATACTTTATTTTTTATGTTAATGTATAAGTTTGATTACTCCTATTGTATATTTATAGTAACTCGTATAATGTTTATTTCCCTTTTCGTAGAGTGAGGTTTATAAAGCATCGGAATTGCTATGTAGCAATATTTTAAAATAATTTAAAAAACATGTCAAATAAATTTGATAGGATTCACGCCAACTTTTTACATTTGATACATATAATTAATGTCTGTTCGTTTTATCACCAACCAGGAAAGTAAATAGTTGCCTCAGGAAATAAAATTTAAGCCTATGGAATAAAAAATCTCAAAAGGAACTTTGCTTTTTACTTTCGTGGGTTTATGTAGAGGGTTTTATTTATATCGCAGACAAATATAGAACAAATTCATTTGAATTTTTACTGTTCTATTGTACCTTTCTTTTTTTATAATTACAGAAAAATACAATGGCTCATTACTTCCAAGTACCTACTAACGTCAACTGATGTGAACTAATTCATCACAGAGAAAAATTAAATCTGGTCTTATGGTTAATGTTATTGCTGAGAATGATTTGAAAACTTTGGCAATCGTTTTACGGTAAGAATTTAAATGGTAAGTGTATGTTTTTATTATCTAAAATATAAGTTTCTTTTTTGCGAATGGATCCTCAGAAAACATTCGATATTTTGGTTACTGATTCATGAGAATTATTTCAATTTTGAATCTCAGGCCAACCCTTCATTTCACTCTTGTTATTTTTTTTTTTTTAAGTTAACATACCATCTTATTTTTCAGATTTTTACTCACCGGCTCAGCGTTGGTTAAGTTAAGCCGGACGTAGGTTATATTAGTCACATAAGCCGTGGTTGTATGTAAGTCAAGTATTTCGCTATTCCGACCTTATGCCACGCATTACATTTACGCCGCGTTTATAAGTAAAAGGGAGAGTGTTTTTTCACTCTTTTTCTAATGCCTGTATTTTGTTGGGAAAAAGAGGGAAAAAAAAACTAACTAACTAACCAACCATCACGCCTTTTCCCCGCAGGGGTAGGCAGAGAGGACGAACCACCATATAACTCTGTCTTGGCACACACTCCTTGCTTCATTTACATTCATACATCGTCTCATACATACTCTTCTGTTATTCTGACTCTTCACATAACTCGATTCAAGTATTTGAGTTACTTGATCGTGCCATGTCTTTCTCGGGCGTCTTCGACTTCTTCTTCTATTCCCTTTCGCATCATATATTATTTTCACACTCATTTCTTCGTTCATTCGCTCTACATGTCCAAACCATCTAAGCGTCCCTTTCTTGATCCTATTTAAAGGAGGGAACATAACAGATATCGAACTCGCATTATCATCATAACTACCTTGTTGCATATGCATTTCATAATCATTCACTAGGCAACAAAAATAATAAGTTGATAGCAGACTTCTTGAAAAAATCCTGTGTCAAATAAAATTGAGAAAGGCATTGCATAATTCCAAACTAGATCACTGAAACTAACCTTCCATCTACTCCCCATAAATCTTCTTCCCTTTATCCCATTCTCATGTTTCCTTCCACCTTTCTCCTCCCACCAACTTAGTTAAGTTAGAAAAAAAAACTGTAATTTATAATTCGCATAATTTACTGGTTTTATTATTATTTAAATATAAATTACTAATCTGCTGTTATTTTTCCTTAACATAAATATAATTAAAATGAACATATTTACCATTGTAATTTTTTTTTTTAAATATAAAAAATAAACAAACTAAAAATTACCGACTTAGACATTATTTTGTATTCCTTTAAATTAACAGAAGAATATAGGCAGCCAAACCTTGCAAGATAAGAGTGTATCATTTTAATACATTGTCATGATATACGAATCTAGAGTAAGAAGATTAAGTAATGATATAGGTCAAGTGTGGTACAACTATTTTCGTATTTAAGATAAAGCTCTACATAATTTAGGCAACCTTCACATAAGCCTAATATATTAGACGTTTGGACACGTACACAGTTCAGGTAGGAGTTTTGGTATATTGTCTAGCAGTGGTGGTAGGCTTTGACTTTTTCCCATTTTCGAGATTTTCCCAGACAAGAACCTTGATGTTAGTATTTTTTAACAAGAAAGGTGTTTTTTTTTTAATGTAAGTTATAAGGTAATTTTGGTCGAATGGAAAATAATTTAACAAAGTGAATTTAATAAAATCAAATGCTATAAAATTGTACCTGTGCGAGGTGGTCGATCTTCAGTGGGTAGGATTTTCGGCTAGCATTCTGACGGAAAGACTCTCAACTCCCAGCGGCTACCGACGTACGAGGTGTCACTATAAAAAAACAGATATTATTATTAAACATTTATTATTATTATTACTATTACTCCGTTTTCAATTAAGCTCAGTGAAAATTTCATAATTATAAATCTTAAGATTTGAAGCATCTTAAAAAAAATCTTCAAAATAAATTTGTTAAGAATTTGTTGATACTAGAGGCTTACAGAAGCTTGTGCATACCGTGAAAAATAATTAAATAAGTAAATTATAATTTTTCTTAAGCTTTGCCCAATTTAAAACCACTATCACCATGTAACTTTTTTTTTTTCGTAAGTTTTTATATTTTTACTAGACATTTTCCTCTGGACAGTCGCGACCACGTAAAAAAATCACGAAACGCCTCTGCGGTCCAGTATATCCTTCTTTCCGACAAGCCACTTAGGCTTAACTTGAGGTCGACATGATCACGGCTGAGGTCATAAACATTATTCATGGGAGCTCTCGATTGGGAGGGGATGACTCGAGTCAGCTCTGCCATCCGCAGCATCCCTTAGAAATCTCGTTGAAAACATTTCAGTCTCTACGAATTCAATGATATTACTTACATTCTTACCGGGCAGCCCACTAAAAGTTACTTTTCAGAAATTCTATTTCATATATTTATTAACTTTGCTGCAAGATACTGAAAAAGTTTATTTAACATTTTTGCAAAAAGAGAGTTCGGTTTCCATTTTATTATGACTTTGACGTTTCACTTTTCTCCACAAATCAACCTCTATAAGCCCAAAAGATGTTTGAGTAATACATTGGCAAAGGCACCTACCACCACAAAATAATTATTTGCGTTATTGAAGGTAGCAATAATACAACACATAGAACAAATATTTTCACTACGCATACCTACAATCAGTGGCATGCACAGTTCTCGATCAGAAAACAGCAGATTATTTAATAATAGAGATAGGTACCAAAAGATGTCACTGGTTGCTATTGGATTTGTTCTGTAAAAGCACTGCTTAGACACTCACAAAGATGCTAACACAAATAAGGCACTTGTACTCGCGCACACCTCACAGCATATATATTTTGAATAGTCTAGTACTAGGGAACATATAATATTCTTTTATCGAAGGAAGCAATCACTTTGTAGCTTGACATTATATTTTAAATAAAAAATATTTTAGTTTTAAGCCACTTTATTTATACACATATAACAATTCGACCGGTTTCGGTTAAACTTAACCTTCTTCAGGAACGTATATATATATAAACTGTATATATATATGTTCCTGAAGAAGGTTAAGTTTAACCGAAACCGGTGGAATTGTTAAATGTGTATAAATAAAGTGGCTTAAAACTAAAATATGTTTTATTTAAAATATAATATTCTACTGTGCGTTAGAGGCGTTTGGGCATATGTAGTTACTGCTTCTGACACGTTATATGGTAGTAGGATGTCGGTGGGGCGCTCGCAGCGGTGCGATTAGCTGGACTCACCTATTTTTGAAATTGTACATTTATTTTCTGCAATAATTTCATATTACTTAATTAAATATTATACATATTTTTGCACGAGTACGGCAGGATAGGCAGTGATTATTTCCCTTTATGGAGTCCACGCCTCTGTCTACAATAATAACTTACATAAAAATGATTTACAATTTAGAAAAACAAAATAAAATAAATATCTGACCTAATATTGTGATATATAAAAATTGTGTACAGGTATGTACATTATGTGTGTGTTCGTTTTCCAAAGTATGTAAGCGAGGAATCGGCGAGTTAGCTCTATAAATTATTGTAAGATCACTAATTCTGCGAGTGTCGTTCTAGGTAAGAATTGTGAAATCAATTTGGTAGAAAGAGTTGAATGTGCAGTTTTGATAAATTTTTTTCTGCATCGAATGCGCTGACTCTTGTTTGATTCTTCTAAAATATATTAACCATTTGGGAAAAGGCTTAACTCAAGCGACGCAATTTGGGACTTTTTTTAGTTTTTCGTCGCTTTAGGTAACTCAGTGAGAGTTAACTCTTTTTTTTTTAAAGTTCAGCTAGGTACTTAAGACTTACGAATTTTATTGTTAAACAAAAAAACTTTAAAGTGCTCTTGTAAATTTAGCGAAATGGCGCTTTGGCCTCTTTGCTTTTCCGGCGACGATATATTTTAAAAAAGAACCTGCTTAAGGAGAACAAATTGGGGAAATGTGACAGGCTGTTTTTATGGTTTCATTTACCAATAGGCAAATGCGTAGAAGGTCAAATAAAGCCAAAAATTCTACCAATTCAAACATAAACATAAATTCACCCTAATAAGAAGTACAATACATACATATTTAATGAACTAAATATGTCTTATAATTAATTGGATAATTTTTGAAAAAGCTTAACAACGAAATAGGTAATATCGTGTCCATTATTCGATGGCACTCCTGTAACGTTATTTGTGTCATTCTATTGGTTGGAACCCAGCCAAGATTGCGGTGCCTTCAGTTAGCCTATTCTTTGTCAATTAAAACTACCCTCCACCTAGCTGTGATACTAAGTGTCACAAAATAAAGAAAGGAAATTTTCTTGCGAGCGAGGATTACTCTGGCTGGCGTCCCAATGGTCTGCCACTTTCAGAGGTATAAAGATCTTTATTCGTTAGAGATTGACCGAGGTAAATAAAAAGGATTTTATAATCATATTAATCAGATGTATCATATATCGCATTTTAGAAATTTTGAACAGTGCCAGGGAATATTTCTCCCTTTTTCTGTGTCAGCTGTGGTTAGAAGTGCATTAATAAGGAGATAATCTTTTCTACCCGGTGAGCGGGGTGCCTTTTGCTACTATAGGGTTTTTTAATGTTTTGTATATGTTTACAGGTACTTTAAGTGAAATTTTGTAGACTGCGTTTTTTGTGCTTTTTGCAATCTTTTATTTAAGCCCACTCACCAAGGTTAGGGAGGGAAAAGATGGATCACATGTATCAGGGTGTGATAAACTTACTAGCTAACCATCACTCCGTTTCTCCGGAGGGGTAGGCAGAGAGGATTGACTTCCACAAAACTCAGTCTTACAAACTCTTATTATTTATATTCTGACTCTTGACATGACCCGATTCAAGTATTTGATTTACTTGGTTGTGTCATGTCTTCCTCGGGCGTCACAAACATATTTTTCCATTCAATTTCACGTCGTATCGCTGTGCTAATTCAATACCATTATAACAGGGAAAAAAATGACTTGTTATAGTATTGAACTATCAGAGCGATATATTCTCCCGGCACTCCTTTCTCCATTCTTCTGCATTGCATGAACAAACAATTTTAGCGTCCCTTTCATAATCCTGCTCAATACGTTTAGATCAGCCTTGAATTTTTTCAGTATATAAACATTTGTAATACGATCTTACATGATTTAACCGTGTGAGTATTCATGACCATCTAAAAAGTAGAGTATTTCAGAGTAGGCAAATGTAATGTGAGCCTAGCTAAACTATCTCACTGTAAAGTAATGCGCTTCATTCATATTAGCACGTCTTTTAAATATACCTGGACAACAATTAATTTAACCGGTTTTTATACCCCAATAGAGGTCCAAATACCCGAAGCCAGTGGGATTATAGCATCTTCAATTTGAGGAATGTTGTAAGGTTGAAGGAAGTGAGCAAGAAAAGGAGATGGATGAGAGAAAGGTTGGATATTCACCTAGCATTCAGATCACAAAAAAAGTCCACAGCATGGGACGTTTATAAAAACTCTTCGACATTCGTCCGCAAATTAAAAAAAATATTTTTTTTCTCTGTGGTTTTTCAAGATTTTCAGCCTCACGGTTTTGCAGTAATCACGTGTAACACGACGTATAGAGCCGTTTTAGCGCGATAAATAAAACTAAGATATTTGAAATATAAAAGGAAACCACCTACTAGAAATGGATAAATTTCTCAATGCCGAGAATTAAAATTTCTGCTGCATCTGTGTACGAATATCGCGGGATACAACCAACGGGAAAGATTATAAAATGCAATTATGCAAATTCATCGCTCTGAGTCGTGATGTTTATTCCAACGTATACGGCGGTAGCCGGCGCGTGGGAGCAGTCGGCTGGAATGGGCTTGCATTATGACGAAGTCGAAGACTTATCCTTAAACCTGGATTAGCGCCGTATTACTGTAATAAACTCTGCGCCGTGGACGTGGAGAGATACTCGGATTTATTGCGAGATCTTGCGCAGAAGTAAAACTGGTCGGAAATTCGTGGTTAAAAAATACACCTTATTTAGCAATTGTAATTAATATTTCTTCATTTTGAAAGTTTCAAAGTAACTATATAATAATAATAAAGTTTTATTCCAGAAGGTATGCAGGAGTAGTGCAATGAAATACCTTCCATAATTGATAATAGTACATAGTGATAATAATAATAAAATAAGTGTTGTAATAGACGCAATAATAATAATAAAGAAAAATAAACGTAAATTGATAAGAAAAATAAATAAAAAATGAAATTAAAATATTAATGGAGGATATTAGGTCTCATTTCTGCAAAACGCCGTCAAGAGGGAGTCCATCCTGGCAGCGTTAAGATTGAATATCTTACTTTCCCCGTGCTAACAAGGGTACGGATCCTGCTGCTATACATAGGCAAGTAGTTTAAAAGGGCTATTACATTTTTTACAAACATTAGTTTAAGTGATGCGAAAACCCTTGGAATTCCCACTCACCATTCTACGTCATCCACACACACATGCACAGTTCAAGCATCTTGCCTATGAAACAAGCTGCTCTCTCATGTGGAGAACAACTTTTTTTTTCGTGATTTTATGAAAAATACTATTATACTATAATTAGCTATTTCGTTTTTTCTTTTCTTTACAGTTTATACCGCACAAAAGTCCCAATTGCTCCCAACTTTTTAGAGCCAGTGGGACTAGGCATCCCAAAATAGGGTATGTTGTGAGGCTGAAAGTAGTGGAGAAAGGAAGGAGATGGGAAAGAGAAAGGTCTGGAAGTGCCTAGCTATTCAGATCCACCAAACACGGCTAAAGCTATTTCAAGCAACGTTTCGATTCTGAATGGTGGTCTTTCACCAGGGCAATACTTAGTGTATCTTCCACTTTGGTATTGTCTTCCAAAGACAATACTTAACTGGGGGATAATAAAATCTAGTTCTTTAAAAATGTTGCTCTTTTTAAGTAACTGTTTTTATTTACAAACATTTTTATATTGCTAACATTTATTTGTATTGATTTGTAAAATCACTGTCGTGCGGAAAACACTGTTCATTTTATAATTCCTGTAGAGTGTATGGCTTGGTTAGAAAAAAATGCCACCTGGCAACAAACTCGCCCTAATACGCAATTATTAAATAAGTAGAGAGTTAAGAAATAAATATCAATTCATCAAACACAAGCAAAAATGAATTATTTGTGCAGATTGGTGGGTAATTGTGTTAACACTGGTACGTTCTAGGTCCTGAAATCTTGGTCTTCCAGGGAAAGGGGAAGATGGGACAGCAACCCTTTCACGGGTTTTACTTAAATCGATTACAATCTGACGAATCCTTGATTTTGATTCAAATTGACATAACATATACTCAATGTGTTTACTGTTGTACCTTCTTCAAAACTGATTTTTTAAATACAATTAACTGGTGGATTAAGGATTCTGCTTTGCGTGAATGCAAATAACTGTAGAGTAGTTCAAACCACAGAATTGCGACCACTCTAACAATTCGGAGTCGTTCTAGTGGTATATGATATATCCCATAGATTAATTTAAAATTACCCCAGTCTAAAGATGCCCGTTAAGGTTTAACCAGTCCGGTCAAGACTAAATAAGTGAAAATAAGTATCAAAGCTTTCTAAATAATACATTTATTTTATTATGAAAAATGGAAGTATTTTTTAGCCTGTTTGGCTGAGCCGTTCCAGTTTTAAGAAATTAGCTTTTTTTATGACTGTTCAAACACTTGGTATAGCTCATGGTTTTACTTAGTCCAAAAAACATAATTCTCTTGAATGGCTTTAAAATTTTCTTCTTACGATCTTCCGACTGTGAGAAAAATAAAAGTGTACGCAGGTGATAACTTTTAACACCTCTAAATTTTATTTTTATCTAAACGTGTAGGAGGTATTTGACGCAGGCATAATTTTAGGATGGTAATTTTAAATTAATTTAATCGTTGAAGCTAACCTGTCCTGCGAGCACTCGTTACCATTTTACATCCTAATTATTCCCCAAAATTTTAGACATCCTTCAAAATTTTACGTGGAATTTAACGTGCCATAAAAAACACACGTAAAATTTCCAAGGGCCCGAATTACGGCATAGATGAAAACACCCGGAAGACCTTTCGCTGGGCACGTTAAATTGTAAAAACCCTGCTAATTAAGAAATCAGACCCTTAAATGTTCAAGTTCCGAATTATTTTAATTGCGCTTTTCCTTTAATTTATTTTATGTCACAGATATTAAACTACCGTTTTATGAGTTTAAGTGGTGGTAAACAGACATTATAAAATTATTACAGACATTCTCACTGAGGGAAAAAGATGAACTTTGGAATTTTTTAAATCTTTTTTACGGAGACATTAAATTTATCGAATTCCGCTTTCCAAAAGTTAAGCCGTAACTACTGCATTTTTTAATTATTTTCAAATGAGACCGCAAAGTTTCAACGGCATAAAGCCAGTAAAATAATGGAATAATATTTTTTGGGGAAAGTAGCAAAACCGAAGGAAGTGAAGGAAAGGAATGAAACGGATTAAGAAGAGGAAGGTTGAGAATGAGCTGACTGTTGAGTTTCTTTCAGTAAACATATATAAAGTTATTTTAAATGAGGTTTAGTTTGTTAATTACTATCTCCCACTAAGGTGAAACTGAAAGATCATTGCATTCAGAAATTAACTAAAATTATTATTTTTATCAATTATTTTATTTCATATTCTCTGTATATAACCGCATGCTTTGTATTTTGTGTTTAGTTTAATTTTGTACCCTGATGATGCTTAGGTTAAGCGAAACCCGTCGGTCATAAAAAAATATATATATCTGTGGTCTTATTCAAAGTTATTTTTTCATTTCTTTAAATATAATATGTCAAACCACAAAATGATTTCTACAAAAAAAAAACATATAATTATGTATTTGTAAATATTTATAATTAAAACTTTTTCTATTCAATATATTTTTTAAAAATACTCTATTTTTATTAAAAAATGGTTTTTCGTTTTTAAATAAATAAATACGAAAGTAAGATTCAATGAACTGACTACCTTTAAGTCATGTAGGTCATTATCAAGTATATCTAAACATAGATTTTGAATAATATTTAGCAAGCATTCTCTTTTAAAACGAAATCGAATGAAAAACCCTCAAAAATATAATTGCGTAAAAGTACGTGCTCTTCACAAAGGACCTACTGTCATATTAGATAAACTTGGCGATTTTTCGACTCATTCGAATCCTTTTTATAAGGTTTGTGGATTACTTTCACCCCTCCGCACAAATCCGCACAACCTTTCAAGTCCGACCCTCTCCGATCGAAGGCGCTCAACCGCCCAAATCCCGGGCTCCTGCTCCTGGCCGAGGTACGTTGAACATTCAGGTTTAGAGACAACTTCGAGTAGATTCAAAGGCCGGAAATAATGCTCACTAAATTAGACGGCTCTATTTAAATCTTTCTTTTCGTTACTTTTTTAGGCACAACAGAAAAATATAAAAGTTTTTCAAACAATGCTTTTTTTTCTTAAAGTAATTTTGCTGTTATTAAACAATGTTAGAATTGCAAAAAATATACTTCTTGATAGCTAATTAGTGCTGAACTTGGTATCGAAGATTCGTAGAAGTAATTTATAACTTTAAATCAAGTTTGTATTTGTGGTATATTCTGTTAGTGTGTGAACGTTGAATCTAATGGAGTTATTGGAATTGTGAGATGGCTATTTTTAAGAGTGTGTTTTCCAAAAAAATATTTCTTGGATGCAATAGATTTTTTTTTTAAATTGCACATAACTCTTAAATATAGAAAAATTATCTTTTTGCAGTAAAAATTACGATATTCAATATTATTATCAAAAATTATAAACAATCAAGTGCATAACAACTAAAACCAATATAAGAGATTTTTTAAACTTTTTTTTAAGTTGGAAAACAGTTATTCGCAATCTTTTAGCTTTATTTGAACTTTTTAAGCTCAGCTGCGGTTTTCTTCGGTTCTATGAAGCATTTTTATACTAAGACATTTTTTTTTCTTAATTATTGAAGTGTATTTCCAACCTTTTCAAAATTCGTTTATTATATTATAATAAGTTGAATTAAATAAGAAACATAATGATTGCATCGGTTCTTATCTAAATTTGGTAAAAGTATATATATTTAAGTGATAAACAGTACTATTTTTATGTTTATGGGAATACCGCATAAGAGTCCCAACTATCCGGATACAGTGGGACTACGACATCCCTAATCGGGATATGTTGTGAGGCTGAAGGATGTGTAAAAGGAAAAAGGATAGGGAATAGGAAGGTTGGAAAATACCTGGCTATTCAGATCTGGTCACTTAACATGGCTACTACCATTTCAAGCAACGTTTCTATTTTGAGTGGTAGTTTTTCACCATGATAATACTTAGAACATATAACACCATGGAACGTACCTTAAATTTTGTTTAAAGAATATGTTAAATAGCTTTAATAAAATGTAAGAGCGCGCCGGGCCTTGAACCTCCAACCTCCAGATTTGTAGCCAAGAATCTTAGCCGCTCGGCCAAAGAGATCTTCAAAATACAACCCAGCGCCATAAGATATTACATTAATATACATTACACAAAACTGCCCCAGAATAATTATTACCTGTCACGTAATGATTAAGTAATATTCAGCGGCCAGCTCAGAAAAGAAAAATATTCAGAAAACAGGTGTCAAAAGCAAATCAAGTAAACACAAACTTCTGCAGTAGACAGTATTTAAAGATTAAATTAAAGACAATATTAAAATCACCCAAATTAATAAAAAAAGATTAAAATTATCAAACAGTCATATCTTATGTTACTTTAATATCTTTTTGTTTCAAGTGGATATCATTTCAGCTAGGTAATTGGTACAGCTGCTGCAAGATTACCGGGCCTCTGAGCACGTCTCGTAGTGCGGGAGAGTTTTTATTGATGCCATTAGGGACAATCATAGGCAGTTTGTATTTTTGTCACAGACTCACCCCTCTACTGCAGGGGATCCCTCCGCTCGGAGGCGGAACAACGCATTTACCCGAGACAACTCACTTGAGACGCTTGAGACACGGATTTGGATTGAAGTCAGGAGTGTCCAGTGCTTTCGTTAGAATACTAATCAAATTTTAACCGTTACTAACGAAGGCGAAACCAAAACGTCTCCTGTTAACGCCACATTTCTTGGAGCTTTTGAAACAATTTGTTTAAATAAAGCGAATTAATTTATTTATCCCCGTCCTTTCTCTAGAATATTTCCTAAGACAGCGTCAAAGTTAACACAGTAAACCCAACAGTGAATGATACTGAGTTGATGTAATATTTTATTCAAAGAGAAAATATTAAACACGAATAATTCCGTAATAAGTCTTCGCGTTAAATTAATGGAAGAAGTGAGTGACAATTACCTGTTTCGCAGACATTTTTCAAACTAAAGAGATGTACGTTTCATTCAAAAGTATTCAGTATTGATACACAATTCAATTATGCATATATCTCTTTATAGAGTAAACTGTTTTCATTTATTGGATTTATTCTTTCTGGTGGTCTGATTTATTTGCATTTCCTTGTACTATGTCTGTGAATATCCACGTTTTGAATATTTTGGTAATAAGTTGGTTATAAGTAATATTTTTACTTTTATTGTATGTGTAAATATTAATTTTTTTAATGTTAACATCTATTTCACTGTTAGTTACAAGCTATAAGTCCTTATTGTAAGTCGCTGTTTGAAAATATTAGGTGTAAGCTATTAGTAATAAATCTTAACTGTAAGTTATTAGTTAAAAGCTTTAGTGAAAAATTATGGGTTAGATAAATTAATTTGTAAAGCGCCCTTGAGGTGATTTTCCCACAAAAAACGGCGCTATAAAAGAAATCCATTTATTATTATTATTATTAAAGAAATCAATTACTTTGCGGTTGGACATATTTAATGATAATGAAATAATTAACTTTATATAAGAACACAGATTTTATTTCAACATTGACTAATCATATTATTGAAAGGGATCATACCATCAATAAAAGCACCGGTGCTAATGCTCTTCAAAAAATGCTCATGGTAACAGATTAAATAATTTAGAAGCATTAGAAAAAAAGAAAGCCATTAAAATTAATAGTCATATTCTTAATAATCAGTAGAATTTATCCAGCAGTTCAATATTAGGTATATTTCCTGTAAACTCATAAAATTTCTCATTATTCTTTTATCAACTTCTCAGTCGACGTTTGGCCTCTTTCGTTTCATATTATCTGTCTCTTTCTATCTGATCCTTTGTTGTAATTTAAATGTTATTCTATTGTTTTCTCACTGTTCTCTTATTTTTTTTTATATCTTGTTCTCCCTGTGAATATATATATAACCGCTCATTTTAAAGTTTTTTATTTTACACCCTGATGATGCTTAGGCTAAGCGAAACCAATCGGTCATAAAAAATAAAATCTGTGGCCTTATACATAAAGTTTTTTGTACACAAGGCTTTTAAATCGGCAAAAATTTAATTCTTTGAAGGTTTTTCTACGGATGAACAACATGTACGAAGGATATCAAACCCCTGCCAAACGCATTTCCATTTTAATGCGCATTGCATTACTATTTCCCTGCAAGGTAAAAATAAACGTGTTCGGAATAGCACACTAGAATAGCCTCATGTACGATTATAATGTTTTGCAAACTTACGGGCTCCTGAGGATTAGAAATATAGGTAGCGAAGGCGTTAGCAGTATTATTCATCGTGATATCTAAAGGACTCGTATTCCGAGTCCCTGCCATAATACTTTTGAACGAATGCAAGGAGGTATTTTTTTTTAAATCACGAGATTCACTACTCAAATTCGATCAATATTGGTATAAAAAAATATAGAAGACCCAATGTGTGCGTTCTGTTTTAGTTTGAGAGTAAAAATTATTTTTTAAAACTGAGCACAATACTCGGTTCACTAAAAACGACGACCTGATTGTACCAACATTTTATAATAAATACGGGCAACGAACCATGGAGTATAACTTGCCTAAATTATTCAACATGTTACCGAGCAACATAAAAAAATGTGAATTGTTTACAAGAGTCAGATATATGCTGAAAAAATGGCTCCTAAATAGAAATAATTTATATAAACGTTTATATTATGTTTTTATTATGTGTACTTAAGAAATTGATGTATTGTTGTACTATATTATGCTGCACAGTGCATCATGGTATGGTGTAATAGTAAATCAATTTATTGATAATTGATAAGATCATCTATATTTACCTTGTATTCATTATCCTGTTGACAAACTATTTTATTGTAGTTCAACGGGATGATGATTTTTTGAAGAACAATAATTTTTTTTTTTTAAATAGCTTAGTAGTAGATCCCTGAGGCGTCTGTGCGGTAAAACTATGTATATGTTAAAAATGTCGATATCCGGAAAGAATGCAAAGCTGATGTAAGCGTAATGAAGAGGATCAAAAAAGGGACGCTTAGATAGTTTGGGCATGTAGAATGAATGCATGAAAAAAGATGTGTGAAATGATGCAAAAGTGAATTAAAGAAGAACTTGGGGACGCCCGAGGAAGACATGGCACGATCAAGTGAATCAAATACTTGAATCGGACATGTGAAGAGTCAGAATAACAGAAGAGTATGTATGCGATGATGTATGAATGTGAATGAAGCTAGGAGTGTGTGCCAAGACAGAATTGTATGGCGGTCTGTCCTCTCTGCCTACCCCTGCGGCGAAACCGGGCGATGGTTGTTAGTTTGTAGTTTTTCACTTGAAAATTGAAAGAAAAATGGGAGCGAAATTTTGTTTACGTTGACTTTTTTACAAATTTCATGACGTCAGAGTTCAATTTTCGAGAGTTGTTACTTCGTTAGACTTCAGACGAACCAGTTTTTTTTTCTTTTTCACTTTTTTTGTTAACATGATACAATGATGTACAAGTAGATTTCCATCTGCCCGGTACCAGTAGAGCTCTTGCATTCGATTGTGATAATGTTGTGTGAGGAAGGAATTGATGGAAGTGAGAGAGATATCAGGAAGAAATCTCTCTTCTGAATGGTGGTCTCTCACCAGCCGACACTGTGAGTATATTCCACCCAGGATTGATGGATATGTAGTCGGAGAGTTTTTTTTCACGCCACTGATCTTATAAAATAACTGCCAAACATGAATTGTTGCAACTCATCCAGTTCAACATTCCTTGCCGTACCCTCAGAAACAATAAATTGCTGTTCCTCAATCATCACTCTACTATGGGTATCATTCTTTACTGTCCAGAATGTCGAGACATGTGAGCTCAAGCCATGGTCTTGAAATTTTTAGTACCAGTCGAAATATTTTTTGTCATTCTTTACAACTCTACCAAAACTTTGACTTGACTTTAGCTTTGACTTGAATGTTCATTCTTATGTATATTTTGTCCTATTTTTGCATTGTTTCATTATAATACCATGTATGTGTTGTTATTTCTCTGTTGATCTTTTTTCATTTTGTGATATATATATTTATTTTTTAATTGGACAATAGTCTGTTAGTTTATAAATAATAATAATTAATAACGAAACGGAAAGAACGTTTAGTAAAAAAAACGTGAATTGTTTTATTGCTCGTCAATCTATCACTTTGGCCTATTATGTTATTAATCCACCGACGTAAAACTGACTAAAAGATGATGTCGAAAATTTCTAAAAACTTGAAAGTACGTGCGAAGCCAAGCACTTGCCAAATTGTTCGCATAATTCAGGTTAAGGGTTTAAAGGACAGCGATCCTGGGTGAATTTTTCAATGTAAAAGTTTTAAAATGTTATTATAACATCGTCTTCCATATGATTTTTTAAGTACTCTTTTACGTTCGGGTAGTATTTTATTTTTTATAGCTTGACTTTAAGCTGATGTTTATCACATGATGTCAGACTTTAATATTTTAATGTGGGCAGCCTTGCCAGTGAAGCGGTTAAAATAATTTGCTAAAAATCCGAAGAACGCAATATTTATTATGAAACATCGCGGTATGTAACTTGACTTACCAATAAAAAAATTTTAAAAAAAAGTTTCCAAAGAACCAAATAAATATTTGTTGCTTTCACCTTATTTTAAAGATAGCCGTCAACATTGAAACAAATCAGTCAAACATTTTCAGTCTCTTTAGGATTTTAGATTTTTTCTTAGAAAAGTTCATATTTTCTCCCACACACCAGAAAAGTTTCACCTAATTAAATTGACACGTTAATCAAACAAAGCGCTCAAGAACTGAACATCTAACCGTTCAATGGTAATTAATAGTTTTTCATGATTTTTCACGGGTACGTACTTTAACGGGAAATCAATTTTAGGTAGGTTTTCTTGATAAGCATCGATTGAAAGAATATTCTTTTAGTGATAATGTACTACCGATACTATTATTAAAACAAAGATGTTATGCTAGTTAAGATATTATAGGCTGTTCGTTCCCAAATGCGACGTTACAACGTGAAAAATATATCATCTGCCATTTTACAATCAAGGCCAGATTCCGGTGAAATTAAATAAGGTACCTCTAGTACTAGCCTGGTATTTTATGAAAGAATGTCTAATGGCTTACTGCAAATCGTCATTTTATATGTTAATGTTTACAGTTGTTTTTTAGTGTGATTTATGTTTTAGGATTAAGCAAATCTGATTAATTTTCATTATGTCTATGAAATAATGTAGTGAATTTATTATGATAGCTATAATGGGTCATCCAGTTGCGCCCATGTGGAAGAACCATTCATACCAATGCCTTTTGTATTTCTTAATTGCTTTCTTTAATGTGTTTCTGTCCCTTAAATTGTATTGTTTACAATATCTTTAGATCGATTTCTCAGATCCTTTTAAACGTGCTTTGTTCCATACCACATGTTAGAGTATGATCTTTGAGTTGACCATTTTTTCATCTCGGGTAGTCCTGTTACTCCTGTTCAGATCGCCATGGCGTGCGGTTCTTGAATATCGTCAGTTAGCAGTCCCATTCAGAGCGCCTTGCCGTGCGGTTCTTGAATGTCGTCAGTTGAAGGTTCAACTGTTGTACTTTAAAAAATCTTCCGATAAAAGTGTTCAAATAAAAAAAGAAGAAGAAGTTAAAGTGTTTTTCTGCTTCCATACGTTCTCGTACCACGAGAGTGGAAACATAGGCGTTAAAAGTTTAGTCTAGATATTTTGATATTGTCCCTTTTTATATTTTTTTCTCTTTTATTCCGGGTTTATCTATTCCCCCAGTCCTTATGTCACCCGTTCTCTCGGCTCTTGTTACTTCGTGGTGCTGAATGCTAAGTTTCATAATTAATGTGAAACGTGGAAATAAGCAGCCAGCCCATTGTTAATTGTTAAAAAATTAACATTTAAACTTAAATTATTTAAAAACAAAACATTAAAGTCAAATAAGTATTTCAAAATGCTTAGTAATAAAATGGAAAGTACCGAGTTGAAGATACACTCGCGTCGAAACTACTAAACATATTCTTTATAAAATATGTAAAGGTGAAGTAATACAATACGAATTAAAATTAAAATAATTGAATACTTGTATTAATCAAGGCGCTAAGTAGGTATTCAATTAAGTTGCGATCGAGACTCGAACTCGGAACCTCTACTCTATCCGGAAGTACCAATTAAGCTAACGAAACCTTATTAGAAACCGACATTTAAATTGATCTCATATTTCCTTGAAAATTATTGATATTATTTTTTAAATTTCTTAAGCCATTTCAAGCAACGTTTTGATTCTGAATGGTAATCTTTCACCAAAGTGATAATTAGAGTATCTTACACTTTGGAACTTGCTGCAAAAATACCAAAAATATACATACATATTTTATTTTTTATATTAATTAAATGTGTAATTACACATATCAATTAAATCAAATATATGAGCTCACGCCGAGTTTTAATCCAAGACCTATGGATTCATAGTCAAGCGTCTGACCACTCGACCACGGATACCTTTATTATATAAAAAAAAAAAAAAAAGGAATAACTAATTTATACAAAAACTAAGATTACATATATTAAGTGAATACGCATTATATATAAACTGTTTCCAATGTACCTATCTCTTTTTCAAATTTATTAATAATTGTACCTTCATTTATGAACAACTTTAAATGTCTATCTTTTTTAAAAGTTATTATTGTAAACTATACTTAAATAAAGATTACTATTATATTAAAGTACAATTTCTTTCGTATATTTCATACACCCATATAACACAAGCATAAATATTTGCTTGTAAAATAACTTTTCTGATTTCCACTATCTAAATTGCTAAATAGGTTCTCGAAAGATCCTAATTATCCTCCATGTATCAATAAAGACTTAAAGCCTTTTAAATAACTAAGATTGGTAAATTGCAAAAGTTGAGAACAATAAATACGGAGGCTTACTTAGACCTTAGGCTGTCTTCCAAAAGAATAAAGTAATGTTCCTCCGTTTCTCCTTTCGGTGGGAGATTTTATAAAGTATAAGAAATTTAACCTCCTTTGATAGCCCCGCTTCGATTCTGTGTTAGATCTAATCATCAATAAAATAGGGTTTACCGTTTCATATAAAATTACATTCATTCCCACGAGAATTGCCTGCCCTGCCAAAAGTATTTTTTTCTAAATTCTACACTAATACCAGCCACTTATGAGATCTCTTGGGCATTTCAGCGGCTCAGTGATGATTTTTTAGATTTTAAATTGGAGAGAACAGGTAGGCGTAAACTTGTGTACACTAATGGTGAGACATGTACGAGTATATATTTATATAGGTATTTGATTAGAATTGAAAAACAATTGCAATGCTTTATTTAAAAAAAAGACATTTAAACATCTACATAATTTTAAAAATATATAATTATTTAAGCTTTATGCTCTTGAAAGCCTCCGTGGTCGAGTAGTAAGACGCTCGACTACGAATCCAGATGTCGCGGGTACAAACTCGCCTTATGCAAATAAAATTTATTCAATTAGTTTGTGGCATAACACATTTAATTCATATAAAATAATATATGATTTATTTGCGGCACGTTTCAAAGTGGTAGATACTCTAAGTATCGCCCTGTTGGAAGACCAACATTCAGAATCGAAACGTTACTTGAAATGGCTTTTGCCATGTTTGGTGACCAGATCTGAATAGCCAGGTATTTTCCAACCTTCCTCTTCCCTATATTCTTCACCACCTCACTACTTTTAGCCTCACAACATACCCTAATTGGGGATGCAATAGTCTCACTGGCTCTAGACGGTTGGGAGCAGTTGGGACTCTTGTGCGGTATTTATTATAAAAGCTATGTTGATATCAATTATTGAAAGACTATCAATAATTTTCAACGGAAAGTGAAACAGAATAAAACACATACAATTAAAAATATAAAATAAATAGGTTGCGACTGAGATTTGAATGCGGAACCTTTACTCTCTTCGGGAGTAACCTAATGTTTTATTCTGTGTGTTGTTTTCTTATGTGTCATATTTCATTGAAAATTATTTACATCGTTTCAATAATTTATATATTTAGGTTTAAACACTGGAGAGATAAACCGACTGTCGTGTGTGCTATGGACGTGTCTGTGTGCTCAAAGTTAAATCAATTTTATCAAACTTTTTTTGTGAAATGAGTCAAACATTTTCAAATATCGAAATTATTTCTTGAACAAATTAATAAATTCATTGGCCTGTCTGGGGCCTAAAAGTCAAAAGGTCTTATCAAAGACTTTTACTACAAATATTATTGAGATTAAATCGGTATAGATTACACTTCTAAGGATTTTCTATTCAGTGGGTTTGAACAGCTGATGTGGAAAAGGGGTACAATATTTGACTCTGGACCGGTTGTTTCAAGATCTATCCCAAAAGTGTTATGCTATAGATATTCCTGTCTTATCTACGGTCAGCATTATTTTTAATAGTATACTAAATGAAAAATATGGACTTATTGACATGGCACGAAAAAATATTAGTACCTTTTATCCACTCATTTTAAATATAGAATAATGTGTGCTGAAAAACATTTTGGATAAGTACATTATTAGGTAGGTAGGGATTTGAAAAGATTATGTATTTTAAATTGGAAAAGCTTACACTCATACGTACGTACTCACGGAAGAAATTATTTATTGTTAATAATGTAATATGTAACTACTTAAACTGAAGCAAGTGTTTTGGTTTTGGATATTGATTGAAAAATACGAAGATTGAAAGGTATAAATGAATATTGAAGGTGCAAAACATTTTTCGTCTAAGCTTATCACCACCTTTCTTCCCTTCTTTAGGTGTGTTGCAAACCGATCACATCGATAAACTAACTTATCTGCAATGTGATATTGAAAAACTAATATTTTTGGTCTAATTATTTTTTAATTTATTTTTTATTAATATTAATAATTATGTACTGTTTATTTATTTATTTGAAGTAATATATAATATAAATATATAATATAATATAAATACATATATATATATATTACTTCAAATAAATAAATAAATATATGGATATAAATTATGTGCATTCCATGGCAGGTGGTTTTTCAGTGCTAGTTAACTGATTATAAGTATACCCACGCACTGGCTTTGCCTATTTGGATTTTTTGTTTTGTTATGTCCATACATTGTTTTATTCGTACTTTTGTTTTTTAAATTTTCTTCTATAATATGTTTTTTTTTCTTTTTACTTAATGTTCATGGAAAAACCTTATTTTTATAATCTTTTCTTTTTCATAAATGAACGTAACAAAAAGTCAATTAAAAAATAGATTAAATTGCTGGTGTACGAAAAAATATGATCCTGCATTGTTTACGATTGACTCCCACCGTTAAGGCAGTTTTTCGATTCCACACATGAAAAATTCCGGTGGCTTGAAGACGAGTCGTTAAGCCAATTTTGACGGGCAGCGACGGTATTAAAGAAGATTCACCGGAGATGAAGGACGGGAAAAAATCTGATGAAACGAGATCAAAGAATTGGGCGTATGTGGAATAACCCCCCAACCGAGATCTTTAATGTTCGGTTTTGTAATGTTAGCAGTCGGTTGAGTTATGTTTTTTTAGGTTCTAGTGGCTTCCGCAGCACCTCAGTTAAACTCCAATAGATTTTTCAGCACTACCTTTTCTTTAGCCAACAATCAACACAATCTTATCAAATTGTCAGAATAAAGACTTAAATGTTTATTTTGTTTAAGAATTAACTATAAGTATTTATGTTTTTTTTCTTTTAGTTTCTGGCTTTTTTGTTTCATATTTGCGTTGAAATTCATTGAAATTATTTCAATAATTAATATAGCTATTATTTTCTTACCTACGAGTATAACACAAACTGGTGAATAGTGTACTGTAAAACAATACCATGGAATGGATATGCGAAAAAAATATATTATCATCTTTTAAAAGTACTGTTGGCTTGGAAACCAAAAACGATACGGACTTGTACAAAACCACAGTTTTTCGAAACAACTTTATTTTAATAAGATTTTTTTTCACTGCAAATTTTCATTCTACCGTGCAATTGTTAAGCGTGCCTTTTTATCCGCAAAGGCTTTATTTGATGCAACCCTTCAGTAAAATGGAGAAGGACCGGAATAAAAAGGGACTCTTCCTTTGAAATGGTGATTCGCTTAGTGAACTCATCTTCCTTGATACCTTAAATCACTTCTCACCCCGAGAGGGAACATAACCATATATCGAACCCACCCCCGTCCCAAAACAACCCCGGCAAATTACGTTTGGGATCTAATTTGTATTTTAGTTAGTTTTTCCCACTTTAAATATGTAGGCCTAAGGAGCGAGCCGTAATGGAGGCTTTTTTGGAACGGAATAGCGTTCTTATGTAAAACAGGATTAGCTTTTGGTTGTTGTAGTTTATGCGGAGGTATAAATAATAATTTAAAGCCTCGTTGTTTCAAGTTATTTAACTTATAATGGTAGTTAACAAAGCTTTCAATAATTTCGTACGCAACACTAAACAGATTAAAGCTTAAAAATAATTTGATTTATTTTTAGGATTTTCGAGTTTGTTTATGGGACCTAGATTTAAAAAAAAAAACATTGAAGTTTTTAATTTTTTTTAATTTAAATTAGAATTAACATTTACTTCTCATTACCCAAAGCAACTGCTTTCATAGTATTTAAAAAAAAAGTATAAATACCGCACAAGAGTCCTAACTGCCCGGATTCAGTGAGACTATGGCATTCTCAATCGGGTTATGTTGTGAAGATGAAGAGAATGGTAAGAAAAATAAGGTAATTGCACAGATCAAACTCATATCAATTTTTTTTTCTCCTCGAAGGGAAATGAATCTGCAATATTCAAACTAGTAACATACGTAACAATCACCTTCATAAAGATTAAAAAAATATTAAAATTGAATTAATACTTATTTATTATTAAATACTTAAATAATATTAATGATCTAAAACACAAATGTGAAACAGAAAAAAAGTCAGAAACTAAAAATAATGACACTCGAACTCGGAACCTTAAACACTCTGCCAATTAAACCATCAAGACCTCATTATAATGTGGCATTTTTAAAGGATCTCAAACTTTTATTAGAAATTATTAATATTTGAATTTTCTTCCGATTTTAGGCTGCCTTCTTTTGGTGATATTCAAAGTTCTACCCGAGTACATATTAATTATCTAGATGGTGCCTTTGATAAATATCCATTTTTTTATATATAAAAGATCTGTTGACTTCTTAGCAAATCGAGAATAAATATTAAAATGTCATGACTATTGTTTTTAGTTTCTGTATTTTTTCTGTTTCGTATTTGTGTTTTAGATTATTATTATTTTTTAAATATTTATTAAATACATATTTAGAAACTAAAAATTTTCATACACTCAAGAATTGAGGTTGTATAATTTAATCTTTATTTTCATAAGGAATTACCAGCTTTAAAAGTTAGTTCTATTTAATTTTGGCCAACAATATTGCCTACTTGATATGCTATGTAGATACTTTACCCAGCAAGAACACCTGACTTTGTAATCACACTTATTTGTAAAATATTTTATAATTACCTACTTTAGCATTCTCCGATTTGCATACTAATTTAAACTCCCTACATGATAGGAAACGCCATTAACTTTCATAATAATTAAAGACGGGCCAAATCCCTACCTCAAAATAAATTCGCTTATTTGAGCAAAATTCAGGCTTCTAATTATAATAAAGGGACTGAAGTTATGATATCAAGATGTGGTTATACTAAAGCAAACGATGATGAAGATCACAATTTATGAACCCAGCCAATTATTCAGTCTTTGCCGAAATGGAGAGGGTTTTTACTTAAAGTAATTAAGCTTAATTAAATGCTATCCGCGGATGTCCTCCTGGGGGCTCCCCTTTGGAGATGTACGTAAATATTGTACATTTTACCCCCTATGATTTGATGGGGCGCTTCCATGTTAATATAGAATCACGTATTACTATTAAGGTGGAAAATATGATACTGTCAGAAACTTTATGTTTTTGTTTCACCTTGAACCACCTTCAGGCTTGAGGAAAGATGCCTTGCACACCAAATAGATTATCCTTGTGAGTGTGATATTTATCGATTTTACATAAGAACTAAAGACTCCTAGGCCTCAGAAAGGCCAGTGAAAGTGTGTATGTACTCGAGAAATAATATCGATATTTGAATTTATCAATTTAAGCAGAAGATCCCTTATTTCGGGCGCACGCAAACACCCACAGCATACGGATATCGGTTTATCTACTCAGTACTGTAGCAAGATGAAGCCGGTCTAAAAAAAATTAGAACAATGTCATTAAGTTAAGTACTTTGTAGATATAAAAGTTTACTAAGTACATATTTATAGTTTGTGTTCCATTTATAGAGCGCCTTTAAATTTATTTTTATAATTCAATTGAATTAAATGTAATACTATTAATATTTTGCTCTGCTAGCTTCGGTTTTTATTTTATTTTTAGTGACGCCGAAGCAGCTTTCACCAAGCAAAACTAAATAATTCCATTGAATTGTAGTTTTTTTTTAAATAAACTACCTGGCTATGACTGAAATTTTGATCGATTCTTTTAAAAGTGGTATGAATACTTAATGAAAATAAAATAATAGCTTTGTATAAGACCAAGATTTTATTTTTTATGACCGGCTGGTTTAGCTTAGCCTAAGCATCATCAGGGTACAAAATTAAACTAAATAAAAAAATATAAAGGGTTTGGTTAAATATACACACAGAGAGAGAACACAATATTGAAAAAAAATAAGAGAACGGTGAGAAAACAATAAAATAACACTTAAAAGAATAACGAAGAAAAAAAAAAAAAGAGAAAGGCAAATTAAAATATAATCTGTGGACTTATACAATGTTATTATTTCATTTTCATTAAATATGTCAAACCACAAAGTAATTGCTTTCTAAGAAATTATGAATATTTGTAGTTCAACATTGAAATAACTTTGAAAATTGTTAACAGTTCCGTTGATCTAGAACTTATTCGGAAAAATGTTTTTTACATTCCATGATGCCAAAGTAAAAGCTTTGAAATATTTTGTTCCTTTGACTATCACAAAAACATTTTATTTATTTTACGGTTAAGATTCTTAAGCACATGAATTAATGTGTAGTTAATTTATAATTGTTCAAACTCTTTGATTTTTGGGATACAACATCAGTATAACTTATCGTGATGTACGCAATGAAAAATATGGCAGCCACCACCGGGAATTAATTATAAACGAGAGGAATATTAGTTACATTTATTTAACTTTACTTTGTGGCTTTTGATGTAGAGTTTAGATCGAGGGAGTAATATTAAATATGCGGTGTGGGTAGCTAATTATGAAACCAGTGTATGACGTCTTCTCATATTTGATAATATGAAGAAAAAACCACAGAAAACTGTTTTAAATTTTGTGTTACAATTTAAAAAACTAAGAAATAATTATTCATATAGAGCCTGATGAGCTGGATAACTGGCAGTCTATTAAAAAATGTTTTATTTTATTTTTTGTAACACTACGTGATTATAAATATTAGGTTCATTAAACGTACTCTGTGGTATTTAGCTTTCAGCCAATCTTTGTGACTTTGGTTTAAATAAGGAAAAATACAGTGTCCAGGTTAAAAGTAGGGAACATAGCGGTAATCTTGGATAGAGAGCCGCACGACAATTACGTCATGACGCAAAATAGATCGCAGCCTGGTTTGCCAACTTCTTTCTCGGTGCGCATTTAGTCCCAGCAACAGAGTTAATTAATAATAAAAATATTTAATGAAGTGAAAAACTAACTTTGTATAAGACGATTTTATTTTATTTTATGACCGACCGGTTAGCCTCAACATCATTAGGGTACAAAGTTGAACAAAACAAATAATATTTAGTGTGCGGTTATTTATACAAAAAGAGAGAAAACACAATATAAAATAAAATAACAGCGAGAAAATAATAGAACATTTATATTATAACAAAGGAACAGAGAGAAAGAGACAGATTTTATGAATTGAAAGAGGCAAAACGTCAACTGAGAAGGTGATTAAGTAATAATGAGAAATTTTATTAGTTTACAGGAAATATACCAAATATTGGACTACTGGACAAATTTAACTGATTATTAAGAATATGACTTTTCATTTTAATGGCTTTCTTTATTTATAGTACTTCTAAATTATTTAATATGTTACCGTGACCATTTTTGTGGAGAATATGAGCGCCGCTGCTTTTATTGAAGGTATGATCTTTTTCAGTAGATGTTTAGCATTTTTTATTTTTTATTAAAAAATCTGTGGTATTTAAAGATATTTTTTCATTTCATTAAATACGTGAAACCACAAAGTAACTGCTTTTAACGAAAAAAAAGTTAGTTAAATATTTAACACAAAAAAAAGTTTTTTATTTATTCTTAATGTTTATGGCATTTCGTAGCCACTGTAAAAGCGAAGTAATTGGATTCATTAATTTAATATAGTGAGGTTATCACAATAAATTCAAAAGCAAACAGACAGCGTTTTATGTAATAATATGACGTACCTACATCCCTCGCAGGCCTAGCTAACCTATTTCTGGAAAAGAATCAGCCGTGGGTGTTTTTTTTACAAAAACTCACATCAAACTAGAGATATTAAAGCGGATAATTTGTAAAACCCTTTATAAATTGGCTTCAATCCCTTTGAAGACATTTCGCCTTCTTACAAATCCAATATTATTTTCTCCTCTCAATGAAATATTATGAAGGCAATTCCGAGTCCTCGCCTTAGATAAAGAGCCACGTTGATTCCGAAAGGTAATTCCTCATTCAATCGTTATCATGGAAGAACGCCATTCCGCCATAATAATTTATGAATCAGAGCGAAGGTGAAACAGCATCTCATTCACGAAACGAATAAGAGCATTATCTAGAAAGACGATAAATTTTATTATTAGGTCTTCTTTCTTTTCTGTAACGAACAAAAACACGAGATAAAGCGAGGAGGACTTGATTGGCCTACACTCTTTTGATCATTGCTCTGAGAATGGGACTCCTTTCATTGCATTGATCTTCATACGTCAAGAAAGCATTGACAATAACCGGAAGCTTCTTAATGGTATTCCCTCCTCTCATAATCTCATCAACCCACTTATAAAAAGGCAAGAGACTTATCTCAAGTGTCCGAAAACACACAAGGGAATAAAGCTACTCTTTCTACATCGCACGATTAGTTTTATTTGATGTATTCTCGCCCACTTCACCGGGTGGATTTTAGGATTATCGGATAGTCGCGAAAGCTGGGAAATGGAAAAGAATGCTGAAGGATAGCGGCATGACAAAGGACCTTTATTATCAATTGAGCTGTTCTGAAAGGCTTCAGAAATAATATTGTCGCAGGAATGTGGAGGAAACAGTGAATGGCAGACATTTGTAGTCACCCGCTGTAACCGCGCGGGATGTGACGTACGAATACGTGAAACTTTTTTAATGGAGTGTTATGTCGCTGGAAATGAAAAAAAGTGTTACCCACCTTTATTTGCTCAAAGCTGCGACTTTGAGACGTAACTCCGGACTTTTGCGATAAACGTTTACGACTTTGATGAAAAGAAAGGAAAACAAAATTGTAACAAACATTTTTTTCAAAAGTGCCTGTAATTTATTTTAAAGAATGAAATACTTTTAATTTACTATTTCGTCGCTGGAAAGGAAAAGAGCTTAAGCGACGCTTTGGACAAAAATGAGTAAAATATGCCGTTTTGATCTGTTTGTTTTTCTGCATCGAATGCTCTGTCTCTCTTTTGATTTTGGAGACTTTTGTGGTCCTTCAGCCTTCTAAAATATATTTACCATTTGGGAAAAGGCTTGACTCATGCGACACAAGTTTGGGACTTTTTTAGCTTGTTGTAAGTTTTAGGTAACTCAGTGAGAGCATTTAGTTACCTAAGTTTTTTTTTTTTTTTCAAAATCCAACCAGATATTGAAGACTTATGAATTTAATTGTAAAACAAAAAATACTTCAAAGTGCTCTGGTGTAAGCTTCCTAGAATGGCGCTTCAGCTTTTTTGCCTTTCCGACGACGACGTGTATTTAAAGACGTTTCCACGACAGCTGTGGAAACATATTTCAAAGGCAGGTATTTAATTATTTGTTCTATTGGTATTTCAATGAAAGCTGCTCTTCGTGAAAAGTTGAGAGATGCGCTAAACGCGTGCCCAACATTTTTACACTATTAACACTTGCAACATGAGAACGTATCTTTTTGTCCTTTGGAGTTTATATATTAAAAAGCGTTACTTTTAAACCACTCAAAATACTTTGTGGTTCTTTATAATTTACCACCAAGCATCTACCTCTTTAAATCGAATCAGTCTGTATTTTTATTTAGATAATATTTTTCCATAGACATAAGCAGTGCGTGTATACTCGTATCTTAAGACTTTCTTGAGTTATATTTAAATTGCAAAATTTGTATCTTGGCAGAAGTGTGATCGTTTTTTCCGAGAACATAGCATTTGACAGATTAATGTCACGCATAATACCAGGAAAATGTATAGCGCATTGCGTTATCTTCAAATATTCATTTTTACGTGGGATTTTTCACGTCAAACGGAATCTGCTCGTAATGGCGGCTCCCAGGGCGCGTGGAGATAAAAAGGATTGCGCGGCGTAAATTGCTTTTTTCATCCCCGGCGAACCGACGAGTTCTGGTCGAGTCGGCTCTTTCATCCTTGATAAACTGGGGATTTTAACAGAGACGGTCTTTCATCATTGATACCCCAGTGGATTCTAATATCTCGGACTAACCGGTGGATTATAACATCCCTGGCGAATCGACGGGTTCTGGGCGAGTCGGTTTTTTCATTCTTGAAAAACTGGAAGATTTTAACAATGACGGTCTTTCATCATTGATACTCTAGTGGATTCTAACATCCCTGTTGAATTGACGGGTTCTGGTCGAGTCGGCTTTTTCATTATTGATAAACTGGGGGATTTTAACAGAGACGGTTTTTCATCATTGATACCCCAGTGGATTCTAATATCTCTGACTAACCAGTGGATTTTAACATCCCTGGCGAATCGACGGGTTCTGGTCGAGTCGGCTTTTTCATCCTTGATAAACTGGGGGATTTAAACAAAGACGCTATTCCATCATTGATACTTCCATGGATTTTTACATCTGTGACTAACCGGTCGATTTTAACATCAATGGTTAATTTGAACTAAACCGGTTCTCTCTTCCTTAACAAGCCTGTGAATTTAAAAATTCCTGGCAAGCAGGCGAGTTTATGGCAGAGCCGGTTCTTAGTCCTGATAAACTGCTAAATTTTATCTCCGCCAATTAGTGAATCATTGATGAACCCGTGAGTTACAGTTGAGCTAGATTTTCTTCAAATATGAACCTACGTATTCTACCATATCTGAACGTGTCGTCGTTTGAAAATCAGTGGGTTCTAATATCCCTGGAGAAACGGTAGATTCTAACCGATCTTTCATCCTTGATAAACAAGTAAAATCTTACATCATTGGCAAACCAGCGAGTTTTATCCGATCCGGCACTGTTATTCCTGACAAATAAGTGGATGCTAACCGAACCGGTCTTTTATTTTCAATAAACCATCGGATTCCAACCGGGCTGGTCGTTCATCCCTGACAAAGTAGCTGCGGGTAGCGGATACTCAAGCTCTCAGCTTCATCCTCTACAACCCGTGCATTCTAGTCGGGCGGTTTCTTTTATTCATCTACGATTACCTTTCGGAGGCTGGGTCTTTAATTCATCGCAAATGAATAAAACCAGAGATTTTGCCCGATTCAACGGAGAGCGATACATTATTTACCTTCACATTTTTATCTGGCGAGAGTGAATAGGTTAGACGATAGTTGCCTAAGATTGTGCAAACTTACTTCTGATAAAATACACCCATTTCGTTCTCATTACCTATTTGGCCTAGGGCACATAGAGGTTTTATTTTTAGTGATTTTCTTCTTCAACAAATTATTACTAAGGTTTTTAGTAATTAAATTCACGGAGAATACGTCCTATTGAAGATAGAACAAAAAAAGAAAACCCGGTTCCTGTACGTATAGTGAAATATGCTTGCGATTTTTTTTTCTCATAATCCCATACCAAAATAAAGAAGAGACAAACAAATACGTTATGGTCAGTTAGTTTTAAACAAGTGACACAATAGTAGCTAGTATTATTTAGACTTTCGGGTTCAACGTATGTGAGTAAATCGATGGAATACTAGATGAATATGTTTCCTTGTGTTAATACAATGTATAAAACGTGGAAATTTCATTGAAAAGGGTAAATATTTTGACAAAACAAAGTTCTTTTGAAATGGATGCACATTTCATGAACCATCGCTTGTTGTCATAATCCTCAACCATGTCATTAGCCACATTTTCCTCTTCTTTATTTACAAATTGTAATTAATAAAAATCATTTTTTTATTTACGTCAACATTCGATACCAGACTAATACTTAAAAGTAAACCAGAACAAAAAAATAAAAATCATTGAAATAATCATTTTAAACATCATTCACATTGTATAATTATGCATTCGTCCGTAAGATAAAGTGCTCCATAAGAACAAAATGGCTTGAACTTCAAACGAAACATTAATTCACGTCACCATTTTACATCGCAACAGATGTTCTGTCAAGGGGTTGTATCATTTGGAGGAATTGAACCTTCTAATCTTAAAATGTTATCATATAAAGGGATAGACACCCTAATAATTCAAAGGCTTTAATATAAATTAGCAGCAATTTGTACTGACGTGGATCTGTCAACTATATCTTGCCTAAGATTCAGTAAAGCGACAAGCACCTCGATGAAAACATTTGTATGTGCCCCTCTAAGCCTCTAGTTTCTTACATTGTCTGGATAATACTGGGATGATATTAGCTACGATTAAGTAGCATTTATCCATGGTAATCTGACATTCATAGCTCAACGCTTCCAAATTAACTGTAAATTATACTAAAGCGTGAAGTTTTTCTTAAAAGAGCGTGAGATGTGTTTTAATAAAGAAGAAAGTACAAACATTCACAATGTTCCGGTAAATGTGTGAAGAAAATTTTCTTCAAAAACTTTTCTTATATTCTTTTTAATTTTATTTAAGGAAATGTACAATACTTTGTAAATACAAAAACGCAAGAGGTATTAACACCAAGAAAGGTCTGTGACCTAGTTAGTGTAAGTTTTTTCATGTTTTTTCCGGCTGTGCTACAAGTGAAGCCTTATTTATTAATTGAACAATCGTGATAGAAAATTGCGATAATTCGTTTGATTTCAGATCCACCCACGCCAGCCAAAAAAAGATCTCTAACTCATAGAATAAACACAAAATCTTAGAATTTTTTCGGAATTTTAATAATTCTCGTAAAGACGGATTTTGATAATGAATAGTAAGTATAATTAACAGGGCCTTCCTTGAAATTTTAATGATCTTGACTTCTGTAACCTTGAAGAAATTCAAGGCTTGAAATGAAACAAGAATCAATAGAAATCCCTTTTCAAATTGGAAAATTTTCTAAGGCAACTAACAACATAAGTCTTAATTCCTTCAACATAATATGCTGGCATTTACTACTTGGCCTCGCCCATGTTTCCACACAATTTTGGCAAACACATATTGAAAAATCTTAAGCGACACTTTGGTCAAAGATGAGGAAGCATGCAGTTTTGATCGAGTTTTTTTTCTGCATCGAATAAAATCGACTCTCGTTTGATTCTGAAGACTGCTGTGGCCCTTCAGTCATCTAAAATATATTTTCCATTTGGGAGAAGGCTTGACTCAAGCGATACAAGTTTGGTATTTTTAGATTTTGTCGTTTCGGGTAACTCAGTGAAAGTTTTTTTTTTAAATCCAACGGTACTGAAGATTTTTTATTATTTAAAAAAATATATGTTTAAGAAAAAAACTTAAAGTAAAGTGTAAATTTTCCAAAATAGCGCTCCCAGCCCTTTTGCCTTTCCGGCGACGATGGGGTGTCTTGTTTTTTTTTTTTGCTTTTAATTGATATTTTAAATCTATACAGTTCAACATAGAAACGGCTAAAAAACGGTTGAAATTTTTTGTACTTTGTGGTAAGGAGGTTTGTTAACCACGGCAGTTAATTTGTAATTTTTCTCGAACTTAAGAATCAAAATCATATCTCCTAGACTGAAAATGCCAATTACTACATACGAATATATTCTTTGAATGAAAAAAAAATGTGTGGAGGTAATTTTGTTCTTCGGCCAGAACTGAAGCCAAAATACTATTCCAATGCCTCTAGGAAGCCACCATTAACACACAGCAATTAAATATCTCTTTAATATTTAACATTTTTTTTCAAAAGTAAAAAATCGAAAAACACACAAAAACGTGACTAACCTTTCCAGTTGTCAAAAACAAACCACTTATCCAAAATGGCTAATAATGCTAACATAGGTGTACCAACATAACAAAAAAAACGATAATCGAATGTACACAGCCCGCGAAAATTCAAAATTCATCTTTTCTTTTGAACAGGTCTCGTACATTCCCGGCTACCACGAAATAAATAATTAAGTGTTTTACACTCAATAAAACACGAAAAATCACCCATCTCTACTACTTTTTTGGGTTAGTTAAATAAAAAAATATGTCGAACTTGATTACGTAGAATAAAATTCTTTTTCATTTAAAATTTATTAGTCGATATGGTGAATTTTTAAAAGAGGACTTATTTATTCACACAAATAAGAACTATTTGATAATTTATCACCATAATGGTGTATGTATTACTCTGATTTATTGATACGACTTATTTGCTGAATTTATTGAGGTTGAAATTCTTACACAAATAAGAATATTATATAAGAATAAAGGGAACTTTTTTTTACAATTTATTGTTTTCGAATGGAGCAGTCTTTATATCTTAACAAGTTTATCTTAAAAATTGTTCAATTTATATATGTACGATACATATACGAGTATATATATCATCCTCTTTGTGACAATTTTTTTTTTTTAATTTTGCAATTCTTTGAAATTGTATTTTTTTCCAAAGCCGAAAACATTCCAAAAAAACGTTTTTTTGCCAACGAATGTTTGGAGATCTTTTTACTTACGAAACCGAAAATGAAATTAAATATAAAAATATTAAACCATTTAATTTTTACAAAATTTTATCACAGGTCTTACTTTTATAATATTAAAATATATATAAATTCCTGTTATTGATTTGGCTTGCTCTTTATTTCTTTCTAGAGTCAGAGGAACGTTCAATTTAATGACCATGTCTAAATTTTCCACAATAAACTGAAAGTTTTTTTTATTTATTTTTATTGTGAATAACGCACAAAAGTCTTAACCGTCTGATGTTGTGAGGCTGAAGGTAGTGGGGAGGGGAAGGTGATGGGGAAAAAGAACGTTGGTAAGTACCTGGTTATTCAAATTTGGCTACAAACACGGCTACAGCCATTTTAAGCAACGTTTCGATTCTGAATGGTGGTCTTTCACCGGGGCGATGCTGAAAGTATCTACCACTCTAGATAAATTAGATCCGGATCCTTGTGAATTTTTCGGTGATAGACCGTGAATTTTAAAACAGTACGGTCCAGTACCGGCGACATGATCAACTGAGCTTGCATTAAAGCACACGATAGAGTTGAATTGAAAGAACTGATGTTTGTTTTGAAGTTATTGTAGCCTGGCTAGTCGGATTTGCTGGAACAACTCCTTGAGAATCGGAGAAAAATTGAGAGAGTGACAGAAATACATTTATTGTCCAAGCTCTGAAGACCGCAGATACGCTGAAGAAGCAATCGGAGGTAGAAACAAATGGGACACTTCCCTAAACAAAAGTTTATTATACTTGTGTAGGTAATTTCAAGTTCACTTCACCAAGTTCTTGGTCACATATTACAAAAGCGTCGTCTAATTGAATGACCGGTCGGTAGCTGAGTGGACAAACGCGTTGGATTTCCACCCGTGCGTCGTGAGTTCAATTCATGTGCTGACTAAGTCCTTCACCATAGCAGAAGCAACATTTTCCGCCTATTATGATGGTAGTAGGAGTTTTTCAAATATTTTTAGGTTATTCGTAAACTAAATAAATAAAACAATATAGTTTCCTTGTAATCTAGAAAAATATCGAAAATTATCTTTTTATTTAAATATTTCACTCAACGCATAAAGTAAAACACATGGACGCACATTACAAATATAAAACGAAAATAATCATCTGGTAAAATATATTATGGGTAGGTACTTTATTACTTGTCTTTATAATTTTTTATTTTATTTTTTACGAGTTGGTATATTTTTCTCTTAACACATACAATAGTTCCAATTTTGAAAACGCCACTCTCGTACGTACAAGGAAATAACATTGTTTAGTGCTTTTAGTGATAATTCGAAATAAGGCTGAACCCTTGAACAAATTTAGATTAAAAACCGTTTATTTATTTTCTTAACAAAGTGCCTGCGTGTGTTTTTGATAAGGAATTAATTGGAATCCCTGATTTGATGATAATATTTTTTCTGAAATTCAATTATCGGAAAAAATTATTTCATGGTGATGCCGTCGTGTTGTGTCCTTGGATTATGGTTTATAAATAAACGTATTTCTTTACGATGGCATTATTTTTTTTTGTTATACATCAAGACGAATAAGGCCTTAGGGAAATTTATGCTCGTTATTCAATATCGTTCAATTTCTATCTCGAACTAACAATTTCCTTTCTTTTCAATAAACTAATGAACATTTGCGCAATTATAATTTTTATTTTATTTAAAGCGCAAGTGATATTTTGATGAAATTCGTTTTGGTAAAAAGGTTCTACCTATTACATATACGAGGTCTGTTCAAAAGAAAATGTGAATTTTGAATTTTCGCGGGCTGTGTACATTCGATTATTGATTTTTTGTTTATTTGTTATGTTGGTACACATATGTTTTTCAGATTTTAGCATTATCAGCCATTTTGGATTAGTGGTTTGTTGAAAATTAAAAACGTTTTTGTAGTCTTTTTTGCGTTCTTCGATTTTTTACTTTTGAAAAAAATGGATCAAAGAATATGTATTAAATTTTGCGTTAAAAATGGAATAAAGTGCTCCAACGCACTTTTTCTTCTCTCTTCCTCTGTTTCACTCTTCCGCCGCTATGCTCAAGTGGTGTTATGAGATAAGCAATAAAAGGGGAAGGTATGTATTAAAAAGTTTAAGTTAACTATTCAAGACATATTAAAGATATGAGATTTTATTTTAATTGTATAATCATTACGACACTTGGTTAAAAAAAAACTTTAAATGTAACCAAACAGTGAATTCAATAAGAACTAAATTGAACTGAATTAAAAAAGAGACTAGAGCCAATTACTCAAAAGGAAGCCCGGAATCCAACCGAAAGTTAGTATTTTCATGGCCGGTGAATCTATCTTTGACCCACATACGAGTATATTGTGACATTCGAGAGGTTATAACACTTCCAAACGGGGCGTTTGTCCAAGATTCGCATTTGAATTATTTTTTTATGATTATGCGACAATAATATCAAAATTTTCTCGATTGATGCACTCAGGATGTAATTATTTATATTTAAGATGAATAAAAGCCGACCTTTTCCGTTTGTATTCAAGTAAAAACGATTTTTTAAATTTCTTCTCATTTTCCAGCAATAAAATTAGCGGCAAGGACCCGATTTTATTTTTTTATGCGATGAATTAGTTACTTCTCGAGAAATTCTATTGAAATCATATAGTAATATGGTCATTAGAAGAAATTCAAAACTTCCAACCTTAGGTAGTTGGCTTTTTTAAACCTGCTACGGCAAATTAAACCTTATATCCATTTCACCACGCGCCAAGGGTTGGTTTTCCGTCTAGCGTTTTTGCTCTTTTTGCACTATTTGACGTATATACTGTGCCTAACGCCACGACGAATTTTCAATTTATTTTAACGAATTCTTAGTGAAATCCTATCTGTTTTTTAATATGTCCATTTCATCTACCCGCAAATAAAAATTAAAGTTATAATTTCGCAATATAATACTTCAACGATTTTTATGACCCATTTTTTGGAAAGCTTCTTACCGATTTTTTCTAGGGTACTATGTCATCAATAAAAAGAGACCACAAGAGTAGGACTATAAACAGTGTTAATAATCCGAAAGACAAATTATCACCCATCGCAGTAATAAACATTTATTCATTTTGAAGGCACTTATAAATATGTTGCAGGTCTACTTTAAGGGCGGCTTTCAAAAAAGAGAAAGGGGTGTAAACTTTTAACAACGTTAGAGCCCCTAATAAACCTTACAGTCCAGAACAATGGGCCGATTTTATTCTGCAACAAGAGAAGAGCAAATTGTTCGCCAAGATTTATGTCCTTCTTTATTCAAGAGAAACCAGGTTGTTTCGTAATTCGCTTATTGATTGTTTAGTTGAACTTAAGGTATTTTATGATCCTCCAAAATGAAATGTCCTTACTTAATTACGAAGGAACTTTATAAAGGTCATGAAATAATTTATGTTTTGGAAATTACTGAATATTTAATATGTTCTTCAAAGTATACTAACGCTTTAGGTAAATTTCCCATAATAATAATAATAATAATAATAATAATAATGATAATAATAAATGGATAACTTTTATAGCGCCGTTTTTGTGGGAAAATCACCTCAAGGGCGCTTAATATTACTATTAATTGTTAAAATGGTCATTTAAAATTTGTTGAATCATTAACTGGTTGCTCGAATTTTTTTAAAAGCATTTATCTTTTCTAATCCCCACCTACCTAATAAATTATCTACCTTTAATGTATTTAAGCAGACATTATTTTGTTAGAAATGGGTGGATTACAGCAACTAATATATTCTCTTGCAAAGTCAAGTTACATCCCGTGATTTTTCACGTGTAACTAGTATTATTATAATTTATTGTATTAATTATCATTCATCTACCACTTATTGTGAAACTTAATTGAATCACTTACATAATTATGGAACGTTTTGCGTTACAAAGAATATATTGTCACTGAAAAGCAAAAGGGCTTAAGCTAAAACTGCATATTTAACTTTTTTAGTTAAATATGCAGTTTTAATCAGGTTTTTTTCTGCATCGAATGCTTTGACTGTTGCTTGATTCTGAAGACTTTTGTGGCCCTTCAGTCATGTAAAATACATTTAATCATTCGGAAGAAGGCTCGACTCAAGCGACACAAGTTTGGATTTTTTTTAAACTCTTTGTCGCTTCAGGTAACTCAGTAGCATTTAGTTACCCGAATTAACTTTTTTTTTCGAAATCCAAGCAGGGACTGAAGACTTATGAATTTAATTATAAAACAAAAAATATTTCAAAGTGCTTTGGTGTAAGTTTCCTAAAATGGCGCTTCAGCCCTTTTGCCATTCCGGCGACGATATTAACCCTTTGTTTTAGACCATAAGCATCTCTAATAAGAGCGCTTTGATACTTCAGATTAAATGTGTCCATTCCAAGGTTAAACCAATCCGATCTAAAATAAAATACAATGACTTCAACTTTAAAGTGCTCTGGTGTAAACTTCTCAAAATGGCGCTTCAGCCCTTTTGCCTTCACGGCGACGATATGCGTAAACGTTTATTAATAATAAATTAAACAAATAAAATAAATAAATTAATTAATAAAATTTCAAAATTGGAACTAACGTTTGTGTTAAGAAAATATAAAAAAGAATCTTTATAAATTTAGACAAGCGGTAAAGAAACCACCTTTGTATTTTACAAGATGATTATTTTTATTCTGTATTAAAAATGTGCGTCCATATGGCTTACTTTTGCCGGCCATTTTTAAAATGTAACTAATGTAAAATAGGGTGGATTGAAGCAATTAATATTTATTGATTATGTAGATGGAAAATTTCCCAGTTTTCATCTTAGCGAGTCAAGATAAATACCATGATTTTTTCCCGGGTAGCAACTAGTTTTATAATAATATTAATAATTTAGGCTTTAGTCGTTGATTAAATAAATTCCATCAGCAACAGTGCCAAATAATTTTGAATATTCATCAGGATAAATTCTATATTCAAAATGAAAACTTCATGAAAATACGCAGGTTTAAATTACCATCACCACACAGTCTGGGAACAATCTGTATTAGCCGTCTGCAGCATATTTTCTTTTTAATGCGAATACCTTTTCATTTTCTTCGCTTTAATTAAAGGACATTTCGGCAATCTGCGCCTTCCGCCATATTTACCGGTAGTAATTAGCGAGTCTTCCTTCCGTAATCTGTCTTTTCCAAGATTGTAAATTAAAAATTATATCTCCCAGTTGAATCAGCCGGATTTTCAATCTTTTAACGCCGAGAAGCCGAGATTTAAAGAATTGTGCGAGCTGTTCAGATAAATTAAGACGGTAATAAAATATTAGTTGGTATCAATTCTAACTTTTTTATATGTTGGGAAATACAAAAGGCTTTATGTTATAATTTCGGGAGAGAGTGGGTACCTACATTTGTACCATTTAGATGTTGATATTAAAAAATGTTTGCATTTCTAATTAAAAGCTTTTAACCTTTTGTACGAATTTCAAATTTTATTTTATTTTCAATAAAAAGCTAGTGCGCTTCAAATGTTTCAAAATTAAATTTTATTAAAATCCTGGTACGCATAAATACAACTACTGAGAAATATTTATTGAATGACTTTAATAGTGACTATTTTGCTGTGCTAGTTTAATATTATAACAAATCAAATGAAAAAAAATGTATATTTGAAGTATCATTTGTATTTTTTTTAAACTATCGTACACTAATTGAGTTTTTATAACTGAATTGTTTTCACGTAAGTGAGAACATCTGTTAAAACTCAGTATAAATAAAAATAATATTAAAAAATTAAAAAAAACACCAAAAAGTTTTTTTTTTTTTTACTTGTTGTGGTATTCAACTAGCACAGCGATTTATCAACAAGACATTATTACTTTTATTTTATTTTATTTGGGAAAACAAATAGTTGAATACAATTTTTGATAAATAAAATGATTACTATGTTGCATTAACCAGTGAAATTTCCGCTTATAAATAATTACAAAATAAAACGACATTTAAGTTATGCAATAAATATTTTTTCAGTACCTAGTTACATACATAGCTACGTAACAGATTTTGCTTGAAAGATGATTTACAAAGAAAAAAAAAAATACATTAAATAAACATGAATCAGAAGAAGCCAGGCCAGAAAATAAAAATAAAAAGTTATGTGGGTTGGCAAATGTGTTCAGTTAAACTGGTTAGAGCTTTGTCTTCCGACACAAATATGGCTGACCATATTGCAACTTAAATTGGAATAAAATAAAATTAATAGTTTTCAAAGAAATATGTGATTGATAACGATGGAAGTAAAAGGTTTCGGTAGATAAATTGGCAGAGCCATTACTTCCGGATAGAGTAGAGGTTCTGAGTTCAAGTCTCAGTCGCAACCTTACCTTTTATTTACTTTGGTTTTGTCTCTTTCATATTTCGTTAATATTTATTTATTGATTTTGTTTCAATAATTAATACAAATGTTTTTTAAGGAAGGACAAACATTCCATGGTTACATATTACCTGACAATGTTTTAAACACTCGTATTGCCATTATAATAAGCGAAAAATGTTGCTTGTGCAATGATAAAGGATTTGTTCAGATGGGAATCTGATGTGTTTGTCTACTTAGCTACAAACCGATATCTTTTAAATAAAACATCAAGCTATAGTAAGTTAATTCCAATTAAAAAAAAAAAACAAAATATCATCGTCAACGGGAAAATACCTCCCACGTGGTCAACATTCCAAAAATGAGTTAAATATGACATTGCGTAGAGTTTCAATTCGTACTTCAAGTTTCAATATTTTTTATTGGTGAAATACATGTACATTATTGCATCTAAAACTACAAAGCGTATTTCTGATGTCCCAAAAAACAATCTGTAACTCTGAAAAATCAGTTTTCAATTTCCTCCTAAGCAATTACGTTTTTAACACGTGGGAAGTATTTTTGCGTTGACGGCGATTTACTCGTATTATGTCTTTTTGCCTTATTTCATACCAGTTATACAAATATTTATAAAGCTTGATAAGTTTATGATAAAAGTAACTCTATGTGTTAAAACCAGTAATTTTAGACATATAAAGCTGGGAAATTTTCATTGGGGAAGAGCGTTCGTAAGTTTTGCAACTTCCGACAACAAAAAAACTGCCTAGTTGAGATATGTACCTATACGTCCCTATAAATTGGGCTGTAGCTATGGGATTCGAATTTACCTACGCTGCGCGGTCCCAATCCAGGATAAAAAGGAGGGTTCTTTGCAGAGTTAATCACCCTACACATTACAAAAAAACCCCGATTACAAACACCAACAATGGCCTCGGACCTAGGACCCGCACCATGGGTTTCCCATAAACCAACAAGCTGCAGAGCGATGTCGGAGAGACCGAACCCCGCCCTGTGGTGTAGCAAGCATCATGATGAACAAGATTAGTATTTAATTTTGGCGAGGTCTAGCTTGGCTAATATGACGTTTAGTTTGGATGGAAAATTATATATTATAAAAGGTTTTTATTCAGAACTTACAGTGAGGCACTTATTATACAATATCTTGCTTAAGACTTCACATAGTTAAATGAAGATGAGTATATTTTTTAATTATTTTAAGTATTTATGTAATTATTATCTTATCACCCAACTACCATGATGATTTATCCATGGTAGTAGCTCCTCGCAATAATAATTTGATAAAAGAAATGAAAAAAATAACCCTGTATAAGACCACGAATATTATTTTAATTTTTGTGACCGACCGATTTCGCTTAGCCTAAGCATCATCAGGATACAAAATTGAAGTAAATAAAAATACAAAGTGTGCGGTAGTTAGTACTTATACATACGAGAAGAACAAACTATAAAATAAAATAACAGAACAATTAAAAAACAATAGAATAATATTTAAATTATAACAAAGGGACAGAGAGAAAGAGACAGATAATATGAATTGAAAGAGAAAAAATGTGAACTGAGAAGGTGATGAAAGAATAATGATAAATTTTATAAGCTTACAGGAAATATACCTAATATTGGACTTCAAACATTACAAGATAAATTAACCTGATTTTTAAGAATATGACTATTTTTTCAAATATTTCAAACCACAAAGTGATTGATTTCTTCGAAAATAATTCAACAATTTCTACTCAAATGGTTTGTCCAACAAAATTTTGACGGAGAAGACTTTTTTGCATTTAATGTCCTTCGAGGGTTTATTTGAGGAGCAAGCAGCTGCCCAGTCCGCCGAGCTACTCACTGATTTATTATATAATACATTTTCACTTTTTCGGAAAAAAAACATTAAATTACTTTTATCTTTTAAAATTAAAAAATAAATAATTTCACATCGTGTTTAAAATAACCTGGTCGTAAATGTTATTGTTTGACGAATTTTTCAGTTCAAAAGAACACGTTTATAGAACCCTTACTGAAATATTTGTGAATTATGGAAACATAAAGGAAAAAATACCGGCTCCAAGAATGGAGGGGGGGGACGATGTGGCCTTTGGTGGGGTGGGTAGGAAGTCGAAAGCCACCCACGACAATAAGGTATGGTGTAATTTAGGAATGAAAGCTTTTCACTTCATTATCAATTTAGCATTATTCTTTAATTCAGAAAGATAACATTTTAATGAATGAAAGTAGCTATCATCAAAACTATTATAACTTAAAAAAAAAACAATTAAAATTTTAAATAAATTAAACGCTCTGCGCTTTATTGTAATAATGATTATTGAAAAAATATTTACGTTATTTAAATACCTGCTCTTTGTTATTTTTCTTTTGAACTCTGAAAAGCAAAAGGCTTTAACGCTGCACTAGAGTATTATTGGGCGGATGTAAGATATATGTTAGGGGATGATATATTAAATGATTTGTAGACAATTTATCGAGTGCCTTCATATATGGCCTGTGCGTGCCCATGTGAGCTTTGCAATCCCAAGCTATAAATATCCACGAGTATATTGCATTCCAGCGGATTTTGATAATAAATGAGGCCAGAAAAACGCTACGCCGTTTTTTGTCTATAAATAAAATTGTCTATACATAAGAAAGCTTTTTGGCAATCTGCCTTAAAGATCTAAGTTCATATTGTCATGCTTTTGACAATATAATATGTTAACACCTATGTAAAAACTCACGTTTCTTCGTTGACTTAAAAAAATAAACTTAGAAAATAGTTTTGTCTGGATGTTGTGACAAAGGCCAATTTATGGAAAGGAATTAGTGAACCTTTTATAGAATGGATGAAACACAGAAGCCGGCATATTATTCCACAGCAAGGCTATTGAGAATAAAAACGACCCGTTTTAATGTGATAAATATCAACCTTGTCCAAATGTTGGAAATGCGTTTGACACATCTCCCGGCTGTTTACCGGCGCTGAAGGGATTAATGAAGCCAGATTTTTAGAAAACTTTCCATTGATATACCTACCGGCGGAATAGGCAGAGCATTCCCTTTGGACATTTACGTTCTAAAGACCGTAATCCCGGCTGCAAACATCTCGAATACGTATAGAATGCAAAGGTTCTTTTTGATTATTTTTTCCTTGTCTTGATTTCCGCAAATCATACAGATATGATGTTAGTAGCCAGGAAGTTTTATATGACTGGAGATAACGCCCCAACAACCGTTTTTCCAGCGGCTGGTGAGTAAAGGGCTGCGAGGGGTAGGTTCTAGGTGCTAGGTTCTGGATAGTAGGTAGGGGCGGATACTTGCCCCTGTAAATGTCGGCTAATATCGTTCTATTCTGGTTCAATGATCACACCCCTCGCCACTCATGCGTTAGCAAATGTGTTCGCAGGCCTTTCCGTTATATAATGTAGTAAACTTTAAATATCCTCGGCCGGTAAACTTGCGCGGACAAATAAACTTAATCACTTACATTATAATTAGGGTGTTTTCTCTGTTGATACAGAAAGGGCTAATTTAAATAATGCTTGGGTTGTTATAACACAATTCAATATTTGTATTGAAAATCACTACACTCTCTTTCGTTCAGAAGAAATATTCACATTTCATTGAATCTCGAAAATAAATATTTTATTACCGATCGCCGAATGGATATCGATGTATACGAGTATACTAGTTAAAATGACGGAAATTTCACTTAAAAAATAGTTTATCGCAAACGACACATTTTAAAAACATATTTAAGCTCTAGTGGTTTTTCTATATAGTTTTGACTTTGGCGCATTGATTAGTGGTAGATTCACTAATTATTGCCCGAATCGAAACGTTGCTTGAAATAACTTAAGCCGTATTCAGTGACCAGATCTCCATAGCCACGTCTTCGTCTCTTTTCCCTTTCTTCAGCCTCATCACATTCCCCGAAAGTGTAAATGTCATAATCCAACCGGATCCGAGCTGTGCGATAGTCACACATAAAATACAAGATTTTCATAATAATAATTCTCGAATGCACCACTTTCAATTTTAGGTTCTGTTTATAAGAAAAACATAACGAAAGATTCGCAATACCTACGTACGTTATTCAAATTGTACTACGTACGTATTCAAATAAACTATTAAATTTAATATTAAAATTCACGAGACATTATCTACCATTGTTTAATTCACCTTAACATTTACAATTCAGAGTGACCTACATACATTAACTTGGACATTTTCTCTTAAGAAATTAACATAATAACGACACTAATTTCCCTTTCCAACTTGAGCATAAGGTTTCTAACACGACTCGGGTTGCATCATATTTTCTTTGACATTTTTAATCCGGAATGGTTCTATCTCACTGTCGTAATTTCTTCAAATGTGTGTCACAAATGTAATGGGTTTTTTCAACCGGTGCGGCGCATCTTTTCACATCCGAATATCAAAGACGGAAGTTGAAAGCTTTGTGGGTTATATTTCGAAATGACTTGGCAAGAAACCTACAAACGCCCGCGCTCAGAACCACAAAACTCTTTACCCCGAAAACGTGAAAGAGGAAGATAAAATCACCGACAATAGGGAAAAGGATTCCTTTATTTACATCACAGCTTTCAGATACAAATATTATTTTTGATTTCCTTTATTTATGTTTGTTTTTAAAGAATTTTGATTTAATTTGTGCATATTTGAACAAGTCGCTAAAAACTAACACAGATATATGTTAGTTTAAATATTTATAGAAAAAATAAATATACCTCTCAAACAACAATTAATTTTTCTTATTTTTTTTCTTTTGCGCGTATATAAATTGTTAGTAAATGGTGCACATATATTTCTATATCATATTTTTCGAACATGGAAGTATGACAGATGGAGACCGTTAATTTGGTAGGGATTTTTGAATCCCAAAGGCGAGGTGTTATTTTATCGTAAAAAAGAGTGTTTTAAGTTTAAATCTAAGGAACAGTATTTTTTCTTATTATTTCATATATTGTAAGTTTTTTTAACAATAAGATTGTTTGTATAATAAGAAAAAAAAAACATAACAATGAAAATTATTAAGGACTGTTAAAGTTATTTGATGTAATATTTCAGTTTAAGCTGAAATTCGTGCATTTATGTATAATTTTTAGATTTACAGGAAGATCGTTAAAGTAAGTTATTGATAGATAGAGGTAGGTATTTTGAGAATGCTTCGTGTTCAATTTTGGGATTTAAATGTTATATAACTAAATATCACACCATTTTTCCCCAGGGATATGCAGAGAGAATAAAAGGCCACACAGCTCTTTTTTTAATACAAACCTAGCTGCATTCACATTCATACATTGTCACAGACATAAGTAATTTACTGTTGTACCGGCTCATGAAATGACCCGAATCAAGTATTTGGTTCACTTGCCATCTCTTCCAGGGGCATTCTCGACTTTTTATTCGATCCACTTACGTTTATACATTCTACTAATAATTTTCTTTCCATGAACCCATCCTCTCTACATATTCAAACACACATTAGAACCGCTAAAAATTATTGAAAATCGTGACATTTTCTTATGACTACAACTATATTTAAACGGAAATTTTAATGCCATTCCATTCGTAATAATTTTATTCTTGCATATTCATCCCCGAAATGTAGAAAATTTGTTAAAATGTTTGTTTTTTTGACAAATTTGCAACACCACTTCTCAAGTACAATACCACATGTGTGGTGGTTTTTTCTCTCTCCTGAACAATTTCTTTTCGTGTCACATTCGCGGTAATGCGTGCCAAACAACTTAATCATTAAAATATATGGTATTAAATATGGCTCTTTATCGTTCAAGTTTGTTGAAATATGAGAGGTATCATTATTTCCATCAGCCTATAAATCGGAATTCTTATCACAGAGATTATTCTAAACACACCATCTCCAGAATGATACATCAGGCGTTATTTTTTCGCCCATTACCGCAGAAAGGAAGAAACTTTCTGGCGGTGTAATTCTTTGCCGAAAGTACCTGAATATTCTGTTGCAGCCGAGTGAAATGCTAATGTGTTCGCGGAGGAGTGGCGAATCGCCGCTACTTTCTCACACAGCTATTACGCGGCGCTCTCCTAAGGATACCTAGTTGCTTACTGTTTATCTGCCGACCGGAAAATGTCTACAGTCTCACGACTTTCGTTCCAGTAACGGCTCGTGAGCGATATTGCGTTTGTCGTGTCAGTTGAAGAGAATATAATAACGTCTCGAAATACATAAGATACTTTCTCGGCTGCTCTTGTTTCATTAGCTTGACGGCCTCCATTGTCGAGTGGTAAGACGCTCGACTACGAATCCAAAGGTCGCGGGTTCAAACCCGGCGTGCGCCAATAACTTTTATTTAATAAATTAATATGTGTCATAATATATTTAATTCATATAAAAATAATAAAAGTATATTTGCTGCACGTTCCAGAGTGGCAGATACTCTATGTATCGCCCTGGTGAAAGACCACCATTTAGAATCGAAACGTTGCTTGAAATGGCTTTGCCCGTGTTTGGTGACCAGATCTGAATAGCCAGGTACTTCCCAACCTTTCTCTTCCCAATCTCCTTCCTCTCCCCACTACCTTCGGTCTCACAACATACCCTATTTGGGGATGCCATAATCTCACTGGCTCTAGACGGTTGGGAGCAGTTGAGACTTTTCTGCGGTATTCATATAAAAATATAAAAAATTACATCTACCTACTTGTTTCGATAAATATTAAAAAATGTATTTATTTTAAGCCAGTATTCTTTTTCTGATGTTCTTCCCGATGCTCTCGCCCATAATAGGTTGGCTATAATCAAAGAAACCTTCAACCTGAAATCTGCAACCCGGAACAACTCAACGGTCAAACTAGTACAAGCATTATTTTTATATAACATTTAAAAATAATGCTTGTACTAGTTTGACAACCTTCAACCTGAAATCTGCAACTTGGAACAACTCAACGGTCAAACTAGTACAAGCATTATTTTTATATAACATATTGTTCAAACACTTTTTTATGCTTCGTGTGTGTGTTTTTTTTTAAATATTGCTTGTGCATAGGAAAGAAATAAAATAATTTTGTGAGGAAATAGTTCACCCTTCACACAGCTTCTTCAAGGATGGCAAAGGCCCTGATGAAAGTGATTTCCCCGGGGGCCACCGGTGCGGAGTTAATATAAAAACCAAGTCATATGCTTAAGAATATATAAATACATTTTTGATAATATGTAAGGCAGTTTAATATTCAGTCGAAATATAATTGTACGGTTATCAAATCGTGGAATCAGTAAAAAAATATGTTTTTATATTAAATGTGAGTTTGTTTTGAGAGATGCCATAGTGTGGTGCTAACGAAGTATTATATTTTGGGCATGTATATAAATATATTTATTATATGTCTAGTGCGAATTCCTGAAATAAATTTGTAGATTTAGGTATTCGTTTGGTGATGTAAAGTAGATTTATAAATGTGAGTACATGAAATTCGTCAAATAAGAGATCCGTTCCTAATTCTGAGACGTTTCGATAATACTTTTGATGGTATGAATCTGCCTAGTTTTGGATTTTCTCACAAATCTAATTATAGCGTTGAGTAAAATAATGCTCGAACGCATAAGCCTTTTTATGAATATTAAATTAATAATACGGAAACAAAAACATTTTAATCTCCCTACGAACACAAAAATGGATGTCAATCACGGAAAAAGTTGATAAATAGTGTTAATTATTTTTCAAATAAATATGAAATACATAAAAATGTCAATAAGGAAATTGTTTTCAGTAGGTCAATATTTAGATTCGTCTTCCCAGATTGAAAAAGGTTCCAAATTATTTTATTAATATACGATATATATCTACGCGTATTTATATATATTATCGCCAGGAAAGGCAAAAGGGCTGAAGCGCCATTTTGGGAAGCTTAAACCGGAGCACTCTTTCTGTTTTGCGATAAAAAAATAAATCTTTGATACCTAGTTGGATTTTGAAAAAAAAACTTTACTCATGTAACTCAATGCTCTCATTGAAGCATTACCTGAAGCGACAAAAAGCTAAAAAAGTTGCAAATATGAGTCGCTTGAGTCAAACCATCTCCCAAATGGTAAATAAATTTAAAATGGCTGAAAGGCCACAAAAGTCTTCAGAATCAAACCAGAGTCAGAGCACCCATAAAAAAGAGCTGACCAAAACTGTATTCTTAACTTATTTTTGATCAATTGACGCTTCAGCTCTTTTATTCCTTTCCAACAATGATATTTATGATTTTATATTTTTTATAAATGTTCAAAAAGAAAGAAAAACATTCTCTGGTTACAAATAACCTGACAAACCACCATCATAATAAGCGGAAAATGTTGCTTGTGCAATGATGGAGGACTTAGCCAGCAGAAGAATTATATTTTTACCAAACTATACCTTATATTACTGTTACTCAAAGTCAATATTTGATTTTTTTTACGGAGCTTGATTTAAGAATATTTTATGGTACCACATAAAAGTCTGGCTGCGGTATTGAACACATATTTTGAGTTCACGTTCAAATGGATATTGGGTAGACCTTTTAAGTCTACGAGTTCTGTAGTAGAAGATATTTTTGCCGTCTGACAGTGTTGTCAGTACAAAATGTACATTTATATTTTTCTTTAGAATTTTAAATCATCATATCTTAAATTTTATTCAATTACTTAAAGTTTTTAAGTGAATATTTTTAAAGCCTATTCAGGGAGTCAGATGCACAATCCTGTTCAAAACCGTTTTAAACATGACCATGATACTCAGCTGCAAAAGTAAAATCCTTGCATCATAATCAATACCCCTTACCATTTTGTTTTTTTGATTTTACAGAAAACAAAAAAGAATTGTCACTCTTAAATTAAATATTAATTTCAAAAAATTTTTTTTTTGCGTTTTGCAGATTTTTTTTTTAAATTTCCCTACAGGTGCAAATAGAATCAAACACTGCGTATCCTAAAACATTTTCCTCTCTTCTCCTACGTTATTGTATTTAAAAGAAAACGATTTTACTTTGGATAAGCTAAAGTTTATTGTTTTTTATTATGTTGAAAAGAATTAATGACTTCCTGATTAAGGCAAAATATGTATTTTTGTGGATGAATATTTAGCGTTTTATTATACTCCCCGTGAAAATATGTTAACATTGCAGGTAAACCAAATAATCTTCTGCCCGCCATTAACTTTGTTGAAGGCCTCGAGTTTCACAATTATTTTAATTAATGCTTCATAACAACAGAATGAACGCAAATTTATACGCGATGTAAATAAAATAGAATTCGCCCACCACCCTCCCCAAAAAATTAGAACGAGATCACTGAAATTTCGAGCAACCGTATTATCTAAAAAAAAATTATTTATTTTTATGAAGGCTCGAGAGAAAGATTGAATAACCATTTTTTTTATTAATCATCTTCAAAAAGTGTCAAAAGCTTTCCTTCATAAATTGGATCCGCCTATTAGTGGGCACTGTTAAGTGTTTATTAAGAGTTTTCACGACGTTTATTTCACGTTTTAGAATCAAAGGTACAACTTTAAAGTTTAACGAGTAACGTATAAGGTTCACCTTGTAATTGAAATGGCAAGAGTAAAACCTTTTAACACGTAAGATAAGAACTGTCTGCGTGTTCGACAAAAAAGATAATATTTATAAGGAATTTTGAGCTATAATTTGTGAAGACTTTATTGCGTGAAGCTAAGCTATTTTTGATGATGCGAAAATAAATAATAATTAGACAATATTTTGGCAAGATATAATTCCTTTAGAGGGAGAGCACCTTTTATAAATTTAAGACTAAAAGTTTCCCGTCTTTACGCTTATTAAATGTCGATAATCTATTACCCAAGTTTTAATATATCAAAGCTTCAATGCGCATTCTTTGTAAGCCCCTTCCATTCCGTATAGCACCAAGTCACCCCAATTTTGAATAAGAAAAACTTTGAATTAATAATAACCCTCCGCCAATGCAATTTCCTTGGGATGTGCGGGTTGGGAGAGGTGGAGGGTGGAGGGGGACGGGCTGGGTGGGGGAAGAGGGGAATCTTCCGCTGTGTGGACGGCTATAAAAGTACACTGAGCAAACGGAAGGACAATAGAAAGCCTCAACGGAAGCGTCGTTATGCAAGTTAGGCGCGCGGAACCTTCGCGGGCGCTCCCAGTGGACATCTTCAACTTTTCTACTGCCGAATATAAAATTGATATTGTTCAGAATTACGGCAATTTGGGTATTTTTATGTAGGATTTTACTTTCTTTAATAATTGCTTTATCATGATACTAACGAAAATGAATTAATATCACTGGGGAAATAAAATTTTCGTGGTCGCAATAAACCTCACAATATTTTACCCTCTTGAACATTTTACGAGTAAATTTGATTAATCTTTTTTAAGCGTTTCTTTAATATTAATATGCAAAATGCCTGTTTGAGTGTCACCCTAATTTATTATTTGGTGATTTAATTGCAAAAAAAATACCTACAACGGGAGACTGACGTTATGAAATTTGCACAGCTCTTTTCATCTCAAATCAAAATGAACAAAGCTGTTAAGACAGTGTCGTTTCAATTATGATATAAATTTCAAATATTTTGATTGATCCATATTCTTAAGTCGTTCAATAAGAGATTTTTGAAACTCGGGCAAAGCTGGGTAGAAACTTTTGTGGTATACACAGTACAACTACAGATTTACAAACCTATCTGTACAGAAGCCAAAAGTTTTCTTTTCCATTAGTAACCAGAATATCTATATTAGCGACGGAAGGACTACACATATAAGTTTTTTACGTTCATGCAGTAAGTGGCCATTGCTTGCCGTAATTTTAAAGATCCTGTAAATTTATTGCAGAAGAAGACTTCGGTTAGTTAAAGGTTGAGATTGATTAGATTGGCGGTAGTAATAGAAGGTAGACTGATACATCAACAGTGATCAACAGTGTTTTGGCCACAGATGTTAGTCCACGCATTTTTAGCAAGAGGCGTAGTCATACTGTTATGCCTGATGCGTGACAAAATTTGATCAAACGATGATATGAACCGAGAGCGGTGGTTAAGGGGGTAATAAGTTCAACTAACGATGAAAGAACTTGAACAAATCTTCTATTTGTGACGATGGTATGGTGGGTAGGACGCTAGGCTAGCAGTCGGACGAAGGCGGTTTGAATAGGAGTTACCCTCTTACTTCCTTTTCGACAAAATTTACGCTTAGTGAAAAGGTGTGTACTATAAACCTTGGAGCTTATTTATAAAATGCGAACATTTTTTTGTGATTACCGCCCAAAAGTTTTAATCTAATTTATTTTGTTTTAGTTATGCGTTACAGTTTATAAAATAACTAATTATAATTCATATACTTTTTGAAAAATATTAAAAACAATTAATTATTATATTTTAAATGCTACTTGATATGGCATACAAATAGATTTTTATGGTTCTTACAAACAATTTTTAATTTATTAATTGGTGTGATGTTTTGTTTCCAATCGTCTGGAGCAAGTGGGATTATTGGATCCCGAATCGGGGTGTGTTGTGAGGCTGAAGGTAGTAGGAAGAAGAAGGAGATGGGGAATAGCAAGGTTGAGAAGTACCTGGATATTCAGATCTGGTTACTAAACAGGGCTAAACCCATTTCAAGCAACGTTTCAAATTTGAATGGTGGTCTTTCCCAGGGCGATAATTCCACGTAAAAAATATAAATATTTGTGAAAGAACTCAATTTAATTAAATAAAACTTATTTGCGCACGTCAAGATTTAAAACCCGCGACCTCTGCATTTGAAATTGGCCGTCATATAAAGTGACAATTTGACGAATACAAACAGATTTGAAGTTTCATGACTGGGTCTTGGTCTGTATTCATTTCCCGCTGTAGGTTCTCCTGGTATTGGTAACGAAGCGGTCGTACAGCCAGATTATTATGTGAACTTCCACACCACAGGTCAGTGGTGGGTCCCACTGCACAGTCTAGCTACGCTCCACTAATGCATCTACCATTTCACCGAAATTAATTTTCAGTATTGCAGAAGTGTTCCAACTATTTCGTTAGCAATTATTACTATTAATTTGGAACTCATTCATTCATGTTGAACTTGTTATGTGGTGTTATTTTTAGACTGAGTTTCAATTATTTGACTGTTTTTTTATGCAATGGTAATTTGTGCCGGTGTAGCGTTCATACGCCGCACAATCAAAAGCCCACGATAGCAGACAGAACTACGATTGCTTCTGTTGCTGCATTACGTCCTTCTCGACCATTACATTAGATAAAAGGATGTTATGGACGTGCACGTGTGCTCGAAGTAAGGTAAATTGTATCTTACTTCGAGTTAAATCAGTCAAACATTTTCAAATTACCGAAATTGTTTCTTGAACAGATAATCAATTTCAGTGTCCTGTCTGAGGCTTAGGAGTCGAAAAGTCTAATGTAAATTGGTGACCTTAGTTTTCAATCAAATCGGCTTAGATCACACTTCTAGCGAAAATTTGAGTTTCACTCTCTTTTCTTTATTTTTATTAATTATGGAATTTATTTATTATTAACCTAATATACAATTATTGCTAAGTTTATTAGTTGTTACACTTGCTATACTATGTACTAGCTAGCTATTGATTTTTTTTCATAATCTTTCACTTAAAAAAGTAAAATATTTTTTTCATTGCTGATTTGACCTTCTAATATATTTTTGGTAAAATCATATGTTATTAATTGAATTTGTGTACTCTTACTGTAAAAGCCCAATGGGCGTTTATAAAAATAAATAAATTATGGAAGGTATTTCATTGCACGACTCCTGCATACCTTCTGGAATAAAATTTTATTATTATTTTCTTTCTCTCTTCGTTCTCACATCGGCCTCTTTTTATGTCAAGTGCAATTTTAAATTCCTTCAGAACACATGTAAAATAACATAAATTATACAATAAGATATCTTTTTAGTATCCGTAATAATATTATTTGCACTAATCATTTTAGAGCCATTTTTTTAATATCAACTTGGCAGGTGCTCGCTTATATTCTCTTGATAATCAACAGTGTTTTGATCACAGGTGTTAATCCACGCATTTTTGGAAAGAGACGTAGTCATACTGTTATGCCTGATGCGTGACAAAATTTGATCAAACGATGATATGAACCGAGAATTGGTTGTTAAGGAGGTAATAAGTTCAAGTTACGATGAAAGAACTTGAACAAATCTTCTATTTGTGACGATGTACAATGTGACGGGGCTTTAAACCTAAAAGGCTGTTGAGGTCTGTGTTTCTTTGACGAAAAATATGGAATGTCACCTTAGACTACACATTGTTCATATGGTCGCCGGAAAGGTAAAAGTGCTGAAGCGCCATTTTGGAAGTATTCACCAGACCACTTGAAGGTTTTTTTCTGTTTTACAATAAATTCATAAGTCTTCAGTACCTGGTTGGATTTTGAAAATAAAATCAACTCAGATAACAGGTAACACAATTCTCACACTGAGTTACCTGAAGTGAAAAAAATCTAATAAAGTCCCTAGCTTGTGTCGCTTGAGTCAAGTAAGCCTTTTCAAATGAAATATATATTTTAGGTGGCTGAAGAGTTACAAAAGTCTTCAGAATCAAACGAGAGGCAGACTTTTAGATGCAGGAAAAAGGTGATCAAAACTTCATATTTAACCCAAATGGGATTTAAAAAAGAAACACATACTTTGTTGAACTTCTTCATTAAAAGTTTGTATATTAAAGTACAACACAAATTGCTGGTAAGCAGAATGCACACAAAAGAAGAAAAGGTTAAAAAGTTCTAACAGCGTTCGATGCAGAAAAAAACTGAACAAAACTGCATGTTTAACTCATTTTTTACCAAAGTGTCGCTTAAGCCCCTTTGCCTTTTCAGCGACGATATTTTGTTTACTTTATATCTACTATGTATGTATATATAGTTGACGTCTTTCAGGGCGTTAAAAGCAATGATTTCAATCATAAAAAAAAAACAAATGTTTTGGGGACCTACCGAACGTATTATGAATTTTATATTTTATGGTAGTTTTCACTTATAAAGTTATAACAAGAGTTATTTCAAACAAAAACAACGGAAACATTAGGGCTGGTACTTCTCAATCACAATCTCTACACTCGTGTAGGACTTTGCAGGTGTGTTACAGGACTAGCGAATAACGGGCAGGTACTGGTTGTTTTAGCTAAGAAAAACAGAAGAGGCCCACAATATCAACCTGAGGGCAACTGCTGGCTTCAGAAAAGTAAGAATAATAATATTAAATTTAATTCAATTGAATTACATAAAATAAATAAAAAAAGTGAGAACCGCCCACAGAATCATCGAATCTGTAATTTGGGGAGAAATTAAGGCTGTGTACCAGACTTTCGGAAAAGAAGAGTAAATAAAATCTGACGTCCTCGTGGTCGAGTGGTTAAGACTCTCGGCTACGAAGTCGCGGGTTCGAGGCCCGGCGTACGCAAAATGAAATGTATTAAAATAAAATCTGTTATTTTACATATTTTTAAAAGTAAAATAACATATTGTATATTTGCGGCACGTTCCAGAGTGGTATGTACTACTGTGTCGCCCTGGTGAAAGACCACCATCCAGAATCGAAACGTTGCTTAAAATGGCTTTATCCGTGTTTCGTGATCAGATCTGAATAGCCATGTACCTACTTCCCAAACTTCTTTTCCCCGTAAAATCCCCCCCTACCTTCAGCCTCACGACATAGCCCAATCAGGGATGTCATAGTCTCACTGGCTCCAGACGGTCGGGGATTTTTGTGCGGTAATTACTTTTATGTATATATATATATGGACACTGTCAGTCTAGGCATAGTGAAGACTATTTGTATGAACCTTGCAATTAATAGCTTTGACTGTCTTTAAATGAATTTGCTAACAAGATGCAGTTCGCAACAAAAACGTTTTCTTGTGTGATTTTCCAATGTGTATAATTCGCGTATTTTTTAAATTTAAAATAAGCACTTTCGAATTATTTTATTATTATTAAAACACCCCACAAGAATTTTAACTATCCGAAACTGGTGGGGCTATTTCTTTCCCAATCGAACTGTGTTGTGGGGTTGAAGGGAGTAGAAAAGGAATGAAGACGAGAAGAGGAAGGTCTAGAAGTATCTGGCTATTCAGATCTAGACATGGCTAATGTGATTTTAAGTAATTTATCGATTTTAAATAGTCGTTTTTCACCAAGATTATACTGGGAGTACCTATTACTCTTGCAAAATCTTGTTATTTTGAAAAATTCATTACAGTCTCTATATATAATAGTTGCCTCTTTTTTTGTTATTTTAATAGCTACGTACCTCATTTAAATAGACATAGAGTTTATATCATAGAGTTCTTGGTATTGCTCAGTGGCTGTTACAAAATGATTTTTCCAAAGTTTAGACAGTTAAAGTAGTGCCCAATTTCACTGTATTATTTCAAGTAACTTGTCCTCGTCAATCTTGTAGACTTTAGTAATGTGTGCAAATTAAAATTTTAAATGTAAGCCCATCAAGATTACGCTAGCTTTCAGGCGCTAAATAGCATAACATTTTTAAGCCATTAAATGTTCCTATCCCTCAGAAGGGAAGGTGTAATTTAAATTAAAATAAACAAAACCTTGGGAAAGAAAACAGAATAAAGGATTTCAAGCCTCCGTTGATTTGCTTAGGTAACCGCAAGGCTTGGATGACGGACTTAATTTTAAATGAAAATAAATGTTTGTTTTCGCGTCAGCCGCTTAATGACTGAGAATTATGACTCACTCAAATTCAAAACAAAAAGATTTAATTTGTTAATTTTCTTCCGCTCATAATGAGAACAATGCGCCTCGATTTTCTCCCGCGCTGCTCTGGGCGTCACTGGCTTATATTTTAAATTTCAGGCTTTGCGTAATGTCTTCTGAGGTCTTGATGTACGTAATATTGCTTATTATTAAAATAAATGGAGATGCCAGAGCTCTTTCAAGATATTTATTACAGCCTGCCAGTTCGTTTTACGTTTTGCAGAAGTACTTCGCTTTATTTTGAAACATTGATACGATACAAAACATCAAAATTAAAATAACCTTTTTTTGTAAATTATAATTATTTTTTTTTAAATAAAACGCATTTACATTTGTGTATATCCTTTGTAAATAAATACAAAAACTATTTTGAGACCGGACCGTATCTTTACTATTTTTTTTTAACTCTATTTATCATATTAATTTATAAACTAACGGACTATTATTCAATTACAAAAAAATACATAACACGAAATAAGAAAAAGGAGCAACAGAGAAATAACAGCACATACATAATAATATAATGAAGCAACGACAAAAATAAAACAAAATATATACGTATGAAAAAGAATTCAAGTCAAGGCCAAGGTCAAGTCATGATTTTGGTCGTAAAGAATGACAAAAATCATTTAGACTGGTACCAAAAGTTTTAAGACTATGACTTGAGTCTAAGTCTCGACATCCTGGACAGTAGAGAATGATACCCATAATTAGTAGAGTGATGATTGAGGAACAGTAATTCATTGTTTCTGAGTCTACGGCAAGGAATGTTGAACTAGATGAGTTATAACAAAGAAGATATACATTTTCATTCATAGTAATTTGTTAGTTCTATTAAATTGTTCCGTCGTCTTTTGATTCTCAGCTGGCTTTGAAGCTGGCAATAACAAGTGTTCATAAACATTTGAATTATTCTAAATTGTTTTATTCCAAATATACGTTGTTTTTTATAACTTTTAAGCATTGACACGCCACCTTATTTCGTAACTGCTGCTAATTTATGTACCGCGATGGCAAATTTTATAGTATCTTTGCTGGTGATAAATTCATACTAAATGATCGGCCATCTACATAATATACCGTCATCATATATCACATGGAAGAATGACTTCAGAGAACTTTTACTTTGAAAAGCTCTTTTACAAACGATAAGAAATTCTTTAGCTTTGGCTTCAAATACTATTCAAACGCTCCAATAATGTTAACCCTTTTTCTTAAATCAATGAATCCTAAGGTGAGCTGTAGGTTGTATTGCTATAGGACGCAGGGTACATTTTCGATGGGATCAAAGGACATTTTGACAGTAGGGGGTGGTAAAAGCGGTGCAGAACGCTGACCGCCATTATGCAATTACCACCCTTAATCATTCATATTTTTTCATAAATAATTAATGATGGGTAGGGGCACAGACATCTGGGGTACAACAGTTTTAACACCGGCCTGTTTAACCTCAAAAACCAGGAGGGATTCCCAGTGAACTCAAGTTAATATGACGCTGGCCTGGTATCAGAAAACGCTTCATTAAAACTAACTGGTTTAAAACTAGATTTGTACTTAAATCCATTAGACCTATAAAAAATAGGGTTCCAGATCAGTATTTAGAAATAATGAGGTAGTAGGTAACAATATTTGTTTAGGATCAGTGTTTAATTCACGTATTTATATTTTTAAGTCCAAACCACTTAACGTTTACATCATAGGTTCTCAACGTGGGCGATAACGCCTCCATGAGTTAAAGACTTTCGAGGGGGCATTAGTGGACCCAGAGAAAATTAGGGGGCGTTGAGATGGCACAGTCTTACGATTGTTTTTAAATAAAATCGAGCCTGATATTAACAAACTCATTAAAATGCATCCAATTCAACCTTCTCGTTAGATAAGTTATAAATTCGATATCTTTTGAATGTTGATAAAAATACTTTTCAATACAATTAAGTATGCGTTTTAATTGTTTTCATTGAAATATTCTTCTATAAACTCAGAAATAGAATAAGAATCATATCCTATCTTATGACTAAATAATATTACAGTGTAATTACACATTTAAATATAATTAGTGGAAAAAGCTGTTTTAGATTCGCGACAGATGGTAAGTAAAAAAAATGGGGGAGGCTCTAGAAAAAAATATATTCTTAAAGTTGGCAAAATATGGTTGAGAACCTATGGTTTACATAATAAATGAGTTTTGTTCATGAGAATTTTGATTTTAATGACATTAAACTCTTGTAACGCTATTGGTGTATTCATAAACGCTTCAGAGATATGAAAAATAACGATAAAACCGTTTTATCGGTGAGTCGATAGGATGATCCTAAGTTCTAGACATGACATAGCAGTAAAAACGTGGAGACACAGAAGTAAACAAGATATGCATTACATAACGCATCAACGGATCAACCCCCCATAACCAGCAGCGTGAGAGTCAGTCGATTAGCACGGAATGGGCATCTATGTCTAACAGGGATATAGAGCCATTAAGATGGTTTACGAAGCCAAGCCATTTGGTGAAAGAACTTAAGGCAGACCAACACAGCAAAGAGAAAGGAAACAATAGCAATGGATCTTCATAAACGAAATTACATCATCGAGGAGGTGGAAGCTCTTCGAGAGTTCTATTGCTAACGAAAGAAATTGGTTAACGCTGTTTTAAGATCATAAAAAAGGTACTTACAATTAAAAGCTAATACATAATTTTGATATTTTTCTCTTTTAACGCATATGTTCTCAATTTTATTTTATTACGTTCAAGTATACGAATCGGGAAATATATTTTTCTTTCTGATAAGAAGTCATTTCAATTCGAATGCTGCTTAACCGGAGCTGAAAGTAAAACAATTGATCAACACATTTACACCTATATTTTCCCTTATTTCTACCAACACACGGTGGTGTACCTAACGAGTAACTAAATTAAGAATTGCCAACTTAATTTGGAGGAAATTGAATTAACGAAAATGGTCCTCATATGAAAGTGGCTTCCTCGTTTGGTTGTTTACTCGAGAATGCTTTATTAAGTACATCAAGCGAATGAATTTAAATATTTGTTGGAATCATCTCAAATTAAGGAATATTCTACTGCTGTAATAAAATGGGATTTCAAAAAATATTTTTGCATTGAATTTGAATGATGAGATTTAAATAGAATATTTGTTGTTTATTAAAATATACCGTAAAATACCCATACCTTTTTTGTATTTATTTCATCGCCGAATCACACAGGATCCTCAAAGATGGTTTAGGTTCTTGGGGAAATCATTTTCCTCAAGGTCTCCTGTGTGGAGTATGAGTAAAAAATAAAAATACATCCTTTAATAATTATGCCAATTATGCAAGAAATATCACCTCAAGGGCGCTTTACAACATAATTAGCATAACCTACGACGTAATCACTTAGATTAATAACTAGTGGTGTGAAAATCATAACTTTAAACTATGTATTTACAACTAAAACTTATGACTAGTGACTTAGAATTTAGAATTTCGAGTATGACTTATTAATATTAAATTGTGCTTAATACTTATAACTAGTCACTTTTAACTAACATATTTACATTTACAAATATATGTATAGTGTGCTGTCAACATCATTGCAAAAGCAACTTTTTTCTATTTACAGTTATGGTAGCAGGAGAAATTCAAATAAGTCAGGTTATTCGTGAGGAGAGGAAGTATTTCTTTCCTTGAAAAAATGCTGTCTCGGTGTCGCATTGAATGATTAATGAAAATAGTATTCGTTTCTTCATTGCCAGTAAAGAATGAATTGTCTGACTTTTGTGTGACACCATTGATTTGCAAGATGCAATGTTCAGTGTTCACTGTTCACGTTCCCAGAGCAATATCTTTAAACTCCTTTCCAATAAAATATCCCTTTTATTCCGATGTAAATCGCGGTTCATCCCGACCGGAAGAAGAATTTTCCGATTCATTTGACGATAGATTCGCAGTCCCGGATGTAGTAGAATGGACGGTTTAATCCTTTTTTGTTCTACTGTTTTTAGCATGAGTTTTTAAATTAAGAAGTTAAGAATTGAAACAAGAGAAATGCATTTTACCTCTATATTTTTTTTCCATGGATAAAAAAGAGATGATTACAGTGTCGCTAATAAAAGTTAAAATACGAGGTAAGCAGTCCACAAAGAAGTTCTAATACCAACCCAGAGAGACAACTACACATGAAATTGTCAGAAAATTGATGAAAAAAGACCGAATGCATTAGAATTTTGTACGTTAAGACCAATTTATACAACTTCCTTTTTTTTAAAGAAATACAAACATTTCCGGGTTACGACCAAACTGACAACATTTGAAAAACTTCTACAACCATCATAATAAGCGGAAAGTGTTGCATGAGCAATGATGCCGGCAGAGGAATTGAACCCACGACGCCCGGGTGGAAATCCGACGCATTTGTCCACTCAGCTACCGATCGGTCGAATTATTATAATTTTATTACGAATGTTCAGATCCGAGGAGAATGAGAGGCAGATTTAAGTGTAATGAAGTGTCGCTTAGATGGTTGGAACATATAAAGTAAATGGATGCCGAAAAGAGTGTACAATCTAGGATCAATCATAGGAAAAAATTGCACGTTTCTTTTGAAGTTTGGGGTTAGCTTGTTTCCAGCAACCTCCATAGTAAAGAAGCTCACTATTCTTAGCAGAGGCGGGCTGCGATGCGCATACAGCATGAAGGGTGCAAAATCACATCCCAAACGGGGACAAAGGGATTGCTAATGTCTGAAATCGGCTACCTACGGCAATTCCCGTCTAATTTATTATATTCCTAGGGAACTCCGTATGTGGGTCAGTACATTTTACCAATGATTTAATAAATAGAGAGGATGAGTTATGTCAGTCACAAGGATATTGATTATTAATCTTTCATAGAAACAATCATCACCGACAATTAGTAAGTAATATTGGTTGCAGCACTATTTTTAATTAATGGATTTTTATTTTTTGGTTGCTTAGGTTTTATACCATACTTTGTTATGAACTTTTATTTTGTTTTTAATTGTGTTATGTATAATATAAATCACCAAAATTGTACCTCAAACATCATTTTATTATTTTCATTTTTTAATACAATTGTAAATAGCATAGTATTGTAATTTGCACTGTACTTTTCTGTTACCTACCTCAGAACCGGCTTCACCTAGCGAGGTAGGTAATATAAAGCATTGATAATGATGTAATTTTTATTTTATAAGAAAGTGTTTATAAAGATTCAGTCTCAATATTTATTTAAACATGTTGTTTTGTATTACTATGTATCTCATATCTGAATAATAAATAATAAAAATAATTGAGTCTAACGTTGTTGATGTTTGTAATTTAGATAAAATTAGGAAGTTTATCACAGCATATTTTTAAAAAGAGATACAAAAAGTGGGTACCTAACTCAAAGGCTTAAGTTTTATTGGAGAATTATGATGTGATGATGCAGTGATAAGTTAATAGAAATTACATCGACGCTTGATAAATTATGCACGTATATTATATTATAGAAAATTGCTTTTGTTGTTTCTTTATAATGAATCGTCACTTACTTGATTTATTTAGCAGACCTACTTTATGATAGGTAACTACTTGGACTCAAAACACACTTAAAATCACAGAATGGTTCGGGAATATCGTTGATAGATCAAAAAGGCTTAACCTTTTCAATTATTTATAATTCAATTGAATTGAATTTAATATTATTATTTAGTTTCGTTAGTTTTTATTTTTAGTCACAGCTATTTTGTGTACAAAAGTTAAAATGGAGTTCTACAAATGAAACACAAAAACTATAAATAAATTTTGCAAAAAAATAATCTTTTCATCTTCCTCCTTCTCATGAACGACACACCTAACAGTTACAAAGGGTCTCTCAGTGGAAAGACCATGCACAGTTTTTTTAAATCGTGAGCGATGAGAATTATAAAATAGTTACAAATCAAATTAGATAATAAAATGTCCATCTTGCTTCTGAATCCTCTAAAGTTACAATATTTCGTAAGGTCAGAACATATTACCGGGCCTTCCTATCTAGCGACCTAACAGCATGCGGGAGGAAATATTTTTATGCCGGGCCGTTCTTTGCAAGTAGCCTATTAACTATTTAGTGCCTTGCCCACATAGCTACTTCTTCAACCAATTTAGGTGCTTAAACCGCATAACGACGCAGTTCGGGGAGAAACATTTCACTGAATTATAGTGCTTTCAACTGTCTAAGGCTTTTCTGGGACCGTGAAACGGACTTAAAATGAGGCACGATGACAGGGACTTCTTCTAAAAATAGCAACGTTAATATGTGAATATAATGTACACAGTAAGATGGTCGCTGTTCAGCTCAATGTCTAAATGCAGACCATCTTCAGAATACGGAAATCAACTATTCATTGAATCCCTGTACTCGCAAATATTACCCTGTCAAATATCAGGAATATCAGGCGAGATATTGCAGCACTGAGGTACGAGATATCGTACGTTATCGCGTGGCAGAAATTTTGAACAGTGCCAGGGAATATTTCTGTGTGCGCGAGGAAGAACGGAATGAGTCAATAAACGCAGTTGTTCAAGAGAGCCAAACCAAAATTTTGGAATTTCGTTTTTTTTCATATCATATATCACATGTCCTTTTTCATAAAATAATAGCACATTGTTCTATTTTCTGACACATATAATTTTTTCTTGACAGATATGTATCTATGGAACAATTCTGCATACTGAACTCCAAACATGATTTTTAACTCATTTGCTCTTATTTTCGTACACAGATTTCTCCCTCTTTTTGTGTCAACTGTGGTTAGAGATGCATTAATGATGAGAATTTTTTTTCTACTCGGTAATCGGGTTGCCTCCTGCTTTTGTATATTTACAAGTCCTTCAAGTAAAATTTTGTAGATTGTGTTTTGTGTGCTCTTAGCATTTTTTTTTTTATTTAAACCTCGATCACCAAGGTTAGGGAATATAAGATGGAAAGCAGCACTGAAGAAATACAAAAAGTACTAAGCAATGGGGGGCTGCAAAATAGCGCAATACCCTTGCATGCTGATGTCATTTCTAACTCTGCATGCCCCTGAACTCCCGTAAACCCTCCTAAATGGAAGGAAAGAGACTCCTTCGGTTAGCTCTCATTCTAGAAAATAGGTGGAAACTTGAGTTGCTAGCGGCTGATGCGAGAAATGCCCATCTCCATTCCTGACCTCACTGAGAGACAAACTTGGTTTTCACTGTCTCGTAAATTCTAGTCCTTCACCAACAGGATAAGACTCCCACAACCAGTGTGCCACACGCTACACAGGTGGGGCGTTAAAGAGTCGGCGATGTGTGAATGTGAATGCGGTGCGGTGTAGACCATCGAACATGTGGTCAACGAATGCACGCTTCATTCATTCCCCACAGGAATTGATGAGGTCCACAGGGTGACGCCATAGACTGGCTCGCAGACCTTTATGTTACCTTTCGACCCCTCTCCCACTCCCTACCATACGAAAGAAGAAAACAATAAGATTACGGAGAAGATTTGTACCGTAAAACAAGTCATACGAAAATAATAGGTCAAGTAAGACTTTACGATTTGGTATTGGTGTTTGTTTACGTTTAATTTCAGTGTATTTTTACATTATTTGGTGTATTATAGTTATTTTTAAAAAAACCCTCGTTGTCAATTTTTATGTCAGTCATTACTCATATTTTTATAATGCTGGCCATAAAAAAATATTACAAGTACACAACGTTCAAAATATGATTTAGGTTCAGTCTCCGTATCAATTTCCGGGATAAAATTGTAATGTGGTTTTAAGATGACAATCCTGTCTGCTAATTTTTACTTTTTCACTTAATACCTAGCATGATGCGATTGTTTATGATGATATACTATAAAAATTACTGAAAACAAGGTCTCCCTAGATATAAGGTAAATAATAATCAATTACTAAATAACTTAATTTTATTAACTTTGTTTGTTTTATTTCATAGAATAACTTTTTTGTTGTTCCCTAAAAATAATAATATAGCTGATATAGTTTTTTTTGTATTCTAATTAATTTAAAAATGATTGTGCTAATTTAAAATACTTATTTATGCCTCAAGTATCAAATGGTTTTATAAGGTCAAAAAGTACTAATTTGCTAATTAATGAAACTAAACTTTAATTTCCGAATATCAAGATTTAATAGTATATAACTTGGAAAATGAATGGTCATTTAATTCTTTTCAAAGCTCTACCTTGATTTCAAAACTGATTCAATGTTTCTGTGAGTCAGATTTTGAAATAAAGTTTTAATCCAGGAAGAGAGCACATTACAGAAGATATAGGTTACCAATGATGGAAAAACACATACCTTTACTCGGAGAACTAATTCGGTTAAAACTTCCTAAACGAAACATACTACATAATGGTTTCACCCCATCCCTTCCTTCCAAGTGCTAGAAAGAACCTATTGTGAAAACTTCTGAAACAGTCAGGTCGTACAAGAACCATATTTTTTTTCACTAGCTAGCATCCTTTGAACTATTATTTAAGGAGATCAAGTTTTTTGATTCTCTTATATCAAGATTTTTAACCGTATGAAATATTTTTTTTTTATTTCAAAAATAATAGGACATTAAATTTGAATTCTGACCCGAATTTTTCTCAAATATCGTTTCGTAGATCAAGAAAATACAGGCCCGAAGAATTGAATCTCCTTATTCTATTTTTTACAGTTTTTCGTTGTGATCTTATTGAATACTAGTTGTTACTCGTAAAAAAATGATTTAACTTGACTTATTTATGTATTTATTTATACATCCTAACTGACTATTGACCAATTACAACAACAAAAAATACGTAACATGTAATGGGAAAAAGAGCAACAGAGAAAGAACAGCACATACATGAATTTTTAATGAAGTAATGACAAAATACTATACGTAAGAAAGAACATTCAAATCAAAGCCAAGGTCACGTCAAAGTTTTAGTAGAGTCGTAAAGAATTACAAAAATCATTTAGACTGGTAGTAAAAATTTCAAGACCGTGTCTTAAGTTAACAAGTCTCGACATTCTGGAAAGTGGAGAATGATAATTAGTAGAGTGATGATTGAGGAATAGCAATTCATTGTTTCTGAGTCTACAGCAAGGAATTTTTAACTGGATGAGTTGCATCAAAGAATGTGAGTCAATAAAATTGCCAAGAATAAACATAGTTGCTTTAAATATAAAAAAATATCTGTTTAAATACATTGCAGGTAGAAATTTAAAGATTATTTATAAATTTGATAATTTTAATAACATCCGTTCCATATTTTGAAAGTTCACACGGTCGCGCGTACTTGCAAAGGAATGTATTTACAGTTAATTGTGGCACATTTTAAATTTAGAAAGCTTCACAAAATAAATTAAAATACTCATTTTGACTAATGTTTTTTGCATTATTCGAGAAAATGGGTTCGACCAACGAGGCACCAAGAATACGTAGCCATTCCTGAATTTCAATACGATTTCAGAAAATATACCTTAACCTGGAAAAAATCACACTTTTTATTCTTGAGTTTTAAGATCAACGAAAATTAAACGTCAATACAATACAAATACAAATTTCAACAGCATTCTTTTTATTTTTTGCTTGAAGAACGTTTTCTTCTGAGTATGGTTTCCAATATTGATTTCCACAACAGGCACATCATCTTGCCCTTCAAAAATATGAGGCAAAAAGAATTTTAGGGAAAAGGTTGGTTTATTATGTGGCTTTCGTTGAGTCATCAACAAAGGTTGCTCCCGTAAAAGCAGGTATATGCGGCAACGTAAGATAGGCCCACTAAAAGGATTCTGATATAGTAGCCCAGCTTTTAGTATTCACGTGGTCCTGACCCGCTTATAAAAGGAGATTGAATGAAAATGAGGTAAAGAAATGTATGGTTGATGCCATACTCATTATATTATACAGGTATTATAATGGAGTCAGCTCAGAGGAACTTGCAGCGCAACTCAATGGATTAAAACTCTACTCAATATTTAATGATAAGTTTGCTTAGTTGATGTCAGTAACATGAGAGTTAGTCGTTTTAACAATTAATTATTTTGTAAAACAAGTAGTCAGTATATGAAGCTTCTCATTCATATAATTTGGGCTCCTTGAAAACCCGGATGCACACACAGCTATCCAAGTATTTTTACTTCCCAACCTTCCTGTTTTCCATCTCCTTCCCTTCCCCACTACCTTCAGCCTCATAACATACCCTGATTGGGGATGCCATAGCCCCACTGATTCTAGAAGGTTAGGTGCAGTTGGGACTGTTGTGCGGTATACACAATTAAAAAAATAAAAATAAGTTAAAATAAATTCCTCAAACAATACCAATTCCCATTCCATAAAGGTAAATAAATTTTTCAACTTGCAAAATTTTATTTTTGTCTTTCACGATTTTCGAAAAATATTCTTTAAAGTTCATTGTATCCTCCAAATTTATTATTCACGCTTTATTAAAAATACAACACGAAAATCTCTTGTAAAATGTTACATAAAATACAAATAAAGATTTTTCAATATCTGTAAATAATAACCCCTGAAATCCGTTCAATATAAAAGTATTCCAGGTTTGGCTGACCGCGCAGCTCTCCGTTCCCGGAACTAGGTTACCAGGGAAGAAGAAGGAATGTGAGATAAGTTAAAAGAAAGCGAGGCTTATACCCCCTTCGCTTACCTACCACCACCGCCACCCGGGAGCCCCCTAATATGCTCCACTGGCCGATGCTGGCCTCTTCCAATCTGTTCAACTGCAAATTGCGGTGATAGAACTTGTTGCACATTAGATGGATTTTTCGTTCGTTTGAAACTCTAACACTCTAACTCACGCATGATTAAATTTTTTTTATTTATTATTTATTTCACACGTTAATTACAATCAGATAATGATACTTTTTTTTTTTTCAAATATAATATAGTACTCTTCCATTAGAAGCAAAAGCTTGTGTATGGAAGAGGAGTGTACATTAATTATTATTGATCAAAAAATGCGCTATGGTACATATTGTTAGTAAATGGGATATAAAGATTCATTCATTCAATTCAATTTGAGACTTTTTTGTGGAGAATGTTTTTAAAATATTTCTTAATAGAGTTAAATAATTGGCTTTTATCATTAATGCTTCTGATTTCTTCTGGTAGTTGATTGAAAAAAGATCGTCCTTGGTAAGTATAATGAAGTTGAGCAAATGAACTATTTAGTTTTGGGCATGGAAAAATATATTTAAGTCGAGTTCGGTTTTCAATTTAAAAATGGTATTTGTCTTTTTCTTTAATGATTTGAACTATTGAATTTTTAATGAATAGGTTTTTAAATGTAGGTACTTGAAATTCTTCAAATAGGCGATCAGTTGGGTAGTCTGAAGGTTTTTTCAATATAATTTTAATAATAAACCTTAGTACAATCTCTACTGGAATAAGGTTAGATTTATATGCGGATCCCCAACTAATGATACCATATTGTAAAGTGGATTGCACCGAGGCATAATATATTAAATATAGGTTTTTATCGACAAAAAATTCTGATTCTTAAAAATATATATATATTAGTTTTCTGATTTTTTTAACAACTTCACATATTTGGTCCTTCCATTTCAGATTTTTTTGGATAGTTATTCCCAGATATTTAATTTTATTTGTTGTTTTTAGTATTGTGCAATTTAAAAAGCAATCATTTTTATTGTGAGTTGTAAAATTATCGTTATGTATGATTATGTCAAAATTTTTGGGGGTATCGTTTGTATGTATTGCAAATGGAACTACAAATGTTTTATCACTATTTAGTGAAAGCAAATCAATGTCGAAAAAAGTCTTAAGTGTGTTTATGTCTTCAGTGGCCTTTGATTTTACGTTATCCCGCGTATTATCATTTATTATCAGTACTGTATCGTCGGCATATGAGGTAATTTGTCCATGTAATGTTTGAAAAAAAATATCGTTAACATATATTGTGAATAGGATCGGTCCAAGCACTGTACCTTGGGGGATTCCAAAGTCTGAAATTTGTTGATCACTATTAACACGATTAATTTTTACGATTTGAGGGCGATTTTTTAAGTAGTTGGTAATCCATTTAATTGCGTTGTCTTTTATTCCAATATTATTTAATTTTTTCAGTAGCAATTCATGAGATATGCTATCGAAAGCCTTTCTGAGATCGATAAATATACCCGCACATTTCTTACCGTTATCTAATGATTTATAAATGTATGACGTTACATTAGCAATAGCATCTTGTGTGCTGAGTGATTTTATAAATCCAAACTGGTTTTTGTGTAGTATTTTATTACTTTCTAGGAAATTTACCAATTGTTTTTTACTATTTTGTCAAAAATCTTTCCTATGTTAGAAATTAGACAGATTGGGCGATAATTAGTTACTTGTTGAGGATCTCCAGATTTATAAATAGGTGAAATTATTGTGTTCTTATAATTGGTTGGAAATATTCCATTTATTAAACTCAGATTTATTAAATGGGTTATGGGTTTTATCAAGTGAAGTTTCATGGATTTTGGAATATTCATCGTAATATTATCGAATCCGGGAGATGAACCACCTTTCATGTTTTCTATTATTTTTAAGATTTCACATTCTGTTGTTGTTTTAAAGTTTGAAAGTTTTTTGTATGTTTGTAAATTTTCAATTATTTGCTTTTTCCGGTTAGAAGGTTTTTGGATATTTTTTGCAAGATTTTTTCCAACTTTAGCAAAAAATGAATTAAAGATGTTTGCACATTGTTTAGGTTGTGTATTGGCATCTATGATTTTATTTTCATGTTCGATGTATTTTATGTTTTGCGTTTTTTTTGTATTGTTTATAGCCAAATTAACTGTTTCCCAGATTTGTTTATGGTTGTTTTGTGCAGATAATATTTTATTTTTGAAAAATTCTTCTTTGCTTTTTTTAATATAGAAAGTTAACTTATTTTTATATTTTTTGTAAAAAGTTAATGCTATTTCATTTTGGGGATTCTTTAGTGTTGTTTTATAGAGTTTTTCTTTATTTCTGATAGATTTTATAAGTCCGGGGGTAATCCAAGATTTCAGACATCTAAATTTTGATTTTATGTGAACTGTAATTTCAGAAGTCGAGTTTTTAATGTGTTGTGACAAAATATTTTCAAAGTTGTTCGAACGTGTTTCGGTATCATTACTGTTTAAGACACTGTTCCAAAGTTCCTTTTTTAGGTTTTCAGATAAAATAGTTAAATTTGTAGTTGCCTTTTTTGTTTTTAAATTATAATTTTTAGGTTTTATTTTGTTATCATACAGAAGTATACATGAATGGTGATCAGTTATATCAGTTTTCCAAATAATTGACTTAACTTTGTGAAGATCTTTAATATTTACATTTGTCCAGATATGATCCAAGCCAATGGGGTGGGGAATCGATTTTTTTGATTATGTGATAAGCCACATATGAAGATATAATATTTTATATGTAAAACTTATTACGACGTTATCGTAGTTGGTATGAATTGGACGTAGTTTTGGAGAAAAGGTCCATTTGCCGAAATCGAGTTTAACATGTTTTCCTTTAGGTAGTAAATTCAAGATTTATATCTTGCTGAAAACATCTAAGCTCGAAATGCAATAGATTTTTGGTCATCCATTTTTTTATTAATACACATTGCAGTTATTTGACTTAAATTGAAGTTTAATCTGAATAAAATGTAGGATAACATAAAAAATACATTTTTGTTTTTAATATATCCATCAATAGATTTTTTTTTTAAAATACCTATTTATAATAATTCTCGTAAAGAAAAAAAAACACTGATATTCACTTTACAACGAATATGAATATTTTTGTATCGTCATATTTTCAAACGCCTTTTTCTCGGTTTCAACTTTTAATGATTGGATGCTTTCTGCATAACTACGTCCCATTAAGATTCTCACCACCAAAAGTATTTAAAACATTTAAGTCGCATTAGGAAGGTTAACGAGCGCAACACGGTATCATTTCTACACACTTAAATACACTCTTAGCCACAATTTACACTGCTTAGGGTTTTTTTATCCAGTTAAGACCTTTTCTCTAAGAACTCACTAATGTAAACTTAAATTCAGTCAATTAAATACAACCGTCAGATGGTGATAGTAATAAGACCTAATGGACCGCAGTACTGGTTAGATAAACATTATGAGGGGTATTTTAATAAGCCCCAGACAGTTAGCATAGGATTACGAAAGAATCCATAAAATCAAAAAAACACAAAACAATTTACACAACTTCACTGACGATGGACACTACAAAGTTGCCCGAAAAGTTGGCTAAAGGAAAATAAAATACAACACGGAATAATAACCCAAAAATCTATTACGATAAAGTTATTGTACTTATTTATTTTAGATCGGATCGGTTTAACCTTGTAATGTACACGTTAAATCTGGTACATTCTAAACATAGGCTAAGATATTTATAACGTTTGGGTAAAGTATTTAGGACTTCCATTTTTTCTCTGCTTATAACTTATAAAATATATAGTTGTTAGGGGAGAGATGCAAGTAAAAGCGAGATATATATTATGAAGTATCATAGCGCTCTTATTGGATATGCCTAAAATCTAAGGCTTAATATCGTCGCCGGAAAGGCAAAAGGGCTGAATCGCCATTTTGGGAAGTTTACACCAGAGCACTTTAAAGTTTTTGTTGTTTTACAATTAAATTCACAAGTCTTCAGTACCTGGTTGGATTTTAAAAAAAATTACCTCAGGTGACTCGCTGAGTTACCTGAAGCGTCAAAAAGCTAAAAAAGTTCCAAACTTGTGTCGCTTGAGTCAAGCCTTTCTCCCAAATGGTAAATATATTTTGGATGGCTGAAGGGCCACAAAAGTCTTCAGAATCAAACGAGAGTCATGAGAGCATTCGATGCAGAATTTGTTTTTCATCAAAACTGCATATTTTACTATTTTTTTATCAAAGTGTCATTTAGGCCCTTTCATCTTTCCAGCAATCATATGATAATAATAAGATGTAAAATGACAAGACAATTTTATTTCAAACCCTTATATCTGGTCTGAGACTATCGCCTACAATATAATTACAATCTAAACGCATTTTTAATGTCGATCCAAATACTTTATTTTCTCAATTAATTTTAACCCGGTATTTATTAAAAATTAACAACTCAAATACATCTCAACTATTATCAATATCAATTGATGGTTTCCATTTCTACAGTATTGATTATGTGAACCTTGTATCTGGGTTGCCTTCGAAGGTGACTTTCATTATCATAAATGTAGGATAAAATATCCCTAAACCATTTCATAACTGAAGTAAGGTGGAGGAACGGACTAACGTTTCGTTTCGTTCCGTAGCACCTCATCTCTTCGAGAAACACCTCCTTTAATTCAACCACAAATACCTACGTAGGTGTATTGAACTACACTACACGCATATCACTTAAGAATATCTCTTTCGAAGAATCTATTCAATAATGATCATATCAGAGTGGCCTGTATTACCCTCACGACGCTCCATAACGCTCTCAGCACAATTTGCCCTTAGTCAATGATATATGGATGAGGCGGTGAAGATGATCAAAGGCTACACAATTTGGATTACTTACGCGTAGATATTTGTGTGAGTAATCTTAGGAGTTATCGTTTTGATATTCTGGAGCTGCGTTGTATGACTAAGAAAAAATTGGAATGACAAAGGTATCAAGTCTGATAATCTAAGCCGACTGATTACAATAATTATAAATCGTTGATTACGGGGTATTTATCGAGTACAAATTAAAACATATAAATTAAAATAAAAAGCAGAGCTGCATATTTATGGTTTTGTGATTTGAAACTTAAATTTTCGATTAAATCATAGATTTCGCAAAAATTATACGTAAATTTGATCGCTTGTGTCGAGCACCAATAAATAATACAACTTTGTCAAATTGGATTTAATAAATTTTAAATGATATAGGACTATGTTTTCTCTCCATGTTACGCTTTACGCAAAAAAAAATTAACGTTCATTGAAGTTTTCGTATTTTTATGATGCGCTCATACAATTAATGTTCAACAGGAATTAATTAATTACATTCTTTCGAATATTACAATATCATAATATATTGTTAAATTTACTAAGGACCGTGTTAAAAATGTGGATATCCGGAAAAGATGCAAGACAGGTGAAAGCGTAATGAATAGGATTAAGAACGAGGCGTTTAGATGGTTTGGGCATTTGTAAAGCGGATGAATAAAGAAAATAGTGTAAGGAAAAAATATGACGTGAAAGTGAATGATAGAAGAAGTCGGGGACGTCCGAGTTAAACATGGCGCGATCTAAAGAATCAAATACTTCAGTCGGCCCATGTCAAGAGTCAGAATAACAGAAGAGTATTATGAGATGACGTATGAATGTGAATGAAGCAAGGAGTGTGTGCTAAGACACCTGTATGGCGGTCTACCCTCTCTCCCTACCTCTGCGAGGAAACGGTGTGAAGGTTACTTAGTTAGTTAGTAACAAAATAACATTATTTTTCTGTATTTATTAATAGACATTGAGTCCTTAAGTGTTATGTTATAAAATAAGATCCATCGACACTATTGAAATAATTTAAATATCAAATAATTCTATTAAAATTAAAAACAACCAGCATGCAATTTTGTCAATTATAAGTAATTTATCTTAGAAATTGTAAAACTTCATTGACTTTATAATAACACGGCATTTAACACGATTCGTCTGATAATTTGATTCTAATAGTTGATATTTACCGTGATTATAGAGTTGATAATTATCATAAATTGGCCGAATACAACGTATTAGCACAGCATTGTGTGGATTTTGCGGGTTTTAGGTACGGTTTAACGACATGATGTTTATTGATCGTTAATCACCATTGTTGATATGATCATAAAAAGAGGATTGTAGTATTTTTTTCTTAAACACATTCCAACGACATGGGTATCTCTGTAAATAAGTTCGGTGACACATTTTTTTATAGTCACAATATGAAAACTGATAATATTTAGTATAATTCTAACACTAGATTTAAAATTGCAAAAATATTATTCAATCATATCCACATTCCTTCTATAAAATACAATATTTGAGCAAATGTAGCTTGTGCAGAGTGGAATGAAAAGCAATTTTACCGGGAAACTGATACAGGAAGGAAAAAAATGATTAACGCATCTACTCACCCGATTGCAGTTTGCAATCGTTCTTGATTTTCTCTCGATGGTAGGCATCAAAACTGCACTTGACACTGAAAGAAAATATAAAATAAGAATTTTAGTCACGCAGTTCGGGCATTAATTTATTTAACTTTCCATAGAGCAGTATTCACGGCGAGATTGCTAATAACAACTTCTTTATATGCTAGAACAGTTAAAAAGAAGTCGCCAATGAGGAAAAAGTACCAAGAAAATATTTACAAAATAAGGCAAAAACCTCAAAAATAATAATTATTAATGCCAATTTTATACCTCTAGTGAAAAGCTTCAGTAATACAATTTCATGTTACCATTTTCTTAATTTGACAGATGTTGTTAAAAGTTTTTCTTGGTAATTATTTCCAAACGAATAAACGTCAAAGATTCATAATTCTATTGAATAAAACTTTGGGGACTGATTTTGTTTCTAAACATAAAGAAACAAATTTTATATGTTTTCTCCTTCCATAGTCGCTTTTACATTGGTTTAGTATGGAAATATGTTATTTCAGACTATACTCAACTTTCTACATAATTATTAGTAGGTTAAACTTATTTGAGCGATCCTACTTTGAGCAAAATGTTAAATTTTGCAGTAACATCCAGAATATAATGCATCTGTTGAATCCAAAATGTGACAACTTCGAATTTATAGGTAAACTTCCTCGGGTTTTCTATTCCGACATTATTTGATAAAAGAATAAACTTTGACCTCTTTCGAAAAGTTACATTTTCTTTTCATGTGAAGATGTTCTATAGATGAATGAACCAGAGAAGACTACGAACACTAGCTTTTTTTCGCATCCGATATCAGATATCCTAATTTATTCTTCAGTTATTTATTTGTGTTTGATAACCGGAAGTCGGGATGTACGATCGGAATATTAAATCACAATTATTTTATTACAACTTTAAGTTACTCTCTTACGTTGAAAAAGTACCCAAGTGGCGTCATAAAAAAATTCTAGTATTAAAAAAAAATTGGCGCGCAAAAAAATAGTAGAGTTACGAATGTATTAGGTGCAGAACTTTGCTTCCGCCGTTTTCCTATAAATAAACCATAGACGTCATGCAATAAATTGAGACATCTGTCAACATAACCCCATAGAAACATTAGTCGATTTTTGTCTGCATCATAAAGTTATTTTCGATTGAAAATGTCAGTTTTCAAGCCAAATTCAATTTTTTGCTTCAAAATGAAGAAATCTACGGCTATATATAATATTGTAAGTAGGTAAGTAAATTTTTAAATATCTGATAGTTTGTAATATACTCGTCACAATAATGACGTGCTATACTCTGATTTCGAAGGAATATAATTCCCGTAGGTGGTAAAAAAATGTTGAAGGCTTAAAATAAATAATACTAAACAGCATCAATGACACTTTAATACAACTTTAAATTGACTTTCAAGTAAATTTAAGCTACTTTAATTTTTTTTAAGATTAGCAGCATCTGCTGTTTATCTACATCTTCAAAAGATCAGATTTCTCACATAGACTGTGGGATAAGGTAAAGTTACGCTACTGCAAATATTTATATTTAAATCAAAATGAAATAATAGCTTTGTATAAGATCACATATTTTATTTTGATTTTTATGATCGACCGGTTTCGCTTAACCTAAGCATCATCAAGGTACAAAACCAAACTTAAACAAAAAATACATAGTGTGTGGTTATGTATACTCACATATACACAGGGAGAACAGAGTATTAAAAAAATATAAAGAAAAAAGAGAACAGTAAGAAAACAAAATAAAACTATTTAAATTATAAAAAAAGGAACAGAGAAAAGAGACAAAAAATATAAAACGAAAGAGGCAAAACGTCAGAGGAAAACGTGAAAAAAGAATAATGAGAAATTTTATGAGTTTTCAGAAAATATACCTAATATTGGACTACTGGACTAATTTAATTGTAAGAATATGATTATTATTTTTGGCGGTTTTCTTTATTTCAAGTGCTTCTTAATTATTTAATCAGTTACCATGACCGTTTTGATAGAGAATATGAGCACCGGTGCTTTTATTGAAGGTATGATCTTTTTCAATAAGAAAATTGAAGAATTCTGAAAAACCGTGGTTGGTTAAACATCTGAGATGTTCTTTAATTCTAACATTGACATTACAGGTTGTTTCACCAATATAAAATGCAAAACAATCACTACAATTCATATGTATGTATTCTACCCTTTGATAGCTATACTGCTTTCTCTGCTTGTAAACAATCCGAGAGGTCTTCATATGAATACAATGTATGAAGGTGATTCGCAAGCAGCGCGACGCTAGGAATAACGTCGTGGAAAGTTCCCACTGTCTCCGGATTGAGACACACCTCCTCTTACGGCGGCGTTTAGTGGACATTTTTTCCACAATTTTCATATTTCCACACGAGGATTGCGGAAAACCTGTATTGCAAATGACAGCATTATTGCGCATCCGAGAATTAAGTAGAGCTGTTGGTATTATTAACATTTTGTTATTTGTATCGTATGATATTTTCATATGGGATTGTGAGAAAATATCTGGCATAATTTACATAACTCTAGAAATGAAAATATATCCATGTGATTCATACATTCGTAATTTATTTGAGTGACAAAAAATATTGAGAAATGATAAAATCAGTGTGTACCTCATATGAACTATAATTTTATATAGCGCTTCCAAATAACGGTCAATAAAATGTGTGGTTTTTTACCGATTATTGCCATTGTCATATTTTAATACAGTAAAAAACACACCGTATTTATCATGAGATCAAAAATAATTTTGTTTAATATTTCACCAACAGGTTTCGCCTGAGGTTTCAACATCGTTAAATGGATATTTCGGAGCCTAATTTTCGACTTCATGTCTCAAATAAATAAAAAAATACATTTTTTAAAGCACTTCGTGATGGAAATCAATTTAAATATTATTATAATCTTGTATTATTTAAAAAAAATGGATATTTATCCAAGACACAATCTAGATATTCAATATGTGTATGGGTAGAACTTTGAATATCAATAAAAGATGGCAGCCTAAAATCAGAAGAAGAAATCGTTTAAAAATGCCGCTGTCTAATGAGGTCTTGATGGCTTAATTGGCAGAGTGTTACTTCCGGATAGAGTAGAGGTTCCGAGTTCAAATCTCGGTCATGACCATTGTTCTTTCTAGTTTCTGGCTTTTTTCTGTTTCATATTTGTATTTTAGTGTTTTAATAGTATTTAATAGCAAATGTATTAATGCTTTAAAGTTAATTCCAATTTTAATATTAAATGTTATTATTTAAAACTTCGTAACTTTTTTTCCAATTGTTCATTTAAATTACAGGTTTCAACCTATTTCGATCATCTGAGTCATGTATGAACAATTAATTGAACAATAAGTAAGTTGGTCATCATTTTATGATAGCACCCAATGACGTTACATATATAGACACGTTATAGCCTTAGAATATTAACACAAAATGTGGCAAGCAAAACACACACGTTACCAGTAAATTCATCATTCAAATATCGGTCATGTATGACAAAGATAGACATTCATAGAATATATGTGTATGAACGAAACAGATCCGAAGTTCGGACCGCGTTCCATACTTGCTTGAAACGACCTCAAGCGACGCGTGACTGTTTAGTACTAAATCGGCTTAAACACCGATCACACCAACTAGCGTGATTATTGCTTGCCACTTTGAGAGCGCTACACGTGTCTACATTATATGTAACGTCATTGATAGCACCACGAAATTTAAATCTTTCTTCGTTTTCAAATGTTATAAATGTGTTGCACATCATAAGTGTAACATCTACCAGTCTTTAGATGTCCGAAGCAAAGTGAAACTGGTCCGGTTTAATAAATGTGCAAAAGATCAAAAACGTTTCCGTACAGCTTTGTTGTGAATTTGGTGGTTTTATAGGATTTTCTTTGTTTGTTTCAGAGTTAAGTGTCTTTAATTAACCACTGTAATTGTCACACATGATAATAGTATTGGGTAATACGGGAAACTGCAATGTGCTTTGAGTGGACAGCCATTGTCAGCTCAAGCATAGAGCAGATACTTCCTCGTACACTGGAAGTTTTCCAACTAGCGCATTTTCATTCAAAACAATCCATGCGGCGAAATGGATTTCCACACTGATGATGTGATATAAAAACATGTTCAAGCCTGATAACAAAGTGTGTTAAATTTTGCCGAAAAAATATTGCGTTGTCGTTAGAGAATATTGGATTTAAAAGTCTTTTTTGGGCAGCTTTCTCCCTCGTACAAATATAAGATTTACATAGCCTGTTCAAAAGAAAAGGTGAATTTTGAATTTTCGCGGGCTGTGTACATTCGATTATCGTTGTTTTTTTGTTATGTTGGTACACATATGTTTATCATATGTTAGCATTATCAGCCATTTTGGATTAGTGGTTTTTTTTGACAACTGGAAAGGTTAATCACGTTTTTGTGTGTTCTTCGGTTTTTTACTTTTGAAAAAAATGGATCAAAGAACAAAATCCATGATTTGTTTTTCCACAACTCCAGGACGTTCATCGTCATTAACATCTTCTCGGCCTTCTGAAAAGCGCTTTTACCACTTATAAATACTTTTTTGAGACAAAGTAGACTCGCCGAATGCCACAGTCAACATTTTAAGTGCGTTGGAGCAATTTATTCCATTTTTAAAATTTAATACATATTCTTTGATCCATTTTTTTTCAAAAGTAAAAAATTGAAGAACATACAAAAACGTGACTAACCTTTAAAGTTGTCAAAAACAAACCACTAATCCAAATGCCCAATAATGCTAACATATGATAAACATATGTGTACCAACATAACAAAAAAACAACGATAATCGAATGTACACAGCCCGCGGTAGTTCAAAATTCACCTTTTCTTTTAAACAACTAGATAATATAAAATAATAAAAATACACAATGTAATGAAAATGGTTAAAAATTACTTGCCACGTTTTTTAATAAACATTTGTACTGAATTGACCATTTATTATATATATTTTTATATAATACTGCAAAAGAGTCCCAACTGCTCCTTACTGTCTAGAGCCAGTGAGACTATGGCATCCCTAATTGGGGTATGTTGTGAGACTGAAAGTAGTGGGGAAGGGAAGGAGATGGGGAAGAAAAAGTTCAAGAAGTACCTGGTTATTCAGATCTGGTCACCAAACACGGCTTAAGCCATTTCAAGCCATGTAACGATTCTGAATGATGGTCTTTCCAACAGGGCGATGATACTCAGAGTATCTTCCACTCTGGAACGTGCAGCAAATATACTATATATTATTTTATTTTGATTGAATCTGTTATGACACATATTTAAATTTATTTATTTTTAGCCAAGCCAGGTTTTAGCTCGCGACTTCTGGATTCGTAGTTGAGCGTCTTACCAATTGACCACAGAGGCCGTCAAAATAACAACTGTAGAATTTAAAAAAATTAAAACATTCTACTACTGTCAGAGTTATTAGGTGAAACATGATAAATAATCACAATGGACCAATTACCCAAGTGCTTATGAGAACTTAACCGATAGAAAAGTAAAGTAAGATTAAATTACTTCCCTGAGTGTGAAAAAAATCTTGAACAGAAAATTGATTTCATCGACTTTTCTGGGCAAAAAGTCTAATATTAGTGCCCTTGGGGTGATATTTCACAAAAATGGCGCTATATAAATTAGCTTGTATTATATTATAGCTTGGCAACATCGGTAGAAATCACACTTCTTGAGATTATCTGTTCACAATACGTAACAATAATCGGAATAATTTCCATTTATAATAATAAACCCAAACGAATAATAATATCATTGTGATTCGATTAAATTTCCTTCTCAAACAGTCAAGGTTTTGCAATATTGTTTCAAACATGATAAAGCTGCTTATATTTTATACGAGTTTTAGTAGCTACTCAAAGTAAAAACAAAGTATTATTTCAGAGAAACACTACTTTCCAAAACTACATTAGTAAACAAAACAAGAAATTACATTTTATTTTCTCTTCTTCAACTAAACAAAACTAACTTTAGAAACAACAATATGTTGAGAATTGATTGTTTTACTAACTTTGAAATAATTTATCCGGCTAGCTAAAAAAATAAACACTGAATATTTAGCGTTGGCACTTTTATTAGCAATATTGCTTCTGTTACTCCGCTATATTAATTAATTTACGATTACTTTATGTTAATTCGTTCTATTACAAGATTGCGGCGGGATATAAACCGGGGTCCATGGTGTTGGATATTAAAGAATATCCCGCCGGGATGCTGACGATGTATAAAAGATTTAATGAGGCCGCCGGGGGTGAATGGGGGAAGAGAAGGAGATGGGAATACTCTGGTTGATAATCACCTCTCGGGAAGAAACTCACCTCTGTTATAATGATTTTAATCATTTTCTGCACAGTCTCAAACTATCACTAAAAAGAAATAGGTCGCCTTTTCTGTGGAATTTTCATTCACATAAAAATATAATTACAGTGAATTTATAGTTTGGTGATAGTTCACTTCTATTGCGCTTCACATTAAATTACCTAACCTAAAATAACAACGAGAAAATAGTAGTAGTAGTAATAGTAATTATAACAGATATGTATGCAAATGAAAACTGCCTTAAATTATGATCGTTATCATAAATCATGAAAAAATGTTCAGATATGGGTAACCAACTAACCATCACTCCGTTTCCCCGCAGGGGTAGGCAGAGAGGACGGACCGGCATACAACTCTGTCTTGGTACACACTCCTTGCTTCATTTACATTCATACATACTCTTCACTTCACATGGGCCGACTCAAGTATTTGATTCACTTAATCGTGCCATGTCCTCCTCGGGCGTCCCCGACTTTTTCTTCCATTTACTTTCACATCGTATATTCTTTTCACACTCCTTTCATTTTTCATTTGCTCTATATTCCCAAACCATCTAACCGTCCCTTTCTTGATCCTATTCCTTTTTATTTAGGTATAGGTATAACGTTATAAAGGTTATTCAATGCGTATACATGCATTATTTATCAAGTACGGTCATATTTCATAGCATATAAACTAATAATAATACGTACATGTCAATTTTCAATTTTTTAATTATTACATTTTTGCAGTAAACACAATATTTATTTTTAAATACCCCCATTCTTCCTTCACTTTTTACACATTCAGGAATCTCATCATCGTGTTTATTCCTCTGTGTATTAGGTCTTGTGACTCTGTTATTTTTCTATTTATGGCTTTTTTCCTATTTGCATTTCTAGTCACAAAATTATGTACCCTTTTATTAAAAAATAATTATACCATCTGCAAAATATTTGGGCATTCGGTTGTTCAAAATGCAATATATAAAAAAAAACACATTAAATTATCTCTTTTTTATTGGAATCTAATTAAACTTTTCTCTCACTTGATTTTTTTATATGCCTTTCTTTAGATCTCATAGTTCTGTTTTGAATAACTTCTAACTAGCTCAGGTCTTATTCATTAGCCAATTGGCATCAGAGACCCAATCATACGAATGTGTGAATTATTTAATCATACTTTCGAGGATTCTGACATTTTTTTGATTCATTAATTACTTTCAGTAAAAAATTAAAAAATTCTGTAAATGACAAATTTGATTTTTTTTTTCCAGTTTTTCTTTAAATGTATTTTTATGCGGGTACTGCACTCAGCTTTACCCCTTGAATCATTCCACATCTAAATTATAAATATAAAGACTTTAATTCTGTAAGAGACATGATAATAACATGAGATTTACTGCTTATTGCATTTAAACAACACTTACCATCACTTTTATATGTATATTAAATTTATTTCTATGTAAGTATTTCGCCATCTGTCTTGCTTTATCTTTTTTATTGCTGCACATAAGTGCTTAAATGGTATGGATGCATGCGAATTCTCTGTACTTTATGTTTAATATTGTCTGTATCTGTGTTTTGTTCTCAATAAAATATATATGTTCTCAATAATATACTATATTATATATATATAATTATTTAGAGCAGTAGTCAAAGTTAAATGTGATATTATGAGATCATAATAAAAATAAAATAATAAATAAATAAAATCTGAACGATTGCATTTAATAACATTTGTTGGTTCTTATAGCTATGCGGTTTAAATATTTTCAATCAGAGAAAATATATTGATTAATCGGTTAGTACGGTCCTACCGCCAAAAGCTCCGTTGTAATCTATCTTTCAGTTATATGCGCCTTTCACGAGAACGGGGAGGATATTGCAGTGGAGCTATCAGCGGTTTGCTCTTGTGACGATTTGATTCTATATTTTAGTCATTAATTGCGGAACTTGTAACTGCTACATTTTTAGATGAATTAATTACAGATTAAGTGCACACATTTCTAATTTGAGGTAATTAGTTTAGGTTTTGTTTCTCAAGTGTAGAAAATAAATGCTAGTTTCTGTTATTTTTACTGAGAGTTTAAAGACGGTTAATTTATCGTTATCATGGTAGGCGGAAATATCTGCTTCCTGATTTATGGCGGAGTCTTAATCCGTACACTGTTCTGGTGATTCGTAGAAGTTACCAAGGAAGGGTGAGAAAATATTAAACGCAGTGGAAATGCGCTCATTAGGTGAAATGCGTGGAAGACTACATATGACCTAGCGAGATATGATACCATTAATATTAAAGGATAAACGAGGGAGGATTAATGAAGAAAATATCTCTGAAATTAAACGAGAAAAGAGGAGCTTAAAATAAATATATTTTAATCTAAAGTAAGATCACATCGTTGTATGCTATATTAGCCAATCTTATTTTTAACGTTTTTGCAAACAAACTTTCTAATACCGTGTTTTATTAAAAATAAATAAATATTAAAACACGATATTTACAGGATTAATATTTTAAGTTGGATAATCCAAAAGATGTAACGCAATTTGCATTTTTCATGCTGTGTACGTGTATCTCAAATGTAGTTAAAATAATGCTGTGACGTAAAAGGCATTAAGGTATTGTTTTTTATGGATACGTTTGAACCAAATTTTGTGTTGAGTAGTGTGTTTAAATAAATGGTTTGCATTACTACCATACGAATCAGACCCTTAACATATCAGGTCTTGCCCATGTGTTTATTTTGTGCTTAAGTATTTATTTTTGATATTTTTTTTATGTATTTGCAGTATAAGCAAGTTTTTTATTGATTTTACAACAGATTTGAAAGTGCAGTGTAAAAACAACAACAGAATGTTTTTATTAATTATTGAAAAGCATTAAAGCTTTAAAGATAATTATAATTTATTATTTAGAAAAAATGTTTTTTAAACATTGCTTAATTTTCTATAAATATATTTATGTACATGACTTATTCAGTAGAATTATACCTAAATATTATGAATTATTCACAATAGTGTAAAAATATGTTTGTACAATACAATAGTTATGATGGTGTTTTATTATTGTATTAAATAAAATCACATTATGTAAAAACCGAGTTCAAAAAACGCTAAAATGTTAATTTTTCGTTATAAATACCTTATTCATCAAGGATTTTGCACTCATCTATAAATTTATGTCAAATTAAGTGTGAAAGAATTTTTCAGATGTTTTTAAGTTTCTTAAATCAATGATATTGATTGCAAAGGTCCAACGCTGGGATAAATGACTGAATCAAAATTTCAACGTAAAAAAAAAATCCTTTCAAAAAGGCTTGCGCTGCCTGGAATTCCTTCTGTAGTTATATTAACCATTACGGTAACCGTATGGCCGCCATTTTGTTGAAGTGTTAAGACCTCATTTAACCTCTCGGTGATCTACAGCTGAAATAAAACGTCTGGGGCAAGGTGGTATCTGCTACCTCACTGGGAACTGGGAACCGGGAGGTGATGGGCAGTAGCGTGCCGTGAATTTCCATCAACCGCACAAGTTGTAGATTGGTGTCTTATTTCAAGGGCGTGCATTAAGTGCTTAGAGATATAAAATAGGTGAATGTATTAGAAAAATTCCATATTAATTTTATGCAGTAACATAAATGTTTAAAATGTCAAACGTTAATGCATAGAATCATAGTCGGCAAGCTTTAAGTCAAGTAGCAATCATTCCACTAAGGTGGAAAAAAAAATCCCTCTCTTACTGATATAATGATAGTATGCACGTTAACATCCAAGCAACACACATATTAAATTGCATAGGAAATCATGACATACTCGTATAACGCTTAAGTCAAGTTATCAGCTTAACATTCGTACTAATATGGTGGCAAATTCATTTTCCCATTACCCTCGACGTCAAAGATACTTTTTTTAGAGAGAATATAAATATTTTAAAAAACAAATCACTAGAGAGTTGCTATAGATCAATAGATTCGGAAGAAATTCTGTGGCACACCCCTGTAAACTAGCGCCTGCCCGCCCTAAAGGAAGTGGGTGGCATCCGCTACCCTCAGTAAGAGAAGAGGGTGGCAGTAGGCGCTAAGAATGTTGCCTGAGTTATGGTCTAATATAAACACCTGAGAAAATAAAAGGAGAAAATAACGGTTAATAATAATGATTTTTTTAAATGGCGGTTGCTCGTAGTTTAGTTTTATTTGATTTATATCTAACGACTTTCGGGTTGATTTTCTTGGAAAAGGAGACGTTAAGCAAATCTTTTCAATACTGAAGTTGGCTGATAAGAAATTACTCCTTATCTGCGTCATAATCATCGATATTATCATCTTTATTTATCTAATATTTACGAATAATCTGAGGTGGACGATAGCGGGATGGGTAAAGAAGCTCGACTATCAGTCGGAAGAATCAAATTTTGACACTGTTTATATATTATTAATTTCATTCGACAACCTCTGTTACATAATGGTATTTAGGTGTAGGTTCATGACATTTCGCGGGCTTAAAACCCGTAATAATGTAAAAAATATGATTTTTTAGTTTAAAGATAATTTTATATACCTAATGCCATTTCGTAATAAAATCATCTGAATGACGAAGTTTCTCCCTTATTGAAAATCTTGTAATTGTGTCTTTAAAAGGCTTCAATTTATGTTAAATCTTTTTAGGTCATATGGTAGTTTATCATGAGAATGCTTACGTTTTGGTTTCAGTGTTTTATTTCCATTTATTTGCTAGATTAATATGCAAAATTAAATCACACAAAAAATTATCTCTAATTTTCAAATTACATTTTCAATTCGTTGCAGCGTGGAAAATTATCTTATTTATACCGGTGCACAAATTGGCTATATTTATATACTAAACAGATTTGAATAGCAAGGCAAGCCAACTTTCTCATCTCGCCTTCTCTAGAAAATCCTTCCGCCTCACTGCGTTTCCTAAGTGAGATTGCTATAGCCGATGGAATTGCCGGTGATTTAAGTCTGTGGAAGTCTTGTAAAGCCAAAGATAGAGTGTGTGGGGATACCTTTATTATCTGTGAGCGTTTTTTTTAAATTTAATGTGGTGACTCCTGTTACTGTGCTAGAGTTTTAACTTCCACTATGCTAGTGGGACTTTGGCATCAACTGTGGAGGCTGAAGTGGGGAGGAAAGGGAGATAGACAATATGAAGATTTAGAGAAATCTAGCTTTTTAATGTAGAAGAACTGGCGAATATATACGGCTTTAGCCATTTAAAGCAATGTCTCGAGTTTGAATGGTGGCTTTTAACTAAAACGATTTTCAGGGTGGCTATCACTCATGGTGCAAATAAACTGGAGAAAAGAAATGCCTTCCTACTCAACCAAAGCAGTTGTCTAAATTAAAATTTATAATTAACACCTGCTTTGAAACCTATGTGACTGGTAAGTGGTAAGTATTTATCTTTTACTCACGGAACAATAATATAATTTACGTGGTGAGAGTGGTTTCCGGCTGAAGCCTGCAAGGTGAAGATTATCATGATGATAGCCAACTTCCAACAGCATTAGAAGAAGAAAAAACATATGCCATAACTAGAGATTAAAAAAATACATAATTCGTTTTCATATTATGTGATTAGCTAATTGTATTATTTAATCACCTTCTTTGTTGCAACTCATCCAGTTCAACATTCCTTGCAATAGACTCAGAAACTTAGAGTATATAGAGTGGTATCAATCCAAGGCAGTGTAGTCACTTATTGATGATTTTTACCTGACTTGGCAGACCTAGGCGTGGCTAAGACCAAGGCTAGGGTATTTATACATCCATTCATATCACATATCGACATAATGTTTTTGTTTGATCGTATAACCACCTTCCACAGTATTGATATCAACAAAAATATAGCATCTAACCTAAAAAACCGTTTAGTTGTGTCAAGTTTAGTGGCATAATAAAAAATGTGGGCGGAGTCCCGCGGTGACCCAGGAGCCTAAGATCATTGTGACAGTATATAGAAGCGGTGTATTATATTTGTTGTCTCTTTCTCTCTCGTGGTGTACGACGTAAAAACCCGGAGAAAGTAATTTGTCGCCAGTTTGTATCGGTTGGGTAAAAATAATTAGCTCTCTCTCCATACATTGTTTCTCCAAGCTCAGAAACAATAAATTGCTGTTTCTCAATCATCACTCTACTAATTATGGGTATCATTCTCCACTGCCCAAAATGTCAAGACTTGTTATCTCCAGCCATGGACTTAAAATGTTTGATGCCAGTCTAAATGATTTTTGTCATTCTTTACGACTCTACCAAAACTTTGACTTGTCCTTGATTTTGACTTGAATATTCTTTATGTTTATTTTATCCTATTTTGTCATTACTTTAGTATAATTTATGTCCTGTTTATTAATTGTTGCTTTTTTTCCATTTCGTGTAATATTTTTGTTGTTGTAATTAGACGCCCTTTTATTTTTGGACGCTAATTCAGCGCCCTTGAGGTGATTATTCACAAAAAACGGCCCTATACAAATCGTCCAAATATATTATTACTAGTCCGTTAGTTTATAAATAAATGTCGAATTTTTTTTTTTATAAATCACAATAAAATGTTGAATCCGTCTAACCAACGATTGCAATAGTAAAATTAAATCCTTTCCATATATCCCACAATACCACTTGGTGGATAATAACCTTTTTGTATGAAATGGTCACCACTCCGTCAGAGTAATAAAAATAATGCGGCGGGCGGTTAAAGAGAAAGGCAGTTAGTGTTTTGATTCAACAAACATTTCACATGGTCATAAAAAGGTAGCTTTTTCAAGAAGAAATTACAAGCTCCAGCGAATCCAGGTCAAAAGTAAGGAACCTTTTTACGCTTACAAAAATAACGGAGTGTGAAATAATTATTATTACGCATTTGAATAAGGCAAAAAATAACATTTGTTCTTCCAAAGTTGGAATAAAAGTCACACGTGGAAATTTTATTATTTTTTCTACACCAAGAATTTTGTACATTAGATATCTAAGTTATTAATTGCATGGTTGTTATTTAGTATGAGAATATATTTTTGATTTTATTTTGATTTTTAATTAATTATTCATATTATTTATTTAAATTTTTCTTTAAGATTTTTTTAAAGTAAGAAAACATTTGATAAATTATATTATTAATTTTCAAATGAAGAATGAGATCGATCACAAATTCCGGTTTCTCGTAAGGTATCGGTGGCTGAATTGGCAGAAGCGTTACTCCCAGATAGAGTAGAGGTTCCGAGTTCGAGTCTCGGTCGCGACCGTAATATTTTTTTCTGTTTCATATTTACGTTAAAGATTATTGATATTATTTCAATTATTAATATAAAAATAATAAGCATAAAAGCCTAAAAGTTAATTCTAATTTAATATAAAAATATTGTAACCTTTATTATATGATATTACTAATGTATTTTAAATGGTTCTGATAGGCAATTTTAAATTTATTAATTGGTATAATTTTGATAGTTTCCGGCAGCGCATTATAACATTTCATCCTTTTATTAAGTTAGTTGTTTTATGTACTGGATTTATTATTTTTTGGTAGTTTGATTTATTTGCGTGTCCTTGTATTATGTCTGTGAATATCCACGTTGTAAATAATTTGGTCAGAAAATCATTTTGGTAACAAATTGTTCTTCGTTTTATGTATAAATATCTATATAATTAGTTATTTAATTGTATTCGTAATTTAAATGTTAAGTTTTTATGTTTTATATATCTTCAAGAGATCATCATTTTTATCATCAAAGAGAGTATTACGAAGTTTGTAAATAAATTTAAAAAATATTCAGTCTAAGCAAACGAAAATTTGATGTACCGCGAAAATACTACGCTTATATATGAGTAGGTTCCTCGTCAGGCTGTGCCAAACGGTTTTACACGAAAGAGCTTAATTTATTTATTCCTTGTATGTGTTATATTATGTCATACCTACTTGTTACTTTTGAAAACTCACGTTTTGTATCTTGAGTTGCCAAGAAAAAGGATTATTTCTAATAAAGAATAATGTCTACGAAAATACTTGTAGGTAGGGATTTGAAATGATTATTTTTAAAACATGATAATAATTAATTAGCATCAATTCGACGGCCTCCGTGGTCGAGCGGTAAGACGCTTGACTACGATTCCAGAGGTTGCAGGTTCAAACCCATAAGATGACATAAAATTCATATAAAATAATATGTGGTATATTTGTGACACGTTCCAGAATAAAAAGATACTCTAAGTATCGCCCTGGTGAAAGACCACCATTCAGAATCGAAACATTGCTTGAAATGGCTTTAGCCGTGTTTAGTGACCAGATCTGAATAGCCGATACTTTCCAACCTTCCTCTTCCCCAATATTCCGATTGGGGAAGGCATAGTCTCACTGGCTCTAGACGGTTGGGAATAGTTGGGACTCTTGTGCGGTATTCAATATAATTTATTTTTTTAAAGTTCCAAATTTGAAAAGTTCTCGCTTGTACGTATGTGCGTACGTACTCACAAAAGAAATTATTTATAGTTGGTTGCATTGAATTGTGTGTGCATTTTATTTATTATTCGATATATCGTCGCCAGAAAAGCAAAAAGACTAAAGCGCCATTTTAGGAAGTTTACACGAGAGCACTTTAAAATATTTTTGGTCTTACAATAAAATTCATAAGTCTTTAGTACCTGGTTGGATTTTGAAAAAAAAAAGTTAACTCAGGTAACACAATGCTCTCACTGAGTTACCTGAAGCGATAAAATGCTAAAAAAAGGCCCAAACTTGTGTCGCTTGAGTCTAGCTTTCTCCCAAATGGTATATATATTTTAGATGGCTGAAGAGCCACAAAAGTCTTCAGAATCAAACGAGAGTAAGAGCTTTCGATGCAGATTTTTTTAAATCAAAATGATCAAAGTATCGCTTAAGCCTTCTTGCCTTTCCAGCAACGATATTTTTCACTCGTAACTGAGATATTCACATAAATGACCGCCGTATTCAATCTCTAAGAAATCTTTTTGATTTGAATTTGAATATATTGTTTTTTTTTGTTGTAATTAGTATAGGCAAAAAAAGTCTGATTTAACATTTTCAGTAAATGGGAAAAAGGGTTTTTTATATCTTATAAATTATAAAGCAAACATAAACGTACAAATAATGAAGCCAAACAAATGATGAATTAAACATTGTATGTCACGTACGTCAGAAAAATCTGTTGCCTTGAATATAAAACACTGGCCGCTGCCTATAGCAAGTTTTCAAAAAGTTCACCGGGTCATGAAGACAATCAATTTTTAAATTTTTGATTTTGTCAACCACGTTCTAGCATAGCCAATTTAAATCTGCACCGCGCTATGATTTGTTGTAGGCCAAATATTTCAGTGTTAAATTAATAATAGCCCATGACCGGAGGAAAATTAATACACCTTTAAGAGGGAAATCTCTCCACTCGCTGGTAAATTTACTTACAACACTACTTTCACGCCCCCTCCCTGCTTCTGATATATTGTTCCATGGGCCTCCAGTGCCATAGGTCACATCGGGTATTCTGCTACAAACTTTAATTCGAAGTGATAATTTCATATTTTTGATTATTTAATGAAAATAATTCTTATATTTTCGTAGAAAGCAATCACTTTGTGGTTTGATATATTTAATAAAATTAAACGATAACTTTGTATAAAAACCACGGATTTTATTTTATTTGTTATTACCTTAGAGTTCATAGAGTAGTATCAATCCAAGGCAGTGAAGTCAGTTTTTGATGATTTTAACCAAGTTTTAACCTGACTCATCGCACCTGGGCGTGGCTAAAAGGTTAGGGTATTTATACATCCATTCATATCACATATCGACATAATGTTTTTGTTTATTCGTATGGCCACTTTTTCACAGTATTTTTATCAACAAAAATATAGCATTTAACCTAAAAAACCGTTTAGTTGTGTCAAGTTTAGTTGCATAATAAAAAATGTGGGCGGAGTCCTGCGGTGACCCAGGAGCTTAAGATCATTGCGACATTATATAGAAGCGGTCTATGAAATTTGTTGTCTCTTTCTCTTTCATGGTGTATGACGTAAAAACCCGGAGAAAGTGATTTATCGCAAGTTTATGTAGGTTGGGTAAAAATAATTAGCTCTCCCTCCATATATTGTTACTTCAAGGTTACGACCAACCAGTTTCGATTAGCTTGCATCATCAGGGTACAAAATTTAAACAATCAAATAATACTGAGTGTGCGGTTATATATACATACAGAGGGGTAATACAATATAAAATAAAATAAGAGAACAGTAAAAAAACAAAAAAAATACATTCAAATTATACAGATACAAATAAAATGAATTGAAAAAGGCGAAACGTCAACTGAGAAGGTAATTATAGAATAATGAGAAATTTTATGAGTTTACGGGAAATATACTTTATGTTGCATTACTGGAAAAATTTAACTGATCATTAAGAATATGACAATTAATTTTACTGGCTTTCTCTATTTCCAGTGCATCTAAATTATTTAATCTGTTGCCATGACGGCCTCCATGGTCGAGTGGTAAGACGCTCGACTACGAATTTAAAGGTCGCGGATTCAAATCTGGCGTGCGCCAATAACTTTTATTTAATTAACATGTGTCATAACACATTTAATTCATATGAAAATAATTTAAAAAAAGTATATTTGCGGCACGTTCCAGAGTGGTAGATACTCTTAGTATCGCCCTGGTGAAAGACCACCATTCAGAATCGAAACGTTGCCTGAAATTGCTTTAGCCGTGTTTGGTGACCAGATCTGAATAGCCAGGTACTTCCCAACCTTCCTCTTCCCAATCTCCTTCCCCTCCCCACCACTTTCAGCCTCACAACATACCCCATTTGGGGATGCCATAGTCTCACTGGCTCTGGACGGTTGGGAGCAGTTGAGACTCTTGTGCGGTATTCATATAAAAAATGACAAATTTTGTGGAGAATATGAGCAATAAACCAACGGTGCCTTTGGGATTCCTTCCCATAGGATGAGGATTATTTTTTTTTTGTTGATAGTCAACTCGCCAATTGTCTGATATTTTTAAATCTGAAAACATACAGTTGTACTCAAAATGTTGTCATAATTATTTTCTACAGTGTGGCATTCACCAGTGTTTCCGCTGTATAATCCTATAATTCATATCTGTGAACTTGATTTATGTTACAAGCTCCAAATTTACTGGATAAACTTCTTCTTTTCACTTGGAAAATGCCTTAAAAATACTAATTGTCATTACCGAATACCAACACGTCATAACACAGAAAACGAGTACCTACATGCGTTAAATTTATATTAACACCTTTAAAATACGATAAAACTGAACTGATATTTTCAGCACACCACAAGTAAAATCCAGAAAAGCTTTCTGGATTTTACTTAAACGGTTAAAACACACGTAAGTTGTGAATTTATTTACTTTTATACTGTAATGGTTCTTTTTACACAATTGGTATTATTTTTAGACTACGTATCAATATTTATACTTTCGGTCATTTATCTCACTTTCAAAATAAAAGATTCAGACGACAATATCAGGCCTTGTTTAATAGAAACCACCTCACCTGTACATGCCTACTTTGGTGGTGGAGCTAAGTAAATATTAACCGAAAACCAATTGAAGCCACGCAGAAGACAGTTTGTTTAACTTCTCCTGCAATGAAACCATTTCTATATGAAGCCAATTAGGAGGAATATTGTGGAACAGAAATTATTTGATAAAAAAATATTTGCGTATCTTAGTTGAATACGCCCGAATATCCTTTGTACCATGAAACAATACCCATTATGTAAAGATTTAATATAAACTGAATCATGACTTTACCTTCCATATTATTTGTAGTAGCATATCCACAGCCCGATCGCACGAAATACCCAAATACGTATACAATATCGATAGTGCGAGAATGAACACCCCTAGTTTATACAGGTAGGTACTACACCGTATATTTTTTACAAATAAGTAGTGGAACTTTGTTTGAATTGTGAGCCACCAGCAATTATCATATAAATGAAACAATTATTTATGAGCGCTAGAAATTTTCGGGATCAGCTTAAAAACTAATTGCAATATGTATGTAAATTGTGGACGAAGCCTGATAAAAACACTGACGAACATAAAGCAAGACTAGTAAAAATGGTTTCGCGGTTGTTTTTTTTTCTGGGTTTTTAGCTATATCCACCTGTATTATAAACTATCTATCTGCTCTGCTCGGTGTCTAAATTTTTATTATTTTCATTACGTACAAAAACCAGTATTAACTCCCGTTGTTTCTCGAGCTAGAATAAACTGAAAATTGAGCACCAGGTTGGATTTCAATGTAGTCGTAATATATTTTGTACTGGCTTTGGAAGCGATATCGCTTCTTGTCTTCGTAAAAAAATTAATATCCGAAAAAAATGTAAGGCTTATGTGAGCGTAATGAATCGAATCAATACAAGGACGCTCAGATGGTTTGGGCATGTAGTACGACTGGACAAATAAAGGAGTGTGAAAGAACATATTGTCACCGAAAAGGGGCTTAAGCAACACTTCAAAAATGAGTTAAATATGCAGTTTTGATCATTTTTTTTTTCTGAAGACTCATGTTTTGATTCTGAAGACTCTTGTGACCCTTCAGCCATCTAAAATATATTTACCGTTTGGGAAAAGACTTAACTTAAGCGACACAAGTTTGGGATTTTCTTAGCTTTTTGTTGCTTCAGGTAACTCAGTGATCAAGTTACCTGAGTTATCTTTTTTTCAAAAATCCAACCAGGTACTGAAGACTTATGAATTATATTGTAAAAGAAAAAAAACTTTTAAGTGTTCTGGTGTAAACGTCCCAAAACTTCGCTGCAGTCCTTTTTCCTTTCCGGTGACAATATGATAGGAAAGTGAATGGAAGAAGAAGTCGAGGACGCCTGAGGAATACATAGCACGATCTAGAAAATCAAATACTTGAATCGGGCCATGTGAAGAGTCAGAATAAAAGAAGAATATGTATGAGACGATGTATGAATGTAAATAAAGCAAGAATTGTGTGCCGAGACAGAGTTGTATGGCGGTCCGTCCTATCTGCCTACCCCTGTTAGTTGGTTTTGACAGTGTTTACTCTGATTTGACGTCGTTTTGTTGCCTCCAATCGTCTCTTAAGAAACTAACCTTATCAAATAAATATTTTGGCTAGAACTTAAATTGTTTAAAAGTACATGCTGCACAATTCTATAAACGCCAGCTGTTGAATTAAATCAAAACAGAGTGTAAAAAGCATCTTTTTTGGTTTTTAAAACTTTCAGTTACGATTTTTTATTATTCTTATAACAGTCATAACGTAAGCTTTAAGTAATATTGCATTTTATACACCTGGTTATGAGACCTATCAAACATTACTACTTCCCACTACAGCGCATAACAGTCAAATAATGCTTTTCACATAAATTCATACCGTTAAATTGGCTGCAAGTTTTCATAGACCACTATACCTCTATGCAAATCTGCCAGTTCCCCGAGGCATTGGTCCATCCATTACTCACCAATCCCAGCCATGAAGTTTTGGAAAATTCAAATCGCAAGTTAATTAAAACTTGAACCGCCACTTGACATTATTGCCCAACAAGGTAAGCAGTCGTTTAGATTGCAATTTGGTACTCGCTTCCAATCTCAAATTTGAAATGTGGAAGTTCTCCTAGTGAGGTGTTGGTAGGATGAAACAACATAATTTCACATTTCCTGATATTTTATCTGCCCGCTAACCTTACACTCCACAGCAATATCTTTGGTATGTTTATTAAAAAAACGTGTCAATAAACTTTAAATGCCCTGCACAGAGAGTGTAATGTGCGTGGAGTTATTCACCATAGGACGAACTTCACAAAATTTCAATTAAAAAATAAATATCTTTTTTATGTATTTTTCATAATTTAATAATAATTATTATTATAAATGGATTACTTTTATAGCGCCTTTTTTGTGGGAAAATTACCTCAAGGGCGCTTTCAGCGACGAATAGTCATATATTAAAGTGTAAATATAGTTACAATTTAGATATTCTAAACAAACAGTCATACATTAAAGGGTAAATATAATAACAATTTAAATATTCTAAACACACACTCATACATTAAAGTGTAAATATAATAACAATTTACATATTCTAAACAAACAGTCATACATCAAAGTGTAAATATAGTAACAATTACACATTCTAAATATAAATGTAAATACCGCTAAAGATCCCCAATTACTCCCGCCTGCCTGGAGCCACTGGGACAATGGCGTCTCAAATCGGGCATGTTGTGAGGCCAAAAGGAGTGGGGAAGGAAAAGAGATAATAGTTGAAAAGTATCTGCCTACTCATATCTGGTCGCCAAACATGGCTAAAGCCATAGCACGCAAAGTTTCGATCCTGATTGGTGATCTTTTCACAGGGCGATACTCAAAGTATCTACCACTCGTGTCGAAAAAATATAACACATTTATTTTTTATATAAATTATAATAATTAATAATTATACTTTTCATGTAAATTAAATGTGAAACAAAACGTATTTATTCAATAAATTTGGTTACTAAAAACGTCCTAGCAGATATAACGAAGTATCTAGGTACATAAGCTGGAAACCTAGTTAAGGCTATTTTATGTATTTCGTTTGAGAGTAGCACATACCTTTGACAATTACGTTAGGTTAGGTTAGATTAGGTTAGATTAGGTTAGGTTTGGTTTGGTTAGGTTTTTCTTAATTGATATAAATTTCTGTCACGGTTATGATATTGAATTTCTGTCAACAGATAAAATTATTATTAATTTTAAATTAACAAATTTCGTTAACTATTGTGTCAGCATTCTCCTTTTTGAGGCAGGTGATGATAAAATTCAAGTTATTGACAGTTTTAATTCCGGAAACATCTATTCTCAGTTTACCAACTTTTATTTTTTCTTAAAATGTTTAACGTTACATCTTCCATCGATTAACTTTAATCACCCGCCATCAAACTGTAGCTAGGAATAGTTGAGAACATCTGTCCAGCAACTTTGCAATCAAAACAGTTGGGACTTAAACTGTGAACAACGAGTAGCCTAACCTAAACTATGTTCTGCCGGTCCAATGCTCATGTTCAGGGGTTAGCAACACACAAGTTTGATTACAATTTACTTATCTACCTTCGTTATTTTCTCTCAAAGAGAAATTTTCTTCAATAAGATGAACTCTTCTGTCGTAAGCTAAGAGTTGTGATGTTTACCTGACTTGAAAGATAACGCAAGATCTTTCAACTCCTAAGCCCCAGAGAGGCCGATGAAATAGATATTCTGTTCAAGAAAGAATTTTTGTAAATTATTTGATCAATTTCAGCAAAGTAAGGAAAAATTATGCCAAGGGCATACAGTCATTTAATCACTTGTTCAGAAAAACGCACCCCGGATGACACACATTAAATATCTCGAAATAACCTTAGATTGTGACTGACTTAGAAAAAAACACGCTACAGATATTTTTAATCCAGAATCAAATTCTCTCTCAGCTCTCTACATTGTGCAGTGTAAAATAAATATCACTTATTAATAAATAATGCCTAAACTAATACGCTTCCGAATCCCACATTATAAGTTTATAAATATTACAAAATAAAGCCGTCTGATTAGCTGTGGGAGCCTCAAAGCGGTTGAGGGTAACCCGATTACATTGAAATTCAAATATCCCCGTCTTTAAAAAAAATGAATGGGGATAAAAAAAAACAAATAATAAGAAGAAAACGTAAAATCCTTTTCTCTTTAGCCGTGAAGAGCGACAAAAACAAGATAACCCATTTTATAGTATAAGGTAAAATTATTGGAAGACGTAGTAGAGGAAGACGCCGTTTTAATGGCGTTAGAACCTATATGACTGGTGCGAGTCCAGATCCGCGGTTTTGTTCTGAACTACAGTCCACAAAACGAAAATTGCGCTGGTGATCAACCTCAGATAAGAAAGGGCGCCTGAAAAACTACGGTATAACCGTGTACTATACGAATATGTAAAAATAATGAATTAGGAGATACTTTCAGTATTGCCCTTGTTGAATACAACAATTTGTAATATAAATGTTGCTAAATCTGAGCTCTGATTAGAGATACCACTGTCCCACTGGCTTCAGGCACATGTGACACTTCTACGGAATTCACATAAAATATATGATTTTTTTTTATTTTTTGTATTTTTGAGATATAATACATTATCGGCAGATCTTTTGGTAACCTGTGCGGTTATTAAAAAGCTCACGTGCGCTTTAGTGGACGATCCCTGCTCTAGACTCTTGACTTCTTATTGGCTCAGAGATTTATCCAGCAGTAAACGGAAGGCAAATTAAGTTTCATCTTGCACTCGCCCCGTGGCAGGTTGTTCCACCAACAAATGCCCAGAAGTAGTACAGAAGCCTCCAGGATACGTAAATATCAATTATTTGCGCGGACTTGCTGCTTTTTGCCCACTGCTTGCAGGCGGTTGAATCCTTGTTTATGCTTTTAATAACTGAGATAGCGCTTCTGAAACTGTCGGAAGAGAGCGCGCGATGATACTATGAAATGTATTTATTTAAAAATAGTACATACACACGAGGCTGTTTCAAAAGAAAAAGTTAATTTTGAATTTTCGCGGGCTGTGTACATTCGATCATCGTTTTTTTTTGTTATGTTGGTACACTTGGACGGCCTGCATGGTCAGAGTGGTACACATCCAGAGGTGTTCGAACCCGGATGCGCATTATCAAAAACACATTTGCGCCATAAAATAAAATAAAATAAAGTATATTTAGTGGTTGAATTTGTTTATTTGAAAGACCACCACTGGAAAGTTGCTTGAAACTATGAAATTTCGATTTTCATCTCCTTTACTCCCCACTACACGAGGCCAGCTTCAAAAAATGTATCAAAGAATATGTAGACGGTTGAAATTTGAGCGTTCACGTAAAAAAAAACATATGTTCATCATATGTTAGCATTATCAGCCATTTTGGATTAGTGGTTTGTTTTTGACAACTGGAAAGGTTAGTCACGTTTTTGTGTGTTCTTCGATTTTTCACTTTTGAAAAAAATGTATCAAAGAATATGTATTAAATTTTGCGTTGAAAATAGAACAAAGTGCTTCAACGCACTTAAAATGTTGACTGTGGCATTTGGCGAGTCTACTTTGTCTCAAAAAAGTGTTTATAAGTGGTACAAGCGCTTTACAGAAGGCCGAGAAGATCTTGATGACGATGAGCATCCTGGAGTTGTGGAAAAACAAATCATGGATTTTATTCTTTGAACACACAAAAACGTGATTAACCTTTCCAGTTGTCAAAAACAAACCACTAATCCAAAATGGCTGATAATGCTAACATACGATAAACATATGTGTACCAACATAACAACAAAAAAATCGATAATCGAATGTACACAGCCCGCGAAAATTCAAAATTCACCTTTTCTTTTGAACAGGCCATGTACATATAATTTAGACATTTTTTTGATGAAAAGATTGTTCATAGAAAAAAAGCTTACGAATGGGAGTTTTGCTCAGCGAAAGAATAGCGTAAGGGTATGAAAACTTATGGAAAATTAAAATATCTGATCTCTAATTTAACACTGTAAGGCCAGGCGCGCACGGGTGACTTTTGTCGCGGCAACAGTTCCGTCACTGTCACTGTCTTCCAATCAGAGTACATACACGGCAAGTAACTGTCACTTGTTACCCTTTCATTTCCAGCAATGGATTTCGAACAGGCGGATGAGTCACCGAGTGACATTTTGTCACTCGTGCGCGAGCGCCCATACAAAAGTACACTTTACAGACCCGGTGACAGTTTCGTCAAAAATCGCCGGCCAGTGGATCTAAAACGTCACCCTCATGTCACGTTGCTGCATGCGCGGATCTCCACACACTCCAATAGATTTGGAGATGGTGACGAAACTGTTGCCGTGACAAAAGTCACCCGTGCGCGCCTGGACTAAGTTTATTAAATTCACTTATTTTTCTGCATACGCCAACCGGTTTCGGCATATTCTTGTCATAAATGGAGATATAATACGTTTATATCTGGACTAAAAAAAAGACGGTTGGTATCATACAAACTTTATAATCCATGGTATAATAATGCCTAAAAACTACACTTTTTTTATAAATAAATTGAATGTAGTTCATTTGCACCATGTAAGAGAAGAAGTCAATCTCAATATCAATTTGGTAAGGGGTTACCATTTGGAATTTAAACCTTGCTTGAAACAGATTAATTTGTGTTTTAGTAGTGACTAGATCTGCATTGCCAGATACTTCCAATCCTTTTTTATCCCATCTTCTTCTCCACATTAATTCTGCTAGCTCGAGGCGGTTCGAATTTTTTTCTTAAAACACGAATATCAAATTAACAATAATTTTTTCTGGTATCTTAACTCAAACTGATCAAAATTTCAAATATTTTGTTTTATTCACTCAAAAGTTTTGGTTAAACCAACAATATGAAACGTCTACGGGCGAACGAACGTTACTAATTTGAAATCAATGTTGCATCATCATCAACATCGTCAGCCATATTTGGCGTAGTGAGGGATAAACCCTATCCTTTCATCCCCCTTTATATCTCCCCCCTCGAGTACTCCTCCAGTCCACCTGTTGTCCTCAAGCCGAGCCAATATACCCGGCTCAGGAACACTTGAGTGAGGCCATCTTTTCAATGGCATCTGTTACTTTCGTTTCGCTGACAAATCAAATATAAACGCTAGTAAAACAACATACAAAAAAACGATATTGAGATCGATTTCTTAACCTTTTTCAAATTGCTTTACAGAAGAAGATATAAATTCAAAGTAACTGCGGATTAGTATTATTTAGTCTTTACATTTTCACAATGCCGAATCATTACAGAACTTTTAAAATAAAGCCCCTTACATAGGTGCTATCGCTTCAAAAATATTACCAGCTTTTCTCACATACCATATGGACAAGTATACACAGTTTATACTATGTTATTTGTTGTAAGTCACTAGTTGGATGTACTGTTTTTGATAAATGCAATAATTTATTATATTTGTGAACCAATGAGTCATTACGGTTTTAAATACAAAATGGCAATTATTTGTACAAATAAAAATATTATTCAAATAAATAAATAAATAACTTTGTATATCACCACGGATATTATTTGAATTTTTATTACCGACCGGTTTTGCTTGGCCTAAGAATCATCCGGGACAAAATTAAACTAAACAAAAAAGTCCTAAACTGTGTGCGGTTGTATATACAAACAGAGGGAGAACAAAATATAAAATAAAATAACAGAACAGTGAGAAAAAAATTACTTCTACTGGTTTTAATATGGAGATCTTCTGCTAACCCGACGACTGATGTAACCACTGAGCTATCGATGTAACCCTCAGACCCGCCGTGTTCATATCCCGCTCACGACTGTAACCTTTTTCCTTGTTTTTTTTCTAAACTCTTTTTCTAAGTTCAAATTGAAAATATATTTATTATTGTTTCAAACCAAATTTTAGGTTGATCGTTAAATACGGTAGGTGTTATTATTCATTTCAATCGTATTTGAAATATTGATTGAAAGGTACTCTAAATTTAAAAAAATGCTTTCATGTTTTTTGGAGTCATGTATCTATTTATTATAAAGCGCTTTTAAAACGGTTATGCATAAAACGACCCTATATAAATAATTAATTTTATATTGGTTTTATAAAACAAAACGTATTTTCTTTAAGGTTACTGAAATTTTCACTATAGGTAGAGAAGAGAGTTGAAGGTTGTGACTCTTTAGATGTACGATTAGGGAGAATACAGATTCCATCTTCCAGTACCAGCCGTATGGCCATTTTTCAGTACCGGGACCTATCTCCGCTGTGTCTAGACCTGGTATTACAATTTAACTTCGCCCATAAAAGCTGAGAAAGTTTCGAGCGGAAACATCTTCTTCTGCTTTTTCTGATCGAAAAGTTAAAGGAAATATCCACTTTCCCAAATTCATTCACAGTAGATTTGAATTTATCGGACTTCATCGATTGCGTTGATCGATTTAACATCAAGTTTATATTATCTCCTTTGTAGAATATGCGGATTTTCCGATATTACTTGTTTTTCTCGTGCACGAGCAAAACTGTTGATGGACACTTAAGTCAGTACGAAAACTATTGGGAAGCCATTTTAACTTTGGGAATAGTCTTCATAATTTCTATGTCTGAGCCTGCTTATTGTTAACTCTACCTTGTGGTTATTTATGATATTTGTAAATTTCTTGACGAATATTTAACATGTAAAAGTTTTACCACAATAGTAATTAAAGCGTATGATATTTGATTTTCCATTAGAAAGTAATGTAGGTATACATTGAATTCGTGTTTATTTCTATATACGACTACTTTATTAGTATTTTTTTTTATTCATATTGAACAGTGGTTAAATATGTACTACCAATTGTTTAATTTTCAAAAAGATTGACACTGATTATCCTTTTCGCATCAGAATCAATAAAACTTTTTATTGTTTCTGATTTTTACAAAATTTACACTACTTATGAAAACACCTTCATATGTTTGCATATATGGTTTTATGAGGTTTTATAATAACAACAACCAACCGAAAATGTTATTACTTAAATTAAGATTTTTTTTTAAATAATACAAAAAACTATAACAAAATTATTAAACGATAACAACAACCAACCGAAAATGTTATTACTTAAAATAAGTTTTTTTTTAAATAATACAAAAACTTTAAACAAAATTATTAAAGGATTTTATTCTTACATTAAAAAATATACACTGGTTAAAAAGCGGTTAAACGCAATTTATAAATTCTTAAAGTAATTAATAAATGTTTATTGAAAAGTACTCTTCCCAGTAAACATTTTTTAAATAGAAATAAAAAAATGTGATAAGCCGGAGAAAAAATGGGTAACCATTAAAAATAATTAGTTACAAAATTTATTTTTTTTTCAATAAAAAAAAAATTATGAAATTAAGTTGTTTTGTAAAGCAATTTAAAAAAACCATTCACAAATATAATTTATCAAATAATAAAATAAAATTTATTTAGGTATGTTTAAATGACTACGGTTAGTGAAAAAATATTTTTATTAAGAATAAGTACAAATTGTATATTTTTCTTGAATATTTTTTTTACTTTTGTCAATACAAGATAACATTGTTTATAACGTCACAAATTACAGCAATTTCACCGGAATAAGACCATCTCTTTTCAGATTTTAATTTAATCCACAAATTCCTACCGAAATTGAACAATTCTGAAATAGGACTCTCTGGGAGGCTTTTAATAAAATGTTATATTAATTTAAGCGCAGTCAACGGAGATTCCGCCAAAGCTCGTATAGCCGGGGGAGCTCTGAACACAACACATAGCGGGGCTACTACTGTTATGAAACAAAAATTCCGGCTTACTCAAGCGGATGACAGTTTTTCAAATGGTGCGTGCCTTAAAAACGCCATTATTGAAACATAAATGAACTTAAAACTTGTATTTGAAGATGTTGTATAAACTGATAAATTAACGAAAATCAAAAAATAATTCTAAACTATATATTACTACAAACCACCTATGATCAAACAACAATTAATGATAATTTAAAGATAATTAATGATTTTACAACGATAGTCAAAGGTTTTTCAAATTAAATCATTGATAATAATTAACGATAGTACAACAGTAATGTAATTAGAAACACATAGTCAATACCTTTTAAAAGTCATGGAAAAAATTAGATCCTTTTTCAAATATGTTTTTACATGTAGAAAATACAATGCAGTCAGACAGTTTTTACTTGATTTTAAAATGCTTTCACATTTTTTTTTAAAGATAATTTGTTCCGTCTCACTCAAAGAAAGATCATCCCAAGGTTACGAATAACCTGACAATATTTGAAAAACTCCTACTACCATCATAATAAGCGTAAAATATTGTTTGTGTAATGATGGGGGTCATAGCTAGCAGAGGAATAGAAGTCACGACGCCCGGGTGGAAACCCGACGCATTTGTCAACTCGGCTACTAACCGATAAGGATTATATTATGTTGTTTTATAAATTGTTTTTATAATTTGATTTAGATGTAAGATGGAAGTTAGTTTGACTTAGTTCTTCCTCTTCTTCATCATGAAGAAAAAGCTAGATGCAAAAAATAAATAAAAAATATATGTAAGAATCAGCTAAATTTTAAGTTACTATGATATGGTGATTGTGTCCTGCCAGAAGTTACCTACCAGGTAAGTATGTTGTTGTATATTTATATAAACTAAGAATTAATATTAAGTAGAAATTAAGATTTGTACAGCGCCCTTGAGGTGATTTTTCACAAAAACGGCGCTATACAAATTATCCAAATATTATTATTATTATTATGGTAATACGATAACACCAGAGAGAAAGATACCCTCAGTATCGTCCTGGTGAACGACCACCACTTCTATTCTTAATATCACTTAAAATAGCTTTAGCTTAGCTTGTTAAAAACAGGTTTTGTGTTCACGTTCATCCCTAACCTCTTATTTTTCTACTTTTTTCCCTTTCCCACTTTCTTTAACCTCAAATGAGTTGCCACAACCTTATTGGCTCCGGGTATTTAATAGTCTTATGCGGTGTAACAAAAGACAAATTACCACATCGACTTGCTACGGTCGGATGATTTGTAAATTTCAACCCTTTACATATTGGTGCATACATAAAGTAAATGTATGTTTCCGGATTCTGCAATAAATCTGGCAAAATATAAAAAATCATTATTCAATCCAACGACTGCAAAGAGAAGACTGACTACCTTTGCCGGATTCCGGGAATATTGGCACAACTCACTGTTTGCAGTGGTTCAAAAACACAAAAACATACTAAGTAAATTCGTGAGATTTATGCAGAAAATATTTTTGATCAAATTTGATCATTGTTAAAATTATAACATTTATATTTCAAAACTTACAATAAATAACTTAACGAAAAAGAATAATCGATTACATATTGAATGAAGATTATTTTTATTTTCTTTCTTTTTGTATTTTCTATATTGATTACTGTTAATATTTTTTCAATTATCAATATAACAATGAAGCGTATAGCTTTAATAAATTAAAATAATCTATTTTGTTTTGGTTTGATGCAATCCATGTATGAATAAGATACAATTATCGTGGTTGAATTAAAAAAAGAGGCTATACAATGCAATGAAAAGGTTTAGTTACTCATAAAAAATGTTTCCGAATCTAAATTTATTAAGTATTTAACATAAAGATTACGTAATCGTTATTTATAAATATATTTGAATGCTCTGACTCTCGTTTGATTCTGAAGACTTTTGTGACCCTTCAGCCATCTAAAATATATTTACTATTTGGGATAAGGCATGAATCTAACGACACGAATTTCGGACTATTTTAGTTTTTGTCGCTTCAGGTAACTCAGTAAGAGAATTGAGTTACCCGAGTCAATTTTATTTTGAAAATCCAACCAGTTGAATGATGTGAATTATGAATTTTATTGTAAAACAAAAAAAAACTTTAAAGTACTCTGGTGTAAGCATCTCGAATTGGCGCTTCAGCCCTTTTACCTTTCCGGCGACGATGTATCGATTAGGATTTACCCATTGACCAGAACCAATATTTCCACCGCTGAATACAGACTACAAAAGTTTAAATGAATAAGTTCCGATTTATAACCTGGCACTGCATTTTACAAAATATGTGAAAGATCAAATCATTATTTTTATTAATGAATGAATAAATAAAACAAAACGAAGGCAGTTAAACGTGCCTTCAATAAGCCACGGTGTCCCGGCAAGCGGACTGAATTTAAATTGCGTGTCTAAAAAATAACAAAACAATAGTTTCAACCCGGCAAGACTCCGGATGGTACAGATTCTTAAATTACGTTATGTAAATTGCAATACACGCGGATTTAGACTTTTCTGGGCTTTCCGCCTTCGTTTGCGCTGCTAAAGCCTTTCCGCTTCCCATGCATTCTGTTCGATGCGCGACACGACGCTCGACGACTCACCAGGGGAAGGAAATTCTTCTAGTAAGATACCAATTATATCTTGATAGTGTGTGGCAAAGAATGCAAATGTTGGGAATGGTATAAGAATTTCACGAAAAAAAAATCTTCGTAATTGCTCTGATCAGTTAATTCATACAAAAAATGATAAAGCAGAAAATACAGATGCACAGCTTTTTCTGTTTGAAATCAAAGAAATAATTTGAAATGAATATATTTTTTAATTATCGAAACTTTATTAACCGATTTATATTATATTTTAAACTAGATAACCTCTTAAATAAAATAAAAATTAAATAAAAAATACATCCAATTTCCTTTATCAGTAAAAAAAACAACACAAGACAACACATATTTTTCAAGTGTTTATTAAACTTTTGACTAAGGTAGCTAGTAACTACTAGGTTATAAGAAACCACTAACTGCGTGTCGATGTTTTTTTTTTCAAATTCATTGATATTCACTCTTCAGAGGAGGCCGTGAGGCTTTCTATTCCCCTTATGTCATATTTGCGGATACTGCACGGTGGGTCTTCTTAAGGAAATAATTAAGTGAACCTGGTACTTTAAGATACCTATTTTATTGGAGGGAGAAAACAGAGAAGCAGATCATTTTACAGTCGAGCTATTGAACACATGAACGAGTCTTAAAAATGACCCGTACTCAAATGGTAAATGTCAATAGTGTGCAAATGTCAGACACGTGGATCTGATAGTGGTGCCGATGGGATCAATGATGCCAGACCTTCTAAGCATTTTCCAGTGAATATCGGTAGAATTTTAGCATTTTCACCTCACTTCTATAATCTAAAGAATGCAATCCATTTATTAAGATAGAGGAATCTATCAACCTTACTTTTCGTCAACCAGTTACAGTAATAATAATAATAACATTGCATTTTTATAGAGCAGTTCTGTGATATTTCACCTCAAGTACGCAAGCTTCTTAAACAATAAAATATGGCGCTGAAACGGGAACTCCCTGTGATTACTTTATGTGTTTGTGAATAACTATCTTTAAAACTAGAATTTGGTTAAAGACTAATGAAAAAAATTAGTCGCCAATTTTTTTTGTTTTCAAAATATTTTACATCAATTAGAGCAATCCTGTGTCAGGAAAGTGAAAATATAAACGTAAAACACATTTTCGTCCAAAAACACGAGAAGATTTAAAAAAAGGAAGCCTTTGTCTAAAACTTCAATTTATCTAACCGACACCTTATTTTTAAATTTGAACACCAAATTGATTAATGCTCGTATTATATGCAAAAATAATAATTTCCGTTTTAATAACGTGTAATAAATAAAATTATAATTTAAAAAAATTATTTGCATGCATCAATGATAAAACAAAATTCTAAATTATTTGTTTGGCATGTCCGGACAAAGCTTTCGGGTAGTATTTTCATAAAACTGATAATCGAATATTCATTAGCGATTGTATTATAATAGTCGATGCAATGTTATTTCAGAATATCGACCATGTCAATTATGCATAACATTAAGGACGATGGAGTTATTACCCCCTCTGCCCATCGCAAATCATCTGTAATTTGAATTTTATCTCCCTCAAAAGTTATATTAAGTATATGATATTCTGCCACATCACGCCAACTAGGCTAAGCTTTGCTGACTAGACATTATTCAGACTAAGTGAATTGGTGTATAAATTCTCGATCTAAGATCCGATGGACACTAAGGGTAACAGCATAAAAATAAATAAGTCCAATTGCGTCCGCAAGTCACATATGATTATTACAGCAACAACACATCTTCTAGTCTATTATGAAATGAATGATCAGATCGTAAATTTTAACCATGTAGCTTTACTTTTTTAAACAAATATTTCATTTTAAATACAGCATTTTTTCCACCAAAGTTAATTTATTAAAATTGAAATAAAATATTAATATTTTTCAATAGAAGTATAAGATCGTTTAAAAAGACTCCGCTTTCAATGAGGTTTTGATAGCTTAATTGTTAGAATATTACATCCGGATAGATTAGAGGTTTCGAGTTCGAGTCTCGGTCATGACCATTGTTCTTTTTAGTGTCTGTTTTTTTATCGTTTTATATTTGTTTTTTAGATTATTAATGTTGAAAAAGTTAATTAAATTTTTAAATAAATTCTTTTCTTTCAATATTGTTAAATTTGACCTACCAAAACTGATTTCAAAACAGAAGGCATGTAGTTACTAAAATGAATGCATTAATTTTTTAAAACAAAAATTGGTATTTTCTAATACTTTTACAAAAAAATTATTTTCATAAAATAGTTTACCAAGTAACAATAAACAGAACACGATTTTTTTTCTTTGGCTTTCAATATTGTTAAATTTTACCTACCAAAACTGATTTCAAAACAGAAGGCATGTAATTAGTAATTTGAATGCATTAATTTTTTATAACAAAAATTGGTATTTTCTAATACTTTTAATACATTTTAAAATTCAGATTGTTTGGTAAATCTAATAAAAACCCTTTTCAATCCGTAATATTTACGTAACATTACGTATGTAACATCTCATCTTCGATTCAGATAATAATAAAATTGTAGAGAGCTATTTGTATTTTCAGTTTGGTTCGTCTATTTGTTTCGTTGATGTAAGTTTTTGACATTTCAGACGAAAAGTAACTATAAATATGATACTTTATTTTGGAACGAATTAACGCCGTCGACGATCTGTGGCTATGGATGCGTAAATTGCGCCAAACCCGAGCAAACAATAACCGTATATTCTTCGAAAGCATTTTCTCGGTAAAAGCGGAATTCCTTTAAAATTATATAAAATTCCAGCGCGCGTTAACCTGTTTCTTAACTTTCACAAAAGGATTTTGCTTCTCGCGTTTGAGTTGCTTTTCAAATTTAAAGCACTCATAAACTAGCAAACATTTTATCGTTCCGCGGAGATAAATGTCAAGATTTGTACAAACACCGTGTATCCATTTCTTTAATCGCAATCTGCGCTATTTTGTTTCATTTCGTTTTGCTTTCTTTGCCATCTAGTACCATCTAGCGATCGTTGGAGTAGACTAGAATATCCAAGGATGAGAATCGAGAAAACAGAAGACGGTGTATAATATTACATACGAGGTATAAGTTTGAGGGATTATATTTGCCATACACTTTCTGTAGCAATATTGTGAGTGGTGTTTATTTCTCATAATCCCAAGGTGATTTATGATCTGCGACAGTTTGACTCCGTTTTGTGTAAATACTAAGATTTTAAAGAAAACATAATACGAATTGTTGATTCTGAAACAAAATTAAACATTAAGGGGAAATTTTATACCCATTTGAATAATTTCCAGCCTTAACCAAATAATAAGTTTATGTAAATTACAAAAAAAAATTTTTCGAAGGATGAAGCGGGGGGAAGTTAAAGGATTTACTTTACCTACACAAATTTAAAATAATTGGAAAGTAAAAATATTCATTTTGTTGAAACCAGTTCAATACATTTTTTTTTAAATTATAAAGGTGTTTGTAAAGTTTTATGTGTTTTTGATTTGGAAACAAATTTACGGCAATCTTTAATAGGTTGAATACTTTTTTTATAAGTATAAATTTATTTACTTTTTCATTTATTACAGTAAAGTTCCGAAAAAAATGCTACAATAGCAATTTGTCAACAGGTTAAATAAATAAACAATATAAATAATCATATTTTTACAAAGGTACATATTTATTACGTTTTAATTTCAATCACATACTTCATGACTCATTTAATAGATGTAAAGAAAAACAACAAAAAATAAATAGAATAAAAAAGAGGAAGATATTTATTTTTTTTTACAAAACGAAAGAATCCTTTTCACATAACCTTTCCAATAGATTTAAAACCACACGGATAATACGGACCATAAAAAAGCTTCTTTTATTTTAAACAATCTTTTTTTAAAAAATTAAGGATAGGTTTTTTATATTACCCCAAAAGAATAATAAGTATAACTTTCTAAAAATAAATAAATAAATAATAAAAAATGCAATGAAGTTTGTTTAAAAAAATATATATTACTATGGAAAATCTTTTTCACGTAATGGAACCTATTTTGTGTTGAGGTGTGTTTATTTTAACTTTCTGAAAATTGATTATTATGCACAGTATCATTAGATTTTCTGTAAGCCCACACTCAAAATTTAAATATAATGGATAAATTCTGTATTTGTAGAAAAATTCTAAAATTATTTTATTAAATAATCTCTAAACGGGTTTTAGATTTGTGGAATTTCGATTAATTATTGTTTCAAGAACCTTTTATCAAATGCCATCGATTAATAATTATACAGCTCTAGACTAGTTCTGCATTTGAATGGTCGATTACTGAATATTAATTACGCTTTCCAAATTATTCCGCTGAATAATTTCAATATTAAATACGTGCCTGGCGGGTTGGTGAAGAAAGGGGTGGGAAGGGGGCGAAGGCGGGGAAGGCCGCCCCTCCTGAGCAATGTAGTTCGTCGATTTCTCGGACGTTGATGAAAGGGCAGATGCTTTCCGCGCCAACTATTGAGATATCAACAAACACACTTAGGGGAAGGAAATTGATCTTCGCAACATGTCGATACTTCTTTGATATTTTTTAAGAACAAAACCAATTCAAACTCAAATTAATTGCGTGTCAAAAATTGTATTGTATCAAACCAAACGAAAAACATAAATCTATTCTTCAAGATGAAAAAAACAAATACAAGAACGTTAAATAAAAACATCAATATTTTCTCCGTTTTCTTTTTGCAGTACCTACGTAAAGTTCCACGACAATCTTATAAATAAATGAGCCCTGGCGTCATGAAATTTATTATATCTATTTTTAGTTCACTGCGTTATACCATCCACAAGCTATGGAGGTTTTTGTGTTAATAAATTATATATCTATACCGAAAAATCTAACTAGATTAATATCTTAAGCTCATTATATCGGTGAGCTCTGGGGTCATTAAACTAGCTCATCGTTTTCAATCTGGATCAACAAACTATTTTTTTTATATCACAACGTCATTCTATTCATGAGCTAAGGAGCTTTTAAATATCCATTTAACATTTTTTAAGCGGCAAGACGCGATATTATTTATCCCTCACTTTTATTTTTTTGTAATTATTTTTTTTTATTTCTAAACTTAAAATCTCATCAAAATTCTATACGAAGCCGGGTGGTGCAAATAGATCATGATAAAAAATGATTATTAAAAAACCATTTCCCGTTTTTGATCTTTTCTGAGGTCCGCGCGTGATCATTTATATTATTCGATATGAACAATGGAAGAATGGAACTAGTCGATCTGTGGAACGTCGGATTCCACAAGGGTGTGTTTGGGTGCGGGATTCCTTCCCTTGAAGGATGAGCCGGCTAGCTTGATTTATCACCAGTCCTCTTTGTGGAACATTATTATCATCCCCTAACAAATGACCGCTCTTTCGTATGGCGAGGCCGGTCATTTCGTAATTGCGTTCCAAGGGGTAGTATAATTGATTGGGCGATATATTTTTATAAATTCCGATCAAAAAAAACACACAAAAAATCTTCCCGTCAAGTCACTGAAAAAATATTTCATAGAAGTTTGATCTATGTTGTTTTGAAAAAAAAACTGATGTGGCCAATTTGCACAAAACTTTTCGACTCATAGGCCTCAGACAGGTTAGTGAATGTAAAAGCAGCTAATAGCTTTATGACCTTTCGTAGGTTGAGCCTTATGGATTATTATTTGAGGATATTTTTTGCTTACTTGGGGCATAGATTACGGCTCCGTGGTCGAGTGGTAAGACGCTCGACTACGAAACCAAGAGTCGCCGGTTCAAGCCCGGCGTGCGCAAATAACTTTTATTTCATAATATGTGTCATAACACATTCAAATCATGTAAAATAATATACAGTATATTGGCGGCACGTTTCAGAGTGGTAGATACTCGTATCGCCCTGATGAAAGACCACCATTCAGAATCGAAACGTTGCTTGAAATAGTTTTAGCCGTATTTAGTGGCCAGATCTGATAAGCCAGATAATTCACAACGTTCCTCTTCCTCATCTCCTTCTTCCCCACACTACTTTCAACCTACAACATACCCCAATTGGGGATGGCATAGTCCCACTGGCTCCAGACGGTTGGGAGCAGTTGGGACTCTTGTGCGGTATTCACTTTTTTTTAAATACGGACACGCCTACAATACACTTCTACCGGCTTATCTCATCAGTGTTGATGGCTGACAACACTGCATAAATAAATTCGTATAAATTAAAAAAGAAAACAACACGATCGCTTGAATTGATGGAAATTTATCAAACATGTTTGGTCGTTTTATTGAATAAAACTCGTCAATATTTGTACCCATATTAATTAACATAAAATTTTTAATTAATACGGAATTCATTGATACAATCATAAAAAATGTGAATTTATTTATTCGTGTTTGCCAATATCAAAAAGTATTAATGCGTGGGAAGGCGTACATTTAGCGAGATTCAAAAATGAACTGATTGGAGTATATTCAACAAGGTTTGAATCCGATCACTTTGTGTAACAATAAAAATTCATTTAAAAGGCGGAAATTAACAGTTTTTTATATAATTGGGACAAACAGAAATAATTAATTAATAAAAATTTAGTATTTTATTTTAATTTTTATTTTATTATCAAACATAATACATAGTAGTTTTATATCAATATATATATATTTTTAAATGTAAACATTTCATTATAAATTATAAATCACCCTCATAAAAAAGCAATGCTTGTGTGTATGAGGGGGTGTTATTTATTTAGTTACTAATAATTTGCTGTAATGATTTTTCTAAGATATTTTTTTAAGTTTTCAGTGTAGTTTTTTAATTGTGTTTTGAATTCTTTAAGATCATCATTAATTAATCTTATTTTTTCTGGTAAACTATTAAAGAATTTCATTCCTAGATATTTATAACTTTGCTGGCCTATTGTTTTTTTACATATCGGGATTGGTAATGTGCATTTTTGTCCAAGATATTTTGTATTATTGAATGGTTCGGTTTTATTTAAAATGTCTTCTTTATATATTTGTAATGTGGCGTGGTACAAATAAAGGGTGTTTAATTTTCTGATTTTTAATTCTTTAAATAAAACTTCTGAAGGACATAAAAAATTTTTTTTTAGGATTATTTTAATTATTAATTTTTGGGCGATGTAAAGGGTGAATATAATTAATAAACATAAATTTTATGCTAAATGTTATTGCCGCGACCAGGATTCGAAATCTGACCATTCGCTACTCAGGCGTCAGCTCTCAACTCTAACTGCTGAGCTATCGCATCTACCATCAGACCTTTTATACGGCACCTCAAAAATTGTCTTGAATGTTTAACTTAGGGCGTTCCATGTGGAGTAAATTAAAATCGATGTAAATTATAAAAGTTCTATGCAATGAAATACCCACTGTGCTTCTCCAAAACATACGGCATTTTATAAATAATAAATATGATTCAAGTATTGTATTCTTGCTATGCACGCCGTCCAAAAACTCCTAGTACAAGCGGGAAACTTGTGAATCTACATAACATTTAAGTGGATTTTGTAGTATAATTTAAATTAGACTAACAAAATCAAACTAAACGAAAAATACAAAGTGTGCAGTTATATATACATACAGAGGGAGAACACAATTTAAAATAAAATAAGAGAACAGTGACAAAACAGTAGAATAACATTTAAATTATAATAAAGAAACAAAGAGAAAGAGACAGATAATATGAAATGAAGGAGGCAAAACGTCATCTGAGAAGGTGATGTTTTGTTTAGTTTAATTTTGTACCCTGATAATGCTTAGCGAAACCAGTCAGTCATAAAAAATAAAATTTAATCTTTGGTCTTATACAAAGTTATTATTTATTTTCATTAAATATGTCAAACCACAAAGGGAATGCTTTCTACGATTTTTTATTTACACTTTCGTTTTCGAATAAATCAAGTCCCAAGTTGCAATTTTTTTAATCAAATTTAAAATATTCTATCGCCACATGGTTAATATTAGTTTATTGTGGAAACTTAGACCCAGATCCAATAGTTTTTTAACTCTAAAATTGACGAAAAATAAGGAAAAAAGTGAAAAAAATATTAAAAAGTTAACTGCTCAAATTGAAAAAGCATGGATTATTTGAATTGTGTGCTTTAAACTATCACGTTTTTTTGCTTCACCGTGAGCTTTAAGATACCTAGTGATAATATAAAGCGTATATTGTTGTATACGTCAGTTTTCGATGCTAAAATGTTGATGTAATTTTGTTAGACAATATGATCAATTGAATAAAAGGTATTTTGATTCACTTTTCGATTAGACGTTTGCTGGTTTTTACAAATGAACTTCTGTTTCTTCTCACATCTTTTTAAAACAGCTCAGTAGTGACGTCATGAACGCTAGAAATGTGAGGAATGCAAACTGACACAGTTGAATGCTTCGCCCTCATCATCCTTTTGGTCCGTTAACGGACTGAATTCCGAATGGGTTTATGTACATTATTATGCTTGGCCGAAATTACAAATATTGGCCCTCTGTGAATGCCCGGCCAGTGAATGAACGGCTTATTCCAGTCTGGTAGAGAAGAAGATGTAAAATAAGGAATGTTCAAGTAGTTTGATACATTCTGAACATGCGAGCAGTCGCACCAATGTACGGGCACAAAGCCGCCGTCTTGTGGAGGCTGACACGAGGTAGTGTATTGTCCCGCTACCGAGAACTACGTGGTGATGTCTCTTTCTGCTACATGCGTCAGTTATGAGAAAGAAGAACACATCTGTTTAAACGGATCTATCGGTGTGGTACACACGAGGTACCGTATTGTCCTCCCACTGAGAGTTCCGTTGAAACATCCCTTTCTGTTGCATACGTCGTTTCTAAGAAAGAGGGAGTCAGCGGTATGCTTAAGTACATAATTGTAAATCAAACATGTTATTTTATTTCTCCGTATCCCATGAGATGGGGATTATTTTAAGGATCCATCAAACATAACTTTCAGGTTCTATTCATCCAGACTAGCTGTCTCAAAATATTTAGAATTAAATAATTAAAAAAATAGCTATGTATAAGACCAAGAATTTTATTTTATTTTTTATGACCGACCAGTTTTGCTTTGCCTAAGCATCATCAGGGTACAAAATTTAATTTAATTTAATTTCAGTTTTTTTGAACCCTAAGCCTCATCACTTAGGCTAAGCGAAACCGCTTGGTTATAAAAAATAAAACAATATTCGTGGTCATTTACAAAATTATTCTTTGATTTCTTTAAATATGTCAACCCACAAAGTGATTGCTTTCTAAGAAAATATATTTAGAATAAACCTAACATAATTTATAGCATAACTTATAATATAACTCAAGATCAAAAGAGCAAACCGTTACTATATATGGTGCAGCTGAAGAAATTATGATATAAAATTGATAATTTTTCATAAATTAATCACTTTGCAAAGTGGTGACTTTTGTGCATAAGATCAAAGATAATAAAAACATAATTTCTTTTTTCTTGCTGAAGATTTTAAGCATTCCGGTGCGGCGCTCCAAATACCTGAAATATGCCTTGAGCCGCCATAGCTACATAGGCCGTGATTAAACCTGTATATGATTGTTTTGCAGGAAAATGCTTTGGTTTTGCATTTTTTCTCATTCGTGTAATAACACAAATAATATATAACATTTAAATATAATTTTCTCCTGTAAAATACTTTTATGTTAAGATTTCAATAGAATTACTTATCATATTTTTTTATAAGACGTATCAATTGGAACCAAAGAACAGATGCGTCTTGTTTGTATTTTTATGTATCGACAGTTTATTAGACCAAAAAGGTTGTGCACACATGTGTATTTATATTAACACCTAACAAAGGTTTAAGTGAGACTTACAGTAGGACTTACGTAGGTTTTATGCTTTTTGGTCAAAATGTCTCACAAATACACAAGCACTATCAAATTCTTGTAAAATGAATTATAACTGTTGTTGTTGTATTTTTTTTATATATCAATGGGGTTTATATATAAGCTTACACTGTAGTATGAACATAAATATTTTTCCTTCTAATAATAACTTTTAGTCGAACAATACTCCTGCCTCATATTTTTCCCTACAATAAGCAAACTAAATAATCCCAAAGCTCCGCCAAAGAAAGCTTCATCTCATTCACACAATAAAATTATATTTTATGGACAGGAACTCAGGAAACGCTTTATTTATTTATCGGCCCAGTCGGCGAAATAAGGCAAGGATAACAGGCCTTTTGTAAACACAAATATATGAGGGATATCAAAAGCTAAAATATGCGACACTCCCGTTTTTCCACTCGGGGTCAAAGGAAAAAGCAAAGCGAACCTTGTTTTTGATTATTTATTTCGTCACAAACATGCCGGACGAATAAATATGTAGATGTGATAAATAATGCCTTTTATTTTGAATTTTTTTAAGAGAAACCTTTTATCTGGTTCTCCGGAAAGATTTATGAAATTTGAAAAATATTATTATATTCTCCACGTAAACGTTACGTAAGCCTACTTCAACAATTTATTAAATTGTTTCCACCCACGAATAAATAAATACGTTACTTTACTACATATTTGTCAAATTTTGATAAAAATAAGACAACGGAAACATATTATAATAATATTAACATTCTATTGACAAATACGGGTATATTACATTTTTAGAATTTAATGGAAATAACATAAACACACAAAATAAATGGTAAAATCTTAGATTTTTCATCGGCAGAGGTAAACAGAAAGGATTATATAACTAAAAACAACTCTTTGCTTCAAACACATGCAAACATATTACTTACGCAAGAATATGATTTTATTGATTTTGCCACATCTTCCTGGAATATCTCCGACAGAAAGCACAGGTATATATCATATTTAGCCATAGCTTTTAAATTTTGTATGGCGCCTTTGAGGTGAAATTTTACAAAAATGGCGCTTTGTAAATGAGCTAAGTGTTATTATTATTATATCTCTACATTCTTATCCATATTATCTTGAAGCTACTTCGTTCTTTTAATGCAAGTGTTAAAACTTTATGACACCTTTCACTAATCTCTGCGACTAGGGCATTTGCCAAGAGTAAACAAATGTCAAGAATGAGTATACACCTATAAAACTCACCTTCATATAGTACCTACCATCAGCGTGATTTTGACAAATTATTATTTTTTTTTTTATATAGTTAATACCGCACAAGAGTCCAAACTGCTCCCAACCGTCTAGAGCCAGTGAGACTATGGCATTCCCAATCGGGGTATGTTCTAAGGCTGAAGGTATTGGGGAAGAAAGGGAGATGCGAAAGAGGAAGGTCGGGAAGTATCTGGCTATTCAGATCTAGTCACCAAACACGGCTAAAGCCATTTCAAGCAACGTTTCGATTCTGAATGGGGGTCTTTCAGCAGGGCGATACTTTAAGTATCTACCACTCTGAAACGTGTTGCAAATATACTATATACAGTTTTATATTAATTAAATATGGTATGGCACATATTAATCCGGTGCAAAGTCGGGAAACTCGCCAAACGCGCGCCCAACTTTTATACACGGTTGATATTCAATACATGGAACGCTATGGGACGATTCGCCAGCCTCTGTGTGTCCTCCCTCCTTCAACGTGGGTTTCTTCAAGACCCAAGTTCACTCCTTCCTTTCCTCAAAAATACCCTCCATACAGCATCCCCAAAGATGACATAGGCCTTGGGGGAAATTATTTCCCTCAAGGCCTCCTGTGTGGAGTTATTGTAAAAAAAAAAAACAAATATAATTCATTTTGCGCACGCCGGCTTTAACCCGCGACCTCTGGATTCGTAGTCGAGCGTCTTACCACTCAACTACGGTAAGCGTCATACTCGTGAAATCTTACATTTTTTAAATATTTTTTGACTGCACCTACCTGTAAATAAACGATCAATGTTTTTTTTGCAATTTAATTATACATGTACGCTACAACATGAACGAATGCAAAGTAATTTCTTATATTTCGAATTATACTCCCATTTTTGCGGAACCCCTCTCACAGATTTATCTGTAGGGTAGTATATCCTCTTAACCGTATATTACTCACCATTTTGTTTCTATAAGAGCCAGACTCGATATTTACAATGCCACGTGCTTTTTGAAAAAAAAGTTATCTCTTATAAATTATTACGCATGAACCCTTTTCTCTAAAACACTGAATATCGATTTGAATAAAATATCCTTCCTCCCGGTGGTGGTGCAATTACCATAAACACATTCATTATTGGCTGTAAACCAGCAGAGTAAAGTTATTTCACTACAGCCTTCGGCGGTCAACAGTGTTACTCGTTACCAACTACTGGAGGTTAAACTTCATACAACATTCAGCAAAGTCCTTAAATTGTTTTCAATACTCTCTCACTACAGTCCAAACAATAAATTAACTATTTGCGTTGTGTAAACCAAAACATTAATAATTTAAAGTTAATTATTATACTAAAGTATTTTCGCCTTTTTAGTTTAAACAACCATTGTGATGAGGTTTTAAATATTCGAAAATGAGTTTGACTAAAATTTAATCTTTAAGAAAAATAAAATCGCCTTTCAAAACATTTTTCATCATTATGTTTCATCTGCATTTTTTTTTATATTTCAAAGGGTAGTGCTTTCTTCGACAGCTTGAAAATAAGAGGTTCTTAAGGTTGGCTATTATATTAAAATACCATTAAGCGTTTTAGGATTTTTTAACTTTGATAAAAAAGTACTTTTGTAACACCTTTTTTTAAAGTAAGGAAGCGATGTTTTTTTAGTATTTGAAATGATATAATAACTTAGTATAAGACCACATATTTGATTTTTATTTTTATGACCGACTGATTTCGTTTAGCCTAAGCATCATGAGAGTATAAAATAAAACTAAACAAAAATACACAGTGTGTGGTTATATATACTCTTACATACAGAGGGAGAACACAATATAAAATAAGAGAACAGTAAGAAAACAAAAGAATAACATTAAAATTATAACAAAGCAACAGAGAGAAAGATACAGATAATACGAAATAAAAGAGGCAAAAGGTCAACTGAAAACGTGGTAAAAGAATAATGAGAAATTTTTAGAGTTTACGGAAGATATACCTAATATTGGACTGCTGAACAAATTTAACTGATTATTAAGAATATGAAAATTAATTTTATGGCTTTCATTATTTTATCAACTCACTACTTGTCTCGTAACACATAAATTCTCGCTGGTAAATATATTTACGTATTATTATTTTACGATAATATTTTGTACTGTGAGTGAGTTTATTGACGAGATTAATTGGAAAGTCGCTGTAACAGCCGCCTAATTAATATATAATATGTATTCATAATTCTTCATGTTCTAGATAGACTGGCAACGTCATCGGCTATCGGAAGGTAGAAGGAATCAAAAAGCGCACCAGACACTAAGTTCAGAGAGCCTACCTTCGGAGTCTCGGGCCCTAAAGCTTGAAATGTACTCGTACATGATCTGAAAATGATAAAAGACTCGACGGAGTTCAGAGAAAAAACTAAAAACTGATCTTATTTGTAAAATCGTATCCATAAATAACAGAATTATTCGTGAATATCAATAAATACTGTCGCCGGAAAGGCAAAAGGACTGAAACGCCATTTTGGAAAGTTTACACCAGATTACCTTCAAGTTTTTTTGTTTGTTTTACGTCTTCAGTACCTGGTTGGATTTTGAAAAAAAAAGTTACTCAGTAAGAGCATTTGTTACTCGAGTAACCAAATGCTCTCACTGAGTTACTTGAGGCGACAAAACGTCCCAAGCTTGTGTCGTTTGAGTTAAGCCTTCTCCCAAATGTAAAAATAGATGGCTGAAGGGCTACAAAAGTCTTCAGAATCAAACGAGAGTCAGAGCATTCGACTCAGGCATATTTAACTCCATTTTGATCAAAGTGTCGCTCAAGCTCTTTTGCCTTTCCAGCGACGATATGGTAATTCTAGCTGTAGTTTTACGTACTTTGATAATTTAATTATAATATTAAGCACAGGTATTAAGCTTTTCTAAGCGCTCTTGAGGTGATATTTTATAAAAATGGCGCTTTATAAATTAGCCAAGTATCACTCTTATTATTGGTGTATAATAATTGTCCGCTGTTTTCTGTCCACTGCTGGGTGACTACCTTCCGATTTTATTTCAACCCGCATCATGCGTGGTAGATTAAATGTGAAAAAAATAAATCGGTAAGTAGCTCTATTTCATGAAGGTAAACTTTTCACTTTTTTTATTTTATTACGTAGCTCCATAAGGGACTGACCCTTTCGCTTTACCTAGTTTCGTTGATAGTAGTCCAGCCCCATTAATAACGTTCATTAGGATGTTATTGTCTACCATTGAGCATTTGGCGATGTTTCCTGGTTCTACAACGTATCCAGATGTAGATATCTATAACAGGTATCCAGTAGCGTGCACAGAGTGTTTGGATGGATTTTTTTGAGTTTCAGAGATTGTTCTTGCATCTGTTTCGTAAAAGCACTGCCTAGACACTAACAAAAATATTAAAACAAACGAACCACTTGAACGCGCACACAGCTCACAGCATACATATTTTGTATAGTGTGGTGAACATCGAATAATCTATCCTGACGTGGGCGGCGTTTAAACAAATCCATTTACGGCTTTTGACACGTTATAGTAGGACGGTGTGTAGATTTATTTTTTTGCAATAATTTCATATTATTCAGTCTAATATAATTCATATTTTTATGTGAGTACGGCAGAGTAGGTAGTGCTTATGTGCCAATACGGAATGCACGTCTCTGCAGGTATCTGAGACACTGCCAACGACTACATGTGTTTCCTGAGGTGTATCCTATGTGTCTGTGACCCACTGATTTTACAAAACTCACTTTTAAAAATCTAAATAAAAAAAATTATACGACCTACACCATTTTTAGCCAAAACTTATTCAATATGATAGTGATATCCCGCGAACTAGGTCACAATTCCAAGATGTTGTATTTTCGGGCGATGTCTCAGTACGTCAGATCTGACCCATGTCATAAATCTGTACTTTGACTGTGGAAACATAAATTTGCACTCCAGCAGTAATATCTCCGGGTATTTATTTCTGACAGGTTGATCTCTTATTTTTCTAAATCGTAACTATTCTACCATCCCGGCTGTCGTCACGTGCGGCGATAAATCCATCAACAACTAAGTGAACGGGTTTGTATGTACAGATGATGAAATAAAACTAGAGAAAATTATTTCCAGTTACGATTAAAAGTTTTTTTTTTCATTAGAATTTGATTTAAGTTTAACCATTTTTCAACAAAAAAATGCTTTTAAATGTGTTTTTTTTTTAAATTATGTTGAAGGCAAATACTTAGTATCAACAATAATATGACTAGATAAAAATAAATATGTTAATTGTTTTAATCACGAATTGTATTTAAACAGTTCATCGGTTTCGGAATGACTTTTCCTAAAATTAAATTAAAGATATTATAATTACAAAAAAACGAAGTACCTACAGTACTTCATTAAATATAAGAGTGAGGAAAGGGTCAGTGCGCGTTTTAATCAAAACATTACGTAGACATAATTCGCTGATCTTGCAAAAATTTTTCTTTAATTAAATAGTTATCTTAAAAACCTACTTATAAAGTTACGAAACGTAAGTTTGGTGCTCACGGGTCAAGAATAAAATATAATGATAATGAAATAATAACTTTGTATGAGACCACAGATTTAATTTTATTTTTTATGACCGACCGGTTTCACTTAGCCTAAGCGTCATCAGGGTACAAAATTAAACTAAACAAATAATACAAAGTGTGTGGTTACATATACTACATACAGAGGGAGAACACAAAATAAAATAAAATAAGATAAAAGTAAGAAAACAATACAATAACATTTAAAATTATATGAAAGAAACAGAGTAAAATAGATAGATAATATGAAAAAAGAGGAAAAAAATAAATATAACTAACCAAATCGTCAAATTTTTTAAAAATATTACTACCACTAAAAATAAATATTTATTTCTAATAAGAATATGGATTATTGTATTAAGATTTCAGAAATCACCCTTTAATGTTCGTTATCATTACTATACACTAAAAAATCTTGATAACTCTTCACCAGCACAGTTATACAATCCAGTGATATACCTTGCCAAGAAATCTCAGGTCTTCGCCTTGAAAGTTCTCCGATATCTGCGGCACGGAGCGAGTCTAGTTAACCACATTAATCCCATATCCCAATCAAAACTTAATCTCATGTAACAAACAGAACGAACCAAGGAGCAGCTCGGTTCTGATGTGGGGTAACCAAGGAATAGGAAGTAAACATTTTAAATTAAAATACGAACATGAACCCCATCAACTGATGTTTAGAACATGAAGCTGGATGTGTTGAGATTCTTAGGATTCTTTCGACAGTAAAGAGTTTAAATAAAACGAGTTTAAATATTATTCGTAAACTTCAATAAATGCTCATATAATAACGATTATGAATAAATATGTTTAACGGTATTTTATTTTACGTAGAATAAGAAAATCATTTTATTAAAGTTGTTTAACTGATCAAAATATTCACAATGAATTACAATTCAGTTCGAATTACAGTTTTTTTTGAACCCACATGATTTGGTGCGATTTTAAAAAATGCACTTTACACGTTAGTTTAACAATGAAATTTTCCTATTATGACAGTCATGTGGATATTTCAAAGATCCAGAGATCACGACGAAAACAATGAACTTAATACGATTTCACTAACTTATGCAAATCGCATTGCTGCAAGGCTCACTGTTCAAGAGTTTTTTGCTGCTTCGGCTTAAAAATTTTGTTATTTATACTCGTAGGTATGTAGAGCGGATGAACAAAAAGAAAGGAGTGTAAAGAAAAATGTGACGCGAAAGTGAATGGTGGAAGAAGTTGGGGACGCCCAAAGAAGACGTGAATCAAATTCTGGGATATTGAGTCAGGGTCATGTCAAGAGTCAGAATAACAGAAAAGTATGCATGAGACAATGTATGAATGTAAATGAAGCAGGGGGTGTGTGTTAAGACAGCGTTGTATGGCGATCCATTTTCTTTTCCATATCTCTGCGAGGAAACAGCGTGATGATTATTTAGTAGTTACTCGTAGGTACAACCTACTTTTGTTTTATAAAATTTTATATTTCTTAGAAATCGTTATTTTTTTACTTATTAAACTTTAACCTTAATTAAGCTTAATTTGTGTATAACATAACATGTTTTATAACTTAGCTTGCTTTAACTTTGAGAGTTTCTTCTGCGTCAGACACGGATATTTTCTTTATAGTTAGAAAATATAAAATGTTTTATTTTATGTTTAGAAAGTTTTGATGCGGAATGGGAACACATGCAGACCACCAAGATACGGGTTTATGCCTATTTTGGGAAGTCGTAATATTCGATATATTTTTTTATCTGTAAATTTAATATTTTTGTAAAAAAATAAATGAAATAAATAAATGAGATAGATAATAGGTACTAGATTCTAGAAAAACTTTAAACATTAACATTTCCATTCTTCGAAAACAGTCTCAACGACATGGCCCTCTCCAATATTTTGGGAATCAATGAGATGAACTTTTCTCTTGCATAAACCTCAGTTTAATTAATAATAGCCTCTTATTAACCTCAGTTTATTATTATTTATTTATGTAATTGCATATGCTTTTATATTATTATTCATTATATTATATTACAAATCATTTTATGTTATTTTTTTTACTTTTATTATTTTTTATTTTATTTCATTTTATGTTATCTCTTTCATTGTTCTCATTTAACTCATATGTATTATTTTTATATGGCAAACAGAGTATTGCATCCACCTCTCTGTTCCGCTGAAACAAAATGTTATCATTATTTATTTATTAATAAAAAATATTTTTTTTACAAAAACTAAGAGTTTTCGATAATGATAATATTACAACTGCGTCGTTTTATTAGCATAAATACCGCACAAGAGTCCCAACTGCTCCCAACCTTCTGAAGGCAGTGGTACTATGGCATCTCTAATTGGGATATTTTGTGAGGCTGAAGGAAGTGGAAAGGGTTGTAAGATGGGTAAGAGGAAGGTTAAGAAGTACCTGGCTATTCAAATCTGGTCATCAAACACGACTCAAATCATCAAACGCAACGTTTCGATTTTGAATGATAGTCTGTCACCAGGGTGATACCTAAAGTATCTACCACTCTGTTTAGTAAAAACATCACCCTAAAGAGATGTTTTTGAATGTTATGTTTTTTGACACTTTATGATTATAGTAATTGTTTTGATAAAGAATAAAGTTTGCTATTCTTTGCTACCCTGAATTTTGCTTATAGAATTTGGATACATAATAACGGTAATTCAGTCAAAATAATAATCTTTAAATGCTGATGCTTATTTTTAAGTTATGTTTTTTTTCTTTCCCGAAAAGTAATTAATATTTTAACACAATCAACAAATTAATTCACATTCGCAGAAATGATGCATTAAATGTTTCCTTTATTTTGCTAAAAATAAGAAATGCAACTGCTAAGCGCATGCACAACGTTATAAATACCTATAATTCGATAGAGCAGTGTTTTATGTTATATCCTTTAGCTAATAAAAACCTAATGTGATATTTAGGTGTTAATTTTATGAAGGCACTATCATATCAATAGCGTGACGAGAATTTAAGCATCTGTTGCGTTTTTCGCTAGACGATTCTAATGGGTAAATTGTTATGGTTCGAGTAGGAACTTAACGATGTAAAGTGAATTTGTGGGATAAATCCTGATTAAAAAATACTTTTCACGACGAATACTAATTTATTTAAAAAAAAAAACAACGTTGTTTGGCTAAATAATTTATCAGATTCGTCGTGACAAAAATTAAATCATGTAACAAAAATTAAACATATCACGAGAATTTATTTTTACGAATGGGTTACTGTTTTTCCTTCTGAAATCATCAAAACTGTGTTTAAACGAGCAAATGAACTTTTTATGGCTAAAATCTTCAGAAGTAGATTAGCTAATGAAAATTAATAATGAATATGATTCCATTTCTAAAACATTTATCCACAAAATTGACGATAGTTATCGATGTTGACTACCTCGTTTTAGGTTCTCAATTGTAGTGTTCACTGATAAACTAACAATGAAAAAGATTATACTTAAAACCTGGTTACTCTAGTTAAATAGTATAATGTTAAAGAATAGCAAAGTCTTAACAAAACACACCACACTGCAGACAAAACTATCCCTGATACGTTCACACTTACGATAGTTTGACGAGATAGAGCGAGGATCATTCCACTTTAGTCGGTAGGACATAGCTTGTATGGTCTTCTTTGACGCTTTTCTAAGGTGATTAGGTGTGTCGTGCGAGCCAAGAAGAAAAGCCTTTAAACCTCGCATCGAGCACGATGCTTAAATCTCGTTTATCATGTTAGTGTGAAAATCACTATGGAAGATAATACAAATAATTTTATTGCCATATTGATTCTGAGTGTTATTTTTCCATATAAGGCTCAGAATATTAAAGATTTCATTTTCTAAATATTTAGATAAAGTGACTGAAAGGTTTAACTCTAAAGTCAGTAAAAAAAAAACTATTTCAGTTTTCGTTTGTCATTTAGCAACTGTATTTGTAAACAATATTTTATTTTATTATTGTTTTTTACGCCCAGCTGCGCTTTTTTAATAGATTATAAGTAAAAAAAAGTAATACGTGACCTAAAAGATTAACCAAAAAGTATTCAAAGCATACAGTGACATAATATGTAAAGCAATATTTCAAAAACATGTAGATAACAGTATCATGAAATAAAATATTAGCTAAAACTATATTAAAACGCAAAATACTGAACTACAGTACTTTTGCTATTATAATTTATAGGATTCAGCAAAGTGGTACTATGGATTGCGCTTCATTCCATGAATGGAGTCATTAAATATATCAATAATACTCCTAAGCCTTATACTTTGATGGTAGATTTGCCGTGCGAAAGGAAAGGGGATGAATAAAAAAAATCGCGTTTTTTTAGTACCCTTAAGTTGTCTCTTGGTAACTTTTTTGCAAGAAAAACATAGTTGAGTAAAAATATTTAATAACATGAACTTTATTGAAGAAATACGAGTAGATAAATACAATCATTCAGTACTTGAAACAATAATATTTAGAAAGGACAAAAGGTTTAGTGTATTCATTTCGTTAGACAGAAATATGAGGTTATTCTGAATTTAAATTTTTCAAAATATTAAATTGGTTAATGTGTTCTATTTATAAATATGGCAAGCCACAAAGTTAATGCTTTTTACGAATATAGAAATAAGTTAAATCGTAGAAAACTCAAAACTTGCTCCGAGGTTTGATAATTTGAATTGAGTGGAAACAGATGATCTAAATCTTAACTTCAAAACAAGTTTTATACTAAACAAATTTTTGTTTTTATTTAAAAGAGCTCTATTTTTTATTATTTGATAATCAAATTTTTAAAATTCAGTGATTGTAGACGTTTGGGTAAGTTATAAATAATGAAAATGAAATAATCATTTTGTAAAAGACAACAGATTTTATATTATTTTTTATGATGTTTCGCTTAGCATATCCATCAAGGGTACAAAATTAAACTCAACAAAAAATACAAAGTGTGCGGTTATATACATCCAGAGGGAGAACAAAATATAAAATAAGAGAACAGTGAGAAAACAATAGAACAACATATAAAATTATAAAAAAGTAACAGCGAGAAAGAGGCAAATAATATGAAAGTGGCAAAACATTAATTGAGAAGGTGATTAAATAAAAGTGAGATTTTTTTTGGAGTTTACAGGAAATATACTTAATATGGGACTACTGGAAAAATCAGTTAATTTTAGTGAAGCCAGTCGGTCATATAAATTAAAATTAAATCTGTGGTCTTTACAAAAATTATTATTTAATTTTCATTAAATAATATGTCAAACCACAAAGTAATTACTTTCTACGAAAATAAAAGTTTTAAATAGCTAATATGTTTTTTTAAAATAACTGCGAATCTTTGCATAAACACATTCTACTATCTCTGGGTGTAAACTCAAAATGTATTCGAGCTTGTATTTCTTTATTTTAGAGCTTTAATACGTGGCATAATGATTTACCATTACATGAAACATCAAACATGCGTTTCATGGGATACCCCTGGTAAAAATCGATAACCATTCACCCTAAACCAAAACTTTATATTGTTATCGAAAACCTTGACAAAATAAGAGTAACCTCGGTAAGTTTACTTACTGTCTTCGAATCAGGTGAAATCAATTGTATGTTGTGGGTATTTGAGAATGCATCCAGCATATCCGAAGGCTACATGTAAGCAGAAATGCAATCCCGACGTAATCGGAATCGCTGATTTCCCATTGTATGGCAGCAGCTAAGGAAAGCTCCACGAGTAGGCAGCAGCAAGCAGGTAGCATCTTCTCGCTCTGCTGCACTTCACTAAGACTTGGCAGGTAAGAATTTACTCAACTTCATCGTTGTTGCCACACACGTAGATAAGTTTTTTAAATACTGATTTTCCTTGTTTTATCAAAAATAATTGTACCATAATGTACTGTTGTTTTGTGTAATACGTGGTAATATGTTGTGAAAAAAACAGTTGATTTTAATAATACCAAATTTTTAACATTATTCCACATTTTTTTTTATTTAAGACCTCACTGGTTTCACACCTTATGACGGGCATCTTCAGACTGGTTATTGTATTTTTTACACTCTGATATACTCGTACCTCTCATAATATCTGCTTCAGATTCTGCCTCATTAAGGATTTTTGCATACGCAAATTGGAAAAATTTTCTTATTTCAGAATAATATGCCATTTAAAATCCACGAAATAAAACTATTCCAATATAAAGAAGATGTATTTCATAAAACGTTTCATAACAAGCATATTTTTTTATCCTTAAGATTCTTAGTTTAAATTATGAGTACCAAAATTTGCCAGTGAAGAAAAATAAAAATAAAATAAGTTGAAAAATATAAGTGGATACTATTTTTTTAATGCTTTAGGATTTACACAACACATTATTTAACAATTGTTTTTTTTTCTTCATATATCTTGAAATAAACGAACAGAGTGAGCAAAATAAATATTCAGTAACATTACGCATTTGCAGAAAACAATTAACATTTAAAAACATCAATCTCTCTTTAATCTCCTTATATTACTCAATTTTATAGTGTATGCGTCTATGTTTTACCAATAATTTAAGATATCAACGACAATTCATAAAGTTGGCAAGATTCGTTTACAAATGTTACGTGTTATTTATGAGTGTGCTTTTAAATGGGTTTTGATAGTATTACTTCAGGCTGCAAAACCACAAACAATTGTGTATAAATTTCCTCGTTAATGTACATGGAATCGATATGCAGGTGTCCTTCTACTAACAAAGGTCTCAACTGTGACATCTGTAGACGTGAGAAGTATTTTTCAAAGCGATGGATGGAGCAAAATCATTGTCGAAAATAACAAAGAATAACCGTATTATCTTTAAAAATTGACGATACGCCATACAAATAGAAAATGTTTTAAAGTGATTGATTCACAACGGCTCAATCTGTCGCACAGTAAACGTGGCGAGATTTAAAATGATCCAACGTCCGACTGACAACCCTGAATTATTTGTTGATACGACGATATACAGGGGATTCGGAAAATCACACGCCTCACTGACTCCCCGCGCGAGGTGCGGTCGTTCGGCGGCTGCTATTTGCAGATACGACTCTCCTCTTTGGAGAAATATGTTCCTTCGCCTGGCCCCGACATATCGAGGCAGTATCTGAGATTTCCACAGCCCCTGTCAGTCGCTAGCATTGCTTCTGTATCCATTATTTTCTCGGTAAGCACACTTGACGTGAAGTTAATACAACAGTCAAGAGTTAATAGAAAATAATAATTAAAAGTTCTTATTCGAAAGTTTATTACTACTGAAAAGGATTTTTTTTAAATATATACAACTAATTGCGGTCGATTCAAGGTGATATTTATAGCATTCTAAAATAATATTGATTGTTCTCAGAAAATCTATAAAATATGAAATAATATACTTTTAGACTTATAATTAGCTTGATAATTTTAAATTACTTTGTGTGAGCGTAGTTCATCACAGTTTGAAAAAGGTTTAAAGATAAGCGGTCGATGCATAGCAACTCCCTAAATTTACTATGTTTTAAAATGATTAATACAGAAATTAGCTTCTTAAAATAATCTAAATTACTTTAGCAATTGTAAACTGATGGGTACGTTATTTTTAATCCTTTTTAATACCTTTTTTATGATGAATACCGCACAAGAGTTCTAACTACTCCCAACCGTCTACATTCAGATGAATTTCGAAAATAAGGGTCTGTAAACGATAAGCTGTACTACTTAATAGAAGTTTCTAATTGTAGCTTGTGGAAAAATTATGAAATTAGGGAAAACGGGAAACGATTCACTCACCGGTGAAGTCAAAGTTGAAAGTTCTTATTAATAAACCATCACATAAATTTTATATTATGTGGAGATCAAAACAAAAAACCGAACGAACAAGTGAAAAACTAACGAGTAACACGTTTTTTCACATCAAAACTCTTCTGTTTGATTTTCGATTGTTTCGAACACGGTGTTGTTGAATACGGGAATCAAATAGCGAAATGGCGGGATAGGTAGGGACTTGACTTGAAAAAACATCAAGGTAAGAACCTAACAAATTATCTCTTTGAAATTCAACAGCGGGGTAGGGTTGAATATCGGGTGGGGTGACCACAGTGTTTTGGAGAGCAATGAGGTATTTTTTTAAAATTAGTGGTATCCGCTATCGGGGATGTCATAGTCTGTTGGGAGCAGCTGACACTCTTCACGTATTTTTTTTATTTAAAAATCAATTACATCAATAAGATCGTAGAGATTCTAATAAGAGTTAAGAAACTAAGCAAAAATGTATTCAGATTGTTTAAAGGGTATAAAGAAGAAAATAAATTTTTCATAGATTGACTTCCATGTTTTAACCTTGCCTTTGTGCATTTACACCAAATTTGGATTTTAATTGACTGAGAATTTAACTTTTTTTCCCGAATTTCATTTTAGAGTCGGTTTTATGAAATCGATAGAGCGTTATTCAAATATTTTTTCAATGAGTGTAGATACAATGTTCCCAATAAGTTTTTTTTCATTTTAAATGGTTCTTTTATAAATTCTCAAATAAACTTTGTATGGAATTAAAATCATAATATTATTATTAATTTATAATGATTAATTGCTTTTCCTTAATCGACCCTACTAATTATTTACACCACTCTTCATTGTTCAATGTCGAGATTAGTCAACATAATTTAAGGCCATGGATTGTATGGTGCAAGTATAAATGATTTTTGTCAACCGTCACGCAAACAAACTCGGTAGTATTTTCAATTTATTGAATCATGACATTGACATTAAATTATCTTCCTAATATGCACTTTGTCCCATTTTTCATTGCTTTAATCATGAATTTGTTTCTGTTTTTTGCCTTTCGTGTGATGTAACATTGTAATAAATAAATATTCTACTACGTATAGTGATTATGTACTGACACTGTTTTTGAGCAGATATTTGATTTTTCAGTGACAATCTCTCGCCCACTTCGATATCATGTTTAACCTTTATTTTGTCGGTGTAAAATTCTGCTTTTAATAAAAATTGAAAATTACATAATCAGTATTTTCCAATTTAACGTAGGAACTCAGATTTCACGTTGAAGTAAACATAAAATTTATTTAGATTCATAAAACCAGGTGAAGACTAGGTGTGTAAATACATTTGGACTACGTTATTAACTATATAAAAAGAAACTGAGGAAGACCACATTTTTTCGTTTGAGTGTTCAATATAATTTCGTCCTCCTAAAATGGGGTCTTCTTGTTCGTCTTCCTTTTTCAAAAAATTGAATTTACAAGCCGGGACATGTCTCCCATACAATGTCTTATATCTGCTATAGACGGTAGTTTTTACTTACTTCTCCTATAGTTGTATCCGGGAGAAATTGTATTATTCCTAACCCAATATACGTGAAGAGAATAATGCAAGTGGAGAAATAAATTCCTGAAATAGTTTGACCCTGGAACGGCTAGTGTGGGAATTTTCTACAGCGTAGTTACTCCAACGTAATTGCATTTATTTTCAGTGAAGTTCCAGGAAATTTTTCTTTCCATTTTGAGATGGAGCCGTGATATGAAATTATGATTTAAATCTCGAGTACGCATAATGCTACACATTGTATTTAGGTATTCTTGGAAGACGTAATAAGGGAGAAACTCTAAACAGGATACAAAAAGACCAAAATGTGTGCGTTAATTACATCTCATTAAAAATATACGTATGCACATATACGAGTATTATAACTATAAATCATTTAATTTGTGATTATATACGTACTAGGATGAGCTTTCCGAAATTGGAACATGTTAATTTGTTCAGAAAATAGTTAAATTTTAAATTTTTTTAAATTCCTACCTACCTACGAATAGTGCATTTTAACAGACATTATTTTATATTTGAAATGAGCGGATAAATGATTAAAAAACAAGTTTTGAGTTAAGTATGCAGAAATGTTCCTTGGATACATATACTCGTATCTATCAAAGAAAATTGAGATATTTCAGAAAATAAAATAACGTGCTTTTATATTTTGAAAAAGAATATGCGACATATCGACATGATTACATACGAAAAACGAAATTACTAAAATTTTGTTTTGGCTCTTTTGAACATTTGTGTTTGTAGACTCATTGGTTTTTTCCTTGCACACACAAATTTTCCTTTTGCAAGTCAAGTTATATCTCGTGATTTTTCACGAACAACTAGTATATAACAACATATTTATATAAATATATACTTCGCAGATTTTTTGTTCAAAAAGTTTTATAAACATTAAAAAATAATGGGTATTGTTTTATCCTAATTACGTAAAATTTTGTTTTAGTACTGAACATCTGTGTTTATTGACTTATTCCGTTCTTCCTTGCGCACACAAATTTTCCTTTTGACAAGTTAAACGTATTTTTATATACAAATAACCCTATTTATATGAAATACACGTTACAGAAAAAAAAACAGTTAAAATGTACAAGTAAACGTATTATATACAAATAAGTACCTACTGATTTGAGTAACGAAACTGAATAATGAACAAGTGTGTCTGACGTCAGATTTATGATTTTAATAAAAAGTAAAAGCTTTTGAGAATAATTGTGCAGTAAAATGTAGCAAACGTAGTACCTACTAAGTTTTGCTCCGATAGTCACCGTTCTAAACTTACAAAGCGTCTCATTCTAAACTTTGATATTAATATAAAGGACAAAGTTTTATTCAACTAACCATCACGCCTTTATCCGCAGGAGTAGGCAAAGAGAATGGATCACCATACTACTATGTCTTAATCTTAGCACACACTCCTTGTTTCACTCACATTTATACATACTCTCATGTTATTCTGACTCTTGACCCGACTCAAGTATTTGATTCACTCGATCGTGCCATGTCTTCCTCGGGCGTCCTCGACTTCTTTCATTCACTTTCGCGTCACACATTTTTTTCACGCTTCTTTCTTCGTTCATCCGCTCTTGACAGCCTCCGTGGTCGAGTGGAATGACGCTCGACTGCGAATTCAGAGGTCGCGGGTTCAAACCCGGCGTGTGCAAATAATCTCTTTTTTTTAAATATGTGTCATAACACATCGAATTCATGTAAAATAAGTAAATTTACGGCAAGTTTCAGAGTGGTAGATAGTAGTAGAGAATAGAAACGTTGCTTGAAATGACTTAAGCCGTGTTTAGTGACCAGATCTGAATAGCCAGGTACTTCTCAACTTTCCTCTTCCCCATCTCCTTCCCTTTCCCATTACCCTCAGCCTTACAACATATCCCAATCGGGAATGCCATAGGTGGAGCAGTTGCAACTCTTGTGTACTATTAAAAATAAATTGTAATTAAATTAAAATAGGTTTTTTTTATTTAAATTAAAAATTTGTAAGCCAATTATGTTTCTAGTCAATAGCTGTTTCGCATTCTGAAATCACGCGATAAAATAATTACCTAGCACAACTTTTGACTAAAAACCGTTTTATTTGAAATAATAATAATTATTGTTTCAAAAAATAAAAAACCTAAGAATTAAAATGGAGTTCTACAAAATGAACTTTAAAGCAATAAATAATTATATTATTCTTAATCAACGCACCCCCAAATATAACAACATATTCAGTCTGTAGATCTTTACGCAATTTTTCACAAATTCAACACAATCGACAAAAAATTAATAAAAGTTAACGTCAATTTTTAAAAGCTGTTTTTGTCCACTCGCCGCTGGTTTGGAATAAGACCACCGGACGGCTTACAATCATCCGGAAAAGTGGACGGAAAATCATTACTATTCCTATGCAGCAGCGGGGTAAATTTAATAACACTGAATAACACAACTGCTCGTACAAAACTTTCATACGTTTGCTGAATTATCTAATGCTCTACGTTTCCGTTGGCGTTCCGGAACCGGTGACAGGGTGGCACGTTTTGCATGCGTCTCCCTTCCTCAAATTTCAATGTACGGCTTGTGTTTTTATTTATAAACGTACATTTTATTGCGTGTAAAAGTGAAGTTATTGGCTAGAGACAATTTCCTTATCTAGCTTTGACTTAGAGTGAGAATTGTTTTTTCGTGTATGTATGTGTTATCGCACTTCGAATCGAATAGTCCGCTACCGGAGAGTCCATGTTAACCTTAAATTTAGGGAAGTATTGTGGGGAAGAAAAGAGTAAGGGGAGGCATGAGATGTAAATGAAAAACTTTTTTTAACTGAATGTTTGGTTCTTGGTGACTATTCATAGCTATTGCAATGTAGATAGAGGAAAAATTGAAAGCTTTAAATTAGGATTAAAGAAAAAAATCATGAAGGTAAGGTTTGTGAAAACATAGCTTAAATCATTCCATCGACATTTTGCTTTCGCTTGTAGGAAAACGAGTGGTAGATACCTGGTGAAATATCGCCCTGGTGAAATACCACCATTCAGAATTGAACCGTTTCTTGAAACGGCTTTAACCGTGTTTGGTGAATATCCGAGTACTTCCCAACCTTTTTCTTCTCCATCTCCTTTCTCTCTCCACTACCTTCAGCCTTACAACATATCCCGATTGGGAATGCCAGTCAATGTCAATGCTCTACCTTTTTCACCATATTTATAATGTACAAATTTGTTCTAAAAGCCCACTAGGGCGTAAATAAATACTTAACAAAAGTGTATTGCATCTTCTTTTGGTAGATAATTTGAAATTAGATACCAACAGACAGTTGAGTAGAAGAGTGGGTGCTTCTAGCTTTCCAAAATATGGTCAGAAAAAATAACAATCAAAACCCATGAAGAAGTCATTAATAATAAAAAAAACACTGAATAGGGTTTTTGGGCGTGGTGATACTGAAAGCATAATTTATTTGAAAACTTAACCTTTTTTTATGGATCATCAATTTTAAACACCAAAGTATGGAGATCGCTATTTCACTATTTTAATTAATTGATTAAAACTGTCCCGTTTTGCTTTGCCATCCTGTTTATATTTGACTTGCCATGCAGCGCGTTCCGCGAGCTTTCGTGAATAGTTCATAGTCGACTGGAGATTTAAGTCTGCCATATTAATTGCCCATTTAAATGATATCTTCCCGCCTACGCTTAAATTATTTACTAAAACGCTTTTGTTCCGAGTAAATAATTATTCTACTTCACTGAGAATTGAACGGCATCGTATTCAAGTGAGAGTGTTTGCTTTAACATTATATTTTTTTTTCGAGATCTTTGAAAGTCATAAATCATAGTATTTGAACCGTCGCAAATGATACCTGCTAATATAGATGCTTTGATACAATACAAAGAGTAGAACACACTCGAACTTTGATTTCGATTACTAAAAAAACCTTCTTAGCGATATAATTTATATTTTTTATTAAAAGTACCTTTTTTTCTTTGAAATTGAATGCCATAGTGTTGATATAAGCGTCTTTATTTAAATTTTAAGTAGCATCAATATACATTTTGTTCTATGATCAATTTGAACGTAAGCTATAAGTTCAAAATATCTACTTCTGCTTGCTAGAAGTACGAGGCTTATTCCAGAAAACTAACAAATGAAATTTTCCAACAAAAACATTAAGAACTGTGCTTCACATGAAACCGAAAATTTATTTGGCTGCCTAAAGAATTGTAAAAGACTGCCATTCACAATCGGAACGATGCTTCAAAGTGTGAAATTCATGTTTAGTGACCAGATCTGAATAGTCAGGTACTTCTTAACTTTTCTCGTCCCCATCTCCTTCCCCTCCACACTTGCTTCAGCCTTGCAACATACCCCTATTGAAGATTTCATAGTCTTACTCGCTCCAGACAGTTGTATTCTTGTGCGGTATTTACATTTTAAAAATATAGAGAATTTAAAATATCGATCTTTTATATATCGACTGTGTTTAGGTCAAAAACTTTATTCCACATTTTTTTGGAAGGGAATTTAGGTCTTAGTGATAACATAACGGTCATGCTGTTATGCTGGGCTAAGAATCGGTGGTAACGGTTAAAAAAAAGTATAACGGTTTCGATTTGCGACATTGTAAAATGTGATAGTGGTTCAAACAACTAGGTATAAATTTGCTTGCAAAGTATGTAGAATAACACCTTTCACTTAAATACGGTCGTTATTTACTGCTATACAACAGTAATTGTTACTCGATCCATTTCCCGCAATCCCAATAATATATTTATTTCAATATCGTCTTGGTAAGGAGCCACCTTTCTGAATTGAAAATTTGCTTGAAATTGCTTTAACTATGTATAATGACGAAATCAAAAAAAGGACTTCTCCATCCCCTGGCATACTTTTTCCAGTCTGACAATATTTCCAATAATGCCGTTGTTCCATTAGCTTCGTGAAGTTGGGAGCAATAATAATAATAACATAACGAAGTTAATACAGTGTCAGGTTTATTTAGAGTCGTTAGCTATCGTTTTGATTTCACTCACTTATTGTTTATTATCCATAAGTCGTCAAAGAGATAAATCAATACAAGGATGTTGTGGGCATATCCGTGAGCCCACCTCAAAAGCCACCTCAAACTTCCTTACTTCTGGTGAAAGTGTTCAAACATTTTCTATTATCGAAAATCTTTGTTCAACTGTTAATTAATTTCATTGTCCTTTCTGATGCCTTGGAGTTGAAAGGTCTTATCATTTCTCAAAATTATTTTTTTAAAGAAAGACAAACATTCCTGGGTTACAAATAATCTGACAATATTAGAAAAACTCCTACTGCCATTATGATAAGCGGAAAATGTTGCTTGTGCAATGATGGAGGACTTAGCCAGCAATGGAATTGAACCCACAACGCCCGGTTGGGAATCCGGCGCGTTTGTCCACTCAGCTACCGACCGGTCAAAAATTGGTGACAACCGTTTTTTTTAATCGGTATTCATCAAACTTTTAGGAATTATTTTGTTAGTGCTATAGTTACACTATAATTCTTAAGTTTTTTTCTCTTGTTGCAAATTGGTTTGTCTATTCTTACCTGTTTAGTACCTACTTTCAATATTTTTTCAATCACTCGTCTCAAAACAGACATCGTTTAGTTAAATGGTAAAGTACGTGTATTTGTAACAACTTATTTAATTTATCGAAGGAAGCAATCACTTTGTAGCTTGACATTATAATTTAAAAATAAAAAATATTTTTGTTTTAAGCCACTTTATTTATACACATATAACAATTCGACCGGTTTCGGTTAAACTTAACCTTCATCAGGAACGTATAAATATAAACTATATATAAATATAACTATATGAACGTATAAATATGAACGTATAAATATAACAGTTTATATTTATACGTTCCTGATGAAGGTTAAGTTTAACCGAAACCGGTCGAATTGTTATATGTGTATAAATAAAGTGGATAAAACAAAAATATTTTTTATTTAAAAAAAAAAACTTATTTAATGTAAATAAACGCCCGGGTTTCCGAAATGATTTAAAAAAATGTTTTCATTCTTTGAACGATTAAGTACTTACGTTAAAAAAAAATCAAGAATGTGTTTCTTCTGTGAAAAAAAAAAACAAATAAATAGTTAGATACAAAAAATTACGAAAAAGAAAAAATATTTTACAATGAATCTCAGACAACGAGTAAAAACAAATATTCTCGCCCAGTGTGGCAGGACTGATCTTTGGAGATTTCATTGAAGCAAAGGACAAGTGGTACGATTCAGTATTTAAAAAAATAGGGCAAGGACGAAAGACTGAGCACTCATTTTTTTGGAGCCTGTTTGTCTTATATACTTTTTATTTTTCCCAGACGGGTGCAAAATACAGTTTAATATTAAACTCTATTCAAAGAAAGGCTTTCAATTTACAGCTCAAGACCTTAACATGTAAGTAGCAATAAGATACTAAAATTATCGTCTAAACCTGATAATAACCAGAAATTTGTTTCAGCTAAATATTCCTATGGTAAATTTAATATTAAACTGCAATCATTTCAATGCTTTCGATTATCGTAACGGTTCAAACACAAATACCTTTCGCTAACATTTAGACTTAAGAGATATATAAAAGTGCATTCATTTCAACTCTTACATTTTTGCCAATACTGACAAGCTACTTGACAGGTCGGTAGCTGAGTGGATAAATGCGTCGGATTCCCACCAGGGCGTCGTGCGTTCAATTCCTATGCTGGCTAAGTCCTCCATCATTGCACAAGCAACATCTTTCGTTTTTTATGATGGCAGTAGGAATTTTTCAATTATTTTCAGGTTATTCGTAACCAGGGAATGTTTGTCTTTCTTTTAAAAAAATCATACAAGAAAAATAATATATGGGTAGATACAAACTCTTCTTTATATTTTTTTTTCATTCAAATCTAGCTTAATGCTGATCAAACCAGAAGGATCAAATTTGACAGCCTCCATGGTCAAGTGGTAAGACGCTCGACTATGAATCCAAAGGTCGCGGGTTCAAACCCGGCGTGCGCCAATAATGATAAAAAAATAATAATAAAAGTATATTTACGGCACGTTACAGAGTGGTAAATACTCTAAGTATCGCCCTGGTGAAAGACCACCATGTTTGCTAACCAGATCATAATAGCCAGGTACTTCTCAACCTGCCTTTTCCCAATCTCCTTCTCCTCTACTACCTTCAGCCTCACAACATTGTTGGAGCAGTTGAGACTCTTGTTCGTATTCATATAAAAATAAATAAAAAAGTGCAATTCGTACTGTATTCATTTCAATGCAGTGTTCAAAAACCAAACTATTTCATTAACATTTAAATACTTCTATATTAGAAGCTAATCAGAACCACAAAATAATTCAATAAAAAAGTTATTGATCTTTAATTACTGTACATTAAAGCAAAATCAATACGTATACATAATTATAATTAACTTAACCTAACCTACTCCTATAGGACACCATGGGTTTACCTAAAAAATTAGAAGTCTGGCGACAGAAAAGTTTTTTTTTTGTTTAGCTTTGAATTATCGTACCCTTTTTTTAGACAGGACTAAAAATGGTACACAAAAATCACATTTGCAAGATATCACCAAAGGTTGTAATGTTACCTACCACGTCAAAAATAGTGGCGTTTTTAGTGGTTGTCTAAAACAAAAAGTAGGAACCTTTCATACTTCCAACCAAAACATGACACGACTCTTTTATGATTGCGTTATGCTACAATGAAATACAAAAAGTTTTCTCATTTTAATTTATATTTAAAGATGAATCTTGTAGTTCTCATAACACTTATCAAAGCCAAAGATTACACTCGAAACAATTAATTCATATGGTAAAACATATTTCATATAAAACATAATTTCAATATGCAGTTCAAATACTTAAGCATTTCACTAACTTTCGTTTAGTTATTTTATCTCCGAGCAAATCCATAAATTGAATTCAGCAAATTATTCTAATGCGATACAATTAAATACATTCCAGAAACTCTATCTAATCTCGTGATATTTTCCCAAACTGACTGTACTAGTTCAGCTCCACTTTGGTAATGATTAATCTACCATATCAAAATGTTGGTAGCCCACTGCCGCTGTTGGTAACTTTGTCTGCAGCGAAGTACGTAGAACTTCAAACTCCATTTGTTCTTGGCGAGTCGTTCTTGGTCAATATTATCTCTGGAACTCCCTTCGAAAGACCACGTTATCGTATCGACGAAAAAACTATACGAAATCTACAAGAGATTGGGATCTCTAAAAAGTAAAAAAAAATAATAAAATAATTTAAGTATGTCGAGAAGATTTATGGAGAGGGAAGGGAAATTCCACGCGTTTCATATAGCATATGCTAGGAAATATATGTGAGATAATAAGGAAAATCTGTGACAAAATTTAAAACGAAAATTTAACTAAATGAAGCGGTAAAACTTTTGAGCGAAGAACCCTGAAATCATGATTTGTATAGAAGGTTTTAATATGAGAATAATTGTCAGCATACTGTGCCATTTTCATTGTGAACTATGCAGCCTTGAAAATTTATTTATTTGACAAAATAAAATAAGGTTAGAAGCCGTCTTTTATTATATTATCCTATTATTCTGTAGGAAATAATAACTTTGTATAAGACCAAAAAAATAATTATAATAATAAAAATACAACCCTTGAAGGAAAAACCTCCAAAATCTTTCCCGTACAATAAATGGCAATGTGTTTTCCTAGCTTCATTTATTGAATACACGTGTATCACCTCTTACCGGATGGTTTTTAAGAGTAATTCTTGTGTTTATGCCCCCCCTCCTGCAACATGAGTCTCTGCAAGACCCATGTTCACTCCATCCTCTCTTTAATAAGTCCCCTCCTCACACTGCACCCCCAAATAGAACATAGATACGTGAAATGTGTAAAAAAAATAATTGGTAAACGTATTAGTATTTAATTTCATACTGTGTACACTTTCCAATATATGCTGCGTCCCACATTTAAGTGAGCTTACACTCAATAGTGACCTATTTCTGGATCTCATCTCAAAACATAAAACGCGATAATACCTATACTGCAGATTGTAGTCCCCAGTTCTTATCTTCTACCCAATTCCTAGTTTTTTAGGTCTCAGATTTAGTCCTCAATGATCGCGCTGAACTTTTTGAATCCTTCATTGTTTCCTCAATAAAAGTTATCTTAACCCACTGTTTATGTTCTCACAATTGAAAAATGACATAAGGTTTTTAAACATATCATACTTAACACACATAATAAAAACCATATTGAACAATAATTCAGATAAAATAATATATAGTATATTTGCAACACGCTCCAGAGTGGTGAATACTCTAAGTATCGCCCTAGTGAAAGACCACCATTCAGTATTGAAACGTTGCTTGAAATGGCTTTAGCTGTGTGACGGCCTCCATGGTCGAGTGGTAAGACGCTCGACTACGAATCCAAAGGTCGCGGGTTCAAACCCGGCGTGCGCCAATTACTTTTATTTAATTAATATGTGTCATAACACATTTAATTCATGTAAAATAATTTAAAAAAAGTATATTTGCGGCACGTTCCAGAGTGGTAGATACTCTAAGTATCGCCCTGGTGAAAGACCACCATTCAGAATCGAAACGTTGCTTGAAATGGCTTTAGCCGTGTTTGGTGACCAGATCTGAATAGCCAGGTACTTCCCAACCTTCACCTTCCCAATCTCCTTCCCCTCCCCACTACCTTCAGCCTCACAACATATCCTATTTGGGAATGCTATAGTCTCACTGGCTCTAGACGGTTAGGAGCAGTTGAGACTCTTGTGCGGTATTCACGTAAAAAAAATAAAAAAAAAAGTGAACAAATCTGCATATCCAGGTACTTTCCAACCTTCAACTTCCCTAACTCCCCTTCCCCTACTACCTTCAACCTCACAACATACCCTATTTATGGATGACATAGTTTCACTGGCTCTAGACGAGTTAAGAGCAGTTGAGACTCTTGTGCGGTATTCACTTTAAAATAAAAATAAAAATAAAAATAAAAATAAAAATAAAAATAAAAATAAAAATAAAAATAAAAATAAAAATAAAAATAAAAATAAAAATAAAAAATAAAAATAAAAATAAAAATAAAAAATAAAAATAAAAATAAAAATAAAAATAAAAATAAAAATAAAAATAAAAATAAAAATAAAAATAAAAATAAAAATAAAAAAAAAATAAAAAATAAAAAATAAAAATAAAAATAAAAATAAAAATAAAAATAAAAATAAAAATAAAAATAAAAATAAAAATAAAAATAAAAATAAAAATAAAAATAAAAAATAAAAATAAAAATAAAAATAAAAATAAAAATAAAAATAAAAATAAAAATAAAAATAAAAATAAAAATAAAAATAAAAATAAAAATAAAAATAAAAATAAAAATAAAAATAAAAATAAAATATTGATTAATACATATATAATAATAATAGTATTATATAATATCTAAATAACAATAAATAATGATAGATGGTTTACAGGCCTCCGCGGTATAAGAGTTCATAAAATGTATCTATTGACTCACGCGGACGTGGCATCGCCATTTAAGTTAAAACAAAAATCGCACACATACATAACAAAACACCCACACTGAAATCCATTGAATCAATATCTATTTGGGCTACATCAAATACAAAAAGACTCGAATCATTTCAGAATGCATTGCTTCGACGATTTACCAAATATCCCTGGTTCGTCAAGAATAACATCATAAGCACAGGCTCTAAAATTATTCCACTCCGAAAACACATAATAGATTTAGCCAAAACATTTTACTCCAAATTAGATTCAAACCCGAATCATTCCATTTCCAACCTTGGCCGCTGAACTCCCTGTATGAACCCCCTTTATTTCCGTCCAAATTCCATCTAATTCCCACCCTAACCTGGTGAGTGGGCGTAAATAAAAGATTTCTATAAACACGATCGACAAAATTCCACTTATAAAAAACATTTATAAAAAAAAACTGTAGTAGAAAAAGGAAGCCCGCTCACCGAGTAGAAAAGATTATCTCTTCATTTATGCACCTCTAACCACAGTTGACACAGGAAGAGGGAGAAATATTCTCTAGCACTGTTTAAAATTTCAACAATACGATATGTAATTTATTATACTAATCTTGGTTTCTTCTCTTTTTTTTACAAAATTTCCAATTTTGTTAACAGTTATATCCAATAAGCCCGAAAACGTATTTAAAAAATCAGAAAGTAGTGATATAACGACATCGATTCAAAATTTGTTTTTACTAAAGCCGTTTCACACAAAGGGTAGAGAAAAGGTAATTTATGTGCCCATAAAATATTGATGACAAGTAAAAAATAATATAATATGATATTTTGAATCCTCCAGGACTTCCCGTACCAATCTCGGGACATCTTCCTCAATCGTAAAACGGCGAGGATTTCCATTTGGTCTGTGGCAGCAGATGGTTCCAACTACCTACTAACGTAGATTATAGGATTGCAGAGAATTGTATTTAACGATGAACGTAAAAAAACTCTTTTCTTTTTGTGGATAAAAATCATAAATTCTCCAGCGAAATAAATTAAGAATATTTATTTGGTGCTTTGATTCTGGGATAACACGCGAGAGAAAATATCACGATTGGTAGATTGCATAAGTAACTAATACCTTATGACTTGTTGGTTGTGGTTCTTCATCTAGAAAAGACTCTTTCGCACAATAGAAATATGGTGAAGTTATATATTTTCCCTTTTTTTGAGAGGTATAGAAAAAGGACTGCACGGTTAAGATTCTTAGAGACTCCGGAATCCAGGATTTCAATGCATAGAATATGGTTTTCTACAAACGTGAAACCTTCCAATTGCAATCCCTTATTTAAAGACGTTTTATAGAAATTAACAAATTATCTCGTCTCCCTAAAACAGTGTATGTAACGCGTATATTCCGATTTAATAATTTAAAACATAAAATAATAAATATAGTTTATTCATAATTATGCATAACATAAATAAACATGCTAATGTTAAAACGACGTAGCGAGCTGAAAATGGGTGGGTTGACCTACAATTTTCAATTTTTAAAATCTGTATAAATTTCCGTTCGTGATTTTTGTTGCTTCTTACAAACAATTTACATAAAGGAAAACGCTGATCGTACTTCTCCAAGTAGCTTGGTACATTCCACCGTAACTTTTCAAATATACTCGTATACTTACATACCTATATATGCGCACAAAACGTTCGACGATAGATATATAAAGGTAGTTTAACTATTTATACCAAAATAGCGAGAATATACGAAAAACATCAATCTTAACAACGTTAAATGTCATATCCTTTTCTGATTCTTTCATAAATATTTCTACCACTGTCATAGAACCGTTCGCGTCACGTCTAAATTCAAGTCCGGAACCGAATCACTTACAAAAGGATCGTTCTTTTAAAAGGATCCGTTTAGCGCACGCTTAAAGTTTCGAATCCTTCAGAAAATTCGCATAAATTGGAGCGAAATTATATGGATTTTTTAAGCCACCATTGAATATCCGAATTAAGAGTTTCAAGAGCTTGGTCAAGTAAAATGGAAGTTATGGAAATGTTTCGATTGAATTTACAAATCAAATTGCTTATATTTTGACCAAGTCTGTTGAATTTTAACAAACCTAAGAAAAATCAATGCAGAATAATTATCATAAGAGACTGCCTCCAAAAGAAATTGCCATCAAAATATGAAAATTTCATGGTATCGAATTCTCGCAACAGTATTTATATTTTTTAAATAAAACAAAGTTTTTCTGTTTTATTTATAATAATGGCAAACGACAAAGTAAATATTTTTTACAAATGTGTATTTATAATTATCCATATTTTTTCTACATAAAAAAATTGTTTTCTGTTTTTATCTCATCTATTTAACAGAAAATCTGTCAGCTGAAGCAGCAAGAACTCTCGATCGATGAAATTTAGCGTCATGAAAATCATACAGATTTTTCTGTCTGGAATATTTAGATCAAGGCTGCTTTTTTTAGTTTGCAATACCATTTAAATAACGAGCTATAAAGCTTTGAATTACAAAGAATATAAATGTCAAAAGACACAAATAATTGGACATTATTTGTAACATTTTATTGAAAATAAAAATGAATTCTAAAGTAAAGCCGAGCATAAAACTAGTCATTTCAAAGACACTATTTATCTTCAACTCTGCTAGAAAAAAATATGAATAGCAGCTGAGTTGTTACGAATTAATTTGACTTTATTAAACATAATAGTATTAGTAAACGATAGTCTGTACCGTCTTTAACAAGAAGATTTTATGGGGCAAGGGAAAGCGTATAGGACTTAATACTTTCAAAGAGCGAAGTGTGTTCAATTATGTTATTATTTGATCGAATCGAACATTAAGAATCAATAGCAAATATTGGAACACAGCTTACTGATGGAAATATTGTACCGGTGCGATTGACGGAAAGTGCTATAAGTAACTAACGCTATTAAACATCTTGGTTTTCTCAGCAGTTACAGCTGACTTTTTGTAGTCTGTGTATATATATAAAAGGTTTGTAAACCTGTGTATTTGTGTAATTATAAAAAATATATATAATCATGTAAATTTTTTTTTAAAGTTTTCATTTACCATTATCTTTACGCCTGATAGCTGACAGCTGTTTTGCCTTCCGAAAGCATTATCAAACTGTAGTGAAACCACTGACAGAAGAACTATTGTATCAAATCTAGATAGCGAAGTGAATATTAAAAGCTTTTAACAAATTATTTTTTATCAATGGCCAATACCCTTATTTTCCAAATAAATTGTCGGATTTTATTAATGATTATTACGATACAAAGTTTCCATGTCTAAATATTCTAACATATTGTTTAAATTTAACTAAGTATCATTAAGGAGGTATACTCAAAAATTATAATTGGTGTTTGCGTAATACATTTTGAGAGATCAAGGATTATTTCCTGTATAATGATGCTTTCCACAAAATAAACGTACAAACAAACATTTTTGTTAAATGTATTTTTCGGTTCATTAAAAACAAAATGCGATAAATGTAAACTGTCCATTTTTTTAACTACGATTTCCTGAAACCCATTCAAGTAATTATTACCCGATTTTCTGAATTCTCGTTGCACGTGAGTCAAGTTAGTGTCATGGAAACCTCTATGGACTTCTCACACTTAGCTAAAACGTGTTGGATACTAGCGCTTAAACCTTTCATTTGTCCAAATGTACGGGTAACCGTTTCCGTCGAATTCTCCAAAACGTATTTTATAAATATGCTAACAAGGAAGTTTTGTGGTAAAAATTGATGAAACTAAAAAATCACATGTACAAATCTTTTTGTTTCAAATAAACATTTATTTTGACACAATTCCTGTACTTCAGTCATCACAGATAAATTTGGTACTACCTAAGACGTTATTTTTAAGGGTACTCAATTAAATTAATTTTAGAATAATAATTAAAAATTACAATGTACTTCAACGAATATTAGCCAAGAGAATTATTAATAATTAGAAGTATTGTCTAAAAAAAAAAGGGTTTGTGTTCACACATTTTTCATGGCTTTCTTCTGTAAGTTTTTTTTAATTGAATTTAGTAACGACGTTTTTAAATTGCGCGTTGGAAGCCTAACGAAAAAAAAAAAATATATATTTTCAAATTTTTCTTTCTCAGCTCTTAAACTGATACATCGTTTTTATTTCTTCAGATTAAAAAGTTGATTCACACGCATTTAAACTCTTCGAATGATTATGTTTTGAAAATGATACCGGATAGTTTTAATGTTATGTGTTCTAATGTTTCACTGAACAGATAATCTCAAAAAGTATGATCTATACCGATTTTCAAGAAAACTGATGGCGCCAGTTTACATGAGACCTTTAGACTCTTAGGTCCCAGACAGGACAAACAACTTGGTAATATGTTCAAGAAAAAAAACAAATCAAGTTAATCAAATATTTGAGTCAGGCCATGGCAAGAGTTAGAATAACAGAAGAGTATGTATGAAACGATGTATGAATGTGAATGAAACAAAGAGTGTGTGCCAAGACAAAGTTGTATGGTGGTCTGTCCGCTCTGCCCACCACTGCGGGGAAACGATGTGATAGTTAGTTAGTGAAAAAATATATACTAAAACAATTTCACCAGAATTTTGGAAATCTTAGCTTACTTGTGGTGCACAGACGCCTTCAATACATTTCTCTTCATATTTTCAGTATGAACCATCCGAATTATTGAATCTCACCTACACTAAGCTTTTCAAAATGATTCCAGATAAACGTTTCATCTGACAGATTTTTAAGTATTTATCTATTTGCTTGCTTAAGTATTTACTTCAATTTCCCCTAAAGTAAAACTCCATAAAAGCTTAATTAAACTTATCTACACTCTGTTTCCGAAAAAAATACTCAACTACACTCCAATATAATCAATAACACGAGTCTATGAAACTACCTGCAAAAGATTTCAAAAGCTTTTACGTCAATTGGCGAAAAAAACCACAAGGTGACATTCGATTTAAGCCGGAGAACAGAACCAAGGGCGGTGTTTTTCTTCTTCGTGTTCCTAGTGACAATCCATCACCGCCAGCAATCACACAGATTGAACCATCTCACTCGCTACAGGCTCCCGTAGTCCTCTGCTCCCCGGGGAGAGAGTCGAGCTAAGCGTCCGGGAAAATGTAGTGACGCGGTACATCCGCCGCTCGTCTCACCTTGTTGCGGACTCAGGGACGCAGATGTTCACTGGACAAGGAGAATTAAGAAGGTGACTTTAAAAAGGTCGTGTCCTTGTAATCGGATTAATAGAAAGATGTCATAAATCAATTATCCTAATAAAACGTGGAATATATTATCCCATCATTGAGAGTTTCGTTGTCTGAATCAGCAAAATCTCTAAACAGTGATATAGCTCTGCTATAATGAATTTATCAAAAACTTTTTCTGTATAAAATTTTTTGGCCAACTATTTTTACGAGCTTAAAAAAGTTAATTTTAAACTGACTTTTTCCACCATATTAAAAACTTCCAAATAAAAATCGCGTTGCCAAAAAAATATTATTTTTACTTTACCGCAAATGGTTGAAAAAAATGAGATTCGTGCAGTTTAATTTAGTGAATGGAAAAATTACTTTAAATTCATAATGTAATACTAAAAGATTTTTAAATGCTATATTGAAATATAATTTTTGTCAGAGCGCTGATATATTTTAAGAGTGCAGATATTCAACCCCAGATGCATAAATTATTTAATTATCACACGTTGATTCCAATAGATTAAACGCTTAAACAAAAGAACCAATGATCACAGTCAAAGTTAAGTGCGTTTAATTCTGTGGCCAACTAATACTAGACAGTCTTGCGGTATTTTACTTTCACAGTTGCATGCGATTTGGATAAATTCCTACTAGAACAAAAAAATTCTATTGGAAGCTGTCTGTAAAACTTCAATGCCTCAAAAAAAACTTCGTGGACTAACCGAGAATTGATAAAAAATATCCCAAAAAAGAGGAAAGTCACCAAGCAATATGATGGTGAAGGGAGGGTGGTGCATTTTTCAGAAACCGCAGATTCTTTCCACCCCATTAGGGCGCAAGGCGGAAGTGATGCATTTTTTTCCCTCCTCAGCAGAAAGAAAAGTATCGCTTCCCCTATCTGGGCTCCTGTGAACTGTGAAAAATACTGCTCCACTGTTTATCATTGTCTATTACATATGTTCAAATGTTTGCTTCCCAAGTTAATGTTGTTTCCAAGTCACGTTTCTTTCGCCTTGATAAGTTTATTTCTATTTTTTTCAAAGGAAAAACTCTGGTGTAATGGATCAGACTTGTAAATTAAGTTATTCTTTGTGAAGTGGACAAAAAAGTTTGCGAGAGATACTCCGATAGTGTATTAAACCAACTTTCTACGTAGATTTATACCGGATAGTAATATAGCTATACCCGAGTTAACTTTTATTCTGATAAAAAAATCAAAGAAGTTACACATGCCTCCATTTAAATGCATTCGATATAAATGTAAAAATATGTCCGCAGGAGTATTTTTAGAAGTGAGGGATACTGTTTAAGAAGTTTGGAATATTTAATGATTATATTTAGTATTCCAATCGATTCACTAAAATTGTAAGATTTTAAGGTATTTTCATAAGTGATTATTGATTTTTAAAACGATTCAAAATCACTATGACTAATTTGATTATGACTTAAGTACCTCTACTAATTGCCAAATGACACTGGAACCCGGAACTGCCATCAAACGTTGGCCGGTGTGACGTCACAGATAAACAAACGTAACGTTTTGTCCGAAAATCAAGATACTCGTACGTATAAAAATTGAAAATTACAAAAACTGCATAAATATATCTTTATTAAGCAATAAATTAGATTAGAATTAAAATTTTTACTTTAGTCAAATTAAAAAAAAAACTTTGATAATTTGCTTACGAGCGGCCGACGGCCATCAAAAGAGTGCACGAACAGGGCTATTAAGGACCCATGTCTTGTGGACAGAAACCACTAGGCAAAAAATAACCCACAACCACTGCAGGTTCTTGTTTCCGGCCAGCCCTTTGTGATCCCGCAATAGGGGAGGAAGAGAAAGTAATTATGGAAAAGGCAAAAAACCATGACTCCCACTTGCACAATGTGATGACCTCGCTCAAAGCACGGCTAACTAAAACTACCTTTTTAACGGCGTCAAATTCGTGTGTCATGCTGGTAAACTTTAGCGTGTTTAATGAGAGTAAATTGCGGTTTTTCAGAAAACAAATCAAATATAATTAAATTTGTTATAATTTAACTTTGAGACTAAACGTCACTGGTTCGTAAACCTGAAGTAAGAAATTATTTATTATTTAAATAATATCAATAATCTAAAACACAAATACGCAAAAACACAAAACAGAAAAAAGCCAGAAACTAAAAAGAACGATGTTCATGACCGAGACTCGAAATCGGAACCTCTACCCTATCCGGGAGTAATACTCTGCCAGTTGAACCATCAATACCTTATTTTAAACGATCTCATACTTCTATTGAAAATTATTAATTAATATTTCAATTTCTTCCGATTTTAGGGTGCCATCTTTTGATGATATTCAAAGTTCTACTCAAACACATATTGAATATCTAAGTGGTATCTTGAATAAATATCCATTTTTTTGTGTTCAAGATTATTGATATTGTTTAAATACTTAATAATAAATAAAGATTAATGCTTTAATATTAATTCCATTTTTTTTTAAATTTAAATTTTTAATAGGTTACATTATTACACATGGATTTTATAAAAAAAATCTACACCATATTTGCACCTCGTTCCACGGGAAAAAAAACTTTCAGTATCACACTGGTAAGTGACCACCATTTGGACGATTAATATCTGAGTGGACAAACGCGTCGGGATCCTACCCGGGTGTCGTGGGTTCAATTCCTCTGCCGGCTAAGTTTTCCATCATTGCACAAGTAACATTTTCCACTTTTTATGATGGTAGTTGGAGTTTTTTCAAATGTTGTCAGTTTATTTGTAACCTGGGAATGTTTGCCTTTCTTTAAAAAACAAGCAATACGTTGCAATAGCATTAAGTATTTTTAGTCATCAAACCTGCAGGCAGATATTTCCAACCCTCTTTACAACCCCAAATGGACTTGTGTGGTATTTTTTTGTAGTCTTGTTAAATCCATTAGACTTACCATATTGGTTGGAACTATTTTATTTAAAATAATAAAATCAGTAAGGTATCTGATATTTTTATCTTATCTCTTTTTCATCGCCTATTACTTACTGCATACTAACACGTAAAAAATAGTTTAAAATTTTGTATTTTTTTTACAAGTGAAAAAAAATTATCACAGTTTTCACGTCGGTAAAACGTAAATAATAATAATAAACCTTTCGTCAAAACATTTATTTCAAATACGAGCAATTTTAAAAGCGTGATGAATTTTCTAAAAATAAAAAGTCACAACTTCGCTTCCAATCTCTAATTAAATTCACATTTTTCAGTGAGCATTACGTGAACCGTTTGCATGAAACGCATTAATTAAACGGTGCATAGTCCTATACCGCTTCGAGCCGGAACTGCACTTGTACTTCCGGACTAAATTAAAAGAATAATTATAATACATTGCCTTAATTTTTAGACGTGTTCAGAATATTCTGAACTCTTTCTGAAAAAGAAAAATACAAAGCACCTGTGGAGACGATTTACGACCTTTGTTGTGTGGCGGAGAGATATATCATTATTAGGAAGGTTAAAATGTTTTTTTTTACATAATTTTAAATTGCGCTCCGGCGGTCCCCTACCCTGAAAAACATACAGTAGTCAATTTGTGTCGTTCCAATTCACACTGAGAAGAGCTTAAAGCTTACTCATAATATTTTAATAGATGCTATAAAACTGTTAAGAAACAGAAAAAGTCACAGGATCGTAGTTGTAATGCTTTAACAATCCCAAGTAACACAAATGTTGCAAAGATAGTCCAATAAAGTTTTGAATTGCCCAGTAAACGATAAAAATTGCGATAAAAAATATTTATCGTCATCTCGTAAGTCACATTATAATATCCACAGACAAGTAGAAGATATTAGTTACAGCCCCTTAACCATAGCCTTATAATTTAAAATTAATGAAATGAGATTCGGAATTCAGAAGGCAATAACAAAAGTGAAATCTCCGTATCGAATTTAATATGGTAGTTACTCTTAACTGCCGCGCTGTTGTAGCAAGAAAATCATTGACCTTAACCCTTTTAAGCTGTCGTAAAAATATGCGCAGACAGGGGTAGGCAATAAGGAAACATAAAAAAAGCTATTAAGCTTATCAATATTTGCGAGTACAAATAATATTAAAATTTGTAATCTTCCTTTAGAAAAACGATTTTTTGCGTAAAGATTCTCAAATCTCCTCCGCCCTTCATCTACAATTACTTCTTCTCTTCCCCCATTCCACCATTTCACAGTATTCCCCATAATCTGGAACAACATAGCCACATAGAACAAATGGAAATTCGTGGGAAACTGCATTCATTTGTAAACGCTGAAGTAGGTATGAATCAGGTTAGCCACTACTTAACTCTTTATTCTAATTCAGTAGTATTAAACGATTCAAAAACCAAAGTTATTACACTTAACCTTTATGGGACTGAAAGGGTACCCGGGTACCCTTTTCGGTTTTCAACATTGATTTTTTTAATGTTCCAGTAAGTCTAACCGGATGAACTTTCTGACTTCTTCACAATAGTGGAAATGAATAATTAAACATAACCTTTGGGTATGTGGAGGGTGGTATGTGAGCGGAAAGGGCTTAAGTAAAACTTACACATTTTGATGACTGAAAGCGTACCCGGGTACCCTACTGTGTTTTATATGGAATTTGAAGCTTGTTCATATTTATTAATCATGTTACCTTATTTTCAATGATAAATATGATGAACCGTTGTGATCAAAGTACATCACCAAAACCTTAATATTATTTTTAATCACCTACTGAATTTAAAAACCCCAAGAAAAGTTGGTACTGTGTGAAATTCCTATCCACTTCCCCAACAATTGAACTGAGTCGAAATGTATTACGTCATAAAAGTGGTCCAGCAAACTTCAGCAAATAATATACTGTAAAAAAAACCTTTATATCAATTTTAAAAAGGTTCAGTTTTCTTCAGTCACATTTTAAAATAACCAACATGAGGAACTTAAGTTTCAACGTGAATTTCAATAGAAAAATTATCAAAACACTAACCAAATAGTTTCCTGTAGTTGACTAGAACTGGAAGAAGTCAAATGAATGAAGCATTCAGGAATTATTTTAGATCAAAACTTAAGATGGGTGTACAAATCGAAAATTTAAGTAATAAATAAAAGCTAACCTATTTTTTTAAAACTATTAGAAATTTTGTAGAAAAAGAAGATCTCATACAAATCTATAAGGCCCTATGCAAGTCCCATTGACAGTGCGGTATCACTGGATGTGAAAGTTTATGTACCTTACAACCTGTGATCATAGCACAAAAGGTAGTTATTAAAATTATTCTTAGGGTCTTAAAATATAACTATACCAAAAATACAACAACCCGCAACTAAGAAGACTTTTGGACGAAAAAATTTTCATTATTTCTGAATCAAGTTATATAATTCTCTCCCTCTCGAAATAAAAACCTTTTCCAATTTAGCGGATTTAAAAAATGTAAAAAGACATGGATGGAGACAAGAAGAATTAACATAGAAGCCAAGCTAAACCAAATACAGATTGATGCTCTTATTTTCTGTTCTATTTACCATCTATTATACATTTGAAACCTTTGGTGATTATTATTTTCAATCATCTTCTTTTTTATGTACAAAGTTCTTATGGAGTTTTTTTTTGCCTCACAACTGATGTTTATATATTATTCTATTTTCAAAATGTATATTTTTATTTGTTACAAATAAATTAATGTTTACATTCTAACAAAAACTAGTGTGGCCTTAGAACTGGGTACCCCAGTAAAGACACATTTTTGTTAAAAACTATAAAAAAATATATAATAAATAAATAGTAAGATTTAAAAAAAAACAACAACACTAATCGTATGTTGGTGTACCATAAGATGATGGAAAGCATTTCCTTTCTTCAACAAATACTCAATTAATACGATAATTGTCTCTTTAGCAATGTTTTACTTTTTGAAAGCCTAAGTACGCTGGAAACGAAGAAGTGAATAAAATAATTTAATATTTAGTATTTAAGAATAACTTAACATTACCAAATATAATATACATTTGTTCGAAGTTCGAAAATTCTATTAAAATACAAAAAAACGATAAGTTGGTTAAATATTTGTTGGTTTGAGATATTCGCAGTTTTTCAGAACTATAAGTAAAGAATTAGCATTTTGACAAACTAAAATTATAGTTTTAGTAATATTTATTTTTCTGGGAAAAAAGTAAGTCCACCTAAAATATCTATTTTCAGGAACTTTTCCTTTTCAGTTTTCTTTAATTAGATTTTTTAATTTGTATACAATTAATTTTTAATTTGTACATACAACTGCAAAGTTTTCGTTCTGGGAAATTGCACAAAACGAAAAAAATAAACAAGCTTCATCCCTAAAAAAATAATAAGATAAATTTACCTAAAACATCCTTCAATTTGTTATGTTATTGTATCCAATATTTTAGTCTATTTACTTGCGCTCAAAACAGCTTACGAAAATAATGAGGTGAATTTGTTTTCCCGGAGGTAATTGTGGTTTGCATGACCTTTGCTTTGTGGATTACACTAAATAAATATTTACAGCAACTTATATATTTTAAAACATTTATAAGTTGACTAACAAGTTATTCTAATTTATAAAGCAGTTTTTTTTTATGTTTTACAAGATTATTAAATTGTTATTCACAATACATATTCGAAGAATTGATTTACAAAATATGCCTGATTTTCTGATAACTTTCACACATCCTTTGTGCAATATAAATATTGGTCGTATGTCTATATTCCTGTTAAAGCAAACAGGAAATTGAAAACCATGCGTGGAAGGTTCTATATTTGAGCTTTTGGAACACAGATGTTCGGATTAATTAGGTACCAATAGATTTATTTATTAAACCAATAATCTATAGTTTTTTGGGTAGCATGATAAAAACATACAATATTAAGGATGACCTATTTTTATGCGAATTAATTGGTATTTTAGGAGTATTTTATAAAGATAATACATTTTCTATTAAAAATATATTAGTCGGACAATTTTTGCTTTGCAAAAATTTGTACTTTTGTACCATAGGTTATGAAAGACTGTTTGATCAAGTGAGGCGCTGAGAAATATTATAATATTATTTCTCATTTTGAAACGTGGTTTCTACCACGAATCATTTACTTCTTAATATGAATTTAGGACTAAAAAATCTTTGTAACTTATTTCCATTTATTGTTTTTTTAACTCGACTGGTTTTGCTTTGCAATAGATAGTGATTGTGGTTTGTACGAACTTTGCTTTTGTGGATTACATTTATAAAATAGCTGCTGCTACTTTCATGTTTCAATATATTTATGAGTTGGTCTACGTGTTTCTTGGAAGGTATGCCCTTTGATATATTTAACAACTTATTCTTATTTATGGACTAGTAGCATCTTAAAATGGGCATCTTTAGACTTTTCATAATGAAAGTAACTATTTGGTAAATATAAAATACTAAATCAAAAATTATCAATATTTTAAAGAGCTAATAGTGTTCACTCCGGACATCGATATTATATATATGATAGATTTACGTTAAATTTTCCCAATTTTAAGATGCTTATTGCATAACGAAAAGTGTTAAAAATAAATAAAAACGAAAATAAGTTGTAAAGATTTTTTAATCATAAATTTATCTTTTTAGAATATTAAAAAATGAACAAAAAGCAATAATCATATGACCTTTTCTTAGTACCGAGCATCCTAAAAATAATCAAATGTTTTTGTTGAAATAACTGAGAATCGCTTTTCATAATTTTTCTAGAAACTATTTCAACGATTTTAATGTAAATTTTTAATTTCATCCACAGTTTTCACAATATTTATTGCATGACCCCCGATAAATTACAATCTCCACCGTTCATAAAATAATTAAACTTTGACATTCCATTCAACTAATGTTAAAATTAAACGAGTTTTTGATACGACTATAGTCTACTTTCGTCATTATTATTTTATATTTTAGGAAAAGTTTTTTGCTGAGTATTGCGTAAAGATATTTATAACCTTTTTTATGTTTTTCAAATTACGAATCTGGAAAACTCATCAAAGTAAAATAATAAATACAGAACAAGCCTTTGTATTTTTTTGTGATATCGCACAAGAGTTTGCTATCTGCCTGGAGCTAGTGGAACATTGGAACCCCTATTATTTAGAAACTTTGTGAGTCTGTAGGAAGTTCGGGAGGGGAAGGGGTGGGAGTAGAATAATTATAATTATCTCTCGTCTTTATATTTTTTATTTCGTGTTTTATGTGGATACCGCACTGCCCTTAACTGTCCGGACCAGTGGGACTATGGCATCCTCCATGGTAGTATGTTGTGAGGCTGAAGGCAGTGGGGAGGAGAAGTGGAAGAAAAAGGTTAAGAAGTAGCTGGCTATTCATATCTGGTCACTAAACATGGCTATTGGCATTTCAAGCAACGTTTTGATTCCCAAATGCGGTCTTTCACCAGGGTAATACTAGAATACCTGCCATTCTGGGACCAGTTAATAGATAAGGACCTGTTCTCACTTGATTGTGGTAGTCGTCCAAAATTTTAATGATTTGATGGTTAAAATGCTTGGACGATAAAGATTTGTCGAGATATTATTAAGAATTTATATAAATTCGACTTGGCTCTTAATTTTGATGAATATTTTCTTAATATTATTTTTATTTGTGAAAAAAGGAAGAGGTCGACTTGACATTTGCATTTCGAATAAAGTATGCAAAGTTACCTATTAGCTCCATATCAAACAGGGAGCAAATGGGTACAGAGTTAAAAAGTCATTGAGGCAAAGGGCGTCTCGACTCTCCCAACGATGATGTCCAAAGTGCAATTGGTAACTCAGTGTTAGTTGTCATAATATATTGTTCTTATGAAATAAATAGGGATAATTGCAAGACATCGAAATAGCGGTGTATTTCTTGATCTCAAAACAATAAAAATGTTGACACGAAACTGAATAGCTCTAATGTAAAGTTACCAATATTCACATCCGACATTGTTCGGACAATCGTTATTTGATTCGATTTAGTATTTCGTGTACGGAAAAAGTGAAATTGTTCAGTAAATCTTGATTTGTTTACAATTCTTTTCATACATACGAGGCCTGTTCAAAAGAAAAGGTGAATTTTTAATTTTCGCGGGCTGCGTACATTCGATTATCGATTATTTTTTTGTTATGTTGGTACACATATGTTAACATTATCAGCCATTTTGGATTAGTGGTTTTTTTTTGACAACTGGAAAGGTTAGTCACGTTTTTGTGTGTTCTTCGATTTTTTACTTTTGAAAAAAATGGAACAAAGAATATGTATTAAATTTTGCGTTAAAAATGGAATAAAGTGCTCCAACGCACTTAAAATGTTGACTGGCATTCAGCGGGTCAACTTTGTCTCAAAAAAGTGTTTCCAAGTGGTACAAAGGCTTTACAGAAGGCCAAGAATATGTTAATGACGATGAGCGTCCTGGAGTTACAAATCAAAAAAGAAAAACAAATCATGGATTTTATTCTTTGATCCATTTTTTTCAAAAGTAAAAATCTAAGAACACACAAAAACGTGACTAACCTTTCCAGTTTTCAAAAACAAACCACTAATCCAAAATGGCTGATAATGCTAACATATGATAAACATATGTGTACCAACATAACAAAAAAAAACGATAATCTAATGTACACAACCCGCGAAAATTCAAAATTCACCTTTTCTTTTGAACAGGCCATGTATTTACTTATATGTTAGCAAAATACAAGTCTAATATTTATTTTTCAGATTTAAGGACCTAAAATGATGAAAAATAGTAAACCTTTCCAATTGAAGGGTGTTTTTAAAGTATATTATCTACTCCGAGTGTGTTTTAGCACATGGCTCTTCCATAAAGTAAGCATATTTCCGGTAAAATATTTAAAGTTTTTTTTTTAAATCACAATTAAATAGATAGTGAAAAATTGATTTCCTTTGAATATTTATGTATTGATGAACATTATTGTTTGTAAGCATGAGTATAAGGATGAGGGAAAAGTACAGTTTCAGATGTCAACCAATTGACTACTCTGATGATCCAATAGCTACAAGGGTACGCGATTTAAAAAAAAAAAAAAAGAAATATTTGTCCACACGTTCAGAATGAAATACACATCAATATGATGCATTGTAACTGAGTAATTTTATTCAATAAAACCTCTTAATACTGTTCGGATACATTTTAACTCAGTGAAGTACTTATTTCACTGTAAAATGAATAGAAATAAATTCTCTATATAATTCTTAATCTATCCTTTCATGCTTGGATATGCATGGGGGTGATTTTTAAAAATTGTACTTCAGATAATATTTTTAAAAAATTGACCATGTTTTCGGCTGTAAAATTACTTCAGTTGTAAATTTCCCCTAAATATAATATCCAGCTCAAAAAATTGAATTAAAAGGGGGTGCTAAAGAGTACCAGAATATTGTTATTCTTCTTTCTCTCTGTGCAAAAGTGTACCATCCCCTTTTTGTCTATATTACTAGAATAGACTTATAAGTCGCAGAAATATACATTCATTTGTTCAAACTTCTTCCCATAAATATACTTTAATAAGCTCAAAAAACATTCGTTAGGAACTTTAAAGGAGGCTTTGGCTCACGAAGGCACCACGACTCTTTTAATTATTATACTAATTACTGCTGTTGGTGGAATACAATCCCCTTCCTTGGAAATCATGGTGGAATGATTTGGCAAAGTTTCCTATTTCATATAATATGAACATTTGGCAAGTTGCTTCGAATAAGTTTATTTCAGACACACAGCATATTTTTGCTACCTTAAATAATACGCAATGCTTACTGAGTTATTCTTACAAATAAATAACGCAATCAAGGAATACATTGAAATCACGTAGCCGATTTAAAGAAATGAATGAATAGGTATAATAAAAGAATAGATGTAAAGGAAATAAGCTACGTTGCTGTACTTTTTTCACAATGCCTTGATTTACGCAAGATGATATTCAGGTATTTTTTCTCGTTGGGCAAAGTATTTTAAATAAAACAAATACTAATAATTGGTCAAACGATTTGGGGGCGAATATAAAAATACTTGTTTGCTCATATAAAGCTCTGAAGTAGAATCGCCTGGTGCTGGTATAAAGTAAGTTACAAAGCTTCAGTACCTAGAAAGGTAGGTACATTCGCTCCACAAGATTACACGACGAGCACCTTCATCGAAAAATTAATATTTAAAATCCTTCTTTGAATTTTCAATTTCCACTTGTATTTTTTCCTCCCCAGAGAAATGCTTTGAATGGTAGTTTCGGGCCTCCAAGTTTTTTTTTGCTGCGTTTTTTCTAGACCCCATTGTAAAGAACTGCTGAGATGGAATTGAAAGGCTTATTTTCCAATTTTCCAAAATGAGCAAAGCTTTCATACTTCATTCAGCTTATCATTTCTGAAATTATCATACAATATTTTTATTAAAATGATATACAAGTCAACCTAATCAGGTCATAAAGCATTTTCACAATGTTCATGATTACAAGAATATTTTATAATTAAAATTAAAATGTCCTTTTTGCTTTATTCTTTTCCATCATCTCTTAAATTCCCCGAAAAGCTTCGGTGGATTTACTTCAAATGGGGAACTGCGAAAATCAGATAAAAGAAAAAGAAGGAATACAAGTTTATCCAATTAAGGTCAAAATATTTCCAATCTGCTGTTCCACGTAATGAGAGTTTGGGGAGAAGGTTGTATCTGTACTAAATTTCAGCAAAGAGGCCCGATGAAAGCTTCATCAAAATGAGAATAATATTTGTGTTTTTTTGAAAAGGTTAAAATGCCCTCGAAAATAAATTCAATGACATTGAATTTATTTTTCAATACGTTTATTTATATCGGATAGAAGTACCTGCTTGAAAAGATGGTAAGTTTATTATGAAATCAATGCACCATTGTTCAAGAAGCTGTTTAAGTATTTTATTATTAAACATTCTCAGCTGAAAAATATCCCTCTAGGATACTCTACAGTGGCGGTCGGTGACTTTTTATAAAAAAGATGCTGGACAATCAGTATATACCTTCTATCAAATATACAAATTTACATACTAGCACACAAATAAGATTCAATTATTGATGAAAAACACTCTGTCAAATTAGCTAAATAAATCCTTTACGCTCCGCAACTTCTTAATTTCAGATGCAGATCCGAAATTTCCTAAATTTGTCTTTCGTATACATGGCTTCAGTTATTCAAGCCAAACTGTCAAAATACATCACGCAAACAAATTATGAACGAAGTGTGAAAAATATTTCCATAAATAACTATAACACAATACTTCTTTAAAATTATTATATTTGCCATAAATATTCGATTTTTGTCAAGAAGCAACACAGAATAAGTGGTTTGCTATCTTAGAGCGGTGTTAAATATGTTATAGAAAACAAAAGTTAAGTAAAGCAAAGTGTCAACCTAACTCACCTATCATGGGACTACGGGTTAGATTAGTCACTCTATTTGCTGACATTCACAACGGTTTAACTTGTCTGGCTGTCCTTTCTTCTACGTGCAATTATAATTAGTAATTAAAAGAAAATAATGATTTATGGTATTTTATGAATTTTATTTCTATCTTTGTTTATGAAAAAAAATACTAGAACAGGAAAAACCTGTCATCAGTGTCTTGTGGACTAAATACATAATAATACATTCAAGCATTATATGAAAATACACAAAATTAATATCGACTGTATTTTGTCATAGGTATTTTTCCACATTATTTTGCAAGCAAACTTAGACCTATTTTACACTGTCACAAATCGATGATTAGTGTCATCATGATTTTCTTTACCGTTGCTACTTCAAATAATCGTGACCGTTAATCTTCGGTTTTCAGCTCGTTCCAGCATTTGATCAAATTATGATCTGGTGTCAAACATAACAGCATGACCGTTATGTTATCACTAATGACTAAAATAAACTAACTATCTAACTAATCATCACGCCTTTTCCCCGCAGGGGTAGGCAGAGAGTACAAACCGCCATATAACTCTGTCTTGGCACACACTCCTTGCTTCATTTACATTCACACATCGTCTAATACATACTCTTCTGTTGTTCTGACTCTTTACATGACCCGATTCAAGATTTGAATGACGCCTTTCACCAAAACACAGTTGATATTGATTCATAAGGACTATTTAAAGACAATGCACTCAACATAACAATTTCATAATATTAATATTTAGGGGAAGAAACATACATGACCTGTTCAAAAGAAAAGGTGAATTTTGAATTTTCGCGGGCTGTGTACATTCGATTATCGATTTATTTTTTCGTCATGTTGGTACACATATGTTTATCATATATTAGCATTATCAGCCATTTTGGATTAGTGGTTTGTTTTTGACAACTGGAAAGGTTAGTCACATTTTTGTGTGTTCTTCGATTATTTACTTGTACAATGAAAATGATCAAAACAGCATTTTAAAATATATTCAAACTTGGTTTTGGTTCGTAATTGCTATTTTCAACATTATTCGGGTATTTTATGATTGCAGCCTGCAGAGTAAAGATTGTTTTGGTGATAACCAACCCCTAAAAGCAGGGATATTCAGGGAAATACTAAAAACTTCACCACAAGAATATTAATTCTCAATAAGATTTAATACTATGTAATGAAGATTCTACAACTCAGCATCAATATCTCAGTCTAAGTAATAGTTTTCAGCTATGCATTATTTTCCAATATAATCTTCCGGCTCTCATCTCACTCAAGTAGTGACGCCTAATTGCGTTTTCCATCTTGATTGAAAACTAAAGCAGTATTATAGTTTCTCGTATAGGTAACATACAAATAAGGTCTTGTTCGGGGAGATATTAGTGGTTCCAGTTTGGAAACTCTCGCTAGCTAACAAGGTGGCGTCTGTGACAGGCACCCCGGTTCAATAGATGTACTCAATATATGCCAGAACATTGATCCTGTGTGCACTGTGCATGATGTTACCCTTTACAAATATTATTTTAGACTGCATTTTAAATTCTGAACACTTCAAAGTTGATGTTTTAGCACTTCAAGATGTAAAAATAGACAAATTTTATAAGAAAATCAGTGTTATAAAACTATTTATTAAATAAGAATTAAATAATAACTTCGTATAAAAACACATGATTTTATTTATTTTTTTATGACCGACCGGTTTTGCTAAGCTTAAGCATCATTGGGTACAAAATTAAAGCAATTAAAAAATACTTAGTGTGTGGTTATATATACTCATAAATACAGAGGCAAAACACAATATAATTTATTTTTTTAAAGAAAACAGTAAGAACCAAAAGAATAACATTTAAATTATAACAAAGGAACACGAGAAAGAGAGGAAATATGAAATGAAAGAGAAAAACGTTCACTGAGAGCGTGATAAAAGAATAATTAGATATGTTATTAGTTTACGGGAAATATACCTAATATTGGACTACTGGACAAATTTAACTGATTATTAAAAATATGATATTATTTAATTTGTTATTATTTCATTTACATCAAAAATATGTCAAACCACAAAGTGCTTTCTACGAAGATAAACGGTTTGTTCAAAATAAAAGGTGAATTTTGAATTTTCGCAGGCTGTGTACATTCGATTATCGTTTTTTTTTGTTGTTATGTTGACACACTTCTGAATTTATTTACTTCTTTTTTATCTATTTCTGAATTTAGCGAATGCTCTGAGTTTTAATTTTTTTTTTTTAAATCTGTTTACTACTTAAATAATGGAAAAATGTAATGCGGACGACACGGAGAATTGTCTTATTTTTCAACAAATATTTATTTTAAAACTACAATAGTCAGGATGGAAAAAGAGCATTTAACCTCTAAATACTAGATAGAAAAAACAGTGTCGCGCCACGCTGTACGAGATATTTTACAGTTTTGAGTAACAAATCTTCTGCTTTATACATAAAATTGTTGTGTCTTCTGTATGATATTATGGATTTTAGCCTACTCTTGAAAGTAGTGAATTTTATTCAACGTTAATATAATATTTTACTTAGTTAAGTAAATTTACAAATGGACCTTTTTAATATTGAGGACTGAACGCTGTTGGGGCAAATAAGAAATTGTCCAAAGAAGCGAAGCTAGCAGTCCACAATGGAGTACTTACACCAACCCTGATGTATGGCAGTGAGACATGAAAGTAGACTGAATGCTGTGGAAATGAGATCTTTGAGACGGATGTGCGGTAAACCCATGTATGACCGTATTACAAATGTGGATATCCGGAAAGAATGCAAGGCTGATATGAGCGTAATGGATAGGATCAAGAAAGGGACGCTTAGATGGTTTGGGCATGTAGAGCGAATGAACGAAGAAAGGAGTGTGAAAAGAATATATGATGCGAAAGTGAATGGAAGAAGAAGTCAAGGACGCCCGAGAAAGACATGGCACGATCAAGTAAATCAAATACTTGAATCGGGTCATGTGAAGAGTCAGAATAACAGAAGAGTATGTATGAGACGATGTATGAATGTAAATGAAGCAAGAAGTGTGTGCCAAGACAGAGTTGTATGGCGGTCCGTCCTCTCTGCCTACCCCTGTGGGGAAATGGCGTGATGGTTAGTTAGTTAGTTAGTTAGTTAGACCTTTTTAATATTTAATTTTCTTGTATTTTACAAAGACATTTTATTTATCTTTTTTAAATAAAATCATTTGTTGCGCATGTGTACAAAAATATACTCTTACCATGTAAACCAAACGGTACATGTTATTATGACCACCTAATATGAGATATAACAAAGCTCTATTATTACTCAAAAAAACTAGGTTATCAATCAAACAGCAGTTTGTTATTAGGAGTGTCTATGTCGCGATTACATAACTTGCAATAAATTGTACATATTCTCTGTACTATATTTACCGCTTTAAGTCACTAGTTAACATACAGCCGAGCCAACTGGTTTCATTAATATCATTTGTCATAATAATAGTCATTCTCATTGTAAATACACAAATGTACTATGTTAAAGAGACGCATTTTAGTAAGAATGTTCCTTCATACGTTTGAAGGTTAAAGTTCTCAGTTGTAGAAACATCTCTCCCCGGGGAGCAGGAAGCAGGAGTAGGTCTCTCTTAAGGCGATCATTTATTTTCATTCGTTACGCTACCTTTGTCTAAGACGGATTCATTCGACGGCTTCCCCGTAGTTTCAAGCCGAGCACTGATTGCTTTACACAGATATATATTGGCTAATCCACCTAAAATTTGCCCTGCACTTTCTCATCGTAGACGTGAACCGCACGTGAACTGGGGGTAAATGTGTGGAAATCGTGTTTGAAATGTGAAAATATTTCATAAATTTCATTTAAAACCCGTTTTCATCCCTCTTTTTAAACAATTAATTATTTAAAAAAGGAAAAGGAGTGAAGTTATTTTGAAAAGGAATAGATATTTTCCTATGTATTTAACATGCTAAAAGGTTATATGTCAAACAAAATTAGGTGTGAACAAGGTACAAACCTGGATTAATATTTTAAATCAAAGTTTTGTTAAAAGTATAACTCTTTGGTAAAATGATAATATAAATGAACTTACCCCAGTTAGGAAGCTTTTGGAATGTCAGCCACTTCAATCCGACCAAATTTCAGGAATTTCAACTGAAATAAAATATTTTTTAAATTATTACAAAAAAGTCACCAAAAATAATATTCCAAATGAATCTGACTAAAATAATTATATATCCCCTCAACGTTATGTGTTATCAAATAAATCCTTCATTGATGAATTGAATTACGTGTATTAATTAGTTTAAATAACGATGGAATATGATAACAAATTTTAAATTAAACGTATTTCTAAGTATTACGTACATGAAGTAAATTTACATACAATACTGATATATTATTACAAGGACAGTTATAAATTATAGTATTTTTTTTTAATTATATGTAATTATAAGTGAATCTTGCAAAAATGATAAACTAAGTTTCCTAATATCCCAATCTTACTTTTCTTAATTGTTATAAAAATACGCGAATGACTAATTATAATATCAAAATTGATATTTTATTTTAAGTAGCTTACTGCCAAAATGAAGTATCATAGCTGCTACATTGGTCGTTCAAGTAAGTGGGGATCTCATAAAACCTTTTAATGTCCGACTGTAAAAAAAGCTTTAAAGAACGCGAGCTTCCAGCAAAGCCGAGGTAGTAAAATCTCTTAACGTTCTCTCAATTGGTTGATCTTCATTTTATCATTGCAGCCGGCGAGACTTGACTCTGTACTTTTAAATTTCAGGAAAGCGTTTAAGTTCGCGTGCACCTGCGCATCCTAATGATCCGGTTAGCTCCTTCAGGAAGCGAGCGGCCAGCGAGGCAGCAGCCAGCAGCAGTACGGAGGCTGAAATCTTAAGCATCCTCTTAATTCCACTGCAGATTCTACTAGAAAAACGTTCACATGCTCGCTTACAAAATCCTGAAACTAAATAGTATACGGATATCCTTTCAAATATGTTCAGAGGTAAAATTTTGTCTATTTTTAAATTTCGGTTTTAAAAAAAATACTATGTTGAATCATATTCACTGTGTTCAATGGTAAGGTGCATAAATCCGTCACCGAATAAATATTTATCCCAAAAATATAAATATTTATTCATCGAAAACATTCATACCTTAATTTTTCGATTTTGAATTAACTTTATTTTAAAAAGGCTACGCGATTGAGATTCAGTGACTCAAAAACAACCATAAGTGATAATATTTCATTCAAAAAAATTAGCAACAACTATATATGTTATTTTTGGGTTCTGCGTTAATTTTGTAAAACGCAAAGTTATTAATTCATTTTCATTAAATACGTCAAACCACAAAGTGTTTGCTTTCTACGAAAATATGTTTTTATTGTTTAATTTTTATCAAATTTTGCATTATGATAAAAAAGCTATTAAGTTAAGCTATTTTCAGTGACAGCTATTTTGGCGTATAAGGCCAATATCAAACTAATTGAAAATGAACATTTAGAGAAAAAGTAAAAATAGTAAACTAAAAATAAGACCTTAATAATAATAGTATTAAATTTGATAAAATTAAAATGTTACAACTATTTATGTATTCATATTTATATAGTTTTTTATCAAATTTAAGTTTTTTTTATGTTTTTACATACTACGTACATATTGTATTTAGTTTTATAAAACAGTAATTTCAAAGTTCATATAACTTTTCTATTCGAAGCATTTGCTTGTGCATAAAATAGGAGTGTATTTTTTTTTTATTAATACAATAATTTACAAGCAGCCAAATATAATTTAAGCAGTAGTAAATACATTACGAATTGTATGCAGTACCTAATGAGGTATTTATAGTAATGGAATTCTCGAATCAAAATAAATGCAATGTGTTCAAGACCAACTATTACAACTGGTTTTCATAATTGTATTTGAGATGACCCATCAATAGTTGTTCTTGGCCATCGATTCACAGAAGTAAAGAAAAACTATCGTCAAGTGAAACATTGTTTGTTGAGGTATAAATATATCAAAATTGCTTCATTATCCAAAAGCGTTAAACCATATTTATCTAACGACATTTTTTTTGTTAAACATTAAAGCTCCATGCACTTTCATCAAATTTACACAGTCCGTTAACTTTGAGATAAACGCATTTTAGCTATTTGTACAGCTTTCAGGGAGGAAAAAATCGGAGGTTTTTTACCCCCTACGCCATTACTTAACGTGAGCACGCAATAAGTCACAACTTGATATCGTATATTCGTCTTGTAAATATTTAATGGAGCTTGGTTTTCCTCAAAACTTGTTTATTTGGCTTTAACGGGAAAATTTTAAGTAAATACCACGTAGTTGATTTTGTATATTATGGAATAGGATTGAAAATTATTTGCACAGCTTAAAATTTAAAAAACACGTTTTATGATGGGTACATATTGGATGGAAGGTAGTTGACTTTCGGGTTCTTTTTTTGTGCAAAACGTCGGGTGAGCCAATATTTCTTCTGGAGCATACCAGTCCAACTAGTTCTCGCGGAAAAGTAGAAATGCCTCGCTACCATCGACAGCTTAAGTACAGATACTGCCAGCAGTTTGTTTTTATACGACTATTGCATAAGAGTCCAAATTTTCCGGAGACAGTGGGACTATGGCATTCCGAATTTGGGGATGTTGTAAGGCTGAAATAAGTGTGGAGAGAGGAATAGATGTGGAATAGAACGGTTGAGAAGTGCCTGGTTATTGAAATCTAGTTACTAAATACGGCTTAGGCTATTTTAACCATCGTCCCGATTCTAAAAAGTGGTCTCTCACTTAAAGTATATATAACCTCGATTTCCAGATATATTTTAAATATTAACTCCACACAAGAGGCCCTGAGGGAAATAATTTTTGGGGATGCTGTATATAGAGTCCTTTTTGTAAAGAAAGGGGTAAACTAGGGTATTTAAGAGATCAATGTTATAGGAGGTAAGAAACAGCCAAGCTGTCAAACACATGAACGAGTCGTAGAAGCAACCCGTTCTCAAGTGGAAAAAGTCAAACATATTCAAATATTGTGCAAGCGCTTTGCTTGTTTCCCGGCTATGCACCGGTGCCAAAGGGATCAATGACGAGTGGTAAGACGCTCGACTACGAATCCATACGTCGCGGGTTCAAACCCGGCGTGCGCTAATAACTTTTATTTAATTAATATTTGTCATAACACATTTAATTCATATAAAAATAATAATAAAGTATATTTGCGGCACGTTCCAGAGTGGTATATACTATAAGTATCGCCCTGGTGAAAGACCACCATTCAGAATCGAAACGTTGTTTGAAATGACTTTAGCCGTGTTTGGTGACCAGATCTGAATAGCCAGGTACTTCCCAACCTTTATCTTCTCAATCTCCTTCCCCTCACTACATTCAGCCTCACAACATACCATCTTTGGGGATGCCATAGTCTCACTGGCTCAAGACGGTTGGGAGCAGTTGAGACTCTTGTGCGGTATTCATATATAAAAAAATAAAAAATTGTATTCAGCTTATTATATGAAAGGAAGCTAGGTCATGTTCAAACTAATAAAATACAGCAGATTCGCGTGTTTTATGCAGGGAGCATTAGTGGCAAAAAAACCAAATCGTCCATTGTGAAAAGAGAAACTTAAATTAATGCTTTACTAACCAACCTTATTGTACAACGATGGAAGCTTGACTCAAATAAAGTTTAAATAATTATCCTGTGAAAATAAACGCAGCCGTATTTCCACCAGGCTAGTAGCGTGTTAGGTAAATAAATAAATGTATAAATCAAATATTAACCCAGAACTAAATCTGCAATGAGTATGATTATACCGCTAAAATGTCACGATTCCTGGAAAATTATGAATCTATTGATTTTCTGATTGATTTGAACGAATCAAAGGGAGAGATGGTTATAGTTTTCTTCCTAATTCGACAAGATTTTATTTTTCTCGTGTTCGTAAAAAAATAAAGTTATCCAACAAGGTCAGAAAATATTTTTACTATTTTCTACACAAGATCATGAAAACGATAACTCAGTTACGTATGTAACATATTTTTTGTTGTTGTTGTCAAATCGAATCCGTGACTTCGAGCAGCAAAAGAGGCTTTTGTGAAATTTATTTTTAAGGGTTTGTTTACCGATAGCTATGTACAACATGGGTACAGTACATTCATCAAACTTCAATACAAATTCATACAATTTGACCATTTTACATGAATTCATTACAATTGGTCAATTGATCACGTTTTTACAATAATTAAATGTTTCGGCTATGTGAGAGTATGTGTTTTTTAACTATTAATTTAACTAAAGAATTTTGAACCGATTATAAATAATTTTTATTTGTTTTGCTAGAATGTCCCCAAGTGGTTGTTCCATATCGTAAAGTTGATTCTGCGAGCGACAAGTAAATAATTTTTAATGTACTCACAGGAACAAAACATTTCAATTTGTATAGTCTACCTACTATTGCCCGTAGCCTGTTACAAATTTTATTTATTTGGATGTCCCATTTAAAGTTGTAATCGATAATTTTTAAATAAATTTAATAGGTTTCATTTATAGACAAAATATTAAATAAAAAGTGGTTAAAAACAAAGTGTATGTGTTCTATTTTTAATAGGTTTCCCCTGATTCCAATTGCTTCTAGAGTTTTTAATAATTTTAGCGGATCGATTGTGTCAAACGCTTTGGATTTATCGATAAATAATACTAAAACATGCCTTTTATGGTTTGATTCATTATTAATATAATTCGAGAAGTCCTGTAATAATATTTCTGTACTCTTCCTCTTTTGAAAGCCATTTTGTTTTAGGTCTATTATGCAAAAAAAAGTATTTGTTTGATTTTACGACGCATATTCATTAAATGAAAGTTATTGGCGCACGCCGGTTTTGAACCCGTGACCTTTGGATTCGTAATCGAGCGTCTTACCACTCAACTATGGAGGCCGTCTGAAATTGGACCAAGATGTATAACCCCTTGTTCGTAATGCATTCCGAAATTAATGTCTTTCACCTCTACTGGGGGATTGTTACATCAATAGAGGAATGATAACATGCTCATTTATTCTCACAGAAATCTTTTAAATATTTGTTATTTGAATCTATAAAATTTTCAGTTAAATTCAATTTGTAATCTAAACCGATTAACCTTTATGCCGAATAAAATCTGAGCCTTATTATAAATCGTAAGATAGCAGATAAAAAAACACCTTTTCTCACTTATACTACTTATTGCATATGAAACATAAACTGTATGCCAGCCATGACAAATCAACAACAAAAAAGCCTAAATAAAATCAGTGAAGGCGATACAAAGGAAAAACAAAGTACTTGAATCCTCGCCATTCATAAATCAATTAAGTAATAAAAGCAATCAATCTCTCGTTTCGCATTGTACCAAAATACTGATTTATCTTTAATCAAACAATCCTTTTATTCCCTTTGTTTCGTGTTTTTCTTTTGGTTTTTCCTCCATTTTTTAACCTTTTGATGATTTAAAAAAAACAATTTGACATAATAATTCAACATGGAGGTTTTTTTTCAAACTGAGACGTTAGGGATTTTTCCAAATAAATCTAATTATTAATATATTAGTAATCTAATATCATTATTAAAACAGAGTTTACCATTATTTATTACCGCATTAGATGTAAAGTAATGATTCCCGGAACTAACGAATGTGCCTTTTTTGGTTTTGAAATAACGTAAATTGGGACTTCAAATAAAATCGTAGCGCATTGTGTTTTATTATTATATTCCTTTTAAGTCCCGCAATATAGAATTGTTAAAGCCTACTTACTCTGGTAGTTTTTTGAGTAATTTCAAAGCACATTTTCGCTCTCCTAAATAACTTATTTAACTTAATAAACAAGATAGAAAAGATCAACTAATAAGTGTCGACAACTATATTTTTTTTACTTATTATAATGCAAAGGGTACAAGTGAAACATACAAATGTATTATTTCAAAGGAAACAAACACGTTGTAGGCTGACATTATAATTTGAATAATATTATATTTTGTTTTAAGTCACTTTATTACTATACATATACATGTGTGAACTAGTTTCCCCTCCCTTCCACCTCCCCTCCTCACAATTATTTGGTACTCTATCCTCCTCTAATTTGTTGTTTCTCTCTTTATTCTCTTTATCTTATATGTAATTATCTGTACTTAGGTTAGTTTATATTATATTGTCCTGAAGAAAGTTGACTCCCACCGAAACTAGTTGACACATGTATATGTATTATAATAAAGTGATTTAAAACAAAATATACTATCTTTTGAAAAATATGAATATTCGTACAGTTATTCATTATTTACATTTTTTTTTTTAATTTTTACTACTATTGAATTGAGTTTAAATTATTGAAAAATTATTTTTTTAGAACTGTCCTCTCAATACCGCATAAAGATTAAGTTCAGGAGATTGAAATGATGACAAATATCTACAGTCAAATAGAGGAATATTTTATTCGATTAACGGTCACGTTTTTCGATATTGGCATAGCAGTGCTAACAAAATTGGATAAACCGCCTAAGAAAAGCTTAAGAAAATCGTAACTTTTCAATATTACATAAAGCTCATATCCCTAAAACATTTTTGACTGTGAGATGTTTAAAAGGATGAAATAGATAAAACAAGCGAGGGAAACTATATATCAACGCGTACGCCGTACACTCCTCACCATACACCGTACAAGGGTAGACTTATATTCCCACTGTCAGTCTGAGAATGTAGCTACATTCTACCTGCTCCTAGCCGCGGGGTTTCTCGGAGGCTCTGTTTCAAATATATTCTTAGATATCGTATAAATAAAATGTAAGTGCTTCTCACGTTTCAGCTAAAAAAAAATACATTCGGTAAAAAACCGTGAACCTGAAAACAGATATTGGTTTTCGTACATTTCAATGAAGAAAAGGGTAGAATAGTTTTTGTGATATCTGCTTTATTGTTTTATATATTCGGGTGATCACGTACGCTTTCGGATTCACTTTTTTGATTGGCAAGACATTTTTTTATTTTTTATTTTATCGCTATCGATAAATTTCACTACTGGGCTTACGTTTTTTATGTTTATGGCTTGTATTTTGCTCAGTCGTAAGAAATGAATAAATTTCTTTTGGCATTTATTTTTAAACTTACTCTACACCCGAGTAAGTTAACTTATGGCTTACAAACGATTGGTTTTGAATGGAATAAAGATAGGTTTCTCTAGGAGAATAAAACCCACGCGTGTTTGTGTTTGTTCATAATTTATCAAAGTGCCCGAAGCACAGTATGAGTTTCAAACTTTGTAAAACATTAATTAATTCCTATTATTTGTGGTCAATGAACTGTCATAAAAGCTTCTCCGAAGGTTGTTTCAGCCAAGCTCCCCGCTGAAGACTTCACTTGTTCGATGCGATACATAAAAAACCTTTGTTAGTTAAGGGGGCTTCCATTAACGCGCCCTTTCAAGATGTCGCTAAAAGGTTTGAGTATTTAAAAACCAACTTCACAAAAGCTCTCCTACCCGTTTGGGCCTAACAAATAAATACTTTGTTCATCGGAAAAAAGCTTCGCGGTTCTTATTTAATTATTCATTTATTTTTAAATTATTTTCACTGTTGGCGTTTATTTAAGGGAAAGTACTCGCAGGTTATCCGTTCGGAGATCAAATTAATTGACTTATTTATCAACAAGTTACAATGTAGCTAAGTATCTGAACTCGTCGAAAAAGAACTCATCTGTCCAAGGTATTTAGCGAATGCACTTTTTGTAAATTTTAATGAATTTAAGGAGAGGAGTTCGTTAGGAGAGATGGATTCTGTTAAATTATTTGTGTGTCTACAACATTTTTTTAACAAAACAATCGCTTTATTTGGTACCTTATTTGACAAATTTTGTGGTTTTACTTTACAAAAAAAGTAAATATTTTATTTGAAATATAATGTTTTTAGGATATTATTATTCGAATTAAAATGAATTTTTCTTTTCAATAGTTTCCCTTATTGTTTTATTTTTTGGGTAGCGGCCGGGTTAGTTCTTCGTATTTGATTAAATTTTAAACTGTATTACAGAATGTGGAGTTTTTTAAATAGAAAACAAATAATTTCATATATTAAATGAAGATAAAAACATTGAAGGGAAATCTCGGTCTTAGTAATATTATTATTTTTTACTTTCAACTGCCCGGAGTCAATTGAATCATGAAATTCCCAGTTGAGGAATGTCGTGAGGCTGAAGGATGTTGTTGAAGGGGAGAGGGAGTGGTAAAGGAAGGTCGTAAAATAGTTAGCTTTTCAAAAGGGTCCAATTTAGGACCCTTATTATTTTTAATCTTCATAAATAACATTAAAAATAATATTAAATTCGCTCGGTTTTTACTTTTTGCTGATGACATAAAATTATTTATTCGAATAAGATCATTGGAAGACTGTAGGCATCTTCAGGAAGATATTAATCCAATTATTGACTGGAGTTTTGCTAATAAACTCAGTATTAACTTCCAAAAATGTTCCGTTATGTGTTTCACGAGATCACACAAGACCGTATATTTCAATTACAAAATGAAAGATACGTCTCTGAAGCATACGACTACGTGTAAGGACTTGGGAACGGTATTTGACGCTCGTTTAACGTTTCATAATCACATCGAAAAGATCTGCAAATCAGCCACAAAAATGTTGGGTTTTGTCCTTCATAATTCGAAAGAGTTGACAAATCTTGCAGTGATAAGGCTGCTTTACTTTAGCTTAGTGCGTAGCAATCTCGAGAGTGGTTTCAGATATGGGGGGCAGAGGACACCACCTATGTACTAATGGTCGAGAAAATTCAAAAGATTTTTTCACGGTCCCTCTACATGAGAGAGTTTAGTTTTTACCCATGCCTGTTTCCAACAGCGTTTATCTCAGAAATACTGGGTATCTGCAGCCTTAGTTCGAGGAGAGATAAAGCATTACTGCTTTTTGCTCATAAACTCCTGAACGGTGTATTATTAATACCTGACATACTGGCGGAAATTGGATTTTATGTCCCTGACAATTTCACGCGAGGCCGCCAACACAGGCTTCTGTTTCTTCCCAGGTGCAGAACCAACTTACCAATGGTGATGCTCCTGGTAAGACTAACTAGGTTAATTAACTGCTTCGCAGGTATTTAGATATTTTTCACACGAGCTTCAACAAGTTTAAGCAAAAAAAACTTCTTGAAAACTATTTTTTTCTGATTTTAAACATCTTTTTACTTTAATCTATGTGTAATTATGATTACCATTTTTTGTGTTTTTTGCAATGTTTTGGTGTAAAACTGTTTTTCCAAATATAAAATAATTAAATAAAACTGATCACTATACAAGGTAAAAAGTTATTTTCTGAATAGTGGTCTCCTACTAGGACTAAATAAGATTATCTTCTACGCTTAAACGAGGTGCAACTATTCTTCATAAAAAATATTTAATATAAAAAAGATATTAATTTTATTTGGCCACGTCGGACTACTACGTCTTTGATTTATGAAACAAAGAGCTTAAAACCCTACCACGGAAGTTTTCTGTGATACTTTTTTTAATGTATTAGCTTTCATTTTAACTAAATACACAAACTATTATTTTATCAAAATTACCTTTGGCGAGAATTGATCCCGAGGCTTTCTAATCTCGTTAGGTCCAGAAACAAATCAGCCAAGTCTGTCATTTTCTCTAGCGCTAGAACAACTTGCAAGCATTCAGATCTAAATGCACACGTTGCTTATTTATCATTTAACTGAGTAAATCCGTTCACCACAAATGACATGTTCACAGTGCAGCTAATTCAATGGGGAATTTACATTTTTGCAACAATTCGGAACAATAACTATTCCTGCGCTGGAAGCAGCAACGAATAAAATTAATTTGCATTCCCCGCACAGCCAAAGCGACGCAACGCAACGAGCGTAATTCGGTTTGCTCCATATTGGATTTATGAATTGCACTAATACGATAAATGGTCCGGACTCAACTTGCAACTTCTATGTTCAATACGACACCATTAATAGTGAATGGTGTACTTTTGCAGATTTGATTATGCGGGGCACGCCATATTGCCCTCGATTCTGGGCTCGTCCCGTACTACGTATATACAGGTACATTCAATTGCATCATTGCGGACTTGTATTGTACTTTGAAACGCTGACAATTTGAATGTGATTAAATCATTTAAATTCTTGGTAAACGGCCAATGATTTTGGACGTGTTTTGAATCGTTCATTGCCGAACAGTTGGTATAGATGATGGTAAGTGTTAAAATTAAGGTTACATTTCTGCGATTTAGATCAAGAAAATGCAATTTTTGCTGGTAATATTATGCATTAATAGGGTTGAGTGAGTAATATAAGTAACGAACTTACACGAAGGTACGAAAACGTTTTTTTAAATTTAAAAAACTAATAGACAAAAACCTGAGACGGATAGGATTGGAATTTCCTTGAGGCGACCATGACAAGACGCCCTAAAATTTCCCTTCAGGTAAGAGGGTTCTAATGCCGATGAAGATAATAATTAATAAAAACGAAATTAGAATTGATGGGTGTATTTTGTTAATGTCACACTCAAACCACCTTTCCATGTACTCCCGCCCTTCATTCCAATCTCATGTTCCCCTCCCCCCATCAACTTAGTTAAGCCAGCTAAAATAACACTGTTTATTGTCACACTTTATTTGTATTATTTATCATCAGCAGTGGAAAATTTATGATTGGCATGATTTGTTATTTTTATTATTACATTTGTGTTAATTGCTGATTTTTTGTCAATTTTTCCATAACAAATAAATTAATACTCTGTTTATATCTAATTAATTTCTCTTTTTCTACTCTTACATACAAACTTACATAATATGTAAAGGTACCTAAATTAATATTCTTTATAAGGATTTCACTTCGGAATTTATTTCTAAAGTTATCAGTTTGATTAATTTCTAGTGGAATTTCATTAAATAGATTCATGGTCCGGTCCATACGAAATTTCAAGGTGCATATTTGTTATCCTTATAAGCAATATTTTGCATTTTATTTCTCATCCCGTGTCCGTGGATTTCATAAATTAAATTTACCAATTCACGCCAACAATTTGTTTTATTCTATTCTTGTTAGTCACCTATGAAATATAGTTTTTTTCGCATTGAATGATTTTACTTTTCCCTAGGAAAAAAAACTGCCGAAAATGGTAAAAATCTAACACATTATTGTGTGTTTGCAAAATGTTACTACGCGACCGCGCGAGTTCAGAGCGTTCTCGATAAATCACTACTGGGTGACCCGAATAAATCTCGTCCCCGCCAAAATCAAACAGCCAAACGTCCGGCCCTCCATCTGCCAGACAGCTACAGGGTGGCGCATTGAATTAAACACCCCATTACAAAACAATCCATGCATCGCTAATTAAGTTTAGCTGTCCATATCATGCCAAATTTGTGAGCGTTTATTGCCTTGCCCGGGAACAAAGGATGTCAAACGTCACATTGTTTCTGGAATACACTACACACAATACACACACACACCTGTTTTGCTATGGTTAGCAAGCAGCTTGTTAAGTTAATTTATGTCTAGTGCACGCTCTATGTCTGGAAGAGCCATAATATAAATGTTTTGAAAACCGATATAATATCTCTTTCCTCTAACTAACTATCATGCCGTTTTACCACAGAAGTAGGCGGAAAGGATGAATCACCACACACTCTGTATTGGTACATTCTTTTTTCTTAATTCATATTCATACATTGTCTGATTCCATGCTCTTCTGTAATCTGAATCTTGACATGATCCGACGCGAGTATTTGATCCACTTGATCGTGCCGTGTCTTCTTTGGACGTTCCCGATTTCTTCGACCATTCGCATTCAGAATAGATTTATAAACATTTTTTTCAAATGTCTCTATTCGGACATGGAATACAACGACCTTTTTTCCTTTTTTTATTGGACGAATATTTTTTTTAAAAACTTGACCTAAAAAAATTATAATTGTCTCTTATTAAAAAACACCATCGTCAGAATTGTTCCGTTTTCTCGGCAATCGGTTTTTATAAATCGATGATTAAACTGATTGAATGAAATGCTTAGAGTAACTTTTGAATGTTATTTCGAATACCTGAAAATGGATCATTTGTATTTCACTATCAGTGTTCGATATTGTAGACTCTTGTGTCCTGAAAGAATGCTGTAAATTTAACCCGATCAAGCTACCACCTCTCTAGACTTTACCTCCATAAGACAATTTATTATTCAATTATACACATTAAGAAAATACACAAAAATAAATAAAGGTATTATCATGGGAGAAACTTTCGTCAACCGGTTGGCGGCTTTAAGCCTTACTATGAAGGCAGCCTACAAACCCACCATAATTAATAATTTCTGTTTTTCTTCGTAAGTCTTCCGGCGCCGTTTTTGACGTACGTCTCTCTCAACTGCCTCCGGTTTTCTACCAGAAGGCATGATCTCTTTAAGTTGCCAGCCCATCTCATCCACTGGCACTATTTTTTTACCACATAAAAAGACATGGCACCACGCTATAGGATTACATATCTTAGTTGTTAACTCAATGTCAACACTCAAGCCTCAGCACCCAAAAATGGTACTAAACATCACTAAGTTATATTATAATAAAAACAATACTACAAATGATTTATCTGTATATTTTACATGTGTAGTTAGGAAAATGTCTAAGGTTTCCAGTGAATTATTTTTACTACAATCTTTTAAACTCAATCAAAAACGTACTAAAATGTCAGTAAAATGTGCAGTTTTAAAATCAACGAAGGCATTTTTGAGCGTTTTATCTAATAAAATCCCTGTATGAATTTCATAAAAAAATTTAAAGATTACTAAAAAAAATGAAAAAAACAACTTTGAATAAGACCACGAATATTATTTAAGTTTGTATGACAGACCGGTTTCGCTTGGCCTAAGCATCATCGGGGTACAAAATTAAACTTAACGAAAAATACAAAGTTTGCGGTTATCTACATACAGAGATAAAACAAAATAAAATAACAAAAGAAATAGAATAACATCAAAATTATAACAAAGGAACAGAGAAAAAGAGACAGATAATATGAATTAAAATAAATAAAACGTCAACTGAGAAAGTGATTAAAGAATAATGAGTAAAAATGTGAATCTACAGGAAATATACATAATATTTGACTACAAGACAAATTTACCTGATTGAAAAAAAATAATAATATTTTTTGCTGTTTAAAAACTGTATTTTCTGGAAAACTTAGATATTTTCCTAACTACCCGTATCGAATCAAAAAAAATCAAATGTAGTAAAATTGCTTGTACCAGAAAGCCAAAAAGTGTATATTTTTGGGTGCTGGACCCTTAATAAAATTTACTTGCTTTACCAAACAGAAAAAGAATGTATCCCCATTTATTTATCTTCTTAGAGTACTGTATTTCGTTTGAATCGATAGTGAAAGCCGCCCTTAACTGATGAAAGCATATAAAAATGATTTTTAAAATCTTATGTTAATCATTTTATAGCTACACATCCTTTTTGAAATTTCCAATATAACATTGTACCGAGAAAGCGTAATAGAATCAAAATATTAGGCTGCATACTGAAAGCCCCTATTTCAATCATCAACGCCAAAGCCTCCAGCTATTAAATACCCCCCAGTCAGCTCCCGATAAACCGTATTTATTCTTTATTTTGTCCCTCTGATTCTGTTTCCCTTAATTCCGTTTATTTCTCAGAGGCCGGTACGTCGAGGGTGTGGGGGGAGGAACTGCGGGAGGACGGACAATGAGAGGGCACGAAGAACCGACATATTATTATTCCTAGCGTACTTCGCCCGTGGTTATGTTCTGAGCGGAATACAAAGGGCAGCACAAGAGTCTGAAAGCCAAGACGAAAATCGATGATAAAATGAGAAAAAAATACCATAAGAAATCTTACAAAGCAATATAAATCCAAAAAAACGAAAATTGACTAAAAATATAAATATCATTAAATTAAATTTTGTCCATGCTTTTTCCTTCGGGCATTTTTTGTTATTCATTAAGGATCAGCACCTAAAAATAAATACTTTTTGGCTTTCTAATACAAGCAATACTACAAATTATTTCATTAATTTATAATATTAGATCTCACCTTCTCAGTTAACGTTTTACCTCTTTCAATTCATATTATCTGTCTCTTTCTCTCTTTTTATTTATTTTTAAATTAACGGACTAAAGTCTAATTACATAATTAAAAAAAACATACAAAACATGAAATGGGAAAAAAAAGCAACAGAATTTTTTTTTACGTGAATACCGCACAAGAGTCATAACTGCTACCAACCGTCTAAAACCAGTAAGACTATAGCATCTCCAAATAGGGTACGTTGTGAGGCTGAAGGTAGTGAGGAGGGGAAGGAGATGAGGAAGAGGAAGGTTAGGAAGTATCTGGCTATTCAGATCTGGTCACCAAACACGGCTAAAGCCATTTCAAGCAACGTTTCAAATCTAAATGGTGGTCTTTCACCAGGGCGATCGTATCGCAAATATATTTTTAAATAGAATATATGAATTAAATGTGTTATGACACATATTAATTAAATAAAAGTAATTGGAGCACGCCGGCTTTGAACCTGCGACCTTTGAATTCGTAGTCGAGCGTCTTACCACTCGACTATGGAGGCCGTCAAACATACATAATATTGAATGAAGCAATGACAAAAATATGACAATATAAACATAAGAAAGAACATTCAAGCCAAGGTCTAATCAAAGTTTTAGTAGAGTCGTAAAGAATGACAAAAATCATTTAGATTGCCACCAAAAATTTCAAGACCATGGCTTGAGTTAACAAGTCTCGACATTCTGGACATTGGAGAATGATACCTATAATTAGTATAGTGATGATTGAGGAATAGCAATACATTGTTTCTGAGTCTACGGCAAGGAAGGTTGAACTAGATAAGTTGCAACAGAGAAGGTGATTATGGGTGTACGAGGCCTGTTCAAAAGAAAAGGTGAATTTTGAATTTTCGCGGGCTGCGTACATTCGATTATCGATTTTTTGTTTTTGTTTTGTTGGTACACATATGTTTATCATATGTTAGCATTATCAGCCATTTTGGATTAGTGGTTTGTTTTTAACAACTGTAAGGGTTAGTAACGTTTTTGTGTGTTCTTCAATTTTTTACTTTTGAAAAAAATGGATCAAAGAATATGTATTAAATTTTGATTTAAAAATGGAATAAAGTGCTCCAACGCACTTAAAATGTTAACTGTGGCATTCGGCGAGTCTACTTTGTCTCAAAAAAGTGTGTACAAGCGCTTTACAGAAGGCCGAGAAGATGTTAATGACGATGAGCGTCTTGAAGTTGTGGAAAAACAAATCATGGATTTTGTTCTTTGATCCATTTTTTCAAAAGTAAAAAATCGAAGAACACACAAAATCATGACTAACCTTGTCCAGTTTTCCAGTTGTCAAAAACAAACCACTAATCCAAAATGGCTGAAAATGCTAACACATGATAAACATACGTGTACCAACAAAACAAAAAAAAATCGATAATCGAATGTACACAGCCCGCGGGAAATTCAAAATTCACCTTTTCTTTTGAACAGGCTCACTGTTCTCTTATTTTATTTTATATTGTGTTCTCCGTCTGTATGTATCTATATAACCGCCCACTGTGTATATTCGTTTCGTTTAATTTTATACCCTGATGATGCTTAGGCTAAGTGGAACCGGTCGGTCATAAAAATTTAAATAAAATCTGTGGTCTTATACAAAGTTATTGTTTCATTTCATTAAATATTTTATTTGTTTCTCTTTTATTTTATGTGTTATCTGTATTTCAGCAATAAAGTCGGAATGTTTTTACATGTGTTTTAGCGGCGCGTGTGAATTGCATGCCGCAAAACACGTGTCGTGTTTGATTGATGTTTCCCGGTATCCCAGCTTTAATAGATTTTTTATGACTCGAACAAGTTGGCAAGGGGGGCTTAACCGAGACGCTTGCGAAGAATATTTTATAGTTCTTTGAGCGATCCGTGCGGAAATTTACAGGAGTTTTTAAACTCTATCCTGAAATATGTGTATTTATGGTTTTAAATATAAACTTTTTTACCTTCGTTTCTTTTATGGTGCTACCACGAATTCACTAAAATTCGACTTATTACGATATTTTTTTTATATTCAATACCGCACAAGAGTCCTAGCTGCTCCCGACCGTCTGGAGCGAATGGGACTTTGACAACCCCAATTGGGGTATTTTGTGAGGCTGAAGGTAGTGGGGAAGGCAAATAGATGGGAAATAGGAAGGTAAAGAAGTACATGGCTATTCAGATATGCTCACTAAACACCGTTTAAAGCCATTTCAAGCAACGTTTCGATTCTGAATGGTGGTCTTTCACCCGGGCGATAGTTCGAGTATCTACCACTCTGGAACGTGCAGCAATTACACTATATATTACTTAAAATGAATTAATGTGTAAGACGCATATTAATGAATTAAACTGTTTTTGCGCGCGCCGGGTTTGAATCAGCGACCTCTAGATTCGTAGTAGTCTCTTACCACTCGACTACGGAGGCCGTCAAAGTCAATTAAAAATTGTACATTTTTTTCAATGAGAAATCCGGTTTGTTTTGATTAATAAGTGGTTAATGACTTAGGAGCTATTTGATTTTAGCGAGTAAAATTACAATATTTGTAATTTTTTTGTTTCGAGTATTTTATTTTCTTATTGCACTGAAATGGTGAATTTTCATCTGGCCAATTTTTCATAAAAACAATGAAAGTTTTTCAAATTATTTACAAAACAAAAAAACAATTTTCCTAAAGGGTCAGCACCCAAAAATACACACTTTTTGGTTTTCTAATACAAGCAATACAAATGATGTCTCTGTTAATTCTATATGTGAATTTAGAAAAATGTCCAAGGTTTCTAGTGACTACATTTTTTTTACATTTAAATAAAAAATAATTTTGTTTTAAGCCACTTTATTTATACACATATAACAATTCGACCGGTTTCGGTTAGACTTAACCTTCATCAGGAACGTATAAGTATAAACAGTTTATACTTATACGTTCCTGATGAAGGTTAAGTCTAACCGAAACCGGTCGAATTGTTATATGTGTATAAATAAAGTGGCTTAAAACAAAATTATTTTTTATTTAAATTATAATGTCAAGCTACAAAGTGTTTGCTTCCTTCGATAATTTTTTTTACAGTTTACATGTTTCTTTTTTTTTAGTTTTACATCTCAAATTCGTGCTAGAACTTAAGAAAAACTAGAACTAGAAGGTAAAACGTTCGAAAATGGCTGCGCTGGTTTGTAAACTACACTTGTACTGGCATTTTAGTATGTTTTTCGTTGAATTTAAAAGACGGACAGTATTCTTAGATGAATTAAATAATGTAGATGCGTTACTGAGACAACGCGCCTGGTTGCACTAAGCCAAGTCAATGAGACATACCTTCGAAACACGCTTCATACAGCCATCTCTTCCGCACACACAAATTCTTTTAATGGCCATCCTTTTCATACGCGGGTGAAATATTTAGTGGTGCAACATTAGTGGTGCAACATTAGTGGTGCTACATGTTTCGTAAGATTTGTTTGAATATGACGTGTCTTGTATTTTATGTCTATGGAAGTATTGCTTACATTAGAATGCTACAAAGTGACATTTAGCGCTATTTTGGGTGTTGAGCCTTTATGTAATATTTTTATTGTATTATTTTGCGCCTTAACAGATTATTTTTTCACCGAGAAACCTAAAACAACCATGCAAGCTTATAATTTAATAAAAAATATCTACATTTTAAATGATATTTTTTTTTTCAAATGTCACAAAAAAAACTTATGGACAGCATAAAGCAAGGATGATTATGGTTAAGTAACGCAAACAACCGCTGTTTCTATTCTTACCCTAGAGTGAAAAATTATGCTAATCGTATTTATCCTTTGAAAAATAATGTCACATTTTATTAGAAGGCCATTTTCCGCCCTCAATATGGAGTCAGGTGCTCTTAAAACCAGCGCGCAGCCACACAATGGACCCCTGATCATTTTTCTATCACGTCTGAATTTTTGATAACGCTTTATCTCGCGGTGCGGAAAATATTACCCGACAAAAATTTTGTTTCATTGTGCGCATTTTCTATTAAATAAAAAATAAATCTATTCCTAGGAGGCTGCGAAATTTTTATGCGCCTATACGCCCAATAAAGTTTTATGCCAAATACTCATCGAATATAAAGAAGATATTTACATAATCCATAAAACTTGATTTTTATGCCCGAAGGAAAGCTGATTTCAGTATGACAAGGAAGACTTCCCTCGCGGTTCCCTTCATTTATATCTAAACTAGTTGTTTCCCGTGAAAAATCACGGTATGTTACTTGACTTGCCATGAAAAAATATCGCTTACTTTAATCCACCCATTTCAAATATAGAATAATGCAAAGAAATTAAAAAATAACTTTGTAAAAGACCACAGATTTAATTTTAATTTTTATGACCTACCGGTTTCGCTAAGCCTAACCATTATCAGGATACAACATTAAACAAAACAAAAAATATAAAACTTGTGGTTATACATATATACAATATACATACAGAGAGAGAACACGATTTAAAATAAAACAAGCGAACAGTGAGAAAAAACAAACCAATAACATTTAGATTATTATAAAGGAACGGGAGAACGAGACAGATAATATGAAATGAAAGAGGCAACACGTCAACTGAGAAGGTTATTAAGTAATAATGATAAATTTTATGAGTTTACAGGAAATAAACCTAATATTGATCGGTAGCTGAGTGAACAAATGCGTCGGATTGCCAAAGGGGCGTCGTGCTGTTATGATACCACCCCCTTTTGGATCACTACCATGTGCGTCCAGTAGCTACGAGATTCGGCATCTTCGATGGAATCTCTGATCGGCTTCGAAATGGCCCCAGCGGACCCCTAACACTGCGTTCAAGTCCTCCATCATTGCACAAGCAACATCTTCCGCTTCTTATGATGGTAGTAGAAGTTTTTCCAATATTATCAGGTTATTCCTAACCCGGGAATAATTGTCTTTCTTTAAAAAATAAAAATGAAATTGGACTGTTACTGGACAAATTTAACTATTAATTTTAATGGCTTTATTTATATTTAGTGCTTCTAAGTTATTCAATATTTTGTCATAACTATTTTTGTGAAGAATATGAGCACCGGTGCTTTTATTGAAGGTATGATCTTTTTCAATAAGATGATTGGCGAATTCAGAAAAACCGTGGTTAGTTTAACATCTGATGTTCTTTGATTCTTACATTGACATCACGGGTTGTTTTACCAATATAAAATGCAGAACAATCACTACAATCAAATTTATTAATTCTCAAGTGACTTAGTTTATCATCCGTATCCTTAGAATTGACGAGAAATTTACCTTTATAATTGTTTGTGTAAAAGGCCGGTCGTAGTTCCAAAGGAAGATTTTTTTACGCAGGAGGATGAAAACTGAACGTAGTTATGCAGAAAGCGTCCAACTCACATTGATATCTGCTGAAAACATCCAAGCTTTCAATGCAATAAAATTTTGGTAATTACTTTTTTTACTAACGCACATTGCAGATATTTGCCTTAAATTGAAGTTTAAAAACATTTTAAAATGTAGAATAACATAAGAAATACTTGTTTTTAATAAACATATTGATAGCTAATAAATTACCTTTTTATAATAATGCTCATCACGAAAAAACACTGATATTCACTTTACAAATGCCGATTACGCATAATAATGTATTTATAGTTATATTTTCAAACGTCTTTTTCTCAGTTTCATCTTTTTGGGGTTGGATGCTTTCTGCATAACTACCTCTAATTATTAAGGCAACCAATTTTATTAACATTGTTATTATTATGAAAATATGCAAACAAGAATTGGTGTGTGGCTACTTTTTTGTTTGTTTTATATTTAAAATTAAATCATTGAAGTCCAAATGATATCCATTATTTGTCTCTATTTTTTAAATTAATGTTAGTTTGTTGGAGAAGTGTGTATAAGATAACATATTATAAAAAATGAAAATAAATCTGTGGTCTTATACAAAGTTCAAAGTTCACACTCGTTCGTATGTACGGAAGTACTTATCAAATCATTTGTGGCTTATTCATTCGTAATGTATACACATACGTTCGTTACGTTCAAAGTACCAATTTTATTTAAACGATAGTTTTCTAAAACGTGTTTTTTAATATTATCAAATCTGCAAAAAAATATTTGTGAAGTTAAATATTTATTACAATTTTTTTATTTGCATGAACTTTTACGATTAGATATATATTCAACAATTTTAAATTACATACTTTTTTAAATTATAATTAAATGTCGCTCATAAATATTAATTACTTTGAGCTTGTGACCGTATCTCCATCAGAGCTTAGAAATATCCATTTCTCATTTAAAAAAATGAGGTTATATTTTGTCAATTGTTCAATAAGGAAAACATTCCGTTGAAGCTCGGCGAAACTGGGTAGTAACTACATGTGTACAAACTTATACGTGCAGGGGCGTTGCTATTGCGGACGTTATGGATGCCTGCAAATCAAATCATGTGAATCTATAAAAATATTTATAATCTAAAAGTTACTGACTGTACTTAACAGGGTTGTATGAAAAAGGCACAAAACCAATAAACAACTAATAATTATTATTTTTCTAGTGAATACTTCACAAGAATATCAACTGCTCCCAACCATCTAGAACCAGTGAAACTATGGTATCCTCAATCGTTATTTTTTGTGAGGATGAAGATAGTGGGGAGAAGAAGGAGATGATGAAGAGGAAGGTTGGAAAGTACTTGGCTATTCAGATCTGGTCACCAAACACGCCTAAGGCCATCTCAAGCAACGTTTCGATCCTGAATGGTGGTCTTTCACTAGGGCGATACTTTACAGAGTATTTACTACTCTGGAACGTGCCGCAAATATACTTTATATTATTTTATATTAATTCAATGTGTTATGACATACATATTTTTTTTCAATTATTAATATAGGGTTTGAATCTGTGACCTCTTGATTCGTAGTTGAGTATCTTGTGTGAGTGACCTGCCAGGTAAGTATGTTGCTGTGTATTTATATAAACTAAGAATTAATATTAAGTAGAAATCAAGATTTGTACAGCGCCCTTGAGGTGATTTTTCACAAAAATGGCGCTATACAAATTATCCAAATATTATTATTATTATTACCACATAAACACGGAGGCCGTCAAAACGTATATATTTTATTGTATGCGCCTGAGAGGGCTTTTACATAAAAAAAGGTTTTTACAATCGACAGTGAAAAAATGAACATAATATGCACGAAGAAAATAAGGAATAGTTGTAGAGTGGTAAATAAAATATGTTTGAATAAATAAAAAAAATGATTAATTACTTCTTCTATAGCTTCGTTTACGTGAAACAAAAAAAAAACACTTTAAGAGAGCTTTTTAACAAGCAATTCAGGTAGCAATAAAATGTGCAATTAGATATCGGCAGAAACTTATAAATATACTGGGAGGAGTTTTTTCATTACAAAAACCAATTCAAAAAACGGAATTCGAATATCCTGCATGGCTGATTTCATCATAATCAAAGGCTTTGAGTCATCCCTTATATCCATCCTAAAGCGGGGCGCAGTTCACGTATCGGATGCAGTATTAAAGATTGAAAAACATCGCTCGAGGCGGGAGCTTTCCCGAACAAAGGCCACAATAAGGTATCTGCAACCTCCCCGCATTTCCTGCTCTCCCGGCACTCGGGAGTAAAATGTATTACAAATAACGAAATTAAGTTACGCCAAAGCAAATCAATTGCGGCCAATGTTATTATCGTGGAATATTTTGTAGCAGAAGATTGTGTATAAGTTTTATTTCCGCGTAGGCATTATTAGTCGGAAGCTGAACGGTATGCGAACCCACCTCTAGTTTTACCAGCGAAACAAGTAGTCATTGCGAGTATCATCCTGAAAATGTACTTAAATTATCGCATGTTTTATATCCTTTTTGTACGTTTTAAACTAGCTTATCATCACACTATTTACCTTAAGGAGCGTGAAACACTACATAGCTTTGTATTGCACACTCCTCACTTCATTCACATCCAAAGAAACGCTACATAGCTTTGTATTGAACACTCCTCACTTCATTCACATCCAAAGAAACGCTACATAGCTTTGTATTGCACACTCCTCACTTCATTCACATCCAAAGAAACGCTACATAGCTTTGTATTGCACACTCCTCACTTCATTCACATCCAAAAAAACGCTACATAGCTTTGTATTGCACACTCCTCACTTCATTCACATCCAAAAAAACGCTATATAGCTTTGTATTGCACACTCCTCACTTCATTCACATCCAAAGAAACGCTACATAGCTTTGTATTGCACACTCCTCACTTCATTCACATCCAAAGAAACGCTACATAGCTTTGTATTGCACACTCCTCACTTCATTCACATCCAAAGAAACGCTACATAGCTTTGTATTGCACACTCCTCACTTCATTCACATCCAAAGAAACGCTACATAGCTTTGTATTGCACACTCCTCACTTCATTCACATCCAAAGAAACGCTACATAGCTTTGTATTGCACACTCCTCACTTCATTCACATCCAAAGAAACGCTACATAGCTTTGTATTGCATACTCCTCACTTCATTCCCATCCAAACATGGTCTCATAATACTTTTCTTATACTACTAGGTGTACAACTTTGCTTCCGCCGTTTTTTATGAAATTTTCAAGGCTTTATTGTAAAAAATTGGTTACACATTTATGATTAAAAGTAATTTCTATCGCTGGCCGCTACTTTCTCTCATTTTTCAGGCAGCGTACGAATCCCGCGTTGAAAACACTGGTCATCTTTTGAAGCGATCCACGAATCAATTCAGTTTTTTACTTCTTCATACGACCGAAAATGCTGATCAGCCAGGTCGTGTGCCATTGGTCGAAACAAGTGATAGTCAGAGGGAACAACGTCTAGAGAATGCGGAGGGTGGGGTATGACTTCCCATTTCAACGTTTCCGAGTATGTTTTGACCACTTTCGCAACACGGGGTCGAGCAATTTAATGCTGCAAACTTGCTGCGACTCTTGACATCAACTTTCTCGAGCATTTGATTAATCTAATCGTGCTGTCTCCTTAAAGCCTCCACGACTTCTTCTTGCATCCTCTCGCGCCTCGTGTATTGTCATCAAAATACACCATTTAAGCATCTCTTTCTCAATCTTGTTCATTACGTTTACATTGGCAATGCATTTTTAGGGAACCTCAAGATAATAAAAGGTCATTTTCATGTGGTTTTACAATACACTTACTATAGAGATCTCATTTCTACTTGCCATTTTTATGCCTAGCTGCCATAAATCATGGTAAGTATCAGAACTCCTTAGTAGACAGCACTTCACGCTTTTTTTCACACCTTTATACAATTGTTGTACTTTATTAAAATGTTGTGGAGTATTTTTTTGCGTGTTAATGTAAAATAAGTAAATGAGAATGGAAAAAAAAATAAAAATAGATAAAATTAATTGACAAAGTAAAAACTATCCAACTCTTTGAACCAAGTCAATCAAATACACAACACGACGTGCCTATTTTGGTGGTTTATTTCATAAACTGGTAACTTTATATCATAAAGTAAAATATTTGTTTTGTCGAGTCATGCTAAATCTCTTTTTAGCAGAACAATGTTTGGGTGCTGTGCATGGAGAGTATCAACCCTAGAGGGGGAGATCGGTAATAAAATAATATGGGGTAGCTTTCAGAAACTTTCCATTCCAAGTGCCATTATGCTGTTGAGTACAGTCAGGGAGATGCATCACTTATGTACAGACCGAAGATATGCGTCTTAGTGGTTACATTCTAACTTCGCTACATTAGAGATACTTTTATCGGTAGCTATCAAAAAAACTGCATTTCGTATATTTAAAAAGACACTATTTTTTAAAATACAAACAACTATTTTTCATACTGTAGAACGGAACCATTAGACAACTTTATTGATGGAAACCCGTTGTCGCGGAAATTGGATGACACCACTAGTTGTATCAAAAAACAGCTGTGAACCGATTTTTATAGTTGATTTATTAGTTTGGTGAACACCAATCAATCAACATTCTATTGACAATATTCGACCAAAAAAACTTTTTTATTATTTGGAGCAATATTACTTGTCGATACGCTATTGTTGTACACGCTGGTAATCTTCCAATATCTATTTTGAAAGTAATGAATTTAACCTCATTAATTTTTTGTGATCTTTTGTTTTGTGTTTACATATATTATATTGTATAAATTCACGTTATGCGGACAACGTTACAATATAATATGTTCTTTATTCTTTTTTACTATGGATAGTTTAGTTAGTAAAAATTGCAACCAGGCGGCTATAAGCCAGTCTATTATAAATAGTATATATATGATAATGTGTATTATGAAGAGAAAACAAACAAAAAATCTTTACAACGTACGTTAATGATATTTGTTCTCAATTCTTTACTTTAAATTAGAAAACCCATTCGTGGGTTTCAAGAATAACTTATGAACTTTTGAACTTTTAAGCTCTGGCTATGAAAATTTAACCATTTTTTCTGTCTGGAATTTCTAGGTCAACCAAGTATTTCCAGTTTCATTTTATAATCCGTGTCACTTTATAATTATTTAGTTCTTAAAAAAATATCAGAATAACACCATGATGTTTAATTTCATAATTTTCAATTGTGTAATAAAAAAGAAGATATCATTAAAGGGGTGTTGAAATCTCATTTGAAACTGAGTAGTGACTAAGAAACATGATTTAAAAAAAAATTGTAAAAATTTTTTCGAAACCCGTGTCAAAACTTTTTAGGAGTAAAAATGATTTGCCTTTGCAAAGGACACCCAACGAATAAAAAACAATTTTCGCTTTTAAAAACTCAATTTAAAAACAGGGGACAAAAACAAAGACTGCAGAAGGTCAAAATATAAAATCCAATTAGTTTTTGATTGAACTGGTGTAGCCTAATATTGCTAAGGGTTTGGAGTAGTACCTATCGATAATTGATTTCAATTTATTGTTCACGTTGGCCTATCTGCTCCTATAAATCTCAAACCGATATTCATTTACTTTTGTTCCGTTTGTTGACGTTGATTAATTAAATTCAACTGATCTAGAGTAATAATTATAATTAGCTTTAAAAAGCCATTGTTGAATAAAGCTTTCCAGTTGCTGAATTATTTTGCTGTACTGTAACTGTTCGATACGAAAATTTCTGTTAAATATTTTGCTAATAACAATGTGTCTTTTGAAAATTATTAATCAAAACAATTATGATGGTTACGGAGAAGTAATTAGACAATGTGTGTATTTCATTCTACAAAATAATGATTACAGTGAAATCATTTTATCGAATATCATTTAACACCATTTTGGTTTTCAACCCACATTTCAATGGCATTATCAAACTAAAAACTACATAATTTTAAATTGTATCAATTCATTTAAATATTGGTAAATATTTCAAAATAAGATAAATCATTTTGAAACATCTAGATTTATTACAAAAAAACATTTGAACTAATGTTAACAGGCAACAACTAAGAAGCTAACAACATGTGTTTTTTTTTTAAGTAAGACAAACATTCCCGGGTTACGAATGACCTGATAATATTTGAAAAATTCCTACTGCCATCATAAAAAGCGGAAAATGTTGCTTGTGCAATGATGGAGGATTTAACCATCAGAGGAATTGAACGCACGACGCCCGGGTGGGAATCCGACGCGTTCTCCACTCAGCTACCGACCAGTCATTGTATCCCTGTACTTTTTACAATATACTTTCCCTTTAAATTAAGAATGTGTACTTTTGGTTACTAAAATATTAAACTAATTAAAGTATTAAAGGAATATGAAGATTTGAATGAAACCACTCTTATGTTTTTCAACAGCTGTTTTTTATCCATCTCGGTAAAGTTTCGTTAAGAGTGCAAAATAGCCACGCGAAAAGTGTAATATGGTAATGAATACTTTTAATAATAACAAAAAGCAAATTAATATTTTCGTAACTTTACTTTGTGGTTTGATATATTTAATGAAATGGAAAAATAACTTTGCATAAACCACAGATTTTATTATAATTTACCAATTTTACAGGAATTTCTAAATTGGATTTTAGTGATTGTTCTGCATTTTACATTGGTAAAAAAACCCGTAGTGTCAATGTTAGAATCAATGAACATCGTATATGTTTATTAACCATGGTCATTACAACAGATTAAATAATTTAGAAGCACTAGAAATAAATAAAACCATTAAAATGAATACTCATATTCTTTATAACTAGTTAAATTTGTCCAATAGTCCAATATTAGGTATATTTCTTTTAAACTTATAAAATTTATCATAATTCTTAAATCACCTTCCCAGTTGACGTTTTGCCATTTCATATTGTTAGTCTCGTTTTCTCTGTTTTTTTGTTATAAATTAAATGTTGTTCTTCTCTTTTCTTACTGTTCTCTTTTTTATTTTATATTGTGTTCTCCCTCTGTATGTATGAATATATATAACCACACACAATTTATTTTTTGTTTAGTTCAATTTTGTGCCCCGATGATGCTTAGACTAAGCGAAATCGATCGGTCATAAAAATTCTAGTAAAATTCTGGTCTTATACAAAGTTATTATTTCACTCTTCTGTTTTTCAACTGCTGTTTTTTATCCATCTCGGTGAAGTTTCGTTTGAAGTACAAAATGCCAACGCAAAAAGAGTAATATAGTAAAAAATACTTTTAATAATAACAAAGAGCAAATTAATATTTGCTTAACCATAACACAGTTTATAGGCAGACTGTTTTATTCTGGTATCTATCCAAGAATTCTTTTAATACCAGGTTATTAAGTACAAGACTTTTAGAGAAAGGAAATACTTAAGTGAGTATTTTAGCATGTTTTAAATATAAATCATAATATAACTATTATCGGGAGAATTCTACTTGTACTTTCACGCCAACAGTATGTGCGTTAATAATGTTCGCATTGTCTGAAGTGTAGAAGTTGGCAACAATCAGATGTAGTAGTCAGTGTGAGTCATGCAAATAAACATAAAAGATTTAGGAAAAGGGAAACGACGAGTCAACACTTTAACGAATAATACGCTCCGTCGATCTCAGTTGCCGCATGGCGTATCTACCCAACTACTGGTAATCTGGTGGAAGGCAGAAGCAAACTGGCCAACCCGAATAAGCCCCAGCAATATTGTAAATAATTGAGCTTTAAGCTTCGATTCTGTTTGTAATTTTGTTATGTAAGTTAGGTTTACTTTTATCGACACAAATGCACGGTCTTCTTTGTGGTTATATGTAATATGGTACACGTTAATATGCCACGGATGCTTAATTTAAAAGCACTCAATATTTTGTGAAACCATCTACTCCACTATTGTGGATTTAGTGTTTTTGCTCTTAGGACACGTTAAGGAGATTGTTCTTCCGTAGAAGAAGAAATAAGTCGGTGATATCGGGGGGTTGCAATTTGACGGCCTCCGTAGTCGAGTGGTAAGACGCTCGATTACGAATCCAGAGGTCGCGAGTTCAAGCACGGCGTGTACAAAAAACTTATATTTGATTAATATGTGTCATAACACATTTAATTCATGTAAAATGATGTGTGGTATATTTGCTACACGCTCCAGAGTGGTGGATGGTCTTAATATCGCCCTGGTGAAAGACAACCATTCAGAATCGAAACGTTGCCTGAAATGGTTTTAGCCGTCTTTGGTGACCAGATCTGAATAGCCAGGTACTTCCCGACCTTCATCTTCCCCATATTTTTCCCTTCCTCACTACTTCAGCTTCACAACATACTTCAAAATCGGGAATGCCATAGTCATAGCCATAGATTAGAGCAGTTGGGAATCTTGTGCGGTATTTACTATAAAAATAAATCTTTCAAAAAAATAAGTTACGTATACGAATTATCCTTTTATTAAATAATGTTAAAATTATAATAATATGTTACATACATCTACTCCCAAATAAACTAAAAAAATAAAGATGTGGTAATGCGACGGTTGAGTTTGTTTTTCACCTAAAAGGTTTTCTATACGTGGATCGACATTTGAAACACACATAAGTAAATTATTTTGAAGTGATAATAGCCGATTTCTGTATTAAGTTTTTAAAGCTACCATAGACGAGAAACCTTTTTCGCACAAGTAAAAAGTGACAAATGGTACTCGTGGAAAGCATAAACACATTGTTTTTCTCATTAGTAATGTAAAACTTTGACAAACGTTAAAATATATGTAGTGAGAGGGTCGTAAGGTTTTTTACACTATTTTTTGCTTTTAAAGAGGTTCATGACACTAAGAAGGTCAAGAAACGATGTTTTTTTCAAAGCTACGTATATATCTACAGTCAACTACGGTTACACTAAAATAACACAAATTATGATAGCTTCTAAGGTACCGGATCTTCGTATTCAGAGAAGTATTTAACAAACTTCTTCGGCAGAAATTGGCTGTCCCAGTCCCCCTCTGGAGTGAGGCGGGCAAAAAGTTGAGAGAAACATGAAAACAAGACAATTACACGAAAATATAGTGTCCTTATTCGAACCCGAATGGCCATTAAGGGAAAGCCATCTCAGGAGGGAGAAAGAATTATTCTCCTTTTTTATGTAAGTCACTTACCCGGATTGTGTATTTATAAAGCAACCACCTACCCAAACTTCTGCCGTTATATATTTTACTGCGATAGTTTTGCTTTTTGCAGTGGATATAATAATAAAATATGTATTGGGCTTAGAGCAAGACTGTCGAAGATACTGCTTGTTTATTCTGCGGGTCTCGCTGATTTCGTATTGCATACCGCCATTTCGCTAACACGTACGCAATTTACGTAATTGAGTTTTATGGTGCAAAGTAATTGGGTTATGTGCTTGCTGGTAGCATTTTACTTAGCTGTTAAATTTACTCCTTTTTTAAGGTGTAGTGATAAAATCAAAGTAGCTATTTTGATACGTGAATTATTACAGCCAAAATCGGCGAGAGTGGATAGTATAACTGAATATAATTTTAAAGCCCACTAGGACGTAAATATATGTCAGAATTACAAAAAAATATGGGTAAGGAACTAACAGTGAAATGCTTAATTTCTCTTATTTTTACGTTATTCGTCGAGAAATTTCTTAACATCATTAAACCAAGTTTGTACATTAAATTTCTACACAACAAAGTCTTGATTTGAAAAGGGGAAATATGATAAATATCGATAGTGAAACTATTGCAAATATTTTCACAATATTCGAGTTGAAAATACTATTAGGGTCGCTATGGTAAATAGGCCTCCATTTACAATCTTAATTACAATATTTGTTTTAAGAAGCATATCTGAATGGCCAGCCTCTAACCATCACTTTCCCTATCCCATTTAATTCGGGATCGTATAGCCCAAATATCGTCAATTAAAACTCTTGTGCGGAATAACATTAAAGTTGTTATGCGCGTTCTAATCAAAAACATTTTAAGTAAAACAATCAAGAATTTCAAGTTTTTCTCAATATTAAAAATCAGTCTTTTCCTATTCACATTATCTAAATAAATAAACATCCAAAATGTTTTCATCGGATAATATTCTAGTAAGGCTTCTCAGGCCATTTCCTTTTATTTATTTTTCTTTGGGAATATTTTGGGTGGGTGATTTATCTAATGGCCCGTCTAGACTGAAGAGAGCTGAGAGTCTCCCGATGCATGCATTAGGGCACAGAGTCAATTTATTTTATCTCCCATGATTCATGGGCAAAGCCATTGTTGTTGCTTTCGGTAAACGTCAAGTGGCTGAATACCGCGCGCGTAATTGAATCACAAATCGGATAATTATTATAAATATTATTATGAATGGCGCGCATCAATCTGACAGGCACTTTTATGCACACGTCATTTTTCAAAAAGTGACAATTTGAATCACTTTTTGCATAAATCCCTAAATGTGTTATTTTGATAAATTTAAAAAAAACGTACAAAATTTCCAACACTAGCGGAATTTACAATGCAAAAAAACTAAAACTAAATTGGATTTGCTTTATCTGCAAGTCCATTGAATGTGAGTAGTACACCTGCAAAACCAAAATGCATTGTTAAATCAGCCAAGAATCAATCAAGATCAAGAAAGGGACGCTTAGATAGTTTGGGCATGTAGAGCGAATGAACGAAGAAAGTAGTGTGAAAAGAATAAATAATGTGAAAGTGAATGGAAGAAGAAGTCGGGGACCCCCGAGGAAGACATGTCACGATCAAGTAAATCAAATAAAACATAAATTTCTAAGATACATTAACTACAAACTCGGTCTACCCATTGAAACCATAAATTATAATTATTTAATGAAAGAAGTAAAATTACTAACACTTTCAGACAGGAGGCTTGTTTCCGACTTGACTTTTATTTTTAAAATTGTTAATGGTATTATAGACAGCCCTGATTTACTTAGCTTAATTACCTTCTATGTACCTAACAGATCCACTCGATCCAAAATTCTTTTTAAATGTAACAATAATATCAGGACTGAGTCATTTAAATACTCGCTTGTACCTAGATTGCATGCAGTGAGCAATTATATCGCTGAAATAGTAGATATATTCAACTGCACTGAATCTAGTTACAGGAAGGCTATAATAGCATACCTCTTTCAAAAATACTAGTGTTAATTTGCATTATAATATTTCTATCAACTTATCATGTTTTTGGGTGCTAATCATTGTTATTTTTTATGTCACTATTATTTTATGTTTTATATCATATGTTATGTAAAAGCCCATGAGGGCGTATATAATTAAATAAATAAATAAATACTTGAATCGGGCCATGTGAAGAGTCATAAGAATAAAAGAGTATGTATTAGACAGTATATGAATGTGAATGAAGCAAGGAATGTGTGCCAAGACAGAGTTGTATGACGGTCCGTTCTCTCTGCATATCCCTGCGGAGAAACAGCATGATGGTTAGTTAGTAAGTTGTTTTTTATTTTTTTTAAACCAAACATTTCTTAATTTTATAGATGTCAATCTGAGCTCAGAAAGGGTTGAAAATTTGTGTTTACTTATAATAATGATAAGGTTTTATTCCAGAAGGTAGCAGAAGTAGTGCAATGTAATACTTTCCACAATTGATAAATGTACAAAGTAATAATAATAATAAAATAAAAGTTGTAATACACACAATAATAATAATAAAAAAATAAACATAATTCATAAGAAAAAAAAAAATAAGAAGAAATGAATATGAATTCACAATAACTTATGGATTTAAAATTTATTGAATAAAAACTCAGTGGCGTTTTCAAAAGTTGGCCAAATTATGATTATATTTACGTGTTTTGTGTGAAAACATGTATTTAAAGATGTCTTTGTAGGACACCCAATCACAACACTTACTCGAAATTACGAGCTCCCAGCCCAAAAAGATTGAAATAAGTCAAATATTGACAAAAAATTCAATTCGATATAAAAATAGGCTTCCAATATTTCTCCATGCTTTGAATAGAGGGGCAGACATAAATAAATTCACTCTAAATTTGAATAGTTGGAGCAGACGAAAGCCCTTATGTCGAAGGGCAAACTTTTACCATTATTATGCGGGCGATTTCCTTTGATGCCTTGTAGAACGTAGGGACGGCCCGATGTTGTGATTGACAATGTTTCCTCACATCCCCACAATATGCCAACACATAATGTAACGACTTTGAACCAGAGGGTATTTTTATCTAAACTATTTTGGTACAATAGTGAAACTTTCCTATTTCAACTTATCTTACGTTTAATTTTCGTAGAAAGCAATCACTGTGTGGTTTGACGTATTTAATAAAGTGGTTGTTCAATTTGTACATGGATAATTGTATGCAAGAATTGAAAGGTGTGGGCTTGGGCGCGAAAATGAACAATGTGAAAGTATGTTGCCTATTGTATGCGGATGATGCGGTGCTGATTGCTGACAATATGGAAGATCTACAGTGTCTCGTGTCTAGGATGAACCAAGTATGTATGCAAAATGAGTTGATGATGAATGTAAGTAAGTCCAAAGTGATGGTGTTTGAAAGAGAGAGTACGAGAACAGCGTGCAATATAGTTGTGAATGATGAATACTTGGAGCAATTGGATGAGTTTGTGTATTTAGGAAGTATGTTTACAAGAGACGGAAAGGCTGATAAGGATATTGAAAGAAGGGTGAATGCAGGAAACTCCATTAATGAAGGACTGAACGCTGTTGGGGCAAATAAGAAATTGTCCAAAGAAGCGAAGCTAGCAGTACACAATAGAGTGCTTATACCAACCCTGATGTATGGCAGTGAGGCATGGAACTGGCAGAGGAAGGATGAAAGTAGACTGAATGCTGTGGAAATGAGATCTTTGAGACGGATGTGCGGTAAAACCATGTATGACCGTATTACAAATGTGGATATCCGGAAAGAATGCAAGGCTGATATGAGCGTAATGGATAGGATTAAGAAAGGGACGCTTAGATGGTTTGGGCATGTAGAGCGAATGAACGAAGAAAGGAGTGTGAAAAGAATATATGATGCGAAAGTGAATGGAAGAAGAAGTCGAGGACGCCCGAGAAAGACATGGCATGATCAAGTAAATCAAATACTTGAATCGGGTCATGTGAAGAGTCAGAATAACAGAAGAGTATGTATGAGACGATGTATGAATGTAAATGAAGCAAGAAGTGTGTGCCAAGACAGAGTTGTATGGCGGTCCGTCCTCTCTGCCTACCCCTGTGGGGAAACGGCGTGATGGTTAGTTAGTTAGTTAGTTTGGAAATAACAAATTTGTATGAGACCACAGATTTTATTTTAATTTTTATGATCGACCGGTTCCGCTTAGCCTAAGCATCATCAGGGTTTAAAATTAAACAACCCTATTAGTTTAATTTTGTACCCTGATGATGCTTAGGTTAAGCAAAACCGGCCAGTCAAAAAAATTCAAATAAAATCTGTGTTCTTATACAAAGTTATTTTCATAGTTAATAATATTTAGATCATTTGTATGACGCCGTTTTTTTGTAAAAAATCGCCTCAAAGGCGCTTAACATATTATAAATCAAATAAACATCTCGATTAATAAGCTCTATCATCATAAGAATTTGCACAGTAGCAATTATAATCCTTGCTATAATAGGCTTTTCTCGTCTCTGTCAAAACGGCCTCCAAGGTTGAGGGGTAAGACGCTCGACTACGAATCCAAAGGTCGCGGGTTCAAACCCGGCATGCGCAAATAACTTTTATCTAATAAACACATTTAATACATATAAAAATAATAAAAAGTATATTTGCGGCACGTTCCAGAGTGGTAGATACTCTAAGTATCGCCCTGGTGAAAGACCACCATTCAGAATCGGAAGGTTGCTTGAAATGCTTCGTATGTCGAAGGGCAAACTTCCACACAATTTACTACCTTAATTGTTTATTTAACTTTCACACCTATTTTCACATCATAACGTTATTTTCATCATTAGCTACGTTTCTTTGAAATTTCTTTAGTGTTTTTTGATAAAAACGCGATATTTTTTTGTTACATTTTAAGTGTTTGATTATTCAAAACGGATTTATAAAATAAGTGTTAAAAGTCGAGTGAAGCCGTTGTTAGATTAAGACTGGGGATTAATTTAAGTTGAAAGCGTTTATTTTCAGAAATTATTTGCTTTTAATTAAATTTCCGTATTCCCGCTGTAGGACGGATTTTATTATATAATAGTTAAGATCTCAGATTACACTTAATTTCGTTTGTTTATGTTAATGCAAAGAAGGACATATTTGATTCGAAAGTTTTAAGACCGTCGTTTTACTTTGGTATTTTACTAAAGGGCTTTAAACTAAGAAAGCAATATTAAAACACTTCAATGAATTCGTCGCTCACAACAGGCGTATCTCGTATATAGCAACTTTCTAGAAGAGACAAAAACTGTTTTCTTGTTTCCAGATTCTATACATTTCATAACATATTTCACTAAAAGCATATTTAAAAAAAAAGAAAACAATTTTGTGGCTCTCCTGAAAAGTGGCTGAGATCCGAGTACATTTTTTTGTTTTGTTAACGAAGAATTTTTGACGATTGTATTAATTTCAAAACATTCGGTTTGTATAACAAAATTATGTAGATTAATTTATTTGCTTCATTTTAATTTTCATGTAATTTTCCGCCGTGTAGATGCACCAGATCAATCTACCTACAAATAAGCCGAACTTGGAATCTTTATTATCATTCTCAAAGCCAAGTCGTTGTTGCAGCATCTCTGAGATTCATCCTGTGACGAACAAAAGATTCACCAGCAACAAAGCGGAGATTATATTATATAGGGGCGGGGATGCTTTGAGAGTCAGGAAAATCGAAAAGTTTCCCCAATAAAGAGGGGCGATCGAAAGAAGAGAGATTACTTTATACAAATAAGGTGGTAGGTACGTGGCTAGGGAAGTTTGGCATTTTATTGGGTTCGGATTTGATGGTACGACTCGGTCAGTGCGGACAAAGAAAGGCAGGATATTATGGTTCAGTCTTTCCACTAAACAAAGCCTATTTAAGGGTACATAAACAAATAAATAAGCAATAATATTCATCGTTAAATGCATGTTTTGTCTCTTCTTCGTTCTAATATTTTGTGCTTTGTTTGTTTAATGCTTTGTAATGCCCATAGAATCAGCCGACAAAACTAATTAATAATATCAGACAAAAAATTAATATTAAATAAAAACATAACATCTGTGGATGTAGAAAAATTCATGCGTTTTTTATGTGAAAATCGCACAAGAGTACAGCGTGCCCAATTTGGAGTACTTTTGTTATAAAACTGGAGGAGGTGACAAGAGGAAGTAAATGGGGGGAAATGTTGGGAAAATCATTGTAAAATAATTATTGTACATATTTCCACACAAATGAAGTTATTTTCAGCTCGCAACATTATTTTCAACATAAGTGATGTAACTTTAAAATATACATTTGACTATTAAAAATTAAGGTAAGACCTCATATTTTTGGAGCATATTTCCAATTCAAAAAGAACCTTAAAACCAGAGCCTCAAGTAAAAAGCCAAGCAGCTTTTAAGGTAGAATTTTTTTTTTATGCGAACGAAAAATTGGTAATTTTCTACATTGTTCAACGATTTTCTATGTTACGTTTAATATTTGAGCTCACAAAACATTTGCACAGCCATTATATGGAGCTTTCACAATTTTGTTTAATCTTCACATCTTTCTCGATTGTTTTAGTTTTAGCAATTTACTTCTGACACATATTTTAGTGAAAATTAAAATAAATTTATTAAAAACGCCTCAAACTTAATTCACAATCTGCGAAACATTTTTCTAAAATAAATATTGATCACATCAACTTATGGCGACAAAGATTTTTATAGTCGAGCTACTCGTGAACAAACAAGCCTCGTATGTTTCAGACAAATTCAAAATCTTGGATGGATAATAAAGTCTACGTGCCTAGATATCTACAAGCGACTAGGGGAAAGTGTAATGGCCTTTGTCCTGCTCCTAAATTTTAGGGATATGTGAATCAATTGAAAAAAATACCGAATACAGGATACATTGATGCAATAAAAGGGTCACTAGCATTCTGTTCTTACAAATTGATTTATTTTAAATTTTCTTGCTTTCACTCTTTCTTCATTCTTCTCTAGCACATTTTTTAAATTTATTTTTCTTCTACCAATACTTTCCAATATTATTCTTATCGGAGGATAGACAACACTGTAAACACTTGCACCATTTCAACTGCAGTCCAGAAGGCAAATTTAGTGCTGCGATTAATCACTCTCGTAGATTTTTATGCTTTTGCGTTTGTCTTCTCTCTATTATTATGTCTCTTTGTTATGTAAACTGTTTTTCAGACTTTCAGTTGCCTTCTTGGAAGTTTTCTTATTGCATACTGTTACCGCATAAGAACTCTGCCCACCCAAAGCCAGTGGAATAATGGTATTCTCAGCTGGGGAATTTTGAATGGCTGAAGAGGGCGGGGGATAGAAGGGGGATCATTTTTTTGGGAAGAACCGGGCCATTCAGATCAAGTACGTAAATACATTAAGATTTCATGATGAAAAGCCAAATATTTGGCGAATTTAACGAAATTTCTTTTAGCAGATTCAAGCAAATTCGCTTATAAGAATTTAAACCGTAAAAACCATCTTACGTTTTCATTCGCCTTACAAAATAACTATAAAAAAGAGGAAAATAAAAACATGTTCACAATCTTTAGAACCTAAAAATACAAATTCTTACATATTCTCACTTGAAACCTGTTAAAAAAAGCTCGCATTCATAATCCTTGTCAAATTCCCTTTATCGGCTGGCACTTATAGGTATAATGTTGGCAAAGTCAAAAATTGTGAGACGTTTCATTCATCCAGGATTACGGGGCACTCGCAGCAGCGAAGGATTTCCTTTGTTTAAGGATTCACCATGACTTTATACTCTTTATCGATGGAGAAAGATAACGGAGGTTGTGTCATGCAGAATGCAAAAGAACCTACTTCATGAGAACAAATTTTAAAAAATTGCTGAAACAAATGTCAAATTATTTAGCTTAGGAAAACATAAAAGGGATTCTAACAGAAAAAAATAGTGACAATTGGAGTAATAAGTGTTCTTAGAAAATTAAAATATGTATTTTTATACAAATATTCTAATAGCTAATCACACAGTCAATAATTTCAAAAATATTGAATAGGCACTATTTAAAAAATCACAATTTACATAATGAAATTGTTAACATTTTATTTATTTATTGAAATAGTACAAAAAATACATTTCTTAACATATTATTCCAAAGGAGTTGAATAGACTCATTTTGGAAAGGCAAAATTGTGAAATACAAAGGAATAATATTTTTACAAAGACACACATTTTTTTAAAAGGGAGTATAAAAGAAGAGGGAATAAGCGAAAAAATGCATCAAAAAGAGACTCGTAGAAGTGGAAATTAATTAAATAAAAATCGTTAATACAATAAGAAAGATATTCACACACAGAAGTTTTACAGATAGATATATCACTGAAAATGTTGTCATAGTTTTTGTGATAGTTTCGTTTCTGAGCTACAATGCTTTTATGAAATATCACTTCAAGGGCGCTTAAAAGATTGCATCGACCGAGAATCTATAATTCTCAACCTATTAGAAATGTTCTTATTTTTTTCATCACGTCCACTGACAAATGTTCCTCAGCTACGAAAATCTCCTACGTTCCACGTATCTGCGCTTTTCCACTGATGTATTTTTTTTTCACTCGGTTTCCTATCGTGAATTTTGAGGCGTTCCTAGCAATCGTCCCTAGCACCGTCACATAACATACGTCCGAGCTATGCCATTTTCTTCTAAACTTTTCAAACATCCTCTATGTTCTGTATTTTTGTTCAGTTTCCTTAGTAGGTACTTGCTCATAATATGTGATCTTGCATCGATATATATACGTCAATGGACCCTTACTATTCATGATATCTTCAGCAATTCCCGTATCTTTATAGTTAACATTATATTAAAATTGACATTTCGATGTCTTTTTTAATAAAATGAGTAGGGGTTTATTTCAATGTACACAATAGTCATAAATAAAAATAATCAAACAACTCTAAGAAATATCCATTAGAATGAATGTAAAATAAAGATAGTAAACATTATATTTTACATATAATATTTTATTTAAAAAAAAAAACAAATGTAAAATTACGCAAATCATGGCAATGCCTGTCATTTAAAGAACTTCATTTATGCTAAATATATCAACATTCGAAGCGATACGGTTCATCAACAAGATTACCCTCCTTTCCGTTATGACCATTGGCAAGTTAATTGGCAGGATATAAAAAAAGACTACTATCTAAATGTTGTCGATGGCGAGAATAACCATGAGAAATCCATAAAGCTGAGTTTTTTTTACCATCCACGAATCAATCTGAAGAAAAGTCCGAACGCAATATCAATTAGTATAGAAATATTGACCCTATTTAGTGTTGAGTCATTCGCTACCGAAGGGACGAACTCAGTGCTCGGACACTCAACAATATATGAAATCTTGTATTTTAACGAATTCTATGTGAATTACATACTTAAATTAAATTGCCACTTATCCCCAAAAGATTCGGTCTCAATTCCAGTATTATTATAGTTTCGTACAAATCTTATAAAATTTAATAAAAACTAAATAATAACTTTGCATAATACAACAGTTAATACAATGTTACTGTTTAATTTTCATTAAATATGTCAAACCACAAAATGACTATTTTTTTTTTAAATATCTTTTAAAATTGACAATATTCGATTCAATTTCTCTAGCATTTATGTAACTTATGTTTTACACGATTCAGTAATAACATATTTTTGATCGCTGTGCTGTTTTTTCCGATGTATTTACCCTCCAAACTTTATATATTGTGAAAAGCGTGACTTTCATATTCCCCGGCTGTGGGTAGGTGGGTGTACCTTTAGACAATTTTGCTGACTCAACTTATACATCAAATTTGCGTTTGTCAAGATGAAATATGAAAATAAATCCTGACCGACTTGTATTATTTCATGCCCCGTTCTCATTTGTGTCAGATTTAATCTGATAATGGTAGCTTGGTAGATAAAATATAATAATCGACTTACGTAATATTCTGATAGAAAGCGTGTACTTTATTCATTTATCAACATCAAGCTTTCGACAACTGTTGACAGCTGTAACGGCATTTTAAATGTCTTTGTTAACTTATAAATTACCGAAGGCAATTTAGAACACCGTTTGTTCGGAATCAGTGGCGTGCAATAACTCCAGCGAGTTTTTTTTTTGTTTAAAGAGAAAACACAGATACAGACAGTAAATTAGATTCGTAAAAAATATACATTAAGGGGCAGTACCCAAGAATTACGCTAAACATCACTTTGTAGCATTCTAATACAACCGATACTACAAATGTTCTATATGTAGCTAGAAAAATGTCAAAGGTTTCCAGTGAATGCAATTTTTTAACCGTTATCCTTTAAATTCCAAAATAACATATTGAAACATCAGTAAAAGGTGCAGTTTTAAAACCAGCAAAGGCATTTTTGAACGTTTTTCCTAAAATTCTTGTATGCATTTCATAAAGAATTTGAATGATTTCTGTTTAAGAATTATATTCACTGGAAACCTTAGTAATTTTTCTAACTACCCGTATACAATTGATAGATAAATAATTTGTAGTTTTGCTTGTACTAGAAAACCAAAATGTGTGTAATTTTGGGTGCTGACCCTTAAATGGAGAATTTACCTGCATCCCAACTATTTCTCACGGATTAACTTAATTATCAGAAAAATAAATCTTTACAAGTTAGACAAATTTAAAGTGAAAAAATAAAAATTAGAGATTGGGTTACACAGAAAAGTTTTAAAAAGTGCACAGTATCTAAACAAAGTACCAGCAGATAAAAAAACTTTACAAATATTTTTTAGAAGAATTTAAAGGAAGAAAAAACAAATAATAAAATTAAAATAGTGTTACACAGAGAAATGATAAAAAGTCCACAATATAAACAAAGTACGACCAAGTTGTTTTTTTTAACATAAAAATACTTTCAATTTTCCACTTAGAGTATGTACTGCATGTATGTTTTACTGGGAAACATCGATTCGAAAATTCATGAATATCTTTTGCTCATAACTTTTTATGGAATTTCTGAATAAAACTCGCAAGAAACATGCTTTTGCATAGATCATATTGTCAGATTATAAAATATTATTTGATTATGACTATGATTTTTATAAACTGAAATTGGACCTTCGTCAAAACGTATTTTATTTTTGTAAGCCAAATGTAATATCTGAAATGGTTTCAAATCAAATAAATGCTCTAATAATAATTATATTTGGATTATTTGTATAGCGCCGTTTTTGTGAAATATCACCTCAAGGGCGCTTTTTGTATGTTTTTACAATCTGATTCTCGTAAAGCTTTTTTTAATGAATATCTCTTCTTTGAAATGACTCATATAAATATAATATAAAATTTTGGATAAAGGGTAGGTTCCCAATTTAATAAGGTAAAACTGAAAAAACAAATAATATATTTCCATATCGCTTACGTTCTTTCAGACAGTATTCTTTTAAATATTTTAAAGGAGTCTTTTGTTTAGGAACAAAAAAAAAGTTATTTGTATTGTATTACTTCAATGTAATTGGATTCAATTTATATGTTATTTGCATAAAAGTGACAAAAAGTGGAAAATTTCATGAGTGGAATATAAAGATTATTTCTTACTTTACCGCTGTCGGAAAATGATGTCTGTCGTATTTTGCAATGACTTTTCGATTTTGAACTCAGGTGACGGTGAAGTGTTTTGTGAAGGTATTGTTTGTGTGAAACTGTCAATGTGGCTCTGGAGCAGTCATAACTCTTGTTCGGTATTCACATCATTCGTAATATTTTGATTATTTTAAATCATTTATGTTTAGTTATTAAAAAGTTTTTTGTTAGCTTGTGGAACTTTATAAAATGTTTTAAGATTTAATAATAAATATACAATTTATTCTACCGAAACTAAACAATTAATAACAAAAAAAATGAGGTTGCGAATTCGATATTCGAACTCAAAAAGGAGAGATCCCTAGTTCGACTTTAGGTCGTAACCTGTTTTTTTTATCTGCGTCTTTTTTCCATTTTATATTTTTTGAATTACATGTAATTCAAGGTAATTTTCAAGATAATATTTTTTAAGAACGGATTAAAAATTATCTTGGAAATAATATTTTTTTGATAGAACATTATATGATGAAAACTGTTACTATTTTGATGCGATAGCACGTCAACGGTTTCAGTATGCTTTTTTATAATTTATAGTGAAGTCCGCAAACCACGTTCCATTTAAAGATACCGTCAATTGTTTATTTAATATTTTCCAAAGTAAAGTCATCTTCAGAGTGTGGACATTATCTTTGAAAGCGATTTTTCTAAATTCAGCACATCCAATCTGTTAAGGAAGCACTTTAAGGCGAATGTGAGACGATGTAAACTTCGCGCACACCCAGCTTATATAGAGGCCGCTGATGGTCCTGACTCTTTGATGGAAAAATTTTGATGCTTTATGCTAGGAAGATGGAATGTAAATTTGAGATCACGCGAAGAGATAATTTATTTAGTAAGACCTACCTTAATAACTAGGCAAAAAGAGTGGAAATCAATAAACCCTACCTTAACATACACTCATGACTTTCTCACTGCATTTTATCTGGCATTTATTTCCGGCATTACATTATTAGCCTCTTCGTCTCTCGCTAACATACTTAGAACACATAAGTACTTACTACTACTCTTAACAGTATGACTATGGAGTTACTTCACGAGAGACTACAAATCTCTAAGACTAATATAAATACGTGCAAACAAATAAGTGAACCATTTAAAATCGCACAACATACAATTGACTCTCATTATATCGCCACTGGAAAGGCAAAAGGGCTTAAGCGACACTTTGGTCAAAAATAAGTTAAATATGCAGCTTTAATCAGTTTTTTCTCTTCATTGAATGCTCTGATTCTCGTTTGATTCTAAAAGCCATCTAAAATATATTTACCATTTAGGAGAGGGCTTGACTCAAGCGATATAAGTTTTGGACTTATTTAGCTTTTTGTCGGTTCAGATGACTCAGTGAGAGCATTGAGTTACCTAAGTCAACTTTTTTTTTTTCAAAATCAAGCCAGGTAATTAAAACTTATAAATTTTATTGAAAACTCTGGTGTGAACTTTCCAAAATGACGCTTCAGCCCTTTTGACTTTCTGGCGAAGATATAATTATTTGCCTATTTCAGGCTATATTCGATATTTAAGTCAGGACATTTTAAATGACCAGGAAACCTGAATAGTGTCTCATTTTACCTTTTCACATTTTTCATTATGGCGTTAAAATTAATTGTCTTGTCACATGTGTCACGTGAACGATGCCATGCAATGTGTTATGACAACTTAAGGAATATTTTAGACGAATTCAACCAAAATCTTTTTTAACGGAAAATCTTAGACATGCACATTCAGATGTTTTAAAGAGACGGGACAACAAAACCTGCATGTTCTATAATCTGATAAAAGAAAGAAGCAGTATGCAATAGTACAAGCAGGAAGTAGAGAGTAGGTGTTGCGGTTAGAAGGACGTTTTGACCGCACGATTCAATTTCGCTGGCGGTCGTTAGGACGAAGAAGATCGGCGCCGCACCGCAGAGAATTCCGTGAAATGAAGGTGTATTTTTTTACTTTCGAAATGCAATTTAAAAATAGTGTGATGAAAATTTCAAATGTGTGATGTGGTGATACAATAAACAGAGTTAAGGCACGTAAACTGTATTTTGTTGTAAATATATTATACATCCATTAATAAAAAAAGAACAAAAAAAAAGTGAAAAGTTAGAAAACGAACGTTAATCCCAGGCTCCATAAAACACATCGAGAAAGCAACATATTCTTGTTTCAACCTTTGAAAGAGAAATAATATAAGAAAAAAGCAATCGGTTTCTTCAGAGAGTTATTTTCAATCGCAATATTTCCATACAAAAGTATAAAATTACTCGGCTCTAAAACTGATCTTTCATGTCTGCTAAAAATAACCCCTTGATATCAGTTTAGTGAAGCTAAGTTTTTACATTATTTCGGACGACTTTTTTAAATTTAAAAATAACTTGTAAAATTAAATATTTGACGTCATTACAAGATCCAAGTATTTTTTAAGCACGAAGAATATGATCGGTTTCATAAATTATCAGCAACATTTTTTTCTTTATTAAATAAGAATTACCTTTAAAGCTTTTTATTTAGATGGTAATTATTGAAATAATATCAATAATTTTCAACGTAAATATGAAACAGAAAAAGCCAGAAGCTATAAAGAATAACGGTCGCAACCGGGACTCGAACTCAAAATCTCTACTCTATCCGGGATTAACGTATTTGTATCTCATACCTCATTTTTTTTTTTTTTCTATCAACTGTACAAAAATAATCATTTTTACTTAATACTAACAGTAAGTATAATTTAAATTCAGTTTATATACAATGTCTAATTTCTAGTTAATGATAATTACTTCCCATCTTTGCAAGGCTTTGTAGGCTGCCATCTTTGTAATGCTACAGAGCTTTTTATATAATTACAAAGATGAAGTATGAGATCGATTAAAATGCCGGTTTTTTAATGGTCTCGGTAGCTCAATTGGCAGAGACCAATAGATTAAAGGTTCAGAGTTCGATTCTCGGTCGCAACCGTTATTCTTTTTAGTTTCTGGCTTTTTCTGTTTCACATTTACGTTGAAAATTGTTGATATTATTTCAACAACATTTTTTCAGTTCAACTGCTTTTTTTTTACAATTTACCGAATAGGGTTTTTAAGAATAGTACAATTACTTAAATCGCTCACCTACACAAATTTTCATTTGTTAAATATTCGGTTACGACCGCATGGCAACGATACATGTGTACAATATATAATAAATAGAAATACGTTTCTTTTGCTTTTATCCCGAGCCAACTTTTATCTATGTACATTTCACATCGGGTATGTATAGTAAAGCAAAGATTGAATCTTCTATATTCAATCGCCTCACCCTCGGGGATGAGGCAACCACTCAGCCAATATAATATTTGATCGTCAAAAAATCGAGTTTACTTCTAGCAGTATAATATAAAAAGCTCCTTCTGTTAACCGTTTCAGATGCACATAAAATATTTCAGAGATGAGGCACAACAAACTTTTCGTAAAAAATATGCACAATTACAATTTTTTAATTTTTATTTGTGCGTGAAGATCTTTGTGTAGTAGTATTTATGACTAATGGCTACGAATAGAAAATAATCTAACTGTGTTTCTTTCTTATTTAATGACCGGCCTTAAGTGAAATACGTTTGCAGCAGTTACGTATTTATGAAACTGTCACCTTAAAATGACTTGATTAATGACTAAGGTAGTTGAGTGACTATATCTTATTCCCCTTTGAACCTATCCCCTTTTTCTGTTATATTGCAAAATTTAAACCATTCACAACATCTCAGCGTTATGCCTTATACCAATCACTTTCAGAATATTGTGGTTAAATTCCCGAACAAAATAAATTAAATGGGGTAATTGATTTTCGGTTCTTCTAAGTTTCTTATTTCTCTGGAGATGAACGTTTTCAATTTATTACATCGTGTATTTCTTATAAGTGTATATTTTATAATACTCCACTGCTCGGAGCTAGTCAAACTGTAATCAGGATTAGTCTGGGAGTATTTCGACGCAGTAAATAAATTACTAATGTAAAAGGAAGCGTAGAGGAAGGTTGAGAAAAAACTGTTTTTTAGCAGTTTGTTCGTGAACGATACTGATTAGTTTGTAAACTCTGTAACGAATTTGCGGAATAAGTTTTGTTTGCTTCATGTTTATAAGGATTGGCATCTCAAAATCTATCATTTTCTATACACACCATTAAAATCAATTAGGACTACCATTCATTAAAAGTAAAATTACCAAGTCCTGCAGATGTCAAAAGTCAAGAAAGGATGACTTGGGTGTAGTGAAAAAAAAAATCTGGATATCTTGTACAGTTCCCTAGGTGAATCTACTTTGTGTGGTCTCCTAGTTCTAGTTGCGATCCAAAAAAAACAACGATATTTTGGCCTACATCCTACAAAAAACCCAGCGTTCGTATACCGTGACAAAGTAGGATATTTCTTAATATGGCAAGTCTGCAATTTAACCCCCTTGCATCATTAAGAAAATGCTGATACAGCTACTATATTCAACAACAACCAACAAGATTCCGCATTAATTAAATAAAATAATTTCCTTACGTACGTACATACGTACATGCGTACGAACGTGAGCTTTTCAAAATTGAAACTACTAGATATGTTGAAAAACTTAAATAAAAATCTTTTCAAGTCCAGAGAAGCGATAAAGTACCTACCTTTAAAATACATATTTTACGAGAAAACAATTTTTGTTCCATATTTGAAATGTGATTTCCTGTTTTTTCAGTTTTTACTGGGTAAGTCAACGAACATGCTGTAATTATTCACGGGAAACAACTAGTTTTTTTTTTCATAAATGATTCATACCATATTTTACGACATGTCTATGATTACTTTACTAATAACGATTACCTAATTAATAATTGTTACCAAAATATTTTTCTGACAAAATTATCTACAATGGGGATATTCACAAATATAATACAAGGACATGCAAAGTAATCAGATTACCAAAAAATAATAAAGCCAATACACAAAATAGCTTAGTATATAGAGGGATGAAATTTTATGGTGCGCTACGGGAAACTATCCAAATTATGCCAATGCCTCTAAAACCCATTTAAAATACGTATAAATCAAAATAATAAGTAGTATATAAGTTCAAGTATTATTATAAAGTCAAAAGAAAATTAATCAATTTAATACCTTATAAACTTTAATGTACAAGTAACTAATATAAAACAAATAAAACCAAAACCTCCACGGCAGAGCGGCAAGCTCCTTAGCTCTGGACCTATAAGTCCGAGGTGAATCAATTTTTTAAAAATTAAGGATTTTATTTCAAGTAAATAATAATACAACGTCCATGGTCGAGCGGTTAATATCCTCGGCCACGAGTTTGGAGGTGGCGGGTTCGAGGTTAGCTATTTCACAAATTATTTAAAATAATTAATAGATGGTATATTTGCGGCACGGGAAGTGTCGCCCTGGTAAAAGACGAGCATTCAGAATCGAAACGTTGCTTGAAATTCCACTAGCTGTTTTTCGTCACCAAATCAGAATAGCCAAGTACTTTCAAATCTTCCTCTTCCTATCTCCTTGGGCCTTTCAATTTACCTTAAATTAAACTCCAGACAATTGGGAGCAGTTGGGACTCTTGTACGGTATTAATATCTGAAAAAAAACATTGTGCTCCGGACAATCACGTACCTAATTAGAAAAAAAAGAAACCAAATATTTTTTTATTTATTAATGACATAAAAAAATGTAGTTTATAGGTACCTTCTTTACGCTTTCGTTCATATGTTAAAAACGATTTTTCTACCAACCAATTCATGTCTACCCTCCGTAACCTCACTTTACTTTCCTCGAAGAAAAATACATACTCGTAATATTGAACTCAATATTGATACTATAATATTGTACATAAACGAGAAAAAACGGGATAGCGGACATCTCTTTCACTTTCACCATGTAATGTTTACAAAAAGGGAGAGAAAAATCATATCCAGAATTGAGGTTTATTTTACTGCATTAGATTGACTTCTCGAATGTAGCTTTCCCACGTGTGTTTTATGTGTTTAACTTTCCCCTCGTTTTCCATCTTTAGGTCGTAAAACCTGTGACGTATTTTTTTCATGGAAAAAACCACCTTTAATAATGGGGAACGGGAAGCGGAAAATTCCGGAAAATCAATATATTCTATGTTGTTTTTGTGGAAAGTAAAAAGAGATCAACTTTTCGAACTATAGGTGGAAAGATTTAGTTTTTCACGCATTTGTAATACTTGGAGAACTGGACTAGATGCACATTCTTAGTTTAAAAAAGGGACATTCTGTCTTGAGGATGAAGAGATGCGAAGTTTTATAGTGCTATAAAAGGTTAATGTACATGATAGTTTTTAGTTTCAAAATTTTTGAAAATGTGTGTTTTTTTTTCATGTGATATATGTTTATTATTTTAATGCCATAATATTTTTTTCATATTTCAACTATTATTATAGAGGGATGAGAAAAAAAACTAATAATTACTTCTTATCCTGTTGTAGGGGTTGGAGCCTGCTATTTATTATCATTTACTGGGAGAACGTCATCGGACTTCTAACATTTCAAAAGCGGTTATTCAAGAGCTTGGTTAAAAGATTATTCTACATCCGGCCTTTTCTTCCAATCACATTCCATAAAATTTAGATTTTTTCAAATCTCTATCTGAAAATCTTCAAGGAAAGTTTTTTAATAAACGCTTTTCATGAAAATTTCTATGACAACCTTTTCATCATTCGGACAGTGTTTTTTTTTGCAACGTGGAAACAAATAGCTTCCAGCATGATTTAATAAAACAATTTTTTACTTTATTCCACTTTTATTTTTTGACTGGACCGGTTTCAGCCCATGACGGCCATCTTCAGACTAGTACAAGTTTTGTTGTTAACCTACGGCTTATATACTATTTTTGGGGATGTCGGGGGTAGTAAACGATGATTTTACTTTAATTATATTCATCAGTATTGTTGCATGATTGTAATAGTTACAGGGTAAAAGCTACTTTTAATTTATTGTTATTATTATTTTATATATCTATCTGGAATATTTATTTGTTTTATTTAATATTTAAGATGGGTTACAGTTCTATAAATATGAATTGACAATGTGTTTATATAATGAAAGGTTGGTGAATACTGATTGTTAATGAGTTTACTTTAGATTTTCCCATCTTAATTGTGATGTCCAGATGTACAACATAATTTTATAATTATTGGGTTACTCTCAGCATTATGGTATAATTAGTTTTATGATTCTATTAATTATGCACTGTTAGAGTAGATTACTTCTATTATAATATATTTTCTCGGTATCAAGGAATTTTTAAGTGCTATGCACTTGGGTAATAACTTACATTTATTGTTATTACCTATTGATTGTTTGAAATTTTTAAGTGCATTTACATTATGATATGTTTTTAGTTAGAAATATACATTATTACATTGGATCGGGTGATGAAATTATAATGGGTATAATAGCGGAGACTTAGCAAATGAATCTAGTTGTTTATTCACGACAAATTATTATTTCCAGCATCCAGCATCTTGTAAGTCAATAATAGTTTTGCTTAGAAGTTGTTCTTTACTTGAAATGTATATTTCATACAAACACTACTGAACTTATGCGTCAACCTACTAAATTTTAGAATTAATAATTTGAACTATTAAATTTCTGAGTGAATTTTAGTTCAGGTACCTACGTAATTCTAATCAAATATTGGAACATACACATCACAGAAAAGTTATGTACCTACCATCAACTGAGAGTATATTTCTTATTTGCTCCTATTTATTCCATGACTTGTGGTTAGATAATATTAGGTTTGTTTACCTCTCGTGAGTCAGGAGTGGCAGAAGTGGCAGAACTGGCAGGACCGCCAGGAGCCCAGGGGCTTTAGGCGGTCTCGCCTTACACGGGATAAGTCACACGGCGGGGATTATATGAGCTCTTACAACAAACTTTTATGACCTCAGGATTTATGGTTTGGGCCCAGAAGCGAGGCATCTCATGAATAGTGCGCGAGGTGACAACTATTATTGATTACCGGATTAGAGGCGCAGATTATTTTGAACTTCGTTTTAATCAAAGAGAACCTTAAGATTTAATTACGCAAGTGCTCCTGGAAGCACAGATAGAGATTTTTCTTGGGATGAAATGTTTTTTTTATCTAATTAACTAACTAACTACCATCACGCCGTTTCCTAGAAGGGGTAAGCAGAGAGGATGGACCGCCATACATCTCTTTCTTGGAACACACTCCTTGCTTCATTTAAATTCATATAGTATACTCTTCTGTTATTCTGACTCTTGACATGACCCGACTCAAGTATTTGATTCACTTGATCGTGCCATGTGTTCCTCGGGCATTGTTCCTGATTTCTTTTTATATTCACTCTCGCGTCTATATATTCTTATCACCCTCTTTCTTCGTTCATCCGCTCTACATGCCCAAAGTATCTAAGCATCCCTTTCTTAATCCTATTAATTACACTTACATCAGCCTTGCACTTTTTTCCGGATATTTACATTATTTATCAATATTTAATTTAACCTGAAAAGGCTTTCAAATCGATTTATCTAATTTAAAAGTTTTTTTTTATGATAAATATTATTCCGTATATGTAATATGAAATTCTAACTCACCTTCATATTAAATAAATGTCTGGTGTTTGACCGATTAACTTATTATAAGAACCATTAATTAGAATTTTACGTATGTCAATCATCCTCTCTTCCACCGCTATGCTGGTCTTCAACCTCAAAATGGCCGTCCTTGAAGCGTTAAAACCCCTCACGATACGTTATTTCATTAATAGCGGCCTCGCCATAAGTATTTGAGAGCATTCGATAAGCCTCAGCCGCAGATTTCTTCATTTTGAAACAGAAAATTAAAACCTCCCGCAAATGACGAACATTTGGCTCGTAAACTGACATTTTATGATGCAGACACAAATCGACCAATGCTTCTATGGGGTTAGTTGACAGATGCCTAAGTTTATTGCATGACGTGTATGATTTATTTATTTCGACAACTACATATCGCCAAAGCCATCTATAGGAAAATGGCGGAAGAAAAGTTGTACTCCTATGTGAGTTTTTTTTTTACTTTTATTGGTAAGGTATTATAACCTCGATAGTTGGTTCATATTTTCAAAAGTCGCCATCTTGATATGATATGGAAAAACGTGACCACTAAACACTGCCTTCAGAGGAATATTCAATAAATAATTCATTTTTCTTTAATCTAGATCCAGAATTAATGAACGAAGACGCTGGATTCTCCTTATCGCTCTAAGGCTCTATTCACTATATGCTGGATGAATGAATCCTTGATTGTAACTTAACAAGACGCTTAATAGAGGGCATTCTGAACAAGAGCACTAGAAACGATTTGAAAGCCTTATCGTGTATATTTAATCTGGGATTGAAACTTGGTTGGAATAATTGGCCTTGCGGTAGGTGTAGGTGGGGGTGGACGAAGCCACCCCTCGGTGAAGACAGGGTAGTAATTTATCAACATCATCGCGCAAATCCGGCTCTATTTCACCCCACGTGTCACTTTCTTCTCCCATGACGACAAGACGACACGTAGCCGTATATTCTGTTCTGACAAAGAAACTTGTTAATCACAGATTATACTCGTTAATGACTGTACTTTGCGAAAACATTTCATTTGTAGACATTCGAGATGAGTATTCATAAGGCAAATTTTAATTATACCCAGGTTAAACATTCATTTTAAAACACAAGACAAAGGTTGGCGCTGCGAACTGGATTTGAACAGATATTTAATTTATGAAATGAAACACTATCTTTGTTTGTAAAAACTTTTTAAATTGTTCATGTTATCGCCTATCGGTTTCGCTTTGGTCAATATAAATTAGGGTTGATGGATCCGAAGCTGCAATCAAACCCCAAATGTGTTTCTAGTTTCAGATGAATTTAAAATAACTGGACTGTAAACGAAACGAACTTTCCACAAAAAACCTTATCTCGCTTCCAAACGAAATGCCAGTCAGGTCAACTGACACCGTCTCGAATCTTATTAATTTTATTAATAAGGGTGATAGTTAGATAGATAGAGATTTTAATAAGAATCATGAAGGTAAGAACTCGAAATAAAAAAAGTTATAGATTGTAAATCTATAAATGTATATTAACGTGTGAAATAAGATTTGAACTGAAAGAGACAGAACTCCAAAGGAGAAAGTGATTGTTTAGTGAGAAATTTCAAGAATTATTATTTTTTCCTGACTCGGGCGGGGCTAGGGTTTTCGAGGACAAACCTTTTGACATCCATTCATAGCACATGTTGATGAAATGTTTTGTTTATTTATCAACAAAAAGATATGATATAACCTCAAAACCATTGAGTTATATTGCATAACATAAGTCGCCAGAGACGCGGAAGACGGAAAACATGCTTACATACCTTAAAAGTGGTGCGATATTATGTGACTGCCTATCTTGTCTCTTTCTCTCTGCATATATATTCTTACTCCAAGGTCCATCCACTCGTATATTTCTTCCGCGAAAAAAAATATCATAATTTACACTCTTAAAAATGTTAACATGAAAATGATGAGGGCATGGCTGATTGCACTTAGAAATAAATCAAATATGGCCCAAATATTAAATTCTTACCAATTCAAGCGGAGCCAAAGCAATTTATCAGAGGAATCGGACAGTAGAAGTTTATTTCATTGAATGTTCGAGACAATTTCATATTTGTGTAAATCAAATATTATTATACTATTATGTCACGAGATTGCGATCAGCATGTAGGACCATAGGACTATTGACTGTAAGTTTTTAGCCATTACCTAGGTTTGTGAGTCATGCGGGTTTAATTTAGTTTAATGCGTGTATTAAACCAATCTAGTTACACAATATAATTATTTTCTTTTGTGTGAGTATGTATCTACGATCTGACTAATATAAATGTTTCAATTTAAAACTGATGTTAATTGATATTAAATTTATAAAATATTAAAAAAGATTATTTCAATTAGCTACCTTCCTAATAAAGTTTCAATTTAAGCTGACATTATCCTGTATTTAAAATAGGTGAATTAAAGCAACATATATTTTTTTCTTGGCAAGTGTTGGATCCGAAGCTGCGATGAAACACCGAATGTTTTTCCAGTTTTAGTTAAAGTTTTATTGCATAATTTTATTACCGAAATAATTCACGAAAACACCACACTTATTTTATATTTTTATAAGATTAAACATCAAACCAACGAACGAACCACGACGTTTTTTCCCACAAAGACGTTTCGAATATGGTCTTGTTTAATACGGAATTTGATAAAAATTCAAAATGGTTAGGTATGTAGGGACTTGGGTGAAAAACATGAAGGTAAGAACCCAACAAATTATCACTTTGAAATCCAACAGCAAGTAAAGTTACGTTTCGTGATTTTACACGGATAACAACTAGTCAAGTAATAATAACTTAGCGAAAATATATTGTGATAAATAACTAAGTAAAATAAATTCAATTAAAACAACGTATTTAGAGAAATGAAAAATATCACGATAAAATTATGTTCACGTCCTTTTTTTCAGAGTTACAACTGCTCAGAACTTTCCTGGAACTAGCGCGACCATGGCATCCCTAATTTGGGAATGGTGTGAGGTTGAAAATGAGCAGGGAAGAGACCGAGATATGGAAGAGGAAGATTGATAGTGAATTGAGATCTGGTCAACACGGCTAAATCTACTTCGAGTAACTTTTCGATTCTTAATGGTGGTATTTCACCAAGGCGAGAGTACTACCACTATGTAACGTGCCGCAAATGTAATATGTATTATTTTTTTATGTTCTTTTAATGTGAAATAATACATGTTAATCAAATAAATATTATTTGCGCACTCCGGGATTTGAGCCCGTGACCTCTGGATTCGTAGCTCGATCACGGAGCCGTCTCGTCTTATCGCGTAAACAGATTAAAATAATATGCTTGATCTCCATATTACTATAGTGAGAGGCCGCCATTTGGAAAACAAACTTTGTTTTAATTGGCTTTAGCTATATTTAATGCTTAAATCTAAAAGAGCCAGGCATTTTCCAACCTTCCCCTTTCTTCCCCCACCCCTTCTTACTATCTCACAATATTCCCCAAATAAGGTTGCCTTTGTTCCATTGACTTTGGACAGTTGGCGACACTTGTGGTATCACATAAAAATAAAAACAAAATACTTAATGGAAAAACAAAACGCAAAAGTTTGTTCTGAATAATTCAAAGCTAAATCATACTTTTATAGAATTATTAAAAGGAAATTCATTCGAAAGGGATGCACTACGGCTATAACTCAAAGCTCCATGTAAAAATACGTTCAAATCATTTTCTGAAACATGGATTGACTCCCGAAAATATTGTAGTACTTTGGCATGAGGGTGGCGCAAGGAATAGGGGTTACTTTATGAATAGTGTATTGTGGGATGCAGTGAAAGGTAGGCAGAACTTCCTTTTCACATAAATTTTGAGTTATTTTTTTTACGAATTCAATAGACATACGGGGTCTTGTAGTCGATATGTCAAATTGAAAAGGGTTCTCTAGGGAAGGGCATTTCGAGATCACGTTATTTTTTTCTAAAATCATCATCATCATTTACTATTTTTTTCTTGTCGAATGAAGGCTTTCTTATCACAATTCAAATACAAAGTGAAATGTTGTTTATTCCTTTGTAAAAAAATGTACCTGTCTATAAAAGTGCATGTATCTTCTATACCAAAAACATTTTTTCATAAATTATTCTTGTACGTACACTATTGGACATTATTTTGTACGTAGGTTAGTTTTTATTGCTTATTTACAAAAACTGATACCAGGGGAATCAGTATTACATTGAGCTGTCACATGGTTAGTCGAGTTATTTAAGTGCTTGTTGGAAAACATAATTATTGTGATAATCGGATTCAGATGTTTGTGTTTTTGTATATTATTATTATATACCAATGAGCATTGTAATGTCATTATCTCTCAAAATTTTAGGGTATTGAAAAATAAATAATTTTACACTCTTTATTATTTTTTATTTTTTTTTGCCTGATGGTACAAATATGAACCATATGATTTTTCCCTAAAAGGAATATTCAGAAAATTAAAAAAAAAACCGGAATGATTTCTTAGTTAGAATTAACAGATATTTCTCGAAATAATTTGTGAAAGTCCGCTTAATCTATATTCAGGGAGCAAAGGGTTAACTAACTCACCGATCCATTCTGATACCATATTTGAAATGCTTAAACATATTCTATGCATAATTTCAATTAATTAAATATTCCATGTCAATAGTGCATTTTTTTTTGTTGTTTTGAGAAGATTGATAACTTTAGCAGCTTTCTAATGTTTTTATTTAATTTTATAGTGATGAACTTATTCCTGAATTTCGAACAACAGCCAATGACATCTGTAAATGTATTATTATAAATGAAAAATACCTTTTAAACATTAAAATTTAAAGAATGGACTTATTTATTCACAGTTTGTGTTAAAAAGAGAATAAATCGGTTACCACCTGCAACAAGAATCGACCTTAAGCCGTCCAACTGGTAATCAAGAATCCTATCCACCAGGCTATTGACCATTTCCAATACCTTCGATTCTAAATAACAATTATCCTTTATTTCACAAAGCCTTGTTTTATGTTTTTATTTTCAACTTTTATTTTAAGTTACTTTCTGACTTTGTAATGTACCGATTTTTCACTAAAATGGAGCAATAACGAACTTTAATGTTTTAATTTTAATTGGATGCGTAATTACGCATTTATCAATAATGATTGAAGGAACACTTATTATTTTTTTCCAAATAGATTACATTACGATACAAATGAAAACACCGATTGCAATAATTGCGGATTTTCTTCCTTTACCAATTCTTTCACGCGCCTTTTCACTCTTCCCACATTCTGAAAATCCGAAATACATTATACGATATACGATTAGATTAAATCCACCCCAAGGATTGGCCAAGGATTCGGCCATCAGTCTCGAGGATATCACTCCAAACCCGACGGAGATGGATTGGTATGAGGAAACATTAGGAGTGGAGGGGCCCTTTGCATTTAATCAAGGAAATAAGGAGCAGGTTCAACTGGGGAACTAGGGAATTAAGAAAGAGAAAAATTCATGAGCTGGCCCAACAAAATACTTAATATGTGTGGAAATAATAACTGAAATGCAGATTTTTCTTTGATTTCAAAGATAAGCACATAAATTTTCATGCTGTTTTTATATGATTACTCTAGCAAATCGGACTGCCACGTGTTCACGTTAAGAATTGTTGTGACGCTGAAGGAAGTATGGTGATGAAGGAAGTGTGGAAGAGGAAGTTCAGGAAGTACCTGGATATTTAGATCTAGTCGCTAAACACCGATAAAACTATTTCAAGTAATATCTAAATTTTAAATGATGGTTTTGCACCATAGCGGAAGTGAGAGCATGTATCCCTCTAGAATGCAAATATACTATATTATACGTTATTTGTGAAATAACCCATACAAATAAAAATATATTTCACTGTGCCGGGATTCAAACGTACAACCTCTGCATACTTCTCGCTCAAGGAAGTTTTCCAAAAATATTGTCAAAGTGAACTTTCATATACGAAAAGATTTTTTTTTAAATATTTGCAATATTGATTTTAAATACCATTTTTATTTTAACTTTATTCCACATTTTTTTTATTTAAGACCTGACCGGTTTCACCTTACGACGGGCATCTTCAGACTGGTACAATTTTATGCCATATACACTATTGGGTCCGGAATGGACGCTTATTGAGTCTATCTCATAGTGAACATCTGTGACTTTAAGGTTTTGTTTTATGACTTTAAAATTACATTTAAAAATACATTCGGGTAGTTTTATTACCTTCTGGGAGACGTGTTACATGAGATGCGTTAGATGCGGCTGTGGGTTTCAAAAAAACATGTGTACGAGTATATAATATTTATAGTTGTCAGCTTTATTTTTAACAGTTGGCTATTTTTGAATTTACTCTTTGATTTTCCTGTCTCTGTTTGGTCAATGTATTTTATAGAAGCTGTATTTACATTGGTGGTTTGGTAAAATATCTTAAAATAGTAATAATAGGTACACATCGGGGTATTATCGTTTGTAGATTTCTCCTTAGATATTTGCGACAAAAATTCCAAATTAAATTTCACTTTGGTATTTTTATGTGTACTGCCTATTTACATCAATGTATAGAATATTAATATTAACTTAAAAGTAAAGCTTAACTATAATAGATATATTAACGGAGAGTCAGCCTTTTTCCAATTGACTATTCATTACGTATTTTTCTTATTTATTTCAATATTGCATAATTAATGAACCCGAGCTGAACTATTTTTTCTAAATGTATTTTTTTAATTGTAAATAATAAAAATTAAATTAATGCCGGCAAGGAAGGTGAAAAAATAAATCTACTCTTCAAAAAATATTTACTGAGTTGTTAAAAAAAAAATTCCACGTGTTCTTGAAAATCCTAAGCAAACAGTTTATTTTGGTTCTCAGTAGACCTCGAAGTTTGTGCTGCTTTATAACCAAACAACATATCTGCTCAAGTTGTTATTAATTATATGCTATTTTAGAGTTAATTTGAGTAAGAAAGCCCCCCTGAACATATAGAAGTAAATATATGATACAAAGGTTTATGAAGGGAGGTGAATTTTGGAGGATATATCATTGTACATAAATTAAATTTCAAAATAATTACTTATTTTTTCGTACACATATAGACGTTGCATCTTCAACTTTCAAGTACATTTTTCAAAGTTATTACCATCATCAAAATAATAACTTAAAGAAAATTATTATTTATTTATTGGCACAGGGATAAAGCCTAAAATAAAATATTATATTTGTTAACATACTTATAACTTATAAAAATATATATAGTGTTAACAAAAATATTCACTGAGTAAACTAGAATAATTAATAATTCTCTGAAACTACTGTACTTCATAAAGTATTCTGTAATTTTAATAATAAAAAGTCTAAGAAAAAATTTTTTTACCATGTTTAATTTTATTTCTTTAAATAAAGGAACTACTGCAAACCCTGGGGAACGCTACGAGTTGGACCATTTTAGTTTGGCAATCTACCCTAACATGCAATCAGGCTTCAGTTGAGTGAGTATGGGGCCATCTGGGGAGAAATAACCACATCATTTTCTAAGGGGGGGGGGTGATCGAAGGCACAAGGAATGCGTTTCTAATTAATGCAACGACTTGACTAATACTTGCTTTAGCTGGGAAATCTCTTATATGCCCTCGAAGTAAATGAGAGTCAGATGTCTGGAATTCGAATATCAGCGAATTAAATTGGGTACTGCCATATATTTATGTAAATTCTTTGATATTATTCCGTCCTTATTTTATAATTGGACGTAGTTATGCAGAAAGCGTCCAACCCTCAATTTGCCAAAACCGAATTTTACGTGTTTTCCCATTAGATAAATACGAGATTTGTATCTGCTAAAAATATTTAAGCTCCAAACGCAATAGATTTTTGTAATTATTTTTTTTATTTATTTACATTGCAGATATTTGACTTAAATTGAAGTTTAAAAACATTATAAAATGTAGCATAATATAAGAAATATATATGTTTTTAAATAAACACATCGATAAATTATGAATAACTTATTTATAATAATACTCGTAAAGTAAACAACACTGATGTTCACTTACAAATGCCAATTACGCATATTAATATTTTTTTATCGTCATATTTTCAAACGCCTTTTTCTCAGTTTCATATTTTTGGGGTTGGATGCTTTCTGCATAACTACGTCTAATTGCTCATTCAAAATCATTGTCAGCACAAAAAGGTGATTTCAAATATTTTTTACACCTGCTTCAATATTGTATTACCTTTCAAATTTTCATTCAAAGAAAGCCTTAGCGTAAGCATAAAAGCTGAAACAACTTGAAATAAAGATCGTTTTGAACATTTCTTTTATTCATTTTAAAACAACAGGAAGTATATCGATTTTATTCTTAAGCCTGAGAAAACTGATATTTCACTTTAAATTAATGTAGAAACTTGTTATCATTTATCTCATTTCAAATTTGCGTTGGTAGTAAGGTTTCGACACAAAGCTAGGATTTTGCAAGAAAAAATTTATATCAACACAATATATTTTTATTTTTATTAATTATTCACAATAATGTCAAATCAGAACCGTCTAGACTATAAAAAGCTTAAAACTTAAAGAGAATATTTTACTTTCACAATTTTAAGGTACATTAATAATACGATGGGAATCCATACATGTCACAAGCTGTTAATTAATATCAAATTTGGTTACGTACAAAGTATGAACACTTAAACTCAAAAACTCAACCATCGATTTCTAAAAACCGTTATTCTCCGAATCAACGATGATACAACGATTCATATAATATACAAAATTAAATACTCTTCTTTTGTACCACGCAACATTACACATAATATAAAGAAGATTTAAAAAAAAAAACGTACTGTTCAAAAATACAAAAAAAACTGAAGCAAAAATGCGCGTTATCAATTCCGATATTAAAAAAAACAGTAGATCAGTAAATTTACAAATATCTAGGAATAAAATTCTTTAACAGTTTACCGGAAAAAATAAGATTGATTAATGATGAATTCAGAGCACTAAAAATACAATTAAATAAATACACTGAAAACTTAAAATAAATATTTTTTTAAATCATTCCAACAATTTCTTAGTAACTAAATTAATAACACCCCCTATACAAACAAGCTTAGCTTTTTTTATGAGGGTATGTCTCTATAGTGAAAACTTTCATATAAAAATTATATATTAGTAAAACACTCTACAATATAATGTATTATCTCTGTTTTGTATTATCTACTATTATGTTTAATAAATGAATAAAAATCATTTATTAAAAAAATATATGAATATATATTTATACATACATATCAATATATAAAATGCCTCTTTTGGCGAATAAGAATATATGAAAAACTAGTTGAAGGGATAGTAAGTGATTACAAATCACAATAATGCTTCAAATCACTCCCTCAAAGTTAACAGTAATCCCATTTCTCAAAAGGCTCACTCTTTTGTGCGGAAGGGGGTTAGTAGAAATAAGTCAGATATTGTTTTATTCTATGCGAGTGGGGGTAACAAACTTTGATAAAGTACGCGTATCAAGTTGGAAGAACCGCTTAATGCAACTTGGAAATCACTTAGGGGAGGGTTCTTGCACCACAACTGTTCGACCCCTCTCTCCGCGGGTTTAGATGATAAACAGAGCAGGTTTGAACTTGCTTACGGCAGCCGGCTTCCACCTTCCGTTGAATAGGATGTACACAGCGACAAAAATGATACTAAGGTTTTAGGAAGAGTATCGGGTAGATTCGTATGTTAACCAGAGGCGGCAAGCCTAAGTGATAACATAACGGTCATGCTGTAACTTGCCAATGGTCATGCCGGTGGGGAGGGCAATCTTGTTGTTGAATCAAATCGCATCGGATGTCGATGTATTTTGCGTAAATGAAGCATCGTTCAAACGACAAGCATTTCTGCTATTTGTGTAATTATTGGTTTTATTTTATTTTTTTAAACATCATTTGGATGAAATATTATGTTTAAATTGTCTTATTTTTTATTGCCTTATTTATTATTCTCAATACTTTGCATTCATTGCAATTTATATTTTTTTAGAATTAATTGCTTTATATTTATGAATATTGTGTATAAATACACTTACTCGCTTTATTTAAAAACGCCTTGAAATAAAAAATTTGTAGTGTTTTTAAAATATTAAATAACTGAATAACTTACACCTGATCATAATTTGATCCAATGCTATAACCGGCCGAGAATCGGTGGTTAATAGAAGCAATTATTTAAAGTGGACACAAAAAACTCATAATGGCGCTAATCATCGATTTTCGACACTCTGAAATGTGACAGTGGTTTCAAACCAGTTGACCTAGTTTGCGTGCAAAAATATATGGAAGAACGCCTTTGACCTAAACACAGTTGCTATTCATCAACTGCCATTTCAAGCAACGTTTTAACAATGCTGATGGTGATCTTTAGGCGAAACTGAGAGTTTCACTCTGGAACGATGTACAAATATATACAATATATTATTGATATAATACATCGTCACTGGAAAGGCAAAAGGGCTTTTGCGACACTTGGTGTGTCAAACATGCAGTTTTGATCAGTTTTTTTCTGCATCAAATGCTCTAATTTTCATTTGATTATGAAGACTTGTGTGGCGCTTCAGCTATTTTTAAAATATATTTACCATTTGAGAAAAGGTTTGACTCAAGCGAGACAAGTTTGGAACTTGAAGAGAACATTGAATTACCTGAGTTTATCTTTTTTTTTCAAAATCCAACCAGGTACTGCAGACTTATGAATTTTAAATTGTAAAACAAAAACAAAAACTTTTAAAGTGCTCTGGTGTAAGCTTCCAAAAATGGCGCTTCAGCCCATTTTGCCTTTACAGCAACGATATCGTTTCATGCGTTAAATAAATCAAATACTCATAGATATTTTCCAAGCTGAGGCTTGATCCCGCAACCTCTAGGTTCACAACCAAGAAGCTTACCAAACTGCCGCGGTAGTCTAATATAAAATATAAAAACGAATAAAGCCTGGCTATTCAGATCTAGCTTAAAGCCTCCCCCTTTTCAAAACTATTTAAACCGCGATATATATCATAATTCATTACGTACATATTTCTGCATTATCAAACTAAACAGTAGTCTGCTTTCAAATATTCCAATTCGAATCAGGCATACGCGCGGCGGGTGATACAAATATGGTATAAAAAAATAATCACATCAAACTACTTCCCGACATTCAAAGCAAAAGTTTCCTCAGTTTCCCCAGCTCCCCAGTTCCCCACGTCTTGGCGTACAGCAGATATACGGGGGCATTTCTCACACCGACAGAACGAGCCGTAGCTAAAGAAATAAGGTTCCACCTCAAGGGGAGTTAACCCGTTTCCATCATTTTTTATGAAAATAAGAAATTCTACTTTTAGCCTCACGGCGACAGAGTCGGAGTGATTTTTTTCTCTCCTTTGATTTAGCACCGTCATCAGTTTTTCGGGAAGGTACTCCTTCGCGAAAGGTCCGCGTTTTTATTATGATAAAATGTGTGGGAACTTTACTTGGAGGAGTAATGTAGTCAAGGACTAAGGCTCTATTGATCGGTGGAATATTTTCTTGGTTTTGGGAAAAATTACATTTCAAAAATTATATTTTTTGAAATTCACACAATATTGATCGGAAGGGTTGATACATTACATGCAGAAATCAATTATAATTTATTTTTTTTCTATAAAGTGTCAAATACTGTTTTTCTCAGAAAAAACTTTCGAACGGTAAGCTCTGGTGATATGAAATTTGAAGAGAGTTTTTCATCTTGAATTAAATTAAAACGCTACTCTTTTCATTTCGAAACGTAATTTTAATCATGATTTATATGGTGCTTTCAATGTATTCTTTTAACACTAAAAAACATTTACTTTACAAGTGTTCAATAAGAAAAACGATTTTAAAAATTGTAAGTATATTAAAATTAATAAAAATATCATGACAGTACACGATTTCAAACGGTAGGCTTTGGTGACATAATAGTCGTGCAGAGTTCTTCGTCTCAAAATAAAACACCACTGTTTTCATGTATTTTTCGCTAGCTATGGACCCTTGGAATTTCCATTTAATTGTCAAAAATATGTCAAGATACTATTTATTGTTTGGCTCAATTTTTTTAATATCAAAAAAGGAAAAGTGAACAGTTAAGCGTGATTTACTCGATCTGTATCGAACTCTGACGCAATCGAATTATATGTAAAATAATTATTTTGACAAATCAAAATATTTTTGGATTTTGGTTTCAAACAATTTTCCGTATAAATATGGACAATTTCAAAATGTAAAACTTTGCATATTTAAATTTTCAATACTTATATATTTTTCGATAGTATATATAAATATATATCTTTAGTGGTAATGGTATATGCGTGCTAAAATGTTTGCATACTATAGAAAATTATTTTTTTACCATCTACAAAACTTTCGTTCTCCTTTCAAGAAGCTGTTAATATAATAAAGTGATAAATAATACGCGATATCAAAAAAATAACGAAAAATTCTTACGTACACTTTCTCTTCTACATAAAAGTTCGATAAATCTTGTCTCAGCCCTGATTTCGGTTAAAACGCGAAAACGCCACATAAAATATTCAGAACTGTTTTCTATTTCCTTAGTAAAATCTAACCACCCCGCCCAGGGCCTGCGATTCGGCGGGCGCAGAAGTGGGTTACGAGGGTTGCTGCTGCTAGAGCAGTATATTTCACTGCACTACCGGTTGTTGGCTTTAACTATGGATGTACAAGCGACTAGATGAGCCTTGCAAAGTAAAAATTGAGTTTCTCAACAATTTCAAATTATATAAAATAAAGTATTGTAGTTTTTACGTATCATCTGAAATCATTTTAAAAACCTCATCCAACCTGACAAAAATCAACAATTTTTTTTTAGTGATTCTAAGTATTATGATTTTTTTTTTTTAATTATGAAATTATACTCACTTGTATAGCTACCCGGCTTATTTCAGATTTCAAAACGCTTTTTTCTTAATAATTATCATTGAAGAATTGAAAAATTCTGAACAAACACAATGGTTTCTCGTGTTATTTTTTGACATTGAATTTGACTGGGATCAAAACTCCATAATCGTGATGAAAATGATATTGGAAACTGAAAATAATTGCGTCGACCTATAAATTTCAAGCGAAAATGGTGCAAATTTTATGTTGCCAAAGCTCCGGTCGAATGTTTTTCTGCTTCAGAAAACAAATAACCTTCTTACTGGGAAAGCTTTTTATATTTGCAATCAGTACCATTGCAATATCTAGACAAAAGAACTTGTTGTAGCTAATTTTGAACAAATTTAAACTTAATTCGTTCAAATTTGCTTCGATTGTTTTAAGAAAAAGCTGATTGTTTTAAGAAAAGGCTCTGACAAAGTTGTTGCAATGATGCCACTGCTTTCTGTAAATGGACTTATTGGATCATATAAATGGGTTGGGAATACAATTACCAGTTGGTAACTTGCAAAATCGATTCCAACCATTTACTTGCCTACTGCTTTGAACCGTCATTCACTGGTCAACTATGTCAATTTATACTGATCCATTTGGTAATCTAATCACCTAATTTTACACTCACGTTATTGCATTACTCAAACTAATGCGTATCTAGATGTCTTTCAAAAATGTAATTTCCAGCTACGTGCCTCACTTAACAAGGCAGTCTATTTTAAGAATATTGGCCTAGAGAGTTCAGAAAAAACAGAGAAGGCTTAAGAAGTCCATAAGACGCTTTTAGACTTGGCTGGCCGTAGCCTGAGCAGTCAGCATATAAACATTATCAAAACAGTATATTCGGGTAGGTGGACTTATAATACTTTCGAAACTCATGGCGTTCCGGGAATTTACCAAAACACATATTAACTATGACAGTCGTTAAGTTTGAAGATTCAAGGATTTATAAGCAGACTGTTGGGAGACAACTCCCTGTGATTTTTTATTATTTTAGATACAATAAATCAGGTGGTATTTTTTTTTCCCCGAGTAGGGCACTTATGGTATTTTTTTACGTATGCGGCATCAGGTCAAATTCAGACAAATTAAAATAATAACTTTTTTTCACGTTTGTTTGTCTATTTGCATACAACTGTAGAGCATTATGGGTGGGTTTGACGGCCTGCGTGGTCGAGTGGTAAGACGCTCGACTACGAATCCAGAGGTCGCAGGTTCAAACCCGGCGTGCGTAAAGAAACTTATTTTTAAAATGTGTTATAATTTAATTAATATAAAATAATAAATAGTATATTTGCGTGGCACATTCCACAGTGGTATATACTGTAAGTATCACCCTGGTGAAAGACCACCATTCAGAATTGAAACGTTGCTTTTTGAAAGTGGCATTAGCCGTGTTTAGTGACAAGATTTGAATAGCCAGGCACTTCTCATCCCTTCTTTTCCTTTCCCTGTACACTACTTTCAACCTTACAATATACTCCTATTGAGGATGCCATTGTCTCACTGACTTGACTAGACGGTTGGGAGCAGTTGGTACCCATATTCACATTCTCCATATTCACTATAATTTATTTTTAAAGCTTCAACTGTAGGTATTATATTTATGTCGAACGATAAAGATCACAAAACATGATGAAATGGTATGTTTATCTCAGCAGTTCCATTTTTGCACTGATATTTTATAATGAACAAAGATGTATACGTTATTTTACATTTTTTAAAAAGACTCACTTTCTGTTCTATAAAGACCAATTTTGTTCGTTACATATCAATGGATGTATACATTTCGAGCTCATAAATGACCTACTAGGTACCTACTATATATGGTGCATATCGATATTGGTCGATCTGGCCGTCACAGTCGTAATATTATATGTGGTAGATTTGCTTCTATTGCGAAGCTAGAAATTGCAGCGAGTAGTACGAAATGTACCATCGTAAAATTTTACGATAGTGTGAATATTAAAGCGTGATGTTTTGATCGGTTGTTATTCTGAGCATTAAAGACTAGCGGGGTAGTACGAGATACTGAATGACTATATTTAGTTTTACTATCATCCTGCTGGAAGACCATCAATCGGTATCTTTAAGAATCTTGTTTACCTATCTAAGCTTAGTAACAAGTGTAACAGAGCTCTGTTTTATTGACATTAAATTTGTATGTGAAATAATAAAAATTAAGTTTTTTTTATTTTGTAAGTGATGATTCATGTCCTTTCCGCTTTTTCATTAATTACGTTATAAAGGTTTATTTGATCATAAATTCAAATTAAAAATAAAGTCCGTAAACATCGTCTGAACTAGGAGGATTTCTCTAGCACGGTATATTTGAACTGATTAATGTTAAATTCTCATTTTCTGTAGTGCTTTAATTTTATTTTTGTCTATTCTTAGAAAATAATAATTCTATACAGTGTGTTGTGTACTAAAACAAATAATTATTTTTTAAAAATTTGTTAAAATATACCCCTTACAAAAATACTGTATGACTTCTGAAGGTAGATACTCTAGTTATCGCCCTGGTGAAAAACCACCATTCAGAATCGAAATGTTCCTTGAAATGGCTTTAGCCGTGTTTGGTGACCAGATCTGAATAGCCAGGTACTACCTAATTTTCTAATTTCCTTTCTCATTTCCCTCTCCATTACCGTCAACCTCACACAACATACCCCGGTTTATTGGAGATGGGGAATTTTACGGTATTCACTACATATATATGTACATACAGCCTCACTGCTTTTATACGGTTGGGAGCTGGTCTTAACAGTTCAAATCATTTTGTTAATTTTATTAAATATGTCAAAGCTGTGAAAATCAAATCTTTACCTACCCGAACTACAATCGAAAGTTGCAGAAATTATGATGATTGATGAATACAAGGACTGTATTCATCAATCATCACTATATATACTTATATATATGTATATATTTAAATATTTATTTATTTATTTTCCATTTAAATTTAAAACAATGAGGTGACTCCTAACAATCCCTAAAATTCAACTTTTCTGCATGGAAGGTAACCTGCATGACTTTGGACAAAGGGGTTTAAGCGACACTTTAGTAAAAAAAAGTTAAATATGCAGTTTGATCAGTTTTTTTTCTGCATTGAGTGCTCTGACTCTTGTTTGTTTCTGAAGACTTTGTTTCGCAAATAAACTGTATATTATTTTATATCAATTTAATGTGTTATGACATATACTAATTAAATTAATTTTATTTGCGCACGCCTGGTTTGAACCCGCGACCTCTGGGTTTCGTAAACGAGCGGCTTACCACTCGATCATACAGGCCGTCAAAGTTACCTCAAGGAAGTTTCAAAATGGTTATTGCAGCCTTTTATTTTTTTTAAATCTATTTAAATTAAAAGTATTTAAAGACAGTTTCTGACCTCAGATAGATAGATATTAATTTGTATTCTTACTATTTCTATGCAGAATAACAAATAGATGTACAAAAATAAGATTTTTTCCCATAAATTAATTGATAATAAGTATGTAATTTGATGGCACATTATCTACAACACATCAAAAATAACAGCCTACACAAGTGGAAGATTTGCTTAAATTTAAATCTACCTCTACGTAGAGATCTAGACATCTCAAAGCTGCAATAAGCCAATTATAAACTCTAGCGATTCGTATATAAACACTTTGGCCCTCTCACAATACTCGAGGCAAATGCTGGTCGGATTGGCGGGGCGTTGGGGTGGTTGGGGGGAGGGGGTAGGAGGGAGTAAATATTTAGGTGCGCCTCGGGGCTGGATTATAACATTACTATTCCGAGGCACAGCTGAGAGTACTTGCGTGCTAATGGAGTACTAAGTAACTAGCAGTTAAAGTCGTTGTTATTCTAAATAACTATTCTACGAGTAGTTGGTACAAGTTTAAAAAAATACCACAGATATTACATTTTTAAATAAAAATGGTTTTGGGACACGATATAAAACCCCGAGATCTTTTTGATGATCATATTGAACTAGCGTTGGGAAAAACTTCAATGTTTTATGAATGCTTCACGAATTGCTAGTTCTTTAAAATGAACCCTTTCAATTGAAGTCGAACTCGCAAAAAAGAGATTTGAATTTATTCGGTTATTTGTTCAGTTCTTTTTGGAACCGGTTCCTTGATATTCCTCGCCAAAACGAGTACTAGTCGGTAGAGATTTAAAAACGAAAAGAACTGCAACTAGCTCCTTACCAAAAAACCACGTACTAGTCGGTAGGGATTTGAAAACGGAAAGAACTGGAACTGGTTCCACGCCAAAACAAAGATATTTTAAAATGAAAAGAACTCCCAAAAAACACGTTCCTTTAGATCGAACTACTTTGAAGTCGGACTTCAATTGAAGTACTTCTCAATAGGCTTTGATGTTCAACTTCACAACTGAACTGCTGCAAATGGTAGTAGTTCTTTGTAATCTAACTCCCACTAAAGTATTTGTTAAATGAAATGAAATGAATGAAGTTTGAACTGCCGCAAAACGAAATAGTTCACACGGAGCAGTCAGAACGCTAAAATGAACTACCAACTTCAATTCAAGTATTTGTTCAATGAACAATGAATGAAGTAGGAACTGCTGCCGAAAGAAGTAGTTCTTTGAAGTAGTTCTTTCAGAGCGGTCACAACGCTATATTGAACGTTTAAACATTTATGTGAATAATAAAACATACCGCCTCGCTTGCGTTAAATACGGCCAAGTTCATAACTCTAGCGGAAAAAACGTAATGCTATGAACAAAAAATATACAAATAAGATATGTGGTTCAAAAGACCGGTCTGAAGATTAAAGAGAAAGCTCAGCGGTTTTTACTTTTTTATATTATTTCAATGATTATTTTTTAATTTGATCATTTATATTAATATCAGTTCAAATTTATTGAAAATATTTGGTCGATGGAATCTAACCACGAATTTAACAACTTTAGAAAATTACTTATTCAGAAATCTATAGTTGAAATAATAGAAATATGTTTACACTGGGATGGGTATTCGTTTCAGCCATGGGATGTCATCACATGCTGTTTCATGAAATAAATTATATATATTAGTGGCCTTGCATATTTCATTCAAAACGTCGTCACGTGTCGTTCCTTCCAACTAAAGCCGTGACATATCCTAAACACCTTGCACGGAGGGTGGATTCGTCCTGAGCTTCTGCGGCCACTGAACAGGTAATCCCTAGAAGTGTGATCTATACCGATTTGAACTAAAACTAATGCCACCTGTTTGCATAAGACCTTTCTCCTCCCAATCTCCAGACAAACCAATGAAACTGAATATGTTCAAGAAAAAATTTCAAAATTTTAAAATGTATAATTAGTTTCAGCAGAAGTAAGGAAAAATTGAGCTCACGTCGGGCACACGGACACACCCACAAGACACTTCTAGCTGGCCACAGTGGCTGTGATAGAGGAAGGGAAGAAGCGAGGAAACTAGGAAGCAAGGATGTGAGGAAGTAAGGATGTAAGGAAGTGAGGAAACAAGTTCGGGATATAATGACGTTCTCCTTATACTACGAAAAGTATTTGCAGCATCCGCACAAATCTACCTATATCCACCTGTGTGGAGTTATTATCTCCGTTAACTTCAAGGATAGAAAACTGCATTTTGAGATAAGTGTATGATTTTTAATTTAATTCTCATCTTATTCGTAACTGTAGATATCTTCGAATGCCAGAGCGACACTTAAAATCCGCCACTTCGCAAAGAAATATTCTCTTATTGCAAACCTTTAATTAAATAGCCAGACTATTATTATTTGATTATTATTGTGGTAACTGCGGACAAACTGGGAGATTTTCACCATAATCTGTTTCTTATTGAGCGAAAAATCAACTTTAGAAATATAAATTTCAATCAAATCCCTAAACTGTACCTCAAATTCAGAAAGCCCATCATAAAATTTGCCCTCGTGCCATAAAATTGAACAATAAATTACATAAAATTTTTAATGATTACAAACTATAATTTTGTCAATATCATCTCCTGCAAAACTGTATCTTTACTAAACTGCAAGTAAACAAAATAATATTGTTTGTCTGAAGTGACCTGACAGGTAACATGAATGTGTGTCTGTACATTATCTTTGTTCAATAATATTCCATGGATTATTTACAGTGAGTAATACCATATCGTTGGTGGAAAGGCAAAATGGCTTAAGTGACACTTTGGTCAAAAATGAGTTAAATATGCAGTTTTGATCAGTTATTTTTTCTCGTTTGATTTTAAAGACTTTTGTGGCCCTTCAGTCATCCAAAATATATTTACCATTTGGGAGAAGGCTGACTCAAGCGACACAAGTTTGGAACTTTTGTAGCTTTTTGTCGCATCAGGTAACTTAGTAACATCGAGTTACCTGAGTTGACTTTTTTACTAAAAAATCCAACCAGGTACTGAAGACTTGTAAATTTTATTGTAAACCTTTAAAGTGTTCTGGTGTTTCAGCCCTTTTGCCTTTCCGGCGATGATATAGCCTAGGAATTGAAATTTGAACAGTGCCTTATGAAACTACCCGCAGTAGTTAATAGATTTTCATAGTAAAAAAATAAAAATTTAACAAAAAAATCATTTATGAACCTGCAGAGTAAATTTGATGTGAAGACTGCACAAGATTACCAATAATAATTTAAGCTAATGGATATGAGGCTGAAGGTAATGGAAAAATGAGAATAAGAAGAGGAAGATTAAATAGTACCTACCCACATAACTGTTCTGAACAGTGGTCTCCCTCTATTTATAAATATATCTTCCACTCTAGAACAGATTCTTTTTTTTTATATATATATATTTACATACTCGTACTACGTGAAAACAAAAACTTTATTTATTTGTGCCTCGTTGGATTTTGAAACGCTGATCATCAGACCCAACTCCAAAGATCTTTACACAATGCTTTCTACCTCTTATCGGAGGTTGCCGAACATATCGTATTGCCGACAGCGTCTAACCGATGATATAATCACCAATCACACATTAAAATAGAAAATTGAAAATATATATTTAATATTTTTGGAAAGATTTCCTGAAGATTTTTTCTCTAAGATGCTTTATTAAAAGGTCCTGACGCCCGAAAAGGGGTAGAAGAATGAGAATTATTTTTGAATAGGGGTGTTATGTAATTTTTCAGGTGGACAGGTGGGTATAGTAGTAGTTATTGTGTGGATTCTGAATTCCAGTTAAATATACATGTTTTTATATTCTTTTCAGTTATATGAGTAAAGATACATGGCACATGTAGCGCCCTAGCTGTACGTACCCGTGTACCACTATAGCGGTGTACCGGTGGAGGTAGTAGTGTAGCGGGTACCCGCTGTGCCGGAATAACTACCCGCGTGTGACGTCGCGACGCGGAAAGCGTCGAGGCGGTGTTATTTATAACCGTCGTAAATTTCAAATAGGATCGCGTAAAATTGAATCAGCCAATCGAGGAGGTTGGTTTTTCCCTACATTCCGCTCTATTATAAGCCGGGCGCCCACTGCTTCCTCCGCGTTCATTTCCGCTGTCACGTATTATTATTCCGTTAATAATATTATGTACGGCAGAAGTCGACTGAGCGAAAATTCAAGGGAAGCTAGTGCGAACGCTGCGGAAACGTTGCGGGTGTTTTTACGTACCCACCCAAAGTTTGTTTGGCTAATTACTGTTGCGAGAGTCCACGATAGCTTAGACATGGTTATGCGGTTGACTCATTGTAAATAGTATGGTCCTGCCGCTGCGAGCTCCGTTTTAACCTCTCTTTCTGTTAGTTGGGTCGTACGTAATAGTAGCGAAAAATGGCATAAAATTTAGTGAAAAAAAAACATGTTTAACTACCACTGTATGTCAGAACATTAATTTACTGCTTAATATTAGCTTGGACTTTGCTTTTATGGACACACATTTAAACGGGCAGATTTTTTTCACTAGGGAATTTTAGTACGCGCTGTTTAAAGTATTGTATCGTTCTTAGAGAAACAACCACCGCTACCAAACATCAAAGTTTTTTAATTGAGGAAAAAATACAGATACAAAGCCAAAAAACTTAACCATTAAGTTCCTACGAAGAATTCACCTGCATCCCATACTATTTCTAACGGATTAAGTACTAACTTATAACCAGCTTCAAAACATGATACATTTACATTTGTACAGCTCCCTCGAGGTGGTTTTTCACAAAAACGGCGCTGTACAAATCATTGAAATATTATTTTTATTATTACACTTATCTATTAGTAGAGCCTTCGACGGCCTCCATGGTCGAGTGGTAAGACGCTCGACTACGAATCTAAAGGTTGCGGGTTCAAACCCGGCGTGCGCCAATAACTTTTATTTAGTTAATATGTGTCATGACACATTTAATTCAAATCAAAAAATAAAAAAAAGTATATTTGCGGCACGTTCCAGAGTGGTAGATACTCGAAAGTATCGCCCTGGTGAAAGACCACCATTCAGAATTGAAGCGTTGCTTGAAATGGCTTTAGCCGTGTTTTGTGACCAGATCTGAATAGCCAGGTACTTTCCCAACCTTCCTCTTCCCAATCTCTTTCCCCTCCCCAGTACTTTAAGCCTCACAACATACCCTATTTGGGGATGCCATAGTCTCACTGGCTCTAGACGGTTGAGAGCAGTAGACTCTTGTGCGGTATTCATATTAAAAAAAAATAATTGAAAAAAGAGCGAAAAATTGCGTAATCATCTTTATACACGCGTATTATTGATTTTAGATATATGTAGGTATTACATGTCGAATTACCGTAAAAAAACTTTATTGTTGGGTTGAGGGAACAAAATTTATTCAAGCATGAGAAATATTTTCCATTTTAATCTAATGTGTGTTTTTGGAATGTGAAAAAAGTTGCGCGAGACCCCGAATTTTGTGAAAATATTAATATTTTATTAGTCTGAGTAAAATTAACGATTCATTTAACATTGAAACAGTAGTAATAAAAAGCTGTTTTTTTCATCAAATCTATAAACCATGGTAGCTATAAATCTGGGCTAAGTTGTTTAAACGTGACGGTAGCCGGATATTCTTGAAACTGTAACTAACAAACAAACTGCTTCATTCGAATTCAACTCAGGCGGCAGTGAAATGTTGCCGTCACAAAAAGGATCGAATGACAACGATATTGACACTTATTCAAACTCCTGCTTGTTGCCTTTCATTTTCAAATAATTTTGAATGCTTACAGTAAAACGTTACCCCTTTTCAAATTGGATGTATTTATTACAAAGTTTTTTTTAAGATTGTCAAATATCTCCTGGTTACGAATAAGTAAGTAATATTAAAATCCCTCTTACTACCCTTTAAGAAAATGATAATTTTGCAATGAAAATGTCGATTATAAGTGGAAAATTTTGATTATGTAATGATGGAGGAATTAGCTAGACAGAGGACAGAACTCGTGACGCCTAAGCGGGAACCTTGGAGTAACAATGTATGGAGAGAGAGCTAATTATTTTTGCCCAACCTATACACACTTGCGATAAATCACTTTTTCCGGGTTTTTACGTCGTACATCATGAGAGAGAAAGAGACAACAAATATAATACACCGCTTCTATGTACTGTCACAATGATTTTGGGCTCCTGGGTCACCTCGGGACTCCGCCCACATTTTTTTATTATGCCACTAAACTTGACACAACTAAACGGTTTTTTAGGTTATATGCTATATTTTTGTTGATAACAATACTGTGAAAAAGTGGTTATACGAATAAACAAAAAACATTATGTCGATATGTGATATGAATGGATGTATAAATACCCTAGCCTTAATATTAGCCACGCCGAGTCCGGTAAAAATCATCAAAAACTGACTACACTGCCATGGATAGATACCACTTTATATACTCTAAGGCGGGAACCCAATGCTTTGGACAGCTTGACCAAGTAACCAATTTATTATTCAGATCATTGCAAATGCTTCCATTATTAACGTTACCACTTTGCGAATCAAATATATTTACACATTGTCGGGAGGATTTATTCTCTTGAATTTTTTTTTTCAATTAATACAATTATGTCAATTGAAAAAATGATTTTTTTTTGTATCGAGAACTGTTTTCCACTAACAATTGCCCGCTCATAAGCGTCAAAGGAGTATTGAAACTCATCCACCTAAGATGCCTCGTGAACCTCATTGAAAGACAGATGGATTTTAACTTAATTCATGTAATAACAGTTTTTTTAGAGATACGAGTTTTTTTGTTCCGCGTGTTTGTCGCAAATTAATTTGAATTTTGTTTCCTATTTTACTCCGCCCTTAAACCTACTTAGGTTTCCTCTCTATATGGTATATTATATTTCTGTCTCGGTGATTTGTCGGTCGCTGGAACCGTTGGTTTGTTTCTCCGAGGAACCGGCTATTTTTAAACCCGTTCATTTTTGTAAAATGAAAATATTTGGTAGGAAGCCGGTTCTTCTTCGTTGGAATATCTTGACGAGGATATCCTGATTCCGGTTTTTTTTCACCAGAGTTACTCTGAAATCACAATATTTGGAGAGGAACCGCCGGCGGTTTTCACTTGGAAGTTAGAAAGAAGTAGAGAAAAAGCGTGAGAATATCAAATGCAACCTTTAACCTAGAGGAACCGGTTTGAGATCATCGATATTTCTGTCCCGGTTAAAAAGAACCAGTTCCAATTCAGTCACTGGAACCGTCGATATTATTTCTCCGAGAAACCGGCTCCTTATTTTTAGCAAACAAAAACCGATATCCTTTGTCTGAGGAACCGGTTCGTTCTTTTCGTTTTGGAAACTGATAGCAACCCCCTCCCCCCTCCCCACCATGAAATAAAAATTTAATAAAAATCTTCTTCGTGGAACTTTTCTAGCCCCAGGAACCGGTTCCAAAAAGAACTGGATAAATAACCGGTTACTCGCCGGTCACTGGTATCTGGAACCGAAAGTACACCCAATTTTCGATATCAACCATCCCTAGTTCGTCCGGTTCGTCGCCAGTCCCCGGTAACTGAAACCGCAGTGGTTCAAATAACAACAACCTGAAATCTAGCTTGACATAGTCTACGTCCCTTCGTGAAATATATTATTTTGCCCCTAACCATCATTCTTGTAATTAGGGCCTAAACAAAGTCCTCCTCTTTCGTAGTTTCATATTTCATACTACAGCCTTCATCGTTCATGCATTTTTGGCCGGGGGTTCAATTTTTCGTGGCAAAAGCCGACCCGCCACCCCGGAAAAGAGGTCCAAGAATAAGGTTAGGTTAGGCACCTCAGTCCTAAAACCGAGCCGACCCGAAGGTAACTTCTCTCATGAAATTCTTAATCTATATATTCAATCTGGAATAATCCATATGGGTGCGCTAACGTAGTACAAAAGCTACCGAGATCGGCGCTGCATGACTATTTTAGTTTTGGATCAAAGCGATAGATGGCAGTATTTCACATAACAATAAATTGATTTAATTCCCTTTATATTCTGTTCAAATAAATTTAAAACATGTCAATCTTTAAGAATAATATCACAAAAAACTTGCATTGAACAAATTCATACAATTTGATCCGCCATCAAAAACTTTTGCAGCGTGCATTATCAATAATTTTAGTATAAACAGAAATTAATTATGATTTTTATTTCAAGGTATTTTCATCCGACCGTTTCAAACATGATTTGATGTTTACGGAACAATAAATAAAACATTTATAACTGTGTCATCAAAAGCTAGCACGGAAAAATCACTTACATATCCAACTACTATAAGATCTTATATAATTCAACATTATTTTTATTTATAGTGACATTCCAGTAGAAATTGGTAAAAAAAACGTTTTGCAGTCGTTTTGTGCAATATTACATATTAGAGAAGTGTTAAGTAATCTGGATTGTTTGATTAAAAAAAAAAACAATTCTGATGGTCTTGACAACCAGTACGTATATCCTAGGAATGTTGATATCGGAAATTGGGTGTCACTGCGGCTCCAGTTACCGGTGACTAGCGAGGAACCGGTTATTTATCCAGTTATTTTTGGAACCGAATCTTGGTTCCAGAAAAGTTCCATGAAAAGGATTTTTAGATTAAGAAATCTTGTTTATAAAATTAAGTAAAGATTGTTTTTTTGTTTGATTTTTGTTTCATGGGGGAGGGGGGTTACTAGCAATATTTGGAAAACGAGAAGAACTGGAACCGGTTACTTGTTTTTCGCCAAATACGGTTTTTTAGGGAATTTCAAGCCAAAAAGGTTATTTTTGCAACAGCACATTTAATAAATATTCGCCAATTTTTATTGCAAAAAGAAGGAACTGGTTCCTCGAAGAAATAATATAGTCGGTTCCAGTGACCAGCTTGGAACTGGTTCCTTCGAACCAGGACCGGAATATCGATCATCTCTAGTATATCCTTGGAAACGTTCATACAAAATTACCTATAATAATATTTGGACGATTTGTATAGCGCCGTTTTTGTGAAAAATCACCTCAAGGGCGCTGTCTGTTACAGGTTTTGGGTTTCTGGTGTACCACGACAAAAAATCAGTTTTTTTGGTAGGTATGTTAAAAGACATGATTTAATCATTATGTTAAATTTTTATATTATAATTTTTTTATGTTATATTTTATATTATAATTCGTAAATACCATATTTATGTCATTATTTATAATGAAAGGCAACATTTGTAAATACCATTTTCAAGTCATTATTTATTACGAAAAGCAACATGTGTTAATAACATATGCATGGCATTATCTAATTATTTATCAAGAAAAGCAATATTTGCATATAAATCTGTCCGTAAACATATGTTTTTTTTTGTAAGAACCAAATCTGAAAAAATACATAGACAAACAAGCCAAGCACTAAATATTTGGTTAGTTATGTGAAAAAAGGGATTTATTTCAATTATTCTGGTCTTCCGTTGTCCTGTCGTTGTCCTGCAGTGGCCCTAGCCTCTGTTTACTCGATATAATTTTGTAGCAGTTCGCTCAAGTTTGCTGTTGCAACCCCCGCTGTATCGCACGTCATTCAGAAGTGCATCTGCCACATGTTAAAAGTGCATTTTGTGTATACTCTGGCGTTTTAAATAATACATTCCTACAATCGTTCTGGCTACAGTGGGATCACAAAGTATGCTATTGTATTACAGATGTTTTATTTATTTATTTCGATAATGTTGAAGAAATGTTAAACGTGTGAGCCACAATAGATTAATCATTTCATCATTCCAACACTTGGTGGGAGTAAGTACACGTCAAGAAACAAAAAATAACCAATTAGCCGTAAGGTTACGGTCGGTTAAACAGATTTAGCATTTAGCGAGCCAGTAGCGGTAGATTTCCACCTTATTGTTCAAACGTTCAATAATTATTAATAAAAGCGTTAAAAACTATACACGCTGCGTAATAAATATTAACACTTCAAAAACAAAAATTATTCAATAAAAAATACGTTTTTTAACAGTCTTCAGACCTGGTGAGATATTGAAAAAAAAAAGTTGACAAAAAAAAAGCTTTCTTTAGCGAAAAAAAGCTAAAAAAAAGTCCTAAGCTTGTGACTCTTGAGTCAAGCCTTCTCCCAAATGGTACATGTATTTTAGATGGCTAAAGCGTCACAAAAGTCTTCAGAATTAAGCGAGAGTCAAAGCTTTCGATGCAGAAAAAAAAACTGACCAAACTGCATATTTGACGCATTTTAAACCAAAGTGACGCATAAACCACTTGAGGTGAAATATCACAAAACTTCGCTACATAAGTCCGCTGTTATTATTACTAAGCCCTTTTGCCTTTCCGGCGTCAAATTGAGTATTTAAATTTTCCGAGAGAAATTATTCTAATGCGTTTTATATATTCTATATTCAAATAACTCTTTTGAAACTATAAGGACATGAATCTCTTACAGTTCTTCTTTTAAAAAAAAAAAAAAAACCGAGACTGTTATTTTACATTCACCCTATGCGCGAGCAAAACAATAATAAAACGGTGTTTATAGGCTACAGTTCCGCTGCCCTTTGCCGACAGTGCCGCTCGAATGCAACAATGCCGCATGGCGACTGGTGACTGGCCACTGGCCACTGGCAACTGGCAACCAGCGAGTAGAGAGTGGATAGACGGAGCAATGGGCTTAATGCTTCTCGCTACTATTCCTAGAATATTATCGGGACTTTGCGGGGCAGTTTGCTGACGCCGGCGACCTCGCCCGGAATACAAAATCAGTCTCGGCAGTCGGCGGCCGCGCTCGCAGGCAGTGTAGCCGACATCCCCTAACCCACATTCGTAGGCATATTTGATGGCTTCATCAGGTACGCTGGGGGGCTAAAACGATGGTTGAATTATTGAAAATCTTAGACCAAAACAAACAAAAAAACAATATTGATTTGTACTAAACTTATTATTTACTTCGCGCAGGTGACTAGCTATCTCTCCATTTCAAAGTAGGGTAGAATAAATAGGTGAATTGCTGCACATTTTTACACACATTCTCTGCTTCATTCACATTCACACTCGAACATAGTCTCACAAAGGTAGGTAAATACCATAGAGTTGGTAGAGTAGTATCTATCCAAGGCAGTGAAGTCAGTTTTTTGCTTGTTTTTGATGATTTTAAGCTGACTCGGCGCACCTGGGCGTGGCTAAGACTAAGGCTACGGTATTTATACATCCATTCATATCACATATCGACATAATGTTTTTGTTTATTCGTATGGCCACTTTTTCACAGTATTTTCATCAACAAAAATATAGCATATAACCTAAAAAACCGTTCAGTTGTGTCAAGTTTAGTGGCTTAGTAAAAAAGGTGGGCGGAGTCCCGCGGTGAACCAGGACCTTAAGATCATCCTTACAGTATATAAAAGCGGTCTATGAAATTTGTTGTCTCTTTCTCTCTCATGGTGTACGACGTAAAAACCTGGAGAAAGTGATTTACCGCAAGTTTGTGTAAAAATAATTAGCTCTCTGTTAACCTCTAGTATGCCGGACGAGCCAATAGTCACCGGGCATTCATAATTATCTTTTCAGGATACTTGTTCTTTAAAAACCTGTTGTCCGCATATTTAAATGAATTCCAACCGCTTTTCAACAAAATAATCAATATATAGAGATGTTTTTCATTGCCTTAAGTTCGGTACAAGTCGACTAATAAATATTCAAAGTTAGAAAAATCGATTTTCAAAGTGACATTTCTGTTTGTATTTACAGAAAAACCTTGTGTAATTTTATTATTATTTAAAAGGGAATGTATTTAGCCAAACGAAAATACAATAAAATGTCAAAAGAATTTTCAGATTTTCTAATCAAACTGTTTTTAGTAACGTAAAAAAAATAGAAAAAAACAAATCTCCAAATGTAAATAGTTATTCCAGAAAACTAACTTTCTCCATTAATATAATTTGAAAAAAATACATTATTTGAGAAAATAGCATAATTGGCAAAAACATAATTTTATAAAAAACAAGTTATAACGAAATTACAATCAGAAAGGTAGGACGGAAGTTGTACCTTGTGGGAATCCGACATTTCACTGGTTGTGCATCGAAAATTATTTGATCGTGCTCTGTCTCCCATAAATATCTAAAAAAATGTTATTAATTTCCTTAATTTTTTTCCATTTCAAAACGACTGAATCCTGCGATCTCTGGCCACAGAGCTGAGAGTTATTACATCTCAGCCTCGACCAATCCTAGTGAAATTCTTCAATCTCAAAACATATTTCGATCCGTAGTACCTTACTAAAGTCAATCTTTCATTTTCTGGGAAACTTTTGATCTGTAAATAAAAATAACCACTATTTCTCGGAAATTCGGCCAAGTGTGTGTAGTTCGATACTTTTGAACTTGCGCGTTTTCTCCCTGATAAACTTCCTCCTAATGCGTACCAATACTCCTTATATACGTTTTGTAGGACAGGATTTTTACTAAATCATTTTTTCACCTTGCGAAAGTCGCCAGAACTGAAATCGTAAAACGTGCTCCGAATGCCGACCATTGCGAACTTATTTTGCACAACACTTTGATCGTGAAATTCGTTAAAATATTTTTGGGACGAAGATATGGATGTACGAATGAACAAATGGTGGAAATGGCATTTTCCATCACAAGTTTTTGTTAGTAATTTGTATTTCTAAATATTCAACTTGCTTATTTTTGTCTCAACTGCCCAGATGTAGTAACTTTTAACATTTTGAGAAGTTTAAATCAGAGCACATAAAATTCAAATTCAAAAGACTAAAAGTACTTGGTTGGATTTTGATAAAAAAAAGTTGAGTCGGGGTAACTGTATCTCAAATCGTAAATATATTTTATATGGCTTCTTCAGAATCAAATGAGAGTCAGATCATTCGATGCAGAAAAAAAGAGCTGATCAAAACTACATATTTGACTATTTTTTTACCAGTGTCGCTTGAGCCCTTTTGCCTTCCTAGCGACGATATACAAATTTAAGCGTGGCTAGCGGCCTTAGTGCACCGGGCGACTGCGAGGCCTATGAGGGTAAGATACCGACGGCGACATTCAAATCTCGACCCCTTCATAAGCGAGTGCTATATCGCCTTAAGCAAACATTTTATTTTAACGGACCAATATTTATTTCATACAATTTTAGCCCTTGATTTTTTTTAAACGTTAGTTAATGTAGTATACTGCTTGTAGGTTCAAATGATCGAAGTAATTAATAACGGCTGTCAAAAGGTAACTATAAATAACTTTGTTTTGCCACACACACCTTGCTTCATTCACATTCATACATCGTCTTATACATAATATTCTGTTATTCTGACTCTTCACATGACCCGATTCAAGTATTTGATTAACTTGATCGTGCCATGTCTTCCTCGGACTCCCTCGACTTCTTCTTCCATTCACTTTTGCATCATATATTATTTCATTATAAAATGGAAAAGTGATATCCTAATATTATCCAACAATGCTAACCTACCATCTAACCTACCATCAATTTACAAAATATTTAGCTCAATTTTAATTCATGACCGCTCACTTACTTAGGTTGAGCTGTTTCAAACTTTCATCACATTTGACCTCGTCACAATTGAACGATTTGCCATTTTTTTTAAATTTTATCAGTTTTCGTTAAACGTCAATTTTAGAAACGTTTCACTTTTTTAGCAAATTGTTATCAGCTGGCAAGCGCAACAACGTGACCGCCATGCTGTCAGCTGATTTAAATTTGTGCAAAAGCTGAAATGGACCTAGGATCGACGATGAACGGGGACCATTAAAATGTTTCAAAAACAAAATGGCGCTAAACATTGAAACGTGACGATGTCAAATGTGACGAAAGTTTGAAACACCAACCTTAGTGCCTGCTATTGAAATCTATCTGGAAGACTGTTCGATGGAAATTTGGATATCTCCTCTGTCAACATTAAAAAAAGGTTCATTAATTAAATGCTCCAAGCCATTACCAGAAAGAAAAATTGTTTCTTAGACATGCCAGTTGTTGGATCCTAAAATCAACAATTTGATAGGTCATAACTTGATACCTTTTGTCCAGTTCTTACCCCCACCTTTTGCCAGTTTGTTCTATTTGTATGACTACGTAAAAGTGTGTTGAACAACCGATAATCCCCACCATCCGGCAAAACACAAGACAAGGGCGTCAAGAGCGGCGCGTTTATTCGATTCCCGCCGCAGTCAACCGCAGTCATTCGTCTACAATCGCTGGGACCACCCAGGGACGGCGCCTCGTTTCGCATCCGTCTCTGGAGGATTCGTCAACTCAACTTTCATCGCCCGGGCAGATCGGTCGGCCCCTCTCGCAGACGCGGAAACAGGTGAGCAAATTGGCATAAATCTACTTTTCCCATTATTTCCCAAATAAGATCAATCATTCACCAAGTATTTCATCGTTTTACAGTCCACTCAAATTCATTCACGTCTTTCCAAAACTGAATCGCAGTTTCTGGATCGAACACCAGTTTTGTGAGGAACTCGTCAAATTTCCCATTCTACGAACTTGCCCCAATATAGGTACGCTTCTCGTACTAAGAACGTAATCCCTTCCTTAACATTAGAAATATATCAAAGCAGGTATTTTATCCTGTTTCTATGTCTTATTTTCCAATTCAATCCATCAATCAGCCTCAACAAAGAATCCATAACGTCAGAAAGAACTTTATTAACGTGTTTAATCTCGCCGGCTATGGTGAAAGCAATGTTTATTCCGTCGATCGTGAATATATTATTCACAAAACCGATATCGAAAATCCGTCACCGAATTTCTAGAACAATTTTCCCGGAGCATAGGTATGACATAAAATGTAATATTCATGAAGCGGGAACATTTCAAAGTCCTCGTATCGCCATATTAATGCATTTTTTATGTCGCGTACGGGCAACAATCAATAAATTGTAATTTATAAGTTAATGTCGCCACAAACCAGACCCTATTATTTTGCATCCGACGCAGAATAACGCCACAAATTCTCTCCTGCTGATTATAGCAAGCGAAGCGTTTGCATTTTCCACCCATTGCGGTATTACGATTAAAAATGAACTACGTGATATTATTTTAAAATTTGACACTGCCAGAAAGCTTTTAATTTCAATTTATCTTGTGTCCTGGTCATACTAACGGGGAAATTAATTATGTGCAATGCTAATCGACAGGTAGTTGGTTTTAATTAAATTAATTAACATCATTGATATTAATCGGCTAGTGCAGTTGATATTTTATTGCCTGTGCATTAGTCTGTGTTAACTATTATTCATATGATTTGCTACAATTTAAAAAACCGTGAAGTGGGTATCAATTGCACCGCCGCACCGGTATAAAATCATACGAATGAAAATATCTTTTCAATGAAAAGTGCGCATCGTGAAGTCATAATTGGACGTAGTTATGCAGAAATCGTTGAACCCACAATTTTAAAATCGAGTTTTACATGTTGTTTCTATAGATAAATACGAGATTTATATCTGCTGAAAATATCCAAGCTCCAAATTTAATAGATTTTTGTTAAAAAAAATTTTACTAACGTACATTGCAGATATTTGACTTAATCTGAAGTTTAAAAACATTCAAATGTAGAATTATAATACGAAATACATTTTTTTAATAAATAGATTGACAAATTATAAATTACATATTTTTAATAAATAATTCTCATTAAGAAAAAAACACTGATATTTACTTTACAAATACCGATTACGGATATTAATGCTTTTGTATCGTCATATTTTCAAATGGCTTTTTCCCAGTTCCATATTTTTGGGGTTAGATGCTTTCTGCATAATACGTCTAATTATTGGTCGTTCAATAATATGGTAGTGTTGTAAATATACTACCTGTACTTCCCTAAGCCAAAAAGGCGCAAGGGACCGATCACTATCATTTTTAGAAGAGTGAAAACAATAATGAAACTTCAACAAAAATTGAAAAATTATAAATTTTTCTAATCATCAATGTCATTAAAGGTTATTTTTTGTACAATTTAACCGAAATTATGGTAACAATGGTGAAAATTCGTTTCATTTAAGAACTTTTTAAGTGCGGATTTTTAGCGTGCCATTTCCAATCTCACATCTGGCAGCCACAAATCAAGGGAGTCCGGAAGCGGCAGCAGAGCTTTCACGCCGTCCGGGATCCGTCCGGCGACAATTTCAACATTTGCGAGCTTTTTAATATGAATGTACTCGAAATTTTGTGTTTTTTATTCGTTTATACCCTTCGTTACACATCCCATTTTGAAAAATACAGTATAAAGTAAGTGTGGTGTTTTTTTAAGGTGTCTCTGAAGTGGACAGCTTTTAATTATACTCATTTTGTCAAACGTTTTTTAAGACGCGCGTTGTTGTACCTAATAAATGTTATTAGATACTATTGATAAATCATTAAAATTTAAATAGAAAATTCAGAGGACTGCATTTGCACTAGCGAAAAAAAATACTTTTGTACTTAGTATTAAGTCAATATTGACTTTTGAAGCATTTAAAAATAGGTTAAGTCTTTGCTGGAGACGTTGATTAACTTTCTTATCATAAACAACGTACCCGAAAACGCTAATCTAAAACCTACTGATTAATTATGATTCTTGATTTTTACCTTTTACTTCTACTGAAAAAAACCACTTTAGAATTTAAAATGTGCGGTATCTAGTTTCTACGGTAAGACAAGTACATTTGCAGAATATTTTTTAAATAAGTGTAAGTGCGATCGCGCTAGGGAGTCTTAAAAAATAACGGATATTGTCGATAAAACATTTATCGATATGCTTGTTTAAGGAACCTTCTACACCAAACAGACAGAGGCTCTTACTGTGAGGTGTTCGTCGATCAAGTATGAGGTGTCTTATAAAATACATATTTATATCTAATTGTTACCCGTGAAAAATCACGGGTGACAACTTGAATGGCCGAAAAACAATATTAGTTCCCATTTCAAATATCGTCGTCGGAAAGGGTAAAGGGCCGAAGCGCAATTTTAAATAGTTAATACAAGAGCACTTAAAAGTTTTTTTGTTGTTTTACAATAAAATTCACAAGTCTTCGAGTACAGGTTAGAGTTTGAAAAAAAAATTTTACTTAAGTAGCTGAATGCTCTCACTGAGTTACCTGAAGTGACGAAAAAAAGTCTCAAACTTGTGTCGCTTGAGTCAAGCCTTCTCTCAAATGCTAAATATATTTTAGTTAGCTTAAGGCGTCTAAAAAAGTGTCTTCCAGATTTAGCGCCTGTGATTACCATCATTGTCCAGAAATCACTAAAAAATTCACTTGTACCGGGCATACTTAAAAAATCATTAATAACTCCTATCTTAAAAAAACAAAATGTTGATGCTGACAATGCGGATAACTACAGGCCTATATCCAACTTACCGTTTCTAGCGAAATTGCTAGAGAAAATCGTTGCTAAGCAATTGGTGGCGTATTTGAACTCTGCTGGTTTGTTTGCAAAAAATCAATCGGCATGTAGACAGTTTCACTCAACAGAGACTGTCCTTTTGCGGATCATTTCAGATCTGATTGTTGGCATGGAAACCGGTAAATTGGGGTTGGTGTCTATTCTTGACATGAGTGCGGCTTTCGATACGGTGGATCACAGCATCCTTCTAAATGTGCTTGATACTGAATTTGGCGTTCGGGGTGAGGTACTCCAATGGATGAAATCTTACCTGTCTGGACGAGTAGGCTCAGTAACTTTTAATAAATTTACTTCACCCGAAACTCTAATTGAATTTGGAGTTCCCCAAGGTTCCGTCTTAGGTCCCATTCTCTTCATTCTGTATACGAATCGTCTTGAACACCTCATTCACTCGGCTGGATTTGAATCACAAAGCTATGCAGACGATCGTATAATCTTCAAGTTTTGCTCTCCGGATGAAAAAGACATTCTAAAAAATGAGGTAGTTGACTTTATTGATACAGTTTCAAGTTGGATGTCTGTAAATAAACTCAAACTTAACCCGACCAAAACAGAATTTATCTGGATAGTTTCTCCCGGAAGGCAGGCCCTTCTTGACTCCAGTCCGATACAAATACAGGGTACCGATATCATTCCTTCCAAATATATCAAATTTCTCGGTTTCATAATTGACAATTGTCTATCTCTTGAGTCGCAAATCTCAAAGGCTGTGAGTTCTGGATTTTTCCATCTAAGGCAGATTAAATCAATCAGAAGATGCCTTCCTTCTGATGCGGCTAAATCACTTATAAATTCCTTTGTCGTCTCACGTATGGACTATTGTAATAGTGTATATGCTGGCCTCCCTCAGAAACAACTCAACAGAATACAGTCCGTCTTCAATGCAGCGGCGAGAATGATATATAGTGAGTCCAAATATTGTCACATTACTCCACTTCTGAATCGCCTTCATTGGTTTCGATGTCCTGAAAGAATAGAGTTTAAGATTTGCCTTACGATTTTTAAAGCACTGCAAGGAATGGCACCAGCCTATATATCGGAACTGTGTGTCCGACAAGCCTTAAATAGTAGACAACTTACTTTGAGGTCAGCAGACGTAGATACTGCTGTTCGATTAATTGAACCATCTCGATCAAATAAACCTGTTTACTATGATCGCGCTTTTGGTGTATCTGGTCCAGTTATCTGGAATAAGCTTCCCACAAAACTTGCCAACATACAGAACCTAGCAGAGTTCAAACGAGTCCTAAAAACCAAATTGTTTAAAAATCCCACATACAAAACGTAACTTATTAAAATTTAATTTCTTTGAAAACATCCCTAATTTGCTTTGTTTCGGTTTTCTCCTTTCTTGTATCATTATAACTCAATGTCCTCACTATCTACTGAAAACCATATACTCATTGTCATAAAATATTTATTTTCTTTTGTTACTTGCTATATTTACACTGTTTGCATTTTTAGAATCGTTTACTTACAATACTTGAATATTAATGTTTTAAGTGCCCACATATTAACTGTCCTCAATCATATTTCCTTTTCTTTGATTCGACAAATGTGTTTATATGAATTAATTTGTTTCATCTGAATTTTTATACCCTTAGCTCCTAGTAAATTGTTTTTTAATCTGTTGATGTACACATACACATACATGTTATACCCATATCTGAACCTTTTCTCTCGTGATTTATGATAATGATCATTATTTTAGATAGTTTTAATTTGTATACATATTATGTATTATTTTCTCCTTGTTAGTTAATCTTATTAGCATAATTAATTTAGCATGAAGCGCACTTGAGGTGAAATATCACAAAACTGCGCTATATAAGTTCACTGTTATTATTATTATTAAGGGTCACAAAAAAATTCAGAATCAAACGAGAGTCCAAGTATTCGATGCAGAAAAAAAACTTATTTAAAACCAAAGCATCGCCTAAGCCATTTTGCCTTTCCAGCGACGATTTAGAATATTACAGGTAGGTCGAGATTTTAAATGATAATTTATAAAATTTCAAAATTTTAATCAACATCCAAATTTCAAATTTATACGTACGTATTCACAAATGCAATTATTTGAAGTTATTAATAACACAATACAATAAACTCATATTCATCCGGACCGTATGACGTTGCACAATATTTTATCCCATACCTGAAAACAGCGAAAAATAGGTCTGAATTTTTTTCGGCACTAGCCATTAATCATTTTATTTATGCCACTTGTTTTTTAAAGTTATTTCGATGCCGGACGTTGATTAATTAATTATCGCGTATTCACACCCTAACTTTGTAAATATTGAATTTTCGTAAAACTATTCAGTATGTCAATACATTCATTCATTATATTCATTAACATTGTGTGTTTTGTTAATAATTTATATGATTTTAATAATACCAATTTTTAAACTTTATTCCACCATTTTATTTTATTTAAGACCTGACCGGTTTCACCTTATGACGGGTATCTTCAGATAGAAGGATTGTAATTGTATGGTATGGTGTAATAGTATATCAACTTCTTAAGATGAGTGAATTATAATATGTATATTTTAAATTAATGAGATTATCTGTATTTCCATTGTATTATATTTTTATTAAAATGAAGTTCAGTTTCAAAATTAGATATAATTTATTTGTTTTGATTATTTCTAATATATTTCAAAGTGAAAGATACTCTCGGTAGGGCCCTAGTGCAGCCACCAATATTCGAAAACGAACATTCTCAAATGCCGCTCTTATAGCTAAATAAAAGTATATTTATTTTCATATCAGCGAAATATTTAACTTCCCGCTGATTTAGTTTTTTGATGAATGTATTTTTTTTTTTAAAGTGAATATCGCACAAGAGTCCCAACTGTTCTCAACCATCTAGAGCCATTCAGACTATAGCATCCCTAATTGGGGTTTGTTGTGAGGCTGAAGGTAGTGGGGAGGGGAAGGAGATAGCTAAAAGCAAAGTTGGAAAGTACCTAACTATTCAGATCTGATCACGAAACACTGCTAAAGCCATTTAAAGTAAAGTTTTGATACTGAATAGTGGTCTTTCACCAGGGCGATACTTAAAGTATCTACCACTCTGGAAAGTGCTGCAAATATAATTTATATTATTTTATAAAAATTAAATGTGTTATGACACATATTGATTGAATAAAACTTATAAGCACACGCCGGGTTTGAACCCGCCACCTTTGGATTCGTAGTCGAGAGTCTCACCCCTCGACCATGGAGGCCGTCAAATGTATCTCAAAGAGATTAAAAAAATACACATTGCTTAGAATGACTTGAGCTATGTTTGGTAACTGAATCTGAACAGCAATCTATTTCCCGAATACCTCACCACCCCCCTAAACTACATTATGAAAAGCCTTGGTGATTTAAAACAACACAGTGCGATACATTGTCTTTTGTTTGTCCTTCTAAAGTGGGTTACGTATTTTCTGTACAAAGCACTAAATCGCCATTCTAGGACAAGCATCTGAATAGGAGAAGGAAGAATAGAACATGGACTGGCAGATGTAACAGGTAACAGGTGTGAACGATATCTTACTTAAACAAGTTGTCGCAGGAGCGTTGGAAGAGTAATAATGGAAATAAGTAAGGGGGCCATCTCTATACACAATCACGACATATTCTCGTATAAGCAACAGATGCTATGATAAAGTCTTCAAGTTTATCTTCTTTCATCTTTGCAGAGATGAAAATTCCACCATTCCATTTTATTTGCAGGATTTTTTATGATACACCCAACAAGTACCAGTACAATAACACCCTTTTAGTGCTATCGTAGTCAGGGAAACCCGGTTATGCGACGTTTTTGGTTGGTTTTGAAAGGAACTGAATATTAAATCACCTTCAATTCACCCCACGTTGTCTAATACTGTGTTACATAATGACTTTTTCAAAACACCTTTTTAATTCTAGATAATCTGATGAATCAATGAAAAATATATCAATACGCAATACTAGAAATCAAGAATTTTTTCCAGTAATTCTGGAACTAACTACCATATCGTCACTGGAAAGGCAAAAGGGCGTATGCGACACTATGGTAAAAAAAATAGTTAACATGCAGTTTTGATCAGGTTTTTTTTTCTGCATCAAATGCTCTCACTCTCGTTTGATTCTATTTTTTTTTGTGGCGCTTCAGTCATTTAAAATATATTTACCATTTGAGAGAAGTCTCGGCTCGAGTGACACAAGTTTGGCACTTTTTTTGAGCTTTTTGTCACTTCAGATAATTCAGTGAGAGCATTGAGTTACCTGAGTTAACTTTTTTTTCAATATCCAACCAGGTACTGAAGACTTATGAATTTTATTATAAAAACAACTTTTAAGTGCTCTGGTGTAAACTTCCCAAATTGGCGCTTCAGCCCTTTTGCCTTTCCGGTGACGATATGTACTCGCTATTGTCTATCGCTATTTCAGGGAAATAATTATGCCGCATCAGTAGACATCTTTGATTCGTCACTCAATAAATATAAAATATTGTTGTTTGGGATGGTTTTGCTATTCGAAATGATTTATTTTATCTTTATTACATATTATTGTTTATTTTGTTTTATGTGTATGTAAACAAAGTTTCTACTTTAATACACTCACAGTTAAACGTTTTTGAGGTTGTCTGTATAAAAGCTATGATACAGCTATTATTAATGGAAGAAATTATGTTTGACAGTTGTCATTTTTAGTTAACTTCTTCGACATTCACCGCAAGATTTTAGGATGGTGCTATTTTTTATAATTAATTATTTTAAGGATAAGAAATCTTTTTGCTATGATCTTTATTATGATCCCGCAAGGTTTAGAATGGGGGGTGGGGAAGAAGTTGTAGAGAAAAAATAAATGAAGTGAAAAAACTGCTTTTTGACATTTGTCATTTTCGAGTAACTTTTTAATATTTGGCGTATGATTTTAGGTGGGTAGTATTTATTTAAGTTCATCTAATTTACCTCTGATAAATAATATTTTCATTGAATGTGGGTGGTAGAACTTTATCAGGGTTGGCACCAAAAGCAAAGCATTTTAGAAGACATTGCAAGGGGTTACTATAAGCTGTATTCGTGTAACATTCAAGAAAAAATATTCACATGGTTTAAGATGATGTAATGTTAATCCGTATTTTTCTTTAACATAAAATAAAATTTAAAAAAATGAAAAATATAAAAAATAAAAAATAACTAGCGTTACTACCCGGCTTTGCCCGACACTTTTATTTTATTTTAAATCTTATTCAACAACAAAATCAAATGGAACATACATTAAGTCGTCTTCTTCAAATGTAAAGCTCCATAGCTCATGATGGAATGAAAATAGTTGAGTTGACCCAAAAATTAAAAAAAATAAATTAACTGTGCAAATTTCATCGTAGCATTGCTCACAGATCGAGAGTTCTTCGGCTACAGCACACAGATATTCTGTTATATAGATGATATGGTATTGCAAAATTGTTTTGAAAATAATGTTTTAACTCTTTAAAAGAGAAAACGAGCATTTATTTTGAGTTCTTACGAGATTAAATCCAACGTTCCCCATATTTGTATTTATACTGCCATAATTAAAATAAAGATAATAACATTGTTAATCAAACGGCAGAGGGAGCCTAGAGCTCCGGACAGCTTGGCCACAAGTAAATAGTACAGAAATAAAGTAGGTGTAGCCTCTATATCTTTGCATAATCCCCTTATCTTTCAAATTAAAAAAGCTTTGCGAATAAATTAACGTTTTAAGACGTAACAATGAATTTTTCAAATCATCGCCGGCTTAGAGGAATGTGCTCTGAAAAAGCTGGGACATAATTTGTTTTCTTATAAAAATCTCCATGCCTCCAGGCCCTAATGAGCTTATCTGCCTCTGCAAAAAGGATAAGATAATCCAAGGAATTTGATACCCGGATAAGACATTTCAGATAGACAGACAGACTTTAGCAAGACAAATTCGCGGTAATGAAATATGAGTTTGAAAATATTTTTATCTTTTCTTAGTATTTTAACGAGAAATAAAAATATCGTCTCAACGAATTTTAAATTCAATCTTTCTGATGTACCAATTCGGTAAAAATTCAGAAAAAAACATGTCGGCTTATAAGGTAGTAAATTAATTTTTTTTTTTTTTTTCCAGTATGGTTTCGTATAAATAGAAAACATTCGTATAATAATGAAATGTAAAACATTTCGTAAACAAATACCAAAACAACATCTTAATTATTTTTTATGCGAATACAGCGCAGGAGCCAGCGGACCAATTAGGGTATGTTGTGAGACTGGAAGGAGTGTGGAGGGGAAGGATATGGAATCTGGTCAGTACTCTGGAACGACTAACATTTGACTTTGAATAATGTTCGTTCAACAATGCGATAGTGAAAATATCTACAACTCTGGAATGTGCCGCAAATATACTAGGTTTAAGTATATTATTTCATATTAATTATAAATTAAATCACGCCCATGAATTAATATTAATTTATTTTTGCACGCTGATTTTCGAACTCGCAACCTCTGGATTCGGAGCCAGGGATCTTTACCACTCGACCATGGAGGTTATCAAAGTACGTGTACGATATTAAAGAACACAACTAAACATGGAAATGTTAATTGTTTTTAAAGCTATAAAGCAGGTTCTATATAAACATGTATTTTATAGTGAATATCGCATCAGAGTCCCAAAAGCCCCCAACCGTCTAGATGTCTGATTTTATACCGTCGCCGGAAAACCAAAAGGGCTGAAGCACCATTTTGGGAAGTTTACATTAGAGCACATTAAAGTTTTTTTGTTTTTGTTTTACAGTAAAATTCATAAATCTTCAGAACCATGTTGGAGTTCGAAAAAAAATTAACTCAGGTAACTCAATGCTCTTACCTGAAGCTACAAAAAGCTTCAAAAAAGTCCCAAACCTGTGTCGCGAGAGTCAAACTTTTTCCCAAATGGTAAATATATTTTAGATGACTGGAGGGCCACAAAAGGCTTCAGAATCCAACGAGAGTCAGAGCATTCGATGCCGAAAAAAATAACTGATCAAAACTGCATATTTAACTCAGTTTTGAACATAGTATCATTTAAGCCCTTTTGCATTTCCAGCGACGATATAATAGATTTGTGTACGCTTAGAGGATTGAAATTCTCACAACAGATCTGCTTCAGAAGAAAAACGCCAGTAAAATAGCGAGGAGGGAGCCAACGTTTCGACAAAGTATTTCAAATCTTTTACTCGTAACTAACGATTTTACGTAATAAAATCTCCCCCGCTATTGCAGCACGCTGAAATTGTTCCGGGAGCTCAATAATACATGTGCGGAATAAGGAGATTTTCAACTTAAAGAATACGCTTTTCCCCAAGAACACTTCGGAGTAAAGTTTCTAGGTTAAACCCAACCAATCCACGAATTCGAGGCTCGGAACTCTCGCACACTTTCCTAAGGCTTTAAATATAATTGTTTCAAGTGTTCCAGTTCTCGAGACGTCAGGATATCAAAGGAAAAGCGACCTTTTGATAATTTACTTGGGCTCTTCTCGTTAGCGGAAAAGATTCGTTAGATTTAGCAACTTTTAATGACTCATTATCGTGGAAACTCTCGGTGATTTGTGACAACTTCAAATCCACGCCTGAAAGTGGGTAACATTTGTTGGAATATCGAGTGTTTTATCACAGAAGAGCACTAGGACAGATTAAATTTAAGGAAAGACTTATTGTCCGTAGTTGTCTAAGTAGGTGAATAGTTATTTACTTTCAGTTTTTTGTTTTCTTCGTGTGAGTTTGGCGATGACGTGCAGTACAACTTGGTTCATTCTGCCAACTACACTTTTGAGTGAGCTAATTATTGTTGTATAATGCCTTAATACTCGTATATTAATGAATACACTTCTAGGGGTGGATACACAATCTTGAATGCAGGTTAGATCGGTCGATTAGATGGTTGTGCGGTTCAAACCGTCGGGTTTCAGCACCCAGCTAAGTCCTGCGTCATTGCTTAAGGGTCAGCACTCAAAAATACACACTTTTTGGCTTTATTGTACAAACAAAACTACAAATTATTTATCTGTTAATTCTATACGGGTAGTATACAATTCTTAAGCACTAATCTTTAAAATTCTTTACGAAATTCGTACTGGAAGCTCAAGTAAAATATTAAAATATGTCTTCGCTGGTTTTCAAATTGCACCTTTTACTGAAATTTTAGTATCTTTTTCATAGAATTTAAAAGATTATATAAAAAAATATATATATTGATTGGAAACCAAAGACATTTTTCTTACTACCCATACAAAATTTACAAATAAATCATTTTTAATATTGCTTATATTAAGACTGCTACAAAGTAATGTTTGGCGTCAACTTGAGTGCTGACCCTTAAGCAACACTTTCCGCTTATAATTATAGTGGGAGGAATTCTAATATTGTCAAGATATTTTTAACCCTGGAATGTGTGTCTTTCTTCAAAAACAAGAGTTATTGTGGGGTTGAGGGTTGTGTACAAAAACACATCATTCAGGTTCCGAGAAGTGTTTTTGGTTTGTAAAACACCTAGATATAGGTTTAATTATTCGGTTAATAACGTTTATTTCACAAAAATTCTAACAAAGATAAGATTAACTCGAATCTTAACCCAGAAGTAAATACGAAAACCTACGCTCTCCAAACAAGTTGTATTGTTTTTTTCCGTGTTGCTTGCGCTATTATCAAAATAAAATTGCTCGAATACTTAATGTTTATAGTTGAAAAATATATACTCCATAAAAAAGGTACGAGGAAAACGCTGGAGAAAACGGAGAAGGAAACAAACAAAATTATCTCTGAGGTGCCATAAATGTTTCTCACGGCTGCCAGAGAGCCGAGCGAATTTCTTTGTTTTCTGTCCACTCAAAAACATCTTTGTAGCTGTTGGCCTCAGCTCTCGATCGCCCAACTTAACTGTTATATTCAGCATAAAGGCCCTTTGTTTTGTATTATTTTATCCCACAAACTCGTATCCCTGTACAAGTTTATGTAGTTTGAATATGAAAAGTTCAAAACATCTACGAATAAGCCTTGTTATTAATTCAGATTAAACTGATTAAACCAAACAATCTTAAAATAATATTTAGTCATATTTTTTTTTATTTAGTCCAAAGAATGGCCACAGTTGACATGTGTAACATGTCATCTTCTTACCGAATCAAGTGTCGAAAGGATGTAATTTTTGTTTTAAATTATTGAAAACACAGGGTATTTCGAAAACAAACCGAAATTCATCCCACGTAGTAAGTGGCACAGGCAAATATTTTGTTGTATGTACATTTAGTTACAACATGAGACAGTGCCTTAATTTAATTGATTTTCAATAAACAACTCTATACTAGAATTGAACAGGCATATTTCACATTCTTTGATTTTTCTTTATTACTTTTTATGTAGGTATTTAGGTTATTCACTTTAAATGGAAAATATAAGTAGACCAACTTGGGACCCATGTACAAATCAGGTTTTTAATTAGTTGTAAAAAAACGAATTTCGAAAACATAATTTTACAATAAAAAATATGCCATTTTAAACAAATGAGAATGTTTTACCTTTTTCTATTTCCAATCGAGCCTTAAATAATAATGCCATTTTCATCAAATTTGACGATTTGTTTACCTTTTTCTGAAAAATCAATCGGGCCTGTGATAAATATAAATATAACAAATTTGATAATGTTTCTGCCGTTTGATCCCACTGATAGTATTAAATAAAACTCTGCCGAATCTTCTGGTTCAAAAAAGCTGAGCCCTATCAAAAACAGTGTTAGTCTGTTGGTCTCTGTCCCTACGCATCCCATTCCCTTCCTCTCCCCGTCTTGCCCACTTCTTCCCGGGGCAATCCCAATCCCCTTATCTGATCTGGACCCCTCATAACTTTCTCAACATCGACAGTACAAATCGTTTCCACGGTACGATATAATGCCAACTAAAATATGTACAAAGAGGTGTATTCTAATAACTAAAAAATTTTATTGTTGAAATTAGAAATAACTTTTCCTTTTTTAACATTTAAATAAAACGTAAATACATTTTCGTGTTTCGTTTTCATTTATTTTAATTTAGTGGATTTTTCTGTTTCATATTTTTATTTTCAATTATTTGATTATCTTTTTTAGATTTTATAAAATTTTTAACTTATCAACAATATTTATTTTCTTATTATTTCATTTATTTATAACAACCAGTGTTTTTTTTTATAACTCATGGTAGAGTTAGTAAGATAGTTAGGTAGAGATGTTATAAAACTGAAATCATTAACCTGAAAATTCTTGACACAAAAAACCGTGCAATTTTTATGTCCAACAAAAAATATTAACGAAGGATCCAACCTGTGTTAATTTAATGATCGATATACATTTTGATGAAGGAAGAAACCGAGGCGAGAAATGTATTAATTCGAGTTATAGGAAGAGACCAAAAATGTATAACTGTATGACCCCTGTTTCAACGAGACGTAGATAATTTTAGTTTTAGTTTTATTTATTTTATATTAGTTACTTTGTACATTCAAGTTTACAAGCAGCTAATTATTTCATTTTCTTTTTAACTTTATAAAATTTTAACTTATATACTACTTATTATTTTGATTTATATGCATTTTAAGCAATTTTTACAGGCTATTTTGAATTTATTGATTTGTTTGGCAATAAAATAATGTCGACACGATGATAGAGCTATCATAGTGCTACGTTATTTGTACAGCTCGATGATAAAACTAATAAGGAAGGCAGAACTAAGTGACATGACAAAGTTAGCAATTTTTTATTGAGCCTATCGCCCTACTCTGACATATTAAATATTTTCAGGATGATGAAATTAAATCATTGAGAAGGGCTACTGAAGTAATTCTACGGAACTGGGTAAGAAACTTCTTTATTTAAGGTATTCTAACGGTAGCAGGAAAAACACAACCGAACAGTTTTTATCGACAATCTTAGAGGGAAGACGTCAAGAGTCAAGTTTATATAAGTATTAGAGGAGAGATTTGGCCTGCATTGGAGAGAAAATATCGAATTAACCTAAGATAGGTACCGCTGGAGGCAGTTTTTCCAAGCGGTGCACGATTAGGAAAAAGGAAACCAAATGTTTATTGTAAATCTTTAATTCAATACGTAAAATTGAAAACGTTTTTCAAATGAATTAGTCTGTAATTATGCTTCCGACGTCAACTGAAAAAATTATTCTGTTCTTGACTTTCTTGTTATTTTACGTAGCTATACTAGTTCTTGGACAATAGGGCATCTATCTTTCATCTGAGTTTATAATCATGAAATTAAGAAAATTCTTGCGGAAAAGAAATCTTTTACAACATGTCTTTTATTAACTTAATATGATATGGTGATGCTGATTTAAATTCAAAATACACTGAAATTCAATATTGATTAAATTCCCAATTTGTCATTAAGAGTTGAATGAACTTCTGAGAGAGAGTTCACAGATTTTCACTTCACTTCAGCTATTTTCTTTGCCTACCCTTTCAGTGCATTTCACTGTTACGTGATAGTTAGTAAATTGGTTTGCTCTTACCTGTTCAACCCATAAGTTCGTTGTTATGATTTTGTTCTTCAAGTTCTATAACAAATAAAAACAAATATTAGTAAAATGTTATACTATTTTTCATGTATTGTTTCATAGTCCTATCACACAAAACGAAGTATTGACAGCCTCTGTGTTCGAGTGGTTAAGATGCTCGACTACGAATCCAAAGGTCGCGGGTTCAAACCCGGCGAGCGCCAATAACTTTTAATTTAATGAATATGTGTCATAACACATTTAATTAAAATGAAATAATATAGATCATACTTGTAGCACGTTCTAGAGTGGTAGATACTCTAAGTATCGCCCTGGTGAAAGATCACCGTTCAGAATCGAAACGTTGCTTGAAATAGCTTTATCCGTGTTTGGTGACCAGGTCTGAATAACTAGGTACTTCCCAACCTTTCTCTTCCATATCTCCTTCCCTCCTCAATACCTTTAGCCTCACAACATACCCCAATTGGGGATGCCATAGTCTTACTGGCTTTAGACGGTTGGGAACAGTTGAGACTATTGTGCAATAATCACAGTAAAACCAAACCTATGTTAATCATGTATGATAATCTAAACTTTCAAGTAATTAAAAACACAATTAAATACACAATTAATCACACAGTTTCTGACAATTAAATTTTCAATCCGATATTTTTCTACTATTCGAAAGCGCCACTTTGAACGAATACTTTTCACCGATAAAATTAAGCCGACTGCCTTTCTTAGCGGAATAACCCCTATAGTTTGCTAGAATCGGTATCATTGAACCATTTTTTACTTCATAAGGCCGTTTGCCAGACTTTGAAGATATCTCAATTTTTTTATTTCCTTATTTGGTCTTGCTAAATTTTAAGTCAGAACTTCTGCAAATAGCTGGTGAGGGGAATAAGAAGTGCTTATCTCAAGAGGGATCTGCTTCTGAAAAGAGTTTGCATCCCTTCATGATTAACGAAGCAAATGTTTTAATTTGGATTTTTTTTGCACTACATAGATAATATATTATACTTCAACTATCTAGACCGCCTTTCAGTGCAGATTTTTGTTTTTATTTTGTTTCTTCTTATCGTAGATGTTTGATATGAAAAAATAACAAACCTACGATCATGTGGAAAATTCAAATGTTACGCTTTGATTTATTTCAGCTTAAATTAAAATATTCTTACAAAGTTGATTATTTTTACTTAGCTTTATATGCCATAGAATGTTAATAAATTTTTTTTTTCAGCTATCTTCAGTTATCAGTTATCTTGATTTAAGGTCTAAAAGGACTTTTCCATCTTTATAATAGAAAATTTGGCGTAACGACGCTGTCCAATACTAAACACAATAACAAACTATAAAAAATATCGATGACAGTTAATGCAGACATTTCATATCTACGGTGTGCGGGCGGCCATCTTGGACGCTTTCCGTGCATTCGTTGAAATATGTTCGATTATCTGGTTAGTTCTTAGAATTTGTTCCAAAGTGAAGTAAACATCTCTGTATGTGCATAGTCAAGAAATAAATAAAATCCCCTGTGAGTCATACAATATTTTTTAAATTACGATTTGTACTATATTCTCTATAGTTATGTCATTTGAAACATTAGTTTATTATGTTTTTATCACAATTTTTTTTGCGCAGTAAAAATTCCATACAAATAAGTTAATTTTGGACTTCGTAGTTAAACGAACCCGATACCATCTTTCTAGGTCCAAAACTCTTACCCCTTTGACTATAAAATCTTCTAAAAGTGCAGTACTAAGCTGTATCTATGTACTTTTGAAATTTAAAGAGTGTTTGATGGAAATTATAAATAGGTCGAAAAGAAATTGTTTTTATATTATTGGCAATGTTTACATATTGTTTGAGATCTATTAAAGAAAAGTTAAAGTATATTGTTAGTTTTGAAGACATTTAGTTTTACAGAATGTATTCTACTGCAGGTAATATATTAATCGGTCTATTATTAATTACTTTATTATGAAAGTACGTTTCCCACTTTTGTATTTAGGTCGGATAATTATACTAGACTTTAATTCATCTAGTATTACAGCTTAGCTTATAAGATTGTGTTATTCACTTTCGTTAAGATTGAACCTAAATGATTCATCTTTCTTTCTATTTTAAAGATTCAGATATTGTCTTTATCGGGGTACTTTGCTTTTTTTGAGAATTTATTCTTTACACAGTATATCTGTGAGTGACGCTCGTGGTATATACAAGCTATGCGGTAACTTTCACGGAACGATGTTTGACGCCCAAAGTTCCATTTACGTATGTACCTATCATTGAGTCTATGATATCTGAAAAATAATTTAAGAATTGGTTTATCACAATTTGTGCAGATTGATCTTTTAACATTTATCTTGAGATTACATCGTTACAGTTAGTATGTGTCTTACGTTCTGGGATTTTATTAATTTCATCCCAGGTATTTTTTGTATCTGTAATTCATAAAACTATCGTCAAAAAAATAATTTATTAGCTAAATTCGTTTCTGCTATTTGTATTAATTGTATCATTTGGCTTAAAACGCCTCGATTGTGCCTAACTATTTGCGAGGCAAACATTTAATTACGTGGTGTCTCCTTAAGCCGAGGCAAGTCTTGCGCCCATAAAATAAATCTACCACACCATTCCAGGAAGCAATTCGAGTCTAAGACTAAGATAAATTGATTTTTTATTGCGTTCTTCGATTTGAAATGTCTTCTTCACTCGACGAATCTAGGCGACGATTCAGTCGAATATATTGGCTATCGATTTGGGGATCGAAAAAGCACGCAGTCTTTATCAAGGGACCAATAAAATGAACTCAAATGCATCAAAAGATTGTGTTTTTTTTTATTTCTACTGCGATAACAAGCGCTGTCCTAATACAGCAGAACTCTCTGAAGCGAAGTTAAGAAAAAAATCTAGTCTTTGCGAAAATAGAAACCAGTTAAGAATACCGTACCCCGGATAGGTAAGAGAAAAATATCGCTTTGAAATTTATTGTTGTTTAGTGATTTCTAAAGTTATGATTTCGATTTGACTTATTCGTTCCTTCTTATATAAAATTGAACTGAAAATAATAGAAACGGACTAAAGGAATTCCCGCATTTTTTTATTGATATCGAAAATTGGGTGTCACTGTGGTTCTAGTTACCGGTGACTGGCGAGTAACCGGTTATTTTTGAAGTTTTTTTTTGGAACCCGGTGCCAGAAAATTCCCCGAAGGAGATTTTTTATATTAAGAAGTCATGTTCATATTATATTAAAAAGGGGGGTTATTGGCGATATTCAAGGACTGAAAAGTCCTGGAACTTTGGAACCGGTTCCTTATTTCTCGCACATTTATCTGCATTTTTATTTGTGAAAATTAGCCAGTTCTAAAAATAACCGGTTCCTCGGAGAAATAAAATCGACGGTTCCAGTGACCGGCTTGGAACCTGTTCCTTCTAACCGGGACAGGAATATCGACCATGTTTTTGCTGTGTTTATTGCTGTGCTATTAAAAGACTTTTAGATAATATATCAATATACGGATTAAAAAGAAATCACTTTAAATACATGTTTAATTCATAGAAGTGCTTGTTTTAAGTTTCTTTCCAAGCAGTAAACGTCGCACTTTTGTTTTTCATATATACATACATAAGTTGTGAGCTCACAACATGTGCAAATTTCGCATAGATAAAGTTGAAAATATTTTATAACAAGTGGTAACACCTACTTAACTTTAGTATTATTATCTAAGGAAAATGTATCCGAATCAGCTCCCTAGTCGCATCGGCTAAAGAAATCAGATAAGGTTTTCACGCTGATTGATTTAATGAAAAATGACAGAAATCGACCCCTCCTCGAACCTGCCTCCTTCTCCCACTGCTCCGTCGCTGGAAAAGTTATTCCATTTTCGACAATTTATTCCGTATTATAATTCTAAGAAAAACATTTATTTCGGCGCGCTTTCAATCGGAGAAACGCCTTTATCATTTATTTTACTTCCAGATTTTATAATGATTTTTTTATTATTAAGGCAATTTTGCTAAATAATAGCGACTTATATACTATAACGGGTGGCGAAGAAAATTTTGTCTTCAGATGTTAATTTTTATTCCGATGTTTTAGCACCGATCAACGATTAACGATCTTTTTTTACCATTTAGAGGCATTTTATGTCTGCGTGCTATTATATACTAATTAACTGACAAATACAGTGAGTATTATAGATTAACACAGTTACAGTCATAATCTAAACAGTAAGAAACACAAATATTCACACACAGCCGCAATGAAACATGTAAATAGCATGTCGTTAGTAATTCACATTTATTGGGAAGAGACTGTTTACGTATTTATATTTTCATATTTTTAGGGCAATAAATACAAAATAACACCCTCTACAAAAATTGTTCTAATAAGAATTTTGCTTTAGTAATACTGTGTTTGTGTTTTTAAAATATGAGCAGACGTATATTCAAGTATATAAAAAAAAATGAACAGCGTTCAAAATAATAAAAGCAGTGTGAAAAGTAACATAGCAATTCTGTAGTAGCATAATACCGATGTAATCTAAGGTAATTCAACTTTCAGTAAAGTTTTAATAACCTCAACTGGAGAAAAACACACAACAGGGATTAAAAGTTTACAACTCTTAAAAAAATTGAATTATTATCATTGATATATTATTTTCGATGAAGTTTTCCCTTTACCTTCGTGACTCTCTCCCCGGCTCTCCAGCTCGCTTTCTTATCACGTCCTGTTCATCAGTTATTTTTGCAACGTGACTTTTCCTTTTATGTACACACATGGGATCAATAGTCCTTTAATATTGTTCTATGCTTTTAGTCGGGGCGATTAACACGGCATCTTTCTTTCGGCGAGTCACCCCCGATGAGATGAAATATTGTCCACCAAGAAATATCCTCACAGAATAATGCAATTTATTGGCCTTCGAAACTTATAAGAGCTAGATCTTTTTACGTGTTTAAGAAAATGTTACGCATTGAAAATAAAACAATGTTAAAAATAAGTTAGCCTCTATGAAAAAAAAAAATATAGATTTTTACTGAAAACCAAAATAAAATCCTAAAGACTTTTCTTTTCTGTTTTTTTTTTTTTTAAACAGAAAGATGAACATTTTCGGATTACGAATAACCTGACAATATTTGAAAAACTTTTACTTCTATATAATAAACAAAAGATGTTGCTTGCAGCTACTCACCGGATTATATCAAAAAGTATACCGTAAAGCTTTTACGACTTTAATTTACTAACGAAATAATTATAACTTTTTTATGTCAACTATTTGTGTTTTCAAAATCCTTTTAATATGGCTGTTTATTTTATATACACTGCAACAAAAAATACAGACTACTCAATTACTAATTAGTAATTACAGACAAAATGTTAGAAAATTACCGAACCACATATAACAAATGAGATAGGATGTAGTTCTAATCAAATTTGGTTGTTGGTCAAATCAGTTCGGTCATGTGCTATAGAACTTTAAAATATCATTTTTTAATAAATAATACCAAGGACCATGCCGTTATTTCTGTTGTTAAATATGAAACATATCTTGGGTACATTACGAGGGGCACAAACACAAGTTCACCAAACTGATGATTCCTAGGAAGATTGATAGAAGATGAGGTAAAAGTTACGCGACTGGAATGAGGGCAGTTCCACTTGAGTTACAATGAACTGAAGTCTGCGAGATTAAGAATTTACCGATGGTAGTCAACCTCCGATAAGAGAGGGCAACAGAAGAAGACATCATAATCGAAGTAATATACAAATATTCGGATTTTCGAGTTGTTACGGACTACTGTCCGGAGGATGAACATTATCTTGATAATGTAAATTTAAACTTTTAAAATATTTAAATATGCTATCGTTTACCTGCGTAGCGATGCAAATTTTGGCTACATTACGTTACGTGCTTGATTTATAAATGATTTAAGGGAAAAAGGTTGCAAAAATAGTAAACGCCATTAGATATTCATGGTTCAGAAACCAATATGTGTAGAAACTATATCCTGGGAAAGTGATGGCTCAACTTCCGGCCACGTCTTCTTCTTCTATCTCTGGCTTAGTGTGCGCCATCAATTTTCGATAAAATGGTCGTCGTTTACTCTGATCTCTTCTCCCCACGTTCTTTCTCCCTTCGTTCAAACACTTTCCGATCGCATTTTATAGAAAAACTTTCGAGGGAAGATGACAGTTACGATAGTAATACTATTTGTATTTTAATAATAAAATCTATGGCAATATGGTCGGTCTTAGTAGCGCAATGATTGCAGCATTTGACTTTGAATTTAGAGGTTGTGGGTTCGAAATTTGACACTTAAAAATATACACATGAACAACATTACACGCAAAAAGAAAAACGAAATGGGTTATTTTGAAATTATTAAGAAACACACTGTTGAGCAACCGTTTAGAACAGAAAATTGGCTTTAACCTTAGTTTGAGTAATAATGTTACTCTAAGGAATTGATTAAGTTAAGTAAAGAGATTTGAATAACCAGGTCTATTCCGACCTTTCTCCTCACCGCCTTCAACCTCACCACATTCCCAGAAATGGAAAAGCTATAATTCCACTGGTTTCTTAATTACAAAAAACGTTTTTTTTTTGTGAGTGGTGGTAAATTTAATTGAGCCATTCGAGGTCAGTATGGGTTCAACATAACATCGCCGGAAAGGCAACAGGGCTAAAGCGCTATTTTGGGAAGTTTACACCAGAGCACTTACAAGTTTTTTTTGTTTTACAATAAAGTTCGTAAGTCTTCAGTACCTGGTTGGATTTTGAAAAAAAAGTTAACTCAGGTAACTCAATGCTCTCACTGAGTAGTTACCTGAAGTGACAAAAAGCTAAAATAAGTCCAAAACTTGTCACTTAAGTCAGACCTTTTCCGAATGGTAAATATATTTTAGATGGCTGAAAGGCCACAAAAGTCTTCAGAATCAAACGAGAGTCAGAGCTTTCGATGCAGAAAAACCTGATCAAAACTGCATATTTAACTAATTTTTGACCAAAGTGTAGCTTAAGCCCTTTTGCCTTTCCAGCGACGATAGGTAGTAGATAATTTTCCTCATGTTGTGCATCAATTTTTTTTTTTTTTTTTATAAATGTTTAATCATTTTTAACAAATTGGGTTGGGGAAAAGAAGGGACGTGATTGTAGGATAACAGAAAGAAAGAGAAGTAGAGGAAGTGGAGAATTGGGCCCTAGGGAATAGAACATTATTTTTTATAAAATTAAATTGATGTGGTTTCTCCGCCATCTTGTCAGATACGTATTCGTGTCAGGTTCGATTGATGTCGAATAAATCAACATTTTTATTTTAAAGCCCTCATTAAAATTTATCAGATTTTTTTTATATCGGACCGCTATTTATATGAAATTTAATGTAAATATTTTACTCGGTTATTGAAACCAGATGTATTTTTGTATGAATAAATATGTGAGCTAGATACATCTTTTTGTTCTCTGGTCCACCTTTAAGTCTCAACAGTCTAAAGATAACTATGTATCAGACTGACTGAAATAGGGTAGGGGAAGAAGAAGGAAGAAGTGAAACGTTTTAGTCACTTAATATAAATAAAGCCATCTTAAATGACGTTTATATTGTATGTTTTTACTTCGATCTCCACGAGTCTAAACCCAAGAAACTCACCTTTTTTTTAAAGATATTATTTATCTTGGTAAATACAAAATGTAACTGATTGCTCCATGCCTGTCTCACTAGGAAATTCTTGTGTTGAGATGGACGCGGGGTACACAAATGATAAAATAAAGTGAAACATCACAGTGAAAAATATTTAAGAAGACTTAAACAAGAAATAACACAGCAAGTTACATTCTATAAATGCAAATAAAAATAAAAAGTTAAAAAATCAGAGAAAGAAAAAGTTAAATAAAATGAATACAAGAACAAAGTTAGATTTTAAGATATTGTTTGGGTGTTTAGAGGTTGGGTTGCATAATTAAGGATTTGGATGTTTTATAATCCAGTTAATGGTAAATATAAAAAATAAAAATAGGATTGTATAATATATGCCTAAAGGTAAAGATAGATAGAAATTTGAAATACGCACGTCTAGGTAGGTGTTTTACAGTAGTTAGCAATAATGGGACGACCTTTTTTAATAATCCAAAGTTTTATTTCATGTTTAAATTTAGTCAGTGTTTCTATTTGTCTAATCTTTGTTTTCTAATTATAATTTCCAGTTTCATCCTAAAACATTGTATTTCAATAGGGTAATATACTAGGAGTATCTTTGAACCACTTTTGTTAATCATGCGTATTGAGGTTGAGGTTGAGGTTTTATAAACTTTGTCACATTTGACATCGTCACAATTCATCAATTATCGCCGTTTTGTTTTTTTTTTTACGTTTTAATGGTCTTCGTTACACGTAAATTCTAGATCCGTTTCAACTTTTGAACAAGTTCTGAAGCATAACAACATGACCATTATGCTTTTCAACCGATCACAATTTTTTTAAAAGCTGTAACGGACCGACAATCGGCGTTTAACGGAGACCGCTCAAATAAATAAATAAATAAATAAAACAAAATGGCCTATATTATTGAATTGGTACAATGTCAAATGTGATTAAAGTTTGAAACAACCCGCACTAAGAAGCAATACCTAACCTCGTGCGATAAATATCGCAAGAGACGAATAAAAAAGTTTTCTCGTGAGTTGTACTGTGTGACAATTTCAGAAAGTCCATTCTTTTAATTTCGCTCCCATGCCCTAAATCGGAAAAAAATAAATAAAAATAATAATAATAATAATCATAATTTTAAGTTAATAATTGTGTCTATCTGATGGGACCTGCCAGGTAAATATGTAATGATAGAAAGTAAGATCTGTACAGCGCCCTTGAGGTGATTTTTCACAAAAACGGCGCTATACAAATCGTCCAAATATTATTATTATTCAGAAATTCGAAAGTGTACTCTCTGATACAACTCTCCGTATATTAAATCATTTATAAATATTATATAATATAATTAAATCTCTATTGCAGATACCGTCAGTATTATTAACAAAAACAAATATTTTTATACAAAATGGTACAGGGTTAATAAATTAAATTACGTTGGTTAAAAAAAGCCAGCATGTGAAATATTGAACGGACTAGCGACTAAATGATGGTTTATTCATTAAGGTGAATTAGTTTATCCGCCCACAGCGAATTCGAACATTTTAAAAGCTTCCTGGAAAAAGAATGCCAAAAATTGCAACAAAAAATTAACTGATTATTATTCTTGGTAAAATTACAATCGCGCAATTATAAAATGCGTTTTTGTGCCTTTCTTTAAAAAGTTGAATTCAATTCGAAGAAAAAAACTTATTTTAAACACACTAAGTACGAAAACACTTTCATTTTTCTTATGCTGTGTGTTAATTGATTATTTTTTTTATTTGTTATTTTTAATTATCTAATCTAAACCCAAAAAATCTCTGGAAATTAACAATTCCATAAAAAAACTTTTAATTTAAATAATCGCAGGTTTCACAAATCTATTTGTAGTTTTATATAGAACATTTTTACGTTGTATTTCTTTCCAATTACTTTCTAACTCATCGTAACCCCCTCATCTGATACTTTTGATCCTTTTTATCTACTATCTCATTCTGTTTTGTATAATATGTTGTTAATGTTCATTTTTGTAATTGAATACATGCAAAGAAATTAGACTACCAAAAAAGCCTACTTTATAAAAGGGTTAAATGTTATAACGCCTTGCCAAAAACGATCAAAATTAAACAAATTAATAAATTTAAAATAGCCTGTAAGAACTATATAAAATACATTAGTAATATCAAGTGTGTAAGTTACTATTATTAAGTCAAAAAGTATACGAATTATAATTAGTTACTTTTTTGATGTACAAGTAACTAAAATAAAACTAAAATAAGTCCTAGTGTAGCTTGTCTGAAAATAAAGCCAGAACAACATAAATAATTTTAATAAATATGGATAAAATAACTTTACTGCATATCATTTTATACACTAGAATCCTTTGGGTGTATAAGAATATGTGTTTAAATCTGACCTTTAGTAGACTTAGATTAAAATGCTTAAATAGACAAAGCTCGCTTTTTGAACTTTGGTTCACTTATTGTTACGAAAATGTTGTCTTTAAATCGACACATGAATCCGAATCACATTGTTCTTCTTAGAATTCAACTAAATATGTAGCAGATCAGTTCGGTCGGGCGTAAAATGCGCAAGGGAAAACAGCCACAAGATTGTTCCGAAATTCCCCCATTCTACTGAATTGAATTAACAAAATGCCTGACAAAAGCAATTTTGGTTAAACGTCTTCATAAATAGTAAATGGCCAGCGATATTGGCCTAATTTAGTTGCGACCACTTTATTGGCTCCGTAAACGATTTTGCCTTCTTGATTAAGGTCGAGGGGAAGGCTCTCAAAACAACACATCAACATTGTAATGTTGTTTCTGTAATAAATAAGTAACCTTCCTTAGTAAAACTGAGGTATTTTCCATGGTTTTAACACGACCAAGTATGTATGACTATAGAAGTAATATAACACGTCCATCAGAGTAGAGGTAGGACGGAACGCCACACTGCTCTGACTCGACACAATTTGCTTGCTCGTACATCATCTCGGAAAAATCTCGAGTTATTCCGGCTCTTTTCGTGAAAAGTATTATTTTTATTTAAAAAAAATGATAATCTAGTTAAAAAAATATATTGTTGACCTTTTATTCCCAGCGAGTTGAAAAATACTCAGCGAACAAACGAGTAAATACATCAAAAGGAGACAAGAGTCAAGATTAATTTAAGATTGATTGATTAAAGTTTGATCACGTCATATCTTCCTGAGACGTCTCCGATATCTTTTTACGTCCAATGGCGCGTCATAATATATTTTACTAATATTTATTTATAAGTTCAACCGCCCCACATATTCAAACAACAAATCCGTACCTTTATCTTGTTCATAACGCTAACATCAGTTTCGCGTTGTTTTAGATCTCTTCATTCGAAACACGGCTGTACAGAATTTTACTACACGTGTCAGGAATCTCATTTCAACTGCATACATTTTTATATTTCGTCTGCCAGTTCTTACATCACTGCCATTTATCAGGGTTGGTATCAGGACTCCATTCTGAACTGTCAGCTTCGAGACCTCTATCGTATTCTTACTAGTGACGTTATTTGAATTCCCTGCATTCACTCTGCTGACAAAATCAATCTCTCGCGAACGTACGTACTTCTTAATTACGCGTACTGTACATAATACATAAACTCAACAATCGATAGGACTAAATCCCATAATTGAAAACAAAATTTTGCCAAAAAATGAATGCTGTTTTTTTTTTCAATATAAAAAAACCTGTGCTATACGATAGAGCTCACAATCTATTGCTTTATCTTAACATTATTGACGGCCTCCATAGTCGAGTGGTAAGACGTTTGACTACGAATCCAAAGGTCGCGGGTTCAGACCCGGGCGTGCGCTAATAATTTTTATTTAATAAGTATATGTCATAACACATTTAATTTATATTAAATTATAAAAAGTGTATTTGCGGCACGTTTCAGAGTGGTAGACACTCGTATCGCCCTGATCAACGTCCACCATTCAGAATCGAAACTTTGATTGAAGTGGTTTTAGCCGTGTTTAGTGACCAGATCTGAATAGCCAGGTACTTTCCGACCTTCCTCTTCCCCATCTTCTTCCCCTCCTCACTACCGTCACCTTCAGAACATACCGCAATTGGGGATGTCATAGTCTCACTGGTTCAATCTAGACAGTTGGTAGCAGTTGGGACTTTTGTGCGGTATTCACTATAATATATATATATATATATATATATATATATATATATATATATATATATATATATATTGCTATCAAACCTTGGTTTCAATATAGAGCGATGTATTTCAGCCAGTGTTGTGTATTATGAGGAATGCTGCATATTCGCAGACTATAGCTTTTCCATGGCGGCATGTATATTACATCTCATTCCTGAAGCTTTTCACTGAATTTTCCACTGTTCGATTTCACGCCACCGGGGTATATTTCACACGGCGGACAAACGCAGGGGTCTCCGAGAATGTCTCGGGAATTTGATGAATTTATCGGTTCACCTGGCAAGAGTGCTCACTGCTCACCCCTCGCCACCCGCCTCCGGAGCCTCCGCTGTACAACATACAACCTACTTTCTCCCCCCCACCTTAGAGACTTTCGACCGATAATTATCGCCAAACTGTTGCAAAGTGTTTCGCTCGAACAATAGTTAACAGACAATCATTTGCCGTGCAATATGTTCATGAGAAGGTTATTAATTATCACATTGTTCGCAGGTGATGATGGGAAGGGATTTGTTCACTTAAATTAACAACTATAATTAAAGGCGCCTTATTTAACATCGCATTTTGATGTATCGTTATTTGTTTGTGCGTAATAGAGGAATTATATCACATTGTATGGAAGCAATGGACTGCGACATGTGTAATGGTTTGGATCAACAAAGGAACAACGATTTTTGTATGAATACGTTTTTTCATTTTGTTTTTACGCCCATGCTTTAGCATAAAAATTGAGTGAGTACTGTAAACAGTTGTAAAATAAGATAAGTAAAAAATAATTATATATGTGGGTATTAATAAAAAATATATTTGTATATACTAATTAAACACAGTTGTAAGAGATAAAAAATGTTGTTTTTTTAATTATGTCATTAGTTTATACATGTTCAATATTAGAGATAATTAAAAAATGCATAAATTTGTAAATTTTATAAAATATATTTTATGATATTTTTATTTTTTTACATAAGTGATAAGAAAAGGTGTAAAAAAACAGTGAAAAAGAGGGGAAATATTTAAATGAAGCATCAAAAATAGTTTTCAGAGATGAAGAAGTGATTAAGTTGTATGTTCAAATACCGAATTACTACTAGGAACTGTGAATACTTCTAATTTAGTAGTAGCATATCGTTACTTTAGTATGACAAAATACATAATAAAATTATTATAATATGCCATAAGTAGTGTATTTTATTTTTCTAGTATCGATTCCTATCAAAGGTTAGCTATCGTAACCCTACAGGCTACAATCTGGCACAACAAGCAAGCAAAACTTCACTTGAATCAGTCACGTAGATTTTGAAGTTATCAGATGCGCCGTCATCTTCTACTACGTCTTCCATTAATCATCCCTTAATACAACTGTTTAGTCACCCTTCATGATTGAACGAAAATATTGGCGGTTTCTTTTTGTATGTCTAAGCCAATTTAACATATTATATTTCCCGTAAACTCATAAAAATTCTCATTATTCTTTTATCACCTTCTCAATTGACGTTTTGCCTCTTTCATTTCATATTATCTGTCTCTTTATCTCTGTTCCTTTGTTATATTTTAAAAGTTGTTTATTTTTTTTTTAGCGTTCTCTTATTTATTTATTTTAATATTGTGTTCTCTATTTTTTGTTTCGTTCAATTTTGTAGCTTGGTGAGACTTAAGTAAAGCGAAACCGGTCGTTCATAAAAAATAATATAAAATCTATGGTCTTATACAAAGTTATTATTTCATTTTATATGTCAAACCGCCAAGTGATTGCTTTCTACGAAAAATCAATTTAACAAATAATGTTATTATTTAGCCATTTGATGAATATCTTTGAATTTGTTATCCGAGATCTTTGCTTTACCGTTTGTTAATTTCAAAATCAAAATGAATATTCAGAGCTTAAATAATAACCAATTAAAATCAACATTGCTTTACTTAAATTAACAACGTCATTATACCTCATGAACATCACACACATCAGAATAAGCAACATTATAAAATCAGTTAAATAACCGCATTTATGTATTCAGCGAGTACAAATTGAAATAAGCTTATTTAACGTTTAATTAAAACATTTAGCTCTTCCCAACAACAAATTATTCCCCGCTGCTATAATTTAGGAACGAACTTTTGAATATCATGATGTTAATTTATGTCTATTCAAAATTATTTTAAAATAACATATTCATATTTAACTTTATGCTTCAACGATCTATCAATATAATTTGAATTACTATTAAGGCTCAGCACCCAACAATGGCGCTAAACGTCACTTTATAGCATTCTAATACAACCAATACTGCACACGGCTTATCTGTAAATTCTACATAAGCAGTTGGGAACACGATTAAAAAGGTTTAATAATAATAATATTTGGATGATTTGTATAGCGCGGTTTTGGTGAAAAATCACCTCAAACGCGCTGTACAGATCTTATTTTCTATTATTACTCCTAGTTTAAATAAGAAAATATACAGGAAATATACTTACTTGGCAAGTCCTATCAAATAGACACACTTTTTAACTTAAAATTACAATTAATGTTTTTTTTTTCGATTTAGGGTATGAGAGCGAAATAAAAAAATGTACCTTCTGAATTTGTCGTACAGAAATAAAAAATAAATGTGAATAAAATAAATTTGCTGTAATCTTTTAAAATCTATGAAAAATATGCTGAAAATTCAGTAAAAGGTGCAGTTTGAAAACCAGCGAAGACATTTTTGAACGTTTTACCTAAAGTTCTAGAATGCATTTCATAAATAATTTAAAAGATTACAGTAAAATAATTTAAAAGATTACAGTAAAATAATTTAAAAGATTACGGTAAAATAATTTTATTTACTGGAAACCTTAGACATTTTCCTAACTGCACACACAGAATTTACAAATAAATCATTTTTAGTACTGCTTGTATTAGAAATGTGTGTATTTTTGTATGCTGGCCCTTAACATTATAAATATATTAGTGGAAAGTTAAAATAAAGTTAAACGTTTGGATATTGATCCATCCACGAATTCATTAATTTTAAACGTTAAATTTAATGTAGTAAATACTTGATTTTGGTGGGTGAAATAAAGCAAACATGAATTTGTTTTTACCCTTCGATGGTGACTTTTTCAATCGATGTCCTTAAATAAATAGATTTAACATGAAGTTTTCATGAATCTTGCAAAGTTGGATACAGAGACAAGTGATCCCATTGAATTAATGGAAAGTTTATAGTTAAGTTTATATTTGATTTTAAATATTAAAAAAAAAAGCTCTCAAAGAACTTCAAGATATAGAAACTCCGTGAAAGTACATTAGTAAATCACATACCTTTTATCTAATTGTAATATTATTGGTCTTATAAAACTATTTATTCAAATAATGCTTCTTAGTAAGTACCCGAGTAGGATAAAATTTCAGACTCTAAATTGCATTTTCTTTGCGCGATAAAAAATTCTCGAAGGAAGCAAACACTTTGTAGCTTGACATTATAATTTAAAATAAAAAATAATTTTGTTTTAAGCCACTTTATTTATAAACTAAAAACCAGTTTTTTAGTTTATACTTATACGTTCCTGATGAAGGTTAGGATTAACCGAAACCGGTCGAATTGTTATATGTGTATAAATAAAGTGGTTTAAAAAAAAATTATTTTTTATTTTAAAAAATAAAAAATTCTCTTGAGATTGACCTATCAACGCCCAAGTATCCGTAAATTGCATAAAAAACCCTTTGCGCTCCTAAGGGCTGCATTTGAATACAAATGATATTGAGTCAAGTGCTCTAAGTCAATTTTATGGCCTTTACCATAGATTACTATAAGCATCGATTTGGAAAAAATACTCCCTTCTCATATACAAACTATACGGGATGTTACATAATCAATTGATAAAATTTGTATTTGGTCTTTGAAGAAAATAGGAGGAAGTAACAGTATAAATGGATACCCTCCAGTTAAGTTCAAGTAAAAAAAACTTATCTTATAATAATTTTTAAAAGAAGTAATAACACTTTTCTAAGATAAATAAAAAATAAAACAATGAGAAACCAGAAAGGTACTGCGAGTGTGTGAGTAATACAGAGTGAATTTTAATTAACTTACAACTTTTAAATAAAAATAATCGCGATTATGCGTGATCTACACATAAAATTAAAGTCAATTAACAGTAATTATTATGATGAAGTAAATATATACGTATAATTAAAACATACTTGTCTCAGATTGCAGGACCGATTCCTTTTAAATTAGTTTTGTAAGAAAAACAGTACGAAAAAATCTCAACATATTAGTTATGCGACTATTTTTTTTTTGACAACCTTTGTAGAAGAGTTGTATGACTTGTAGCTATTGGCTTAGAGATCGTGGGTTAAAAACTAAAGGAGTGTACCTAAAATAGTGTTTTTAACAATAATTTTTGTCATAAAGGATTCAAACAAATAAACACATAGCAATTGTATTTCGCTCCGGAGCTGAAAATTCTTTCAGCATCACCCCGATGAAAAATCACCATTCTGAATCAAATCCCCGGTTTAGGTGACTTTGTTTGGTCATGCACTTTAAGCTTATATCGTTTTAATATCCTTCCACTCCCGCATTTCTTTTTACCGTTTTATATAACCAAATTAGTGGTGCCGTAGTCTCACTGGCTACGGGATGTAAAACTCTTGAGGCATTGAGTTAAAAAATAATAACGATAATCAGAAACTTATCGCTCATCTATAGAAAAAAAAGTTAAAGCGATCATTTCAGAAATCTAGAGACAATCGATTTATGTCATTTTACTAATGTCGACAGGGCTTATTAATAATTTCCCCATTAACGGCGTTTACAGATTAATATCTTGAATTTACCGTTAAAACATTTATTACGTAAATCGCCAAAAAATGTATCCGCTTTCGAAAGCAACCTGTATACAACTATTATATAATATAGCAATGAAAATTTTATGAGGCTTAAGTACGGCGTAGTCTAGTAAAACTTATATGCCGCATATTATACCTTCGGTAAAAAGCTCTTTCTATCTATCATTATTATGTTTTTACACATCATTGGCGTTCGTGAGAGATCGTTTACTGTAGTTTATTATGTGCTTTAGAAATATCATGTTTGTATTGCCGATTTCATGGGGAAATATTTACTTAGGTAAGAACTGAACCACAAGAATAATGTAATATTTGTAATCTCAGTTATTTATAACACTTTAATAATCAGAGTTTTTCTTTGATAACATTTTTGACTTCTCGATTTGATGATTAACAATTTTATTTTATAGGATTTTTTTATTGAAGATAAGAAAGGTTTGAGCAGATTTTGTGAGTAACGGTTCAACTTATGTTATTTTATTCATCTTTTGTGGATATATATACTTATTTTTAAAGTTCGGAATCGAACTAAAACCACTGCTCTAGGGTTAAATCTCTCGCCCCTTTGTCACGACTGTCTTCATAAAACCTTATAATACTTCTATATATATACAAATTAGTAGTTACCCTTGAACTATCACAGAATGTTACTTGACTTGCCAAGATTAAAACTGAGAAATTTAGTTTCTACGGAATCTAAAATATTAGTTGCTTTAATTCACCCATTTCAATACAGTTTGCAGAAATATATTTTATTATAAGTGGGCCCTTTATTAGGTAGGCAGGGATTCGAAAAGCTATTTTTTTTAAATTTGATAATTTTACCACATTCGTCAGTTCCCATTTTTAAAAAGTTCACACTCGTACATATGTACGTACTCACAAACAGAAACGAAAACGAATTGTTTTTTCAAAAAAAAATTTTTACGAAGATTTTTCAGCAAGCTGTGCGGTGCGGTGCACCACCAAAACTGAAAAATCCTGAAAAACTTCATGCAGCAAAATTAAAAAAATAAAATATTTTCCTGTACAACAACATCAGAAACGTCGTATTTTTTTAATCTTAGCACTCAAGCATACTAAAAATTCACGAGCCGCTACTGCTCACAAATTAAATTATTTATTGCTGATGAACAGTTATTTACTTGAGCATTACCTAAATATTTTTAAAAAAATTAAATTATATAAGTCCTAGTCAACTTGAGTTTTTTTTATATAAAAAATGCATCGTTTAATTAACTAGAATATGCTCATAATATAATATTATCCAAGCAAAGGCAGATTTAATAACATGAAAATGGTTTAATAAAGAGCATAACGTTAATAATTATTTTGCAGTTTTGCTTGAGTTTAATGCAGTGCTAGTTGCTATTTTTGAACCGAAAAGATCAAGAGCTTCTTAGCGAGCCTCGTCAGAGGCAAATAAGCATCTCTCGAGTCCGTGGAAAAATTCGCTGCCACTGCAAATCTGGCAGACTACCAGTAGCGCCGAAAGGGGGCAGCTTGTTTTAATTACTTCCCACCACAATCCCCTTCCCGCCTCCTTTTCAACCCCTACTTTATCTCCCTTCCCTATTTTTAAGGCCTCCACCCACTCAAACTCCCACCCTTCTACCTGCTACAGCCACACTGTAATAATAAATTGAAAAATATTACCCATTTCGCTAAACGCTACTGTTAAACGACTAGTGCTTGAAGAGTCTAAATATCCATTTACTCGGGAAGTTGACGGGATTTGAAAATCATTGTCACATTTCGTTTTTTAGTCCAAGTCGATAGCAGTGACAAAAAAATATGTTTACTATTTATTTTTTAGTAAGACTCATTAAGTAGAGTTTTTAGTACTAATTGGCTTCATAAACCCGTGTTTAAGCGAAAAAACGTTATTTTACTGGCAATATTCGTAAATCCCGGTGAACAATTTATAAATAGAAAATTATGAAAAAAAAATGATTTGGTAATCAATTTTACGTTTTTTTTAATTATATATCGTCGCTGGAAAGGCAATAAGGCTTAAGCGACTCTTTTGTAAAAAATGTTTTAAACATGCAGTTTTGATCAGTTTTTTTTTCTCCATCGAATGCTTTGATTCTCGTTTGATTTTGAAGACTTTCGTGGCCCTTCAGCCATCTAAAATATATTTACTATTTAGAAGAAGGCTTGACTGAAGCGGCACAAGTTTATAACTTTTTGTCGCTTCGGGTAACTTAGTGAGAGCATTGAGTTACCTGAATAACCTTTTTTTTTCAAAATTCAACAAGGTACGGAAGACTCATGAATTTTATTGAAATAAAAAAACTTTAAAGTGCTCCGGTGTAAACTTCCCGAAATGTCGTTTCAGACCTTTTGCTTTTCCGGTGACGATTTAGAAGGATCTTCTAGTAAAGGGGTTATGATATAATTCATATTAAAATGGGTACCTACTCCTACTTTTATTAATTTATATTCAGCAAGTATTCAAAGGAATGTACCATTTTTTTATCTCAACTTTATCTTAGCCTTCGTCCTTAATTTCTACCGAAATAATTGGGTAAACATGTATTGAGAATTTTAAAAATATAATTCAAAATCTTACTACGCAATTAATTTACAAGGTATAGATTATTCATTTCGAAGGTTATGAATATTGGAAAATATCTGTGAGCGAGAAGTGTTTCCAGTAATTCGATTTAATCGGAGCCAATTCGCATAACCACCCCGATAAGAATATTGGTTGATATACGAGTATGCCATTATTTCACTGCGTTATGTAAAAAAAATACAGCATTTTAAAAGTTTTCACTGCTGCTCAAGTATTTCTTCGACTCCCCCTTTAACTACCCTCTCAAAGGCTTTACTTCTCAACCGCGCCAATAATTCGCAAAATTACTTATTATTTTTTATTAATATCTTTCTTCAATTTATTGTTTGTTGTTTTGTAAATTCTAAAGTACTTAAGTAATGGCAATCGTGTTAATGGTTTTTCGGCATGCCTATTATAATTGTTGCGCATTGAAACATTTATTCTCCGAAATCACAGAGCTCATTAAAATTCTTTTCGAAAACCTTTTCTCCATTATATTTGTAATAAGGACGCTTTCTCCTTGGAAACATGTTTTCTGAACAATCCTGTTTTATTGTTATTATTTGTCTGTTGAATGGTATTTTTCCACAAGGATTAATGTGTTTTTACAATAAAATTCATAAGTCTACAGTACTTGGTTGGATTTTGAAAAGAAAAATTTACTCAGGTAACTCAATGCTCTCACTGATTTACCTGAAGTGACAAAATGCTAAAATAAGTCCCAAACTTATGTCGCTTGAGTCAAGCCTTCTCCCAAATGGTAAATATATTTCAGATGCCTGAAGGGCCACAAAAGTCTTCAGAATTAAACGAGTCAGAGCATTCGGTGCAGGAAAAAGAACCGATCAAAAATGCATATTATTTTGACCAAAGTGTCGTTCAAGCCCTTTTGCCTTTCCAGCGACGATATTATCATTTAAATACACGTATGGTAAATATTGAGAAAGCATTTGATCATTTATTTGTTTTATTTTTTTAATGTATTTCTGCGCCAAAGAAGAGAACTGGCTCTTGAACTTGGCGTAGGAGTTAAAACAAAGGGTCCTTACAAAAATATATCTTTACTAGTTTGAGGTTACATTAACAATTATTAACTAAGTAATTGGTTTTCAATATAAGAAAGTTACTGCTTTCTAGTTAGTAAATGGTTATGTCCTTCTGTACATGTGGGTTATTTTATTATATTAGCTATATATATCTATATCAGCTTGTTTATAAAGCTACTATAATGATGTAAATTGTAGCGTTCACCATCAAACAAAACCAACACGCAAGTCAGTTCTGTCACTGGGTTACACTCCAAACTTGTAATGCTGTAGTATTTCCCGGGGGTAAAGTATAAACAAGAGAGGCGTATCTAAACACCGGGCAACCGGGAAGTCGTCGAGAGGCCTCTGTTTCGGAATATGAATTAACGAATTTATTTTAATTTTCATTCACCAATAAGAAAAAATATGCAAAAAACAGAAAAATAGAGCAATGCAAATAAATAGAGCGTTTACAAAATCATTAATTGTTTTATTAACTCACTTTCTCTGTTGCAACTTATCCAGTTCAACGTTCCTTGCCGTAGACTCAGAAACAATGAATTGCTGTTCCTCAATCATCACAATACTAATTATGGGTATAATTCTCCAATGTCCAGAATGTCAAGACTTGTTAACTCAAGCCATGGTCTTGAAATGTTTGGTAGCAGTCTAAATGATTTTTGTCATTCTTTACGACTCTACCAAAACTTTGACTAGACCATGGCTTGAATGTTCTCTTTTATATTTATTTTGCCTTATTTTTGTCATTGCTTCATTTATTTTAATGTATATGCTATTCCTTCTCTGTTACTCTTTTTTCTATTTCGTGTTTTATATGAATTTTTGTAATTGGACTTTAGTCCGTTAATTTATAAATAAATAAATAAAACTTAAGAGCTATAGCTGTGAGCGCAAGGACGAACGGAATAAGAAGAAGAAAAAAACGTTTTGAGTTGATTATTCAGAACTGTTCCATAGATTTATCAAGGAAAAATAACATGTGTCAGAAAATAAAATAATGTGCTTTTATTTTTTGATAAAGAACTTGTCACATATGACATGATTACATACAAAAAAAAGAATTACTAAATTTTGTTTTGGCTCTCCTGAGCACCTGCGTTTATTGACTCATTCTGTTCTTCCTTGCGCACACAGATATGTTCACATGGGTAAGAAATAATATTAAGGGAGCTGAATTTCATGACAATTAACCATATTATTAAGCATTGAAATGTGAAAATTTAATTTATTCACAATTTAAAGAAGGACGTAATGTAAAAAGGAATCAATATTATAATTATGATATTTACGGACACGGAATGAGATTTGCTGTAAAAATATTTTCATGCATTTTCATTTTTTTTATATACGTATATATATATATACGATATACCATCAATTATGTTTAAATTTGGCATAAATTCGTAACATGTTGTGCATATCAAATAATTGAAATATTTATATAAAACTATATATTTTTATTACTGCCGCGTAAAGGTGAGCTTCATCAATGTTGTATACAATGTGTGTATTTAGAATATATTATATTAAAATGTTTTTTTTCTCGTGTTCATCTTACCGGGTTGCCCCGGGCTCGTGGGTGAATAGCTACGCCACTGATTACACTGTATAGTGTATTACTTCAAGCTTAGAACTCGAAAGCTAGGTGGATTTATATCCAAAAGCTACAACAATTCACATTCAAATAGTATTCAGGGGGAAAAGGAAGGTTTGCTACTTCCGCTTAGGGTCATGTCCGAAACATAAAGGATCTGCGTGAACACATGTTTGAGCCGCTACTAAATAACCTCACGCCTAGAATATATTTATTTTATACTATCGGACCATTGTCCAATTAAAAAAAATACATAACACGTAATGTGAAAAAATAGTAACATAGAAAGAACAGTAAATACATAATATTTTAAGCAATGATAAAAATAGAACAAATATATACAGTTGAAAGAATATTCAAGTCAAAGCCTGAACAAGGTTTTGGTAGAGTCGTAAAGAATGACAAATATCATTTAGACTGGTACCAAAATTTAGACCATAGCTTGAGTTACTATGTATAATATTATATTTATTGATGGTAACACATTCACTATGAATAGTCAGAATCTGAGAAAACTGTTTTTGTATTTGGTGAAATTACATGCATTATTTTACTCTAAAGAACTTGGTCCTTTCTTTGCTCATACCTATAGATATGCTCTACTGCTACACCCCATGATGTTTTGGGATAGTGATATTCATGTATTCTTACGATTTTTTCATGCTCATTGTAGTAAATGCAATCATAGTTTTATATAGTCCGGCATTCAGGTAAGGCATTATGACATGAAAACAGAGAAAATATCTAAAGGCGAGTCACGCATCACTGAAATGATGCCAGATTATTATTCTGATGGGCAGTTTTAATTTTCAGAAGGTCAATGATCAGGTTTCTCCTTTCCAAAACCATATCAAGCTCTTGAAGTAGCTTAATTATTCAGAGAAGAAACAATAATTTTTCAGTGGTGTTTTTTTTTACATTTGAAAATCAATATTCACGATCCTACGTTTCGAAAACCAAACCCGCTTTAAGCTTTCGTCAAATGTATATTGTCAATTTGACTCACAGAAAATGATTATTCGATCCCAAAACCATGATTTTTTTCAATTTGAACCATTGATAAGGCCTAATCTACTAATTACTTCTCGTTTTCCTTGTGGAAACTGAATATTTAAGTTTATCCGTTTTCAAAACCATGATCAATGTACTTAACGTCTTGAAATTCTTATTCAAGGTTTCTTCGATTTTATAGCTATGCACGTGTTCAGTTTTCATCTCTTGAAAATACCTAATTCCGCTAATGACCTCTAACCTTCACGGAAGACCTTCTCGTCCGCAATAATAATTCAAATGCGTACATTGTTTAGTGGGGGCGCGTGGGGCAGTTTGTGCCGGGGTTGGTCGGCTCGTTACCCGACAGGTGCCGCCATCTGCCGCCCTCGGGGGAAATTACATTAAACGGCCAGCGGGCGTGATGTCCAACCGACCAACGACCGTCCTGTTTTTATATCGTCATTATCGGACCGATGCACCCTTTGAAAAACGAGAATGAAGTAGGTAACAGACGAAACCCCAACAAAACGACACCATCTATTTCCCAGCCGTGCGTGCACGATGACAAGGTAATGGACGCGGGGGTTAATTGGACGAATTGACTTTAAAATATCACACGGTCCGATGGCCTATTTTCAACAAATTTTGCGACACCCATACTAGCATTTTTTGTGTAAATTCTATCATTCAAATTTTCCGAATTTTACTATAAAGTATGGATATTACTGAGAATGTAAACCGATAAAAGTGTGTTGTGAGCATATATGTGAGCCCGAACTAAGGTCGATTTTATATTACTTCGTTCTCAAGAATTGGAAAGTTTTCTTAATAAAATCACTGTCTGACTAAAAAAAAGGAACTTGAACTGTCACTTACATCCGAACATCCAAATGGCGTGAAACAATCCCTGTGGAACTTGAAAGAAATATGACCCTTTACACCACCCCTATTTCTAGCACCGCTCAATCCTGACTTCCATCACCACAGCCCTCAGAAGATGAGTCCATCTTCCCTATTATGTTTTAAAATTTGTCCCACATGAACAATCTTGTGATGAACCATGAATAATAATTAAAATACCGAAAGTCTTTCTGGAACAGATAATCAATTTTATTTGCTAAGGCCTAGGAGTTAAAAAGTCTTAAGCAAACTTGACGAAATCAGTTTTCTTTTAACACAGTATGTATCCACTGCTAGGGATTTTCTGTCTAATGTTCAGATCATAAAAAAATTCGAACACTCCCATAAATATGAGAAATGTATTGTAGCACACAATGTGGCTTTCAAGTAACATTTTAAACACCAAGTTCATAACTTCGTGTTCCCGTATTGAAATGTCACTTGATAATGGATTTTTTATGTTCTTATTTCCCTTTGTGTCCCCTTTATCTTACAAATCCCACAATCGAAAATTTATCACAGATTTCTTAAAAGTGAAAAAAGTTCTTGGTAGGCATTCCTACCGACCAATATATTTTTTACATTATTTCCTTGGATTTATTTCTTATTCATAGTGATGGATTATGACTCCCCCCTCCCCCAATTGGAGACTAGGAGAAGGGGTAAGAAGGATTGATAAGTACTGATAAGTTTGATATTACCATTAAAAATTACATTTTAAATTGTGGTAGAACCAAACGACACTATATAGATGGTCGAAGTAATGTTTTCAGGTTCCTACTGCAATCTTGTCTCGGAACTAGAATTAAACGTGACTTTAAACCATATGTGATTTGACAATGATATCGTATGATGTTCGTAGTTTCGTAGACAGTAGCTTGGATCCCCCTCTTAATGCTACTGGGTTTAAAAATAATTAAAATGTGACAAAGCGAAACCCGCTTACTTCTAAATGGACGTAGTTATGCACAATGCGTTTAACCCACAATTTTTCAAAATCGAGTTTTACATGTTTTCTTGCAGATAAATACGAGATTTTTATCTGCTGAAAATATCCAAGCTCTAAATGGAATAAATTTGGGTAATTGTTTTTTTACTAACGCACATTACAATTATTTGAGTTAAATTGAAGTTTGAAAACATTAAAATCTAAGATATATACATAAATAGATTACAAATTACCTATTTATAATAATGCTCACAAAGAAAAAAATACTGATATTCACTTTTCAAATGCCGATTACGAATATTAATGGTTTTGTAACGTCATATTTTCAAACGCCTATTTCTCATCTTTTTGAGGTTAAATGCTTTCTGCATAACTACGTCCATAATAATCTCAATTGAACACCGGAAATGAACACAACTAATTACAATGACATCGAAGAACTCACAAACCCTATTGGTAAAAATGATATTATTAATTGTAAAGATAATAAGATACATAATTAGATATTATAAGAATAAAATGTACAAAAGTTTTCGTGGGAGAGCTCATTGAATCTGGATACGGGTTCAGAAACGATAAAATACAAAAGTAAACTGTTTCATTTTCCTATAAATTACATAGATTTAAATTTTTGATTATTTGAACCTCGTTCCAGAATAGAAGATATGGTCACCGGAAAGGCAAAGGGGCTGAAGCGCCATTTTGGGAAGTTTACACCAGAGCACTTTAAAGTTTTTAAATTTATATTACAATAAAATTCGTAAGTCTTCAATACTTGCTTATATTATGAAAAAAAATACTCTAGTAACTCAACTGAAGCGGCAAAAAGCTAAAAAAAAGTCCTAAACTTGGGTCGCTTGAATTAAGCCTTCTCCCAAAAGGTAAATATATTTTAAATAGCTGAAGAGCCACAGAAGTCTTCAGAATCAATAGAGAGTCAGAGTATTCGGTGCAAAAATACAAACTGATCAAAACTGCATTTCAATGTCAGCACTCAAGAATGACGTTACTTTGTAGCATTCTAATGCAAGCAATACTACAGCTGATTTATTTGCGATTTTTCTGTGGGTAGTTAGAAAAAAAAATGAGGTTTCCAGTGAATACAATAATTTAACTGTAATCGTTTATGTTCTATAAAAAACAGACAAAAATGACAGTTAAAGGTGCATTTTATAAAATCAGCAAAGGCATTTTTGAACGTTTTACCTGAAATTCCTGTATACATTTCATAAATAATTTTAAAAACTTCTGTTTAAGAATTGTATTCACTGATTTACCAAACTTTAGATATTTAACTACCCGTATAGAATTAACAAATACATAATTTGAAGTTTTGCTTCTACTAGAAAGCCAAAAAGTATGTATTTTTGGGTGCTGATCCTTAATTCATATTTGACCAAAGCGTCGCTTAAGCCCTTTTGCCTTTCCAAGGACGATATTATGGTACTGCCCTAATTAAATTTGAAAATTCGGAATCGAATTGTAGAACAAAGGGTATTGTGCGATATTTCCTTTCCTTTTGTTTGATTTTTCAAATCTGACTGTACATACACGTAGTATTATTTGTAGCAAACCCCCAATTTCGTGACTTGCCTAGAGTACTGGGGACCTCTACTAGATTGTCCCAGCGACGATAGATGGTGTCTCATGTCTCCTGAAGAAGTGTCCGGGCTAAACCCAATATCGCCGTAAAGGAATCATCGGATCATCCGGGTACCACGTGTCCCCACCCCCGGGCCCCTCCCCCTCACCGTGTTGCCCTACCCGCATACTAATAACATACGCTAAGGATTACAGCAGACACAAAAGCAAGTGACATCTTGAAAAGTTTTTTTGTTTGTTTTTAATTCTCGCAAAACTAGGAATGAGACCCTTAATACGATCTAGTCAAAGTGCTAGGCCAGTGACTCCTAAAAGTGCTAATTAAAGTATGTCGTAGTCTAGTTTTTGTTTTATTACGGATAGTTAAATGTATTGATCTTATTAAAACCACTCCTACATTGTTTAGGAACGACTTCTGTTCATAGCGTTCTGAGGGTTTTTTTAAATCCACTTCAGAAAAAAACCAGTAGTTGAAGGGAAAAGGGAAGAAGTCCTAAAACCAATTTGAAAAGAAGCACTTTTATTGAGGCAGTTTCCTTGGGGGATTAGATTAACATCAACATAAGATCTACTAAAATAAACCATAATTTACTCTGCCTTACCAACATACTATGTTTAAGAATATAAGTATTAAGGGTCAGTATCCAAAAATACACACTCTTTGGTTTTCTAGTACAAGCAAAACCAAAAATAATTCATCTTTTAATTCTATACGGGTGGTTAGAAAAATTTATAAAGTTTCTAGTGAATACAATTCTCAAACAGTAATCTTTTAATGCATACTAGAATTTTAGGTAAAACGTTCAAAATTGCCTTTTCTGGATTTAAACTGCACCTACTTCTGACATTTGTGTGTGTTTTTCGTAGAATTTTAAGTATTACAGTTTAAAAAATTATTCAACCTCAGACATTTTTCTTACTATCCGTGGAAAATTTACAGATAAATCATCTGTAGTATTGCTTGTGTTAAAATGTTAGTACGTAAAGTTTAGCGTCATTCTTAAGTGCTGACCCGTAATAATTCATTTTATTAGAAAAAAGAATTTGTCGAAAAGGTTAAATCAAAAATATTATGTTTACAATGGTTCAATTATTTTTCACCAACTACACATAGTGTAACTTTAATGAAATATTACATTTTAAGCATGTAAAAAATATTAAATTGTTATTTATACTGCCTCTTTAGATTTTACATTTACCTGGCGGCAAAATAAATAAAAAATATCTTTAAAAATTCCGTAACAAAGAATAAAAAACGCTTGTAACCAATAAGTTGTAATAAAGCAAGAAAAAAATAATATTAGACCTCTACCTCCTGTTTGCCGACTGCCTTTATTCTAGAAAATTCTTTTCCCATGCAATATTCATGGCAGTGGTCAAAGGGCAAGCTCCTATGGGTGACTCTGCCGACCAAAGTAGACGTCTGCGGGAAGGTTCTATCCCAAATCTAAATATAATAACATTACTTCCGGCCCACTACGCGAGATCACAGAGCCAGGGGGGCGCTTTGATGCTGTGAATCGATTTGCAATAATTACGCACAAATACGCTAAATATTATATTTCCCTATTTGCGTGTTATGTTACGTATGAAGTTTAATGCGCAGGTGTTGTGTTTCATTTTCCTTTGTGTTGACGGATCAGCAATATGTCAATATATGAATAATTCATTTTGAATTGTACTCATGAGCTTCAGGCGAACGGGTTCCCCATAGAATTATTTTTACACTCATCCAAATAGCCGCGTTTTACGTGTTTCATTTTATTATTATTTATCAACATGTAAATGCGCGTTATTCTATTATCTATCTACTTATCGACTTCTCCTAAGGTTCAACGATATTATTTCAATAATAATTAAGAAATACGGAACCGTCTGAATATGGTGTCTTATCTATATTTTAACAGTTAAATTGATCTTTCAAAGCTTAATATAATATATTTTCGTAGAACGCAATCACTTTGTGGCTTGACATATACAATGAAAATGGAATAATAACATTGTATAAGATCACAGATTTTATTTTCATTTTTATGACCGACCGATTTCACTTAGCCTAAGCATCATCAGAATACAAAATCAAATTAAACAAAAAATACGTAATGTGTGGTTATATTTTGTTAATATAATAGTTTTTATGGAACTCACGTTGCGAGGTAATTAAAATATCTTTAACAATTAAAAAAATCCAGGAAAGCCGTTCAAATTTAATGTTGCCAGAACTAACCGTACAAGAGTTTATCCAGCTTGCTAGAAACGTGGCCACCTTCAAAGAAACAAAAATATATGCTGCTTTAAAGTTAAGATTCAAATTCTCTTTTTTTCCAAGAAAGCAATTATTTAATGAAATGGAAAAATTACATTGTATCAAAACCACAATAATTTAAATGTTATTCTATTGATTTCTCAATGTTCTATTATTTTATTTTATATTCTTTTCTCCCTGTATACGAGTATATAACCACACACTTTGTATTTTTAGTTTAATTTTGTACTCGGGTGCGGTTAAGTGAAACCGGTCGATCATAAAAAATAAATTAAATCTGTATTCTGTACAAAGTAATTTTTTCATTTCATTACATATTTTTTTACTGCCATGCATAAATTTTGGATCCAAAAATAATATTTAGAAATAGAACTGTTGAAATTTTTCAACAAAAAGTCTCTCCTTGTTTTTAAAATGAAACTGCCTGAAAATGAGGACTTTTTCTGCCTCAAATTTATTTGTCTTGCTAAATTTGTCAAAGGCGTTATTAATTTGCGTAATATGTAAAACGATGGAGGATCAATGGCAGTGGAATGTCATCCCAATCGTCCTTGCGAATGGCGATCATTAATCTGAATAGCGATTACTAGGCCATTCGTCTGAATACCATCACTGTGCCTAATCGGTATTAATTAAAGCTTTATTTGCCACTAGCTAATGAATTGGCGACCTCCAAATCCGTAAATGTAACTAAAGCCATCATTTACACGCCCACCCACAATTGGACACATACGAGATCTTCGCACATGTTTGGTCGCAAGTTGTCTGTAGTAGGTATCCACACAAAGCATAATTATTCAAACCCGGTTATTTACAAACACATTAACAAACACTACGTAAACTATTCTACGAGAAAATGTGTTTTTTTTTCGTACATTTTGCATAAATTGGGAAATATGCAGAACTATTTTTTCGGTAAAGATATATAAAACTAAGATAATCCTATGATAAAAATTAACAAATTAGCAACAGCGGTGTTTTTTTATGGCATGTCAATGTCATTTTTATCAGCAAAGGGTTATTGCCCGATGTTTGCAAAAACTCTGCTATCATATCAATATTATTTTATACATAAATTATATTATATTATACAATTTGCAGGATTACTTTTAAGGTGAATGCCGCACAGAAGTCCAACTGTCTAGAGTCAATGAGACTATGGCATCTCCAATTGGGGTATGTTGTGAAGTTGAAGGTAGTGTGGAAGGGAAGGAGATGTGAAAGATGAAGGTTAGTATATTCCTGTATATATTCTCTTTAAACTATGAATTAATATCAACTAGAAAATAAGATCTGTACAGCGCTCTTGAGGTGATTTTTCACAAAAACGGCGCTATAAAAATAAATCCAAATATTATTATTATTATATGACTTTAGTACAAACCAATGTGATAGGTTATAGGCTTTGCATCGTGGGAGAAACGTGTGATAATGGTTATATATGGATGGGCCGGGTTCGAATCTCACCGACGACCTACGCCCTTTGATAATATGATCATTGAAAAGTTTGTATTACGAAAAAAAAATGTTTTTGGAATCATCATTTTATAATATCGCAAATCACAGCAAAACAGCCTTACTTTTGATCCGAAATTTTCTACAATTCTCCTATACCCTCTTAATTTATGTTTTAGATAGCAGTTTAAATTGAGGCTGACTTTATTATTATTAGAATGATTCTTTATATTTATTACATCTATTTCTTTACGGTGAATACAGCACAAGAGTCCCAACTGCTCCTAGCCGTTTGGAGCCAGTGAGACTATGGCATCCCAAATCGGGGCATTTTGTGAGGTTGAAGGTGATGGGGAGAAGAAGGAGATGCGGAAGAGAAAGGTTGGGAAGTACTTGGCTATTGAGATCTGGTTATCAAACACGGAAAAATCTATTTCAAGCAACGTTTCAATTCTGAATGGTGGTCTTTCACCAGGGCGATATTTAGAGTATCTACCACTCTTGAACGTGCCGCAAACATACTTTATATTATTTAATATGAATAAAATGTGTTATGACAGATATTCATTTAGTAAAAATTATTTGCACACGCCGGGTTTGAACCCGCAACCTCTGGATTCGTAGTCGAGCGTCTTACCACTCGACCACGAAGGCCGCCAAATTATATTAGAGGTAGATATCAACATTCTCTAAACTTTGTGTAATGTCTCCGTGTTCTCCGATCCGTACAAATATCATTAATATAATTCCACACATATATGCCAATGTTATTACGCCTAAATACATTCTAGTTAGAATTAGTATATTATACATTGAAAAATTAATTGTATTTCCAGGATCTATTTACGATTAAGTTATCAGTTAAAATCGAATAATATCAAGACTTGTTTACGGTTATTAATTTAGGTTGTCTATTATAATAATCTGAATACTACTATCTACGATTTAAGTCAAATAATGATGTGGGAGGGTAAATACATCGCTTTTGAAAACAGAACGTGTGAAAGATAAGTTGATTTGTATATTCCAATTCAATAATCCCTATCATCACTCATATTGAAGTTAATTTGCAAACGTTAATTAATATAAAACAATGTATTAGAGCTTGATCGTTTATATCCATTTGAGAGGGGTAGAAGAACACTTCACAAATATAAAACAGCATATTGAATTGATGATGAACCATTTTTATTTTATTTATAGCAATGAATTTAATAATATTCTGTTTTATTAATGATGAAAAAAAACTCGGTACAAGTATTACTTATGTCGCTACAAAACAGTATAATTCAGTCATACGTACGTGAGAATATATCGAAATAAAATAGTCATAGATCAACATTCTTATCTATGCAGTCGGTGGCGTCACCACTTTAGAAATCGTCGATACAAAACACTTCAGAATTTAAAAAACAGATAATACTATCGTTGTTTCCTCTTTTGGCCGCCTGCAGTGATATCCTTTGTAAATCTATAGGTATTTAAATTTCTGGGGAATATTCTTTTCTAAAGCAAACTACAAGTTTAATACATGTGTATGCAAGCGACGCATCATCATTATCATTATTACATATCATATCATTATTTCATCATAGCATCATATCAATATCACCATATCACCATATCACCATATCACCATATCACCATATCACCATATCACCATATCACCATATCACCATATCACCATATCACCATATCACCATATCACCATATCACCATATCACCATATCACCATATCACCATATCACCATATCACCATATCACCATATCACCATATCACCATATCACCATATCACCATATCACCATATCACCATATCACCATATCACCATATCACCATATCACCATATCACCATATCACCATATCACCATATCACCATATCACCATATCACCATATCACCATATCACCATATCACCATATCACCATATCACCATATCACCATATCACCATATCACCATATCACCATATCATCATATCATCATATCATCATATCATCATATCATCATATCATCATATCATCATATCATCATATCATCATATCATCATATCATCATATCATCATATCATCATATCATCATATCATCATATCATCATATCATCATATCATCATATCATCATATCATCATATCACATCATATCATCATATCATCATATCATCATATCATCATATCATCATATCATCATATCATCATATCATCATATCATCATATCATCATATCATCATATCATATCATCATATCATCATATCATCATATCATCATATCATCATATCATCATATCATCATATCATCATATCATCATATCATCATATCATCATATCATCATATCATCATATCATCATATCATCATATCATCATATCATCATATCATCATATCATCATATCATCATATCATCATATCATCATATCATCATATCATCATATCATCATATCATCATATCATCATATCATCATATCATCATATCATCATATCATCATATCATCATTGAGTATGCAAGCAATGCATCTGTGCTTACTGTGATTGACTCAACATTCGCTGCGATACCAATGCCAATGTGTGTCCTCCAATAGGTATCTTTCTACAGGATCTTGTAAGTTTTTTTTCAGGTGTGATTGACGCATCCTGATTCCCAATCCTCATTTTTGGCCTGTCCTTCATTTTAATGGCAGTATTAAGAAGAAGCATAACTTTCCTGATATTTTTTTACCCCAACATTGGTACAAGATTTGAATCTTCAAATAGCCAGCTATTATTATACACTCGTATAACCTAATGATCGCTAATATGAATTTAGGTGTGTCAAATAAACCATTTTATTTCGTCGTTTCACTGCCTGTGCCGTTTCTTTACATGAAATTACAAATATTTAAAAATAATGAAGACACGTGCTGGATGCGTTCTCACAAAGAGCCCGCATTCACACAACCCCTATTGTTTGACAGGGCGGTTAGCTAAGATCCACCCCTACTAGTTGCGGGACTCGTAGCACCGTAATGTATGCTCCAATATGTGGGTTTAGCTTTGTATTGTGACCCGAGCCTCTGTTCAAGGTATCAACAATATTATCTATAATTGAAGAAGCAGAATTGCTCCGAAAGGTTCCAGGCAATAATAATAACTCGAATCAATACAAAGGACCCCCAATCCTGCCCTAGACGTTCCTTACAGATAGGCTAAATTGAATTTATAATTCCAACAAAATCAAATTTCCGAAACCCACTGTGATAATGGCCGCTCGATAAAACTCCCCATAATTCCAAACATCTCCAGAGATTATATTTACAACTTTGTTTTACAAATTCATTTTACAAAATGGTTCGATAATTCGGTGATTGTAAAAATTTTTCCCTTACACAAAGATCAAACAATTATTGGCATCGATAATTGAATTATTTTAAGATGTCGGACTCGGGGAAGAATACTTTCTGCCCATTCATGTTATGTAACTGTATTTGAACTATCATTATACAAGGAATTGTAAACGTTAATTTAATTTAATTAATTATACATATATGACGACATCCACAGCAGAACGTTAAGATTCTTGGTTCGAAACCTAGAAGTCATCAGTTCAAACCCTAGCGTGGGCAAATAATATGTCTGTTTGCACCTCGTCCCAGGGTAGAAGATACGCTCAAAAACGCCCCTGTGAGACACCATCATACAGAATGAAAACATTGCTTGAAATGGCTTTAGCTATGTTCGTTGAGCAGATCTGAATAGGCAAGTAAGTCCCAACCTTCCAAGCCCCTTATCCTCCCCCCCTGACTTTACTAATCCTCAATACATTCTCCGAATAGGTGTGCTTTAGTTTTATTGGTTCCGAGCAGTCAGAACTCTAGTGCAGTATCAGTAATTATAAATTTATCCAAATTCTCACTTCTTTCGGGAAACCCGTTAATTTTATTAGTCAAATGGCTAAAACAATTACTTAAAAAACAAACAAAAAATTCTTTATAAATAGAACACATACACTTTGTTTATAACCACTTTATTATTTAATATTATGTCTACCGGTTTCGAAAGTACCCTTCCATCATCAGGACAATATTAAAATTAACCTTTATCCGCCCTGGTGAGCACTAAATTTTCTTCATCTAAAAGTCTACGAATATTTTTAATGTGTATATTCTCCATTTTAGTGACCTTTGTAATTTTTGTTATTTGATGTTTAATGATTTCCGCACTTTTATATTGAAATGTTTTAGGTTGATTGGTTAACGCACTTTCAATATCTACTGCCAATTTTCAATAGCGTTGTGAATATTATTATTAAGAAAATTTAGTGCTCACCAGGGCGGATAAAGGTTAATTTGAATATTGTCCTGATGATGGAAGGGTACTTCCGAAACCGGTAGACATAATATTAAATAATAAAGTAGTTATAAACAAAGTGTATGTGTTCTATTGATAAATATGGCAAGCCACAAAGTAAATGCTTTTTAAAAACGAATAAAAAACTCTTCTCCTGAACGAGATTTATGGCCAACTGTAATTTCCCGATGATGTACAGTAGCCCACTACTATTTGAACAATGAACTTAACGGCAAACAAGTTCAGCTCGGCGGGAGTAAACACAGCCTCCCTTTGCGTGAGCTCAAAAGGCGTACAATATGTAGCCGTCATATCGTCTGTATCAAGCGCGGTGTACCTGAAACGTTTCATCTTCCTTATTACTGTCAAATAAATTTCCACAGCGGTTTTACAGCGCTTTTTATAGCGCAGTTTTATTACTTGCTCACACACATTTCGGTGTTAATGTAATTCAAACACCGGCTACGAAACAATAAACTTTATATCGCCGGAATAACAGCCCTCTATAAACGTTAACGGAATCTGTGTTGTCTAACGATCTGGCGATAGCGAGCTTTAACGTGACCATTTACGGTCCATGAGTGTATTTTTTATACGTTGTTAATAATAAATAAACAATGCTTTGATTACACAATAAAAGCCTACCAAGCTCTATGTTCGTTCCCGACCTTTAATTTAAAAGCCAACATTTACATACCAGGAATTATAGAAAGTTTATATTTAGCAAAAAATAAAAGCAGCATTATGATAATGTTGTCACAGTTTTAATTTTATTCAGTAATTAGATACAGTACTGTAGAGGTGAAAATAGGATCGCATTAAGATCTTCTATTTGGAGAGGCAACCTAAAGTATTTTGTTGTAATTAATTAGGGCCATGACATTTTGTAATTTGAAGGAACGTTTTAACTCTAAATAGCGGTCTCTCACCAGGGCGATACTTAGCGGCGGCTCGTGACTTTTTAGTGTGCTAGAGTGCTAAAATTGAAAAAAAACCTCACGATTGATCTTGTTGTGGCCGAAAACTTTTTTTTTCAAAATTTAAATTTTTGGTATGAAGATTGTTCATCAGAGCCGTGCAGTGAACCACCAAAACTGAAAATCCTGAAAATCTTCATATTTTTTTTGTTGCTTTGTTTGTTTTTTAATGTAAAAACATTTTTGGCTTCAGCAACATCAATAACGTCGCATTTTTCAATTTAGCACACTATTTTCTACATCACAGGTGAACTCCTAACGTGGAGGACAATGTATGTACAATATTGTAAATAAACAAGAAGTTAAGTAAATAAATTAAAATATAAAAAGAGTCACGAGCCGCCACTGGTAACCTTACAGTATATTCCACTCTAGTTTGTCTGTTTTTCTTATACTTTATTTTAATTCGTTTTAAAACTAACTAACACTAATTTGTAGCATCAATTTCTAAAAAACTTCTGCCTGCACCTATTACTTGATCGTGGTTTCTTGATACCCATCGTTTCGTTAGAACGTTTTACGCGCCTACCGTAGTTCTGAGTGATTTTAAAGTGCCACTTTCGGGTAAAATATTCGTCAAGCACATGTTTGCACCTTGGGTTCGTACTTTCGCCTTATTTATGTGACAATCTATATTCCCATCACCGGTCGGATTCTACTATTATGCTGTGTCCGCTGTGGTCCATTATGGCATCCCCGGACTAACTAGAAAATGGTTATTTTGTTTATTATTATTGTCTTTGATCTCGCCATTGAGCATTGCTATGTGTCATATTATAATTGTTTAGAATGCAGACCACTATTATTCGGGCATGCCTTATTTGGGATGTCGTAATTTTTAATATATTCTTTTAAATTATACTTATATTTAATATTTTTGTAAAAAAATGAATTGAAAATAAATAAAAGAATGTTAATAATCTTGTCGCGAAACATCGAATTTATAAGAATCAAAATACGGTTATTAACTTATCAGAATAATATATTTTTTAATTTTACTATCATTTTTTTTTTCATAATAAATTAACAAAAAAGGTATTAAATCGACTGTATTTAGGTGAAAGGCGTTATTCCACATTTTTGAAAAAAACTTAGGCCTAGAGGTTGAACCACTGTCACATTTTACATTGTTGCAAGTCGATGATTACCGCCATTGTGATTTTTTTACCGCTACCACTTCAAACAATCGCCCCCGTTAACTACCGATTCTCAACCCGTTTCAGCATTTGATCAAATTATGATCAGGTGTCAAGCATAACAGCATGAACGTTATGTTATCACTTATACGTACCTGTATGTGTACAAATATTTAGAAATATATTTATATATTATCTTTTCATACATAATACATAAATTATATATATATATATATATACATAAAATAACAGGAACCCAGAAAGGCACTGCCTGTTTCTGGGTAATACAGAGTAAAACTGAAATAAAAGTGGTTAACTTACAGGTTGTGAATCAAAAATTAAAACGTTCACGAATGAACTACACAATCATGAAGTAAACAGATATAAATAAAGATAATTATCTCTGTTGTCGAATAAAAAATAAAAAAAATTAATATAAAAAAAAATATATTTTGATATAATTTAATAAATGGACAACTGTTATGAAATTATGTGATACATTTTATAAAAAATTATTTTCGTTTTAGATAGGTATTTCTATTTTCTATCTAATTCTTATACTGAATGTTAAAATTTATACAATGTGTTGATGTTGTTATAAATAAGGAAAGAAGAATTCAACATTTGCTAGATACTCTCAGTATCAGCCTGGTGAAAGACCGCCATTCAGAATCAAAACGATGCTTGAAATGGCTTTAGCCGTGTTTGGTGACCAGATCTGAATTGCCAGGTACTTCCTCACCTTCTTCCCTATCTTCTTCCCGTCCCAACTACCTTTAGTCTCACAGCATACCCTAATCGGGGATGTCATAGTCTCACTGGCTCCAGACGATTGTGAGCAGTTGGGAATCACATTTAAAAATTAAAAATAGGTCATTCAATCATAATTGATATTTTATTAGTCATTTCAATTTGTTTTGGTAGAATATTAAATGTGCGAGAACCAATAAAGCCTATTGCGTGTTTGCATTCATTTGGGGTTGGGTCGGGGGGTAAAAAATACCTCGTCATTTCGCTTATTTTAATTTCGTTCATTTGGCATTTAGTTTTATGTTTGAAGATATATTTATGAGTTTGCATAGTGTTTAATTTACAGGCATTGTTTTTTTTATTCTTTGTTGTTTTTCAGTATTTTTTTTCTTTTATTATTTGAATTGAATGAACCAAGATATAATGTGTTTGTTTAATTAGAATAGCCTTATAAAATCTGATTTGTTCCATAGGCTTTGTAGAATTTTCCTGGTCCGCGTAACGTGTTTGCGTTTCACTGAAAACTTCCAGGCTTATCGTGAAAATTACACGTGATATCCCATTATAGGGAGAGACGGCTTGGAACGGACTATTTTCTTTGCCCATTACCTCCGAGGCAGCCCTCTGTCACCCGTTGCGCCACTGGAGCGATTATTGCGTCGGGCGTAATGTGTATTATGATGATGACGTAAAGTATATTTTATAGCGGCAACAAAATATTTGGCAAGAAAATGTGTATTATTTTGGCGGCACAATATTACGGCGGTAAAGACAAAAATGCTCTTTGTCTTTCATTTCTCTTCGTCAAATGCACGAAGATCCTCGCGATTTCGTATATTGCAATGGGATCTTACAATTAGGAATTTACAAAAATGTATTTTCGTGTAAAGCAATCACTTTGTGGTTTGACATATTTAATAAATGAAAAAATAACTTTGTATAATATAAGCCCACGAATATTATTTTAATTTTTTTGACCGACCGGTTTCGCTTAGCCTAAGCATCATCGAGGTATAAAATTAAACTAAACAAAAAATACAAACTGTGCGATTATATATACATACAGAGGGAGAACAAATTATAAAATTATAACAAAATATAAAGCAAAACAATGAGAAAATAATAGATTAACATTTAAATTTGAACAAATGAAACAGATAGAAAGAAAGACAAAACGTCAACTGAGAATGTGATTAATGAATAATGATATTTTTTATGAGTCTACAGATATAGCTAATATTGGACTACAAGACCAATTTACCTGATTATTAAGAATATGACTATAAATTTTAACGGCTGTTTTATTTCTAGATAAAATATACCTTTATATTTCTGCAGCACTTTTTCAAAGCTTAAAGCCAACGGTGCCTTGATCAGAAAGTTTTTAACTGTTATAAGGGCAATTAAATGAATGTAAGTAAATACATATATTAATGACCGGTTATTAACTCAGTGAACAAATGCGTCGGGTTCCCATCCTAGCGTCATGGGTTCAATTCCTCTGCTAGCTAAGTCCTCCATCATTTCACAAGTATCATCTTGCTTGTAATGATGGTAGTAGGAGTTTTTAGAATTTTGTTAGGTTAGGTTAGGTTAGGTTAAGTTAAGTTATTTTGCTTTTTTGTAATAGTCTTAAAAATTGCAAATTTTCTAAACTCAAAAGCAGAAAATCCGTCACTAGCGCCATAAAACACACAGTTTTATGTCTAGAATTCCAGGTTATTGCAACATACATTTAAATAGAGAACTTATTCAACACTTTTTTTCAGTTATTCTCGATTTTAACTGATCTCCAATTTTAGGTTTTTATTTTACTAGGCCACCTACAAATCAAAAATAATATTTTATACTTTACGTATTCAAATAAATATTTTTCCCCCAATAATATTTAAATGTATTCCATACGCAACTCCGAGTCCCTACCCCACAGTCTACATTACCTTCCACCCCCCTGACATTCCGCATCAGGAAAACTCCATCCATTAAACCTCATCCCCATATTGAACAATACATATTTCCAGGATACTTAATATTATCCGGGAAGTAAGCTCCCGGAGTGGGGATAATGGCGTTACGATAGTCGTAAAATACACTCCGCCGATTTTTTATTTCTTCCTATTTATTTATTCAGGAATTCATGTAGAATATACAATATAGGCCCAGGAAGTTACACAAATAGGCATATATTTTCAGTAGTAAGGGATGAATTTAGTTTAAGAATGTGGGTTTATATCCGTCTTGATCAGGCCACTACTCTATTACTGGTGGCCGGGTGTGTTTTGCGTATACAATATTTGCTTGAGTACTTACGTAGTGAAAACTCAAAATTTCACAAAGATTAATTTTCCATCTCGTTCTTTTTTCAACTTATATCACTTCCTCTATTACCTGTTAGAGCGGGTTGTTTCAAACAATTATTACATTTAAAATCGTCACAATTTATTGACTAGCGCATTTTTATTTTTTACGTAGTGAAAACTCAAAATTTCACCAAGATTAATTTTCCATCTCGTTCTTTTTTCAACTTATATCACTTCCTCTATTACCTGTTAGAGCGAGTTGTTTCAAACAATTATTACATTTAAAATCGTCACAATTTATTGACTAGCGCATTTTTTTTTTTTTACAATTGAATAGTCCCTGTTGAACGAATTGTGATCTACTAAAATGTTTGACAGTTCTGTTCTTGTACTTTTTATTTTTGTTTTTTATTAATATCTGGCTAACATACATATCAATCCCGATTAGTTATAAAAACTCACTCTGGGACAATGGAAATTAAAGAAATACATGAGTTACAATAGAATACAGAAATCAAACTAACATAAATAAAACAATACAATAAAATATAACATAATAAGAAATACGGTGTAAAAAATTAGGTACTTAGTATTAATATAAGATACAAAATTATAAATAGAAACAAAGGAGAAAAAATAAAACCCTGAAGTCCAATAAATGAGGATGTTTTTACGCTACCGGGAAAAGAAAACTGATTTCGAAATTAGGTGTTTTCATCTTTAAACGAATTTAGAAAATATTCTTTTAAAGCATTATTTTGTAATTTTTTATTGAGTTGACTATTTTTATATTTAATTATAATTTATTAAAAAGCATAAATTGGGCGTATAGTTGACTTCAACGTTAACGGGGATGATAATAATCATAATTTAAGATAAAATAAATTTGCATACATATCTTTTATATATTAAGTTAGATAATTCAGTGTAAAGAGCAATTGAGGTGAACTTTCACAAAACTGCGCTTTATTAATTCACTGCTATTATTATAATAGATATAGATTATAATACGATGAATTGTGACAATGTCAAATATGACAAAAGTTTAAAACATTTCAAGTTTAATATTCATTGATTTCGCAGTGTTAAATCTTGTATATCTACTGTACACATATGTACGAATCCCAATAATTTGAAGCCTAATAATAATTATTAAGTACTGTTAAATTCCCTATTGGATTGTTCTCAATTATCGGATTAGAGATTATCTATTCAGATACAAGCGGGAAGTCAGAAAATCTGGCTCGGATTTCGGCTGCGGGCGGAGGTTACATGAAACCGTGCCAGAAGTGGCACGTATTTTTAGTATAATGGCATCAAATTTATTTATTTTTGAAACACGAAATAAATAATATGTATGGCGTGGGCAATGCAGAACAGAAGGTGCCCGGACGTTACTCACGAGCGCACAATTCAAACACTGTGGGTAACACAAATAATTTGTACAAAACCAGATTCACTATACCATAAACATTTAAAGTAAAATTTGACCATTTATTTGTTTTAAAGATATTCATCTCCAGAGATTGATCTTTGAAAGGAAGCTGCGTAGAATAACACAGACAGTGACCTGCGGAAGACATAATATGAAGTGGCTGAACGAGAACAAAGAGTGAACCAAAATGCCAATAAACTGGCTGAAACTCGCTTCAAGCAATGAAATCCTACCATTCTAGAAGCTCTTCGGCTAAGGGTAAGATAAAATGTTTTTATGGACTCCAAGATCAACGTCAATGTGAATTAGAGCGAAGGTCCCACTCATCCGCTGTCGATTGTGAAACAGATTCAACAAAGCAGAGGAGCAGAGACACCATCAAATAAGCTGTTTAACGACATAAAGCTACCGTTGAATTCATTAGATGGCAGACCGCGGCGTGGGAAGACTAAGTAGAATTTGTACTCAAGGTAACTTCCAAACATCACGTGTGCGTGGGTGTGCAGTTTACTGAGAGAACAAGTAGGAGTAAAACTTAATAAATTACATTATGGCAATTATAAAATATACTTGTTAGAAAGCGGTAGTTTTAGGTTACCGTTTGCGTAGTGCTTTTTATGGGTTGATACGTAACATGCGTTTTAATCAAAATTTCAAGTGGGTTCCGTATGTGCTGAATTTACAAGTACATTATTTATCTACTTACCGGAATACGAGTTCGAATAGAAATGTTTTCTTCAAGTGTTGTAAATTTTCTAACACGTGAACTCATTATAAGTGTCAAAACGTATAAAGCATCAAACTTAACGCACGTGTAAGTTTGATGCTCGTACTTAGTAAAAAAAAGTATGTAGTCGCCGTGCTAAGTATTTTTTCACTTTTATTCGGTGTTATTTGAGTACAAAAACTGAGGGGGGTGGTAGCTAACTTCACGTCTGAAAAAAAGTTGTAATGAGTACACAACAACCAAAATACTTGAAATATCTTAACAGTGAATTGACTAGCATCATAAAATACGTCGTCATTTTGCTGTCATCTTAGACGTAATAACCAGGGGGGGAAAGCGATGTGAAGAGTAAAATAGGTTAAAGGAAAGAGGGTGGTTGTGAAAAGAGAAGGGGTAAAAGCTCTCGCCAGACAGTGTGTCTCCGTCACACCCCTACCCTTTCTAGCATTCTCCTCCTCTTTTTCCAGCAACTCGTCATTCATTCAGGGTTGAAAAGCTACTTCCTTTCTTTGGATTCGATTATAAATATGCTAAGCAAAGGTTTTTAATTCTGAATGTGGACAATATTTTTCGATGTGTCAGAATAAACAAAATTTTGTTTACTCCGATAAACATCAACGAAACTATCTTTAACTGGCATTGTAATATCCGTAATGAACTATGGGAGCATTAAAATATTCGAATGGCCCAATTCAAGATGCCATATTGTTTGTCTCCTATTTTTTTATCGTACGATTAGGCAAAATATTTCGGAAAAAAATGTGTTGAAATATCTAGTGAAGCCTTATAGTAAATACTAGTATTGTATAGATCATAGGTTCTCGACGGGGGGGCAGTAGACGACGCATAGAAAATTAGGGGGCGTTAAATTAATAAAATTACACGTTTAAATATAATCGTGGCAAAAGCTGTTTCAGTTTTGCGACAGATGATAAGTAAAAATAATTGGGGGTGGGACTCTAGAAAAAAAAAAATTCTTAAAGTGGGCGGTGAGCAAAATAAGGTTTAGAGCCTATGGTACAGATAAACTAAGAACAATATTTCTACACGTATTTGTGGATCATATGATTATAAATATATTTTTTAGAAAGAATGTTTTCAAATACTAATATTTTAATAGTCAATATAAAAAATAGTCGATTTTGGATAATTTATGCTTCGATGATGTTCATCAATTACATTTACCCTAGAGATGATATTTCACAAAGATGGCGCTATTTAAATTAGCCAATTATTTTGTCCTCCATCATTGCACAAGCAAAATTTTCCGCTTATTATGATGGTAGTAGGAGTTTGTAGGGAATGTTTGTCTTTCTTTAAAAATACATATATATATATATTATGTGAAAATTTAAGGTACCGTAAATTTAAAATACTTTTAGAATATGTTAACGATATATTGCTTTTTTATACCAGCAGAGCTGAGTGGTTGGGGTGATACATCTGCCATATTACATGAGCTTAAATAATAAAAGTATAATAATTAATAACAATAAAATAAAGTAAATATAATTACCGATGTAATTTCCTTTGTACACAGAAAGGAAATTATTATAGTGAGTTAAAATTATTACGTATTCACGCACGACAAGTGTGAACTTTTCAAATTTGGAACTGATGTTGATTAAAATTATCAAATTTTAAAAAGAAACCTATCAAATCACTACCTACCTAATAAAGTATGATTGAAATGGGTGGATTTTAAATTTAGATCTGCTTTAAGCAACAATTTTTTTTTCTTGGCAAGTCATGTTACATTCCGTGATTATCACAAAACGTTACTAAATTTTCTACATAGAAAATGCGGGCGAATTTTTGTAATTGTCGCCCCGACAAAACGAAGTATGATATACCTAAATATAGAAAAGAAAAGGAAGACGTCATATGTATTATTAAATGACATGCGTGATTTATTAATAATCTCTTAAGATTATGGTTCACATCAATACAAAATTAAATTCTGGAATATTGGAAGGTAGTGTGATTCTGTGAATTTATTAAGTATTTAAAATGTAATGCTAAATCTTATGTTTTACTGGTAGAATCCATTTGCCAAAATAATTATGTAGAATTCCGGGTTGAAAGCGTTAGGTTAGATAATTATTTTGTTATTAATTCTAACATTCTCAGGTTATGAATAACCTTACAGTATTTGAAAAACTCATTTTTCACATTAACTCCAAACAGAAGGCCTTGAGAGAAATAATTTCCCTCAGAGCTTTTGTCATATTTGGGGATGGAGGTTCTTTTTGAAGAAAGGAAGGAGTCAAAATGGGTCTTGAAGAGGCCCATGTTGAAGGAGGGAGGAAACAGAGATGCCAGAAAATCGTTCCACAGCCGAGCTCTTGAACATAAGGAGTCGTAAAAGCGAAACGTTCTCATGTATTCAATGTCAACCATGCACAAATTTTGGGCGTGCGTTTGGTGAGTTTTCCGACTATGCACCGGTGCCGAAGGGATCAACGACGCAAGTTCATTAAATTATCTTCCATTAAAATACCTGTAGAACAAGGACAGCATTCCCACCTGACGTCTGTGCTCCAAAGATTACAATCAGGAGAATCGATCAAACGGACCGCCCAAGGGTTTACTTTTTGCACAATAAATGAAACGTTGCAATAGTGAGGGTTTAACGTTTCCACTTTAGACTTGTACATTAGCATTTTGGTAAAACCTAAGACAATAAATGGAAAACGTTGCTTGTGCAATGGTGGAGGAAAAAAAATCTTTTCAACGTTTCCTCTATAGACTTTTACATTAGCATTTCGGTAAAAAACTAAGATTCAAAAAAATTTGGGCTTTTACAGAAATATATTAATTTATAAATACAAATATAATTTAACAACTCTTACATTATAATTAATTAGATCGATGATAGTAATGATATAATTTAACGGTGGATGGTGCCAATATCTTATTCCAGTATTCTTGGAAGTTAGAACCTGAACTGAGTCGGTATTCTCAGCAGAGAGCATTCCCCCTTGAAAACGGTGTCAGATGTGTGTGACAGATGATAAACGTAGAACGTAGCTATATCGTCGCTGGAAAGGTAAAAGATCTTAAGCGGCACTTAGGTTAAAAATGAGTTTAATGTGCAGTTTTAATCAGTTTGTTTTTCTGCATTGAATGCTCAACTCTCGTTAAATTCTGAAAACTTTTGTGGCCCTTCAGCCCTCTAAAATATATTTACCATTTGGGAGAAGGCTTGTCTCAAGCGACACAATTTTGAGACTTTTTAGCTTTTTGTCACTTCAGATAAATCAGTGAGAGCATTGAGTTACCTGAGTTAACTTTTTTTCCAAAATCCAACCAGGTACTGAAGACTTGAATTTTATTGTAAAACAAAAAAAACTTTTAAAGTGCTCCTTTGTAAACTTTCCAAAATGGCTCTTCAACTCATTTGCCTATGCGGCGACAATACGATCAATTCACCATTTATAAAGATAAATGCAAACAAAAATGAAAAAAATCATTTTTCTACGGTAAATAAATTACGTGAAAAAGCTATTTCTTCTCTAAAAAAATAGTGTAAAAAAGATAAGTTGTACAGTTAAGCATTATATCTATTCATCAGGTTTCCGAAATCTCTTGGAAGCCTGTCGTTCACAATCGAAACACCGGAAACCTGTTGTTAAATGAAAAACTTTTAAGAAACTGTCTCGTTTGTCCCTTGCAATTAAAAACCACGACCAGATACGATTATATTGTTACGTAGATTTAGAATAAAGCATTGTCCATGCTCCGTGGTTATGTAGCATAGCTATGCTGCAGTCTAGAGTAATTATTTTATAGAACCCATTGTTACGGAAATTGGATGACACCACTGCGCACAATTGTAACACATTTACAATCATCATAAAGAGCAGGCCAGTAATCCAGTTGATCACATTATTCAGACAGAATCATCACGTTGTAGAGCATTATCATCGAAATATCGCCATTAATATGTGCAACGTATAATCCCCACACTGATTCACGCAAACGCCAGAGCTGAGTGGTCGTATTTCGTTAGGTTTTTCGTAGACGAGTCTCCGTAAAATACAAATTTCTTTCCCCCTTGGTACGATCAGAAAGCGTGTAAGTAGCTTCGAAGGTCTCCGTATCTAAGCCAGTTCTCCTTTAAATCTCGCTTCTGAGTAAACAGCAAATGAACCATAAATCACAGAGATCTCTTAAAACTTATATGTTACAAAATCAATCCGAACACTTTTCCGTTTCTGGGTTCCTGGTAAAACAACTCGATCCGACAGTTCGATCTAATTAAGTTGGTAGTGTGCGCTTTTAGAGCTCGATGGATTCCGCTCCCGCTGCCACTTAGCCCCCCTGGCTCTTCTCCCGCGTATCTCCCTCGTCTCTCCCACTTCCCTTACACTCATCTCCCTACCCAGCCTCCTGGTCGCGCGGCCCCCGACTACGCAGGCACCCAACCGATCCCCCAATCTGCCACAGCGATGGCTAATCTTGTGACAGGAGTGCCATAACCGAGGATTTCACGACATTCGGATTATATACTTCTCAAACGTAACGCGACGTATTTCCTCGGGGACAGTGTGAAGATGACAAACTGTACAATTGTAGAAAAATTCTATTTGCTACGCATTTCACCCACGGTTATCCTTGCATTTTGATTTAAGATTTACCGCAAACCATAAGATGGCACTTTTTACACGCGCTATGGACTCGTACGATGTTGATTTATTAAAACGTTTATTTAGAATAGATAGTTCGGACATGTAGAGAAGTGTCAGGAGAATATATTACGCGCAAATGAATGGAATAAGGTGTCGGGTACACTCTAGGAAAACGTGGCAGTGATTCAAATGCTTGAGTCGGGTCATGTCTGATGTCATGGGACGGTGTATTTGTGAAACGATTTAAGAATAATGTGACTGAAGCCATATAGGTGATGATTTAACATATTAACTACCGCTAAACGATTAGTCTGTTTTTCTACCCTACGTACTAGAAATATTTTTCGCAGTTACGTTAATTACTATATTGATTTCAAATGTGAACTATACATTTAAAAAAGATATTCACTGCGAACTAAAATTTAAAAAAAAAACAATATGCACTATTATTTGTCAAAATATCGTATTGTGCTTCATTCTAGAAACATTTTTTATACATGAAAAATATTGGCCTCAACATGTTGTGTGATAATTAAAAAATATAAATCAGTAAAATAATTATAAATACTTTCGCAGTTTAATCACCGTAAAATTATTTCAGTTAAATCTTTATTTGTGCGGTCGGTACTTTTGCAGTATAGAATTTGCATTTCTTTTTGCCTCATAAGATTAGGTCACGATATTAAATTTAATTTTAAATAATCACAAATCAACAACAACGTCGGAAAGAGTCTCACTAAACGTCTTGTTTGAAAGAAGAGAGAATAGACGAACAGTAAGTATCTTTTAAATCTCGTTTTGAAACGTTTGATGTAGCGTATTCAGTGGCCTAATTGCTGTAATTCTAGACATTTGTGGGACCGTCGTAAATGTAATGAAAATGTTCTCCCTCGCTGTGCGGGAGGATTTAATTCATTAACCCCTCCCGCCCCCTGGGGTGAGTACGTACCCCAGGGGTAGTTTATCTGGCCAGTCACCCCACCTTGTCAAATGATGAACGAATACGATTTACATAGCAGCTTGTGTCAAAGGTTAGTACCGTTTCCTTCAACTTGTACAAATCACTGTTAAAATCATTACCTACCCTCATGCTTTGTGAAAGTTTCCATATTCTTTCTTGTCAGATTATGTTTACCTTTCTTACAAAAGGTTTGCTGGTAGTACCCGGCGTTGGTAGGGAATCTGATGTATCCAAAAAATAACCTATAAGTACTGGTATCTACATGTTTACCGTGAAAAATTGCCTGAACAATTACATGAGTTTCATCCTTTGGACGGAATTGATACGTTACGTCTAAAACTAGTCGATGATGTAGATTTCCACATTCAACCTTTCGATTTTAAATTTTATGGCTAAATAAAATTAATTTAAAAAAAATGTAGTTCCTAAGTTATGCTCATTACATTTAGAATAGGTACTAAAAAGGAATGCATTAATTACGAAAGCTTTTTTAGATTTATTAATTTAGTAAAATTACTTTTTTTTAAATTGAGATTAAACAAAACAAAAAATTAAAAAGTAGAAATAAAGTATCGAAATAGAGATTAAAATAAGTTTGAGATTAGTATTTTCAGGTACACTATTTATCATTATGTACTTATTTAATAGAACTGACAAAGATATTATTTTTATTGATAACAAAAATTTTGAATATTCAAGTCAAAATTAACACTAATTGAGCCCTTAACACCATTCAACAAAGAATCAACGCGTTTGTTTAAATTGTAAACTAAATTTTTGAAGGCCCTAAAACGCTGTTTTTAATTTCGCCACTTGCTTCGCTACGACGTTATATACAATAATGTTATTGTGACAACTGTGCGTTAAATGGGAAATGTTTACAAAGATGTCGTCGATACATTTATATACGAATTTAATCATTTTAATTTGATAAAACATTGAGATGCACTTACCAGGGATGGAAGGCTGGACTGCGACCACTAAAATAATGTACCAGTTCTTCTTATATTCTCGTTGCACATAAAAACATAACAATTACACACAAACTAACACCCGAGTTTTACGCGAACCAAACTGACACTAGACAAGCCGGGAGGGAGGGAAAAATGCAGTGAGAAACAGGGTGACAATTTAACAAAAAAAAAATTTTTGACACAAAGGCCCGTTTAGTGCTAACATTATCTATGCGAATTTCTTTATGGTGGAGGTAAATAATAATAATTGACTGATTTTTATGATCCGTTGTGAAATATCACCTCAAGCGATACAGGGATTACTTGAATCTAATAAAGTGTAAAACTAAGGAACTATAATGAATAAACGTAGTAGGTAATTGTCAAATGATAGTCTTTAAGGTTAGGTAGATCAAGTTTATTTACAAATTAAGACACGCTGAAGTAAGTAATTACAAAAGAAGAGGTGTCTTCCATCACGAAAGGTAAAACCAAAGTGTCAGCGGGCAAATTCTTGCTTTCCCGCTTTAAGCATCTTTCTCTGCTAGGCTGTTAGGCGCGCCCCGTTGCTGGCCATGTAAATAGATTTTATAATACGCCTAAATAGGCGTTATAAAAGTTTTTTATTATTAGAATTAACTTTAAAGTTTATGCTTTTTTTATTTTGATATTAATTATTGAAATAATATCAATAATCTTCAACGTTAATATGAAATAGAAAAAGCCAGAAATTAAAAAGAATAACAGTCGCTACCGAGACTTGAACTCGGAACGCCCTACTCTATCCGGTAGTAACGTATTTGCCAATTGAACTACCGAGACCTTATTAGAAACCGGTATTTTAATCGAGATCAATTTCTACCGATATAAGCTGCCATCTTTGTAATGGTATGCAAAGTTGAAAATTGAAAAATAGTAGTAATGATTTTCAAAGAAGTATGAGATCGATTGAAATGCAGGTTTCTAATAAGGTCTAGGTAGCTCGATTAGCAGAGACGTTACTCCGGAATAGAATAGAGGTTCCGAGTTTGAGTCTCGGAAGCGACTGTTATTCTTTTTAGTTTCTGACCTTTTTGTTTCATATTTACGTAGAAGATTATTGATATTATTTTTATAGGTAAATAAGGATTGCTTAGTCATTGTCTTTAGATTACTGGGGCTTTAAGAATTAATTAAAATTACAGATCCGATGATGAAGATTGTGAAAATGTCAGTATCTAGGAGATTAACCGACAAATAAAATTAAAATAAAACACATTTTCTGAAAAATCATATTTAGAAAGTGATAAAGAAAGATTCGTTTTAATTTGGACATTTTATCAGTCGTAGTTCAATACATTTCTCCGTTAGTATTTTTCTCCAATACCAAAACTTTCAATATTTAACTGGTACATTTTATGTTAGGGGAAGTCACACACATATTTCAGCATTAAGGTCAGACGTGTTGGTGTGTTTGTGTGCATATCGTGCGAGTTGTGTAAAGTGCAATTCCAGGGAAATATTTCAGCGGAGTGCGCCTACGAGATAGCGGTGCATTAGCTGGTTTATTGAAGAACATTTAATGCGGTCAACCTTAATGGCTTATGGTCGTTATTTTACAAATTTCTTGAACATTATCAGATATTTTAATGCAGTTTTAAGTATCTTAAGTAATTCTAAATGATTGCTACCTAGAGCATTGACTTACCTTAATGGCTTATTTGCTATTTACTTAGTCATAGATAAATACATTTTTTACCTAAATAAACATCACGCAGGAGTGTACAATAGAAAAATAAGTGATCTTTGGAGATGTTGTTTAAAGGTTTTGTACGGGAAATGGAAGGAGAGAACCCAGGTCTTGAATAGACCCATAGGAGGGAGGAAACAAAAAAAAGTAAATTATTACACAGCTGAGCTGTTGTGCAACAAATGTCAACCGTCTACAAATGATGGGCACATGTTTGGCTTGTCTCTCGGCTGCGTACCATTGCCGAAGGGTTTAGTGACGCTAGTTCTTTGGAGCTTCTTTCAATAAAGTTCCGGGAGAACAAACAGTGTATTCCCGTGTTTTCCCGACGTATAGAGACTGCAATCCGTCTACCAAAATAGGGGAATCCATTAAATTCATCCGTTTCTGCATAGAGCCAAGCGTTTTTTTCAGGAGTGTACCAATATCCAGACCAGAGGTGGCTACCAAATTCAACAATAGGGCGCATTAGTAAATACTCGGTCAGCATTTGTTTACTAGTATTACTACAGCAAGAAGTATCGGCAAATGAACTTCTCATTAAGCTCATTCATTATAGATTGTTACTTCATGGATTTTTGAAACTGCATACCAAAAACCTCGCATAATTTCAAGCTAGCTTTGTAGCTGGTACCTTTAAGAAACGGAAGTCATGAAAGTTTGCATGCGCCAGGTTCTAGTTTATGCCTCATTAAAAAGCAATCATTTCGCTCGGAGGTGGATGACGCCCAACTTAGAAATAGATTATTAAAACATTAACAAATATGAATAAAACCATATCATTACGACGTATTTCCGACAGGGGCAGGAAACTCGTCAAGGGGAGGAGAAGAAAGAAGAGGGATTGTGAAAGAAAATCATATTATCAAGTCACGTTTCAATGGCCATGCTTCCAGAGTAAAAAGTTACCGAGTAATCGAATCAAACCAATTATGATTTTTTCTTCTTCGAGATCCTTCTTGCGTCCAGCTTTAAACACAGGCCTCCCTATTTGTTTCCAGGTTTGTCGAATCTGAGCGGCTCTCATCCATTTGAAACCTGCAGTCCGTTTCTGATCGCCAGCCCACCTCATCTGTCGGTGACATCTGCTCCTGTTTTCTAACCAAGGACGCCATCCGATGATGTTGTGGTTCCAACGGTCATCTGTGAGTCGTGCCACATGCCCAGCATAGTTCTATTTGAGGTTGGAGATTGTGATGGTTATGTCAGTTCCCTTAGAGTTGCTCCTCATCCACTCGTTCGTCTTTTTATCTCGCAGGGAGATACCTAGCATGGCGCTTTGTGTGGTGGCCAATGTTTTTGGTTAGAGCCCATGTTTGCGCTCTGAACGTTTGCTGAAAATATACCCTTGTCAATACCTTGTTGGGGTATCTTCTCGTTTTTTTAGGATTTGGCTTAGTTTGAAGGCGGCCTCTTTAAATCTGTTTTCTAAAACCAATTGTGTCTTCGCTATAAAAAACCTTACAAAATGATAAATACAATTAAAACGTTTAAAAAAAAAACATATATTTTATTGCCTATATTAGTTCACCTTAACTTCTCGTATATCTGCTATTATTTATTTGTTTTAAACACTTGTTTTTTTAACTATGGTGTATACTTGTACTTATCCACCTTCTAAAATTATATAACAATATAATATAGGCTGCTTCATAAGATATTTTAATATATTTAATCATTTTTTTAAATTTAACAAAGTTTTCGACATGATAGAAGAAATCTCTTTACTTCTTTTATCTTATATTTGTTATGACCCACAACATAGCTCATAACTTTATAACACTTTTAATAATTCTATTTTTTTATTTTATAAATTAAATCAAATCTTCATCCTTCAGATGGCAGATGCCTTTATAGTGAACACTGCAAGGATGTCCGAAAAACTTAATCATCCCCTTAAAACATGCTTTTCTCGTTTATATGATGTACATATTGTGTCCGGGTGGAGAGAAATATGTCACATTTACCCACTGTGATTCAGCCTCACAAAATACCCCCAATCAGGTGGGTATGCCATAGTCCCACAGGCTCTAGATGGTTGGGAGCAGTTGGGACTCTTGTGAAGTATTTCCCTATAAAAAAAATAAATATATATATATATTTTAAAAAATAAAGAAAGAAAAAAATTAAAACATCTTAAATTACTTACCTCAACAATATTAAAAATATATTGATCTTTACTTTCTGGGCATTCTCCATCACAAACACTTTTGAAAAGTAAAAGCCTAAAACAATTATAAAATTTAAAAACTTTAACCATTACGTCAAAATTATAAATTATAATTTATGTAATAATTCTTCTAGCAAGGAGCCTATATTTGGTTCCTTAAAGTATTTTACTATATATGTAAGTCCTTACCCTTAACATCCAATAACACAATTTATATGTTACAGCAATTGAACATATGTACAATGTACATTTCCATTTAACAATGTAATATGAACAGTTCTTATCTGTAAGCCTCGGTATTATTTTCATTAACTGCCAGAGATTACGGGCGCACTGAGCATTTTCCCTTCGTCTCCACAGAGGGAGGAGGGAAGAGGGAAGAGGAAGGACGGAAAAGGAAAGCGGATTACCGTCAGCTCACTCTGGTATTTACTTCAGGCCATGTCTTAGTGATTCTTACAGTTATACCCGAGGAAGCTTAAGTAATTGCTTCATGACTTTACTCTATATCTATGAGTATATAAACGATTGCACAATACACAGTGCATTTTCTTTTAAAGATTTTACCGCATTTTCTGGTGTATCAAATATTCGTTCCTAAAATACATTGTTATATTTTGCAACTGCATAGTTAACCTTAGGTTGCAGCTTTTGAACATCAAAAATTTGAATATTTAAATAATTTTAATGATCTAAAACACAAATGTGAAACAGAAAAAGCCAGAAACTAAAAAGAACAATGGTCATGACCGAGACTCGAACTCGGATGAGATGAGATCGTTTAAATGTGCCGCTTTCTAATAAGGTCTTGATGGCTGAATTGGCAGAGTGTTACTCCCGGATAGAGTAGAGGTTCCGAGTTCGAGGTTTGGTCATGACCATTGTTCTTTTTAGTTTCTGACTTTTTTCTGTTTCATATTTGAGTTTTGGATTAATGATATTATTTAAACGTTTAATAATAAATAAGCACTAATTCTTTAAAGTCAATTCCAAATTATTTAAAAAATATTGCTTTTGTAGATTTTTTCAATCAAAAACAAGAAATTTGATATGGGGATCTTTTTAAAGCATTTTTTTGGTATGAATACCAATACAACAACTTTAATGAAAAAAAATATTTCACTAAACCCACGAGTAGGTACTAAAATATATTGCCTTTACACTCATTCCAGCTTTCATTTTTTTTAACTACGAGTATGAGCTACACAATCGAAATAGTTACCAGACTGAAATGATAATAAAATTAAACTAGCTGAAAAAATTGCCTTAAGCATTCTGTGGGAATGAAATTCGTGATCGAAAAATAATTAGTTTTATACGGCTCGGTAAACACGGGCTACCGTCTGATGGATTCCCCTAGCTTGGCAATAGAGTGATTGCAATTGATAAGTGTGAATGCTATGGTTATTTTCCCGGTATTTTATTGGAAGGTGTTCCGATAACCTATCCGCGGAACGTCGTTTCGACACTATCTTTGGGTCGACAGCTCGACTACGGAATTACCAGCCAATGTTTACGTTCCTTTCCTGTAGGATCTTTTCAAAGACAGATTCACACCCCCTTCCCTCAATTAGGACATGCTCCTAAGGAATATCTCAGCTCCTCGTTGCAGTTAATTGATAAATTGAATAATAATAATATTCCATACGTTAAGTAATAAGACAAATGTAGCAGAAAATTCGGCAAGTAACCGTGCTCTTCACACCTGCCCTATGCGTACACACACATTCATTCACCACAAAACACCACCTCACACTACTAACACACTCATACATACACTGCACGCTACACAGTACACACGTAACCCGGTAATATTCAATATATAAACAGGAAAATACAGTGAAACATATCATAGGTACCGATCATTGTGTAGTACTTAATAACTTAACGAGTGGTAAGACGCTCGACTACGAATCCAAAGGTCGCGGGTTCAAATCCGGCGTGCGCCAATAACTTATATTCAATTAGTAAGTATGTGTCATAACACATTTAATTCATATAAAATAATGTCAAGTTTATTTGCGGCACGTTCCAGAGTGGTAGATATTCCAGATATCGCCCTGGTGAAATACCACCATTCAGAATCGAAACTTTGCTTGAAATGGCTTTAGCCGTATTTGGTGACCAGATCTGAGTAGCCAAGTACTTTCCAACCTTCCTCTTCCCCATCTCCTTCCCCTCCCCACTACCTTCAGCCTCACAGCATACCCCAACTGGGGGATGCCATAGTCTCACTGGTTCTAGACGGTTGGGGGTAGCAGTTAGGACTCTTGTGCGGTATTCACCATAAAAATAAAACTGTAAAATAACTTTCACTCTTTAACCAATGTACTATTTGTTTAATTAAAAATAAAATAATACGGACTTAATTACTATTAATTCAAGGCAAACAAATCAAAGAGACTATTTTATTTAGGAATTACTAGAAACACAACAAATTAAAAGAGTAACATGATTTTCGAAAATTTTCACATTGTTCACTTTTTATTTGACTTTTTTTTGGTTACCAAGTAGTTCTACTAGTAATAATGAACGTTCACGAAGATGTATTAAATAAGTAATTTAATTTACACAAAGCAATACTATCATAACCTACTCGTATAACCATGAACTTTTGCATGTCCTATACAATTAAAATATTCTGAGTGGAAGATTTTCTCGTATCGGCCTTGTGGAAAACTGACATTCAGAATCGAAAGATATTTGAAATGAGTTTAGCTGTTTTCAGCAACTAGATTCGACTAGCCAGGCTCTTTCTACATTTCCTTCCTATTCACTACGTTCCCCAATTGAAGGTATTATATTCTCTTTATTAGTCAGATAAATATAACTAAAGTTGGTCCAATATTGATGTTTTCAAAAGGATCTCTCACTGCTAAAATTATTTAGAAACAAAGAACGGTAGTAAACAGCCTATGCCCCCAGATGGTTATCAAGATCTAAGCGAAGGTAAGTAAGTTCCCGCGCCTCGCGGAAGGCGTGTATGCTAAAACATGTCGTTTTGGAAAAACACGAGAACCTACTCAGGATAAGGTATCTGTAGCTACTAGCCGTGTCAAAAGTTCTTAGAAAGAAAATTCTTTATATGATTTCCTGTATTGAAGTTGAAAACAGTTGGCGTAAGTTCAGCATTAGTAAGTTGCTCGAGTTCCTAGGATTTAGCAAATTATATGAAATATTTTCTCGTTGCAATAAAAGTTGGTTGGTTTTTTAAATTCTTAAGATATCTTGCAGACTTTATTCTATGATCGAGAGCACCTCGTGACTAACAATAATATGATCGATGCCTTTATCTAATAATGGTATCTGGCTGAGCATGATATTCGCTAAAACCAAACTGTGGCAGAAAAACAAATCATTTATCTGGCTTATGATCTTACACATGAAACGAAACATGTTGTATGAACCACTCATTTATTGAAATATCCATCGCCACCTGTTTAGCTTAAATCTAAGCTTCATCAGTAGGTACATACTATTAGCACACTGAAGAGATAATTCGATAGAAGTGTGTTGTGGGCGTGTATAGTGCGCCAGAAGTAAGGTTAATTTTCCCTTACTTCGGTTGAAATTAATCAAAAATTAAAACATAGAAATTCTTTCTTTAACAGTTAATCAATTTCATTGGCCTGTCTAGGGCCTAAGAGTCAAAATATCGTTTTGTAAATTGGTGCGACTTCAGTTTTCTTTCAAATCGGTAATAGAGATTTTCTGATCATTTAAAAACTAAGATATTAGAGGTTCTCACAAAGTTCTTTTTTTATTTCATCATAACGTTTCCATCAACAGCGAATTGCGATTTAGATAAATAAATATTAGCAGTTTTTTGTGAATTTTATCCCGCTTAATACAACATTAGCTTATTTACTGGCACCATCGATGTCGTTACGAACGTACATTACTGTACAATGTCAAACCACAAAGTGATTGCTATCTACGTTTTATATTCCAGGTATAAAAAAATATTTGAAGAGTCCGCACATTCGTTTTTAATCCCCCGCTGCGTGGGGGAGCGGGAAGCGAGGGGGCGGCCGTCCACGGGGTAAGACGCCATCAAAAAGTTATGACAAATATCTCCGCCCGTTCGACAGGGGCGCTCTGTATGTAAATCCCGAAATCTCCGAGATAAGCTATGGGAGTATAGGGGTATTACTGAAAAAGGAGTACAAAGTTTTAATACAGGCATCAAGATTCTCCCAACTATCTTTATTCCGAATGCGAACTTTTCCTCCATCCCGGGATGTGGGGTGTAGAAGTGTGGGTGTGGGTGTGGTACCGTGTATGGAGCAGGGACGAGTGTAGGAAAAGCTCTACTATCTTGGAAGCTAGGCCGCTTAGGACGTTTTAGGAAAGTTGGGTGAAAATGATTTAACCTCTAGTGTGCCGAAGGTGCCAATAGTCACCGGGCTTCATCATTATCTTTTCAACAGTTTTTATTCTTTAAAACCTGTTGTTTACATATCGTCGCCGGAAAGGCAAAAGGGCTGAAGCACCATTTTAGAAAGTTTACACCAGAGAACTTTAAAGTTTTTTTTTGTTTTTGTTTTACAGTAAAATTCATAAGTATTCAGTACCTGGTTGGATTATCAAAAAATAATTTGACTCAATGCTCTCACTGAGTTATCTCAAGCGACAAAAAGCTAAAAATGTTTCAAACTTGTGTCGCTTCTCCTAATTGGTAAATATATCGCTGTGCTAGTTCAATACTATCACAAGTCAAAAAAGTGTGTTTTTGACTTATGTGTGTCTCTTGATTCCTTATGTCATAAGGAATCAGAAATCACCAATAAGTCAAAAAAAAACTTGTTATAATATTGAACTAGCACAGCGATATTTTAGATGGCTTAAATTATTGACAAAAGTCTTCAGAATCAACCGAGAGTCAGAGCATTCGATGCAGACAAACAAACTGATCAAAACTGCATATTTAACGCATTTTTGACCAAAGTGTCGCTTAAGCTCTTTTGCCTCTCCAGCGACGATATTTAAATTAACCGCAATCGCTTGTCAACAAAATAATCAATCCATAGAAATATTTTGCATTGCGTTCGGTAGAAGTAGAGTACTAAGTATTTGAAGTTTGTTTACGCCAGTCCGGCAGAAAAAAAAAACGATTTTCAAAGTGACATTACTGTTTGTAAGTACAGTAAAACCTTGTGCAATTTTATTTCTATTTTAAATTTGAATGTTTTATTCAGCCGCACGAAAATATAATAAAACGACAAAAAATCTTCAGTTCAATCAAACTTTTTTTTAATGCCATGAAGAAGAAAAATACCAATTCTCCGAATATAAGTAACTATTCCAGAAAAACCACTTGTAACATTAGTTTACAATTTGAAAAAATACGTAATCACATATCTGAGAAGATAGCATAATTGACCAAAACATCATTTTGTAAAACACATACGAGCTATTACGAAATTACAGTCAGCAAGGAACGACGGAAATTGTACCTTGCGGGAATCCGGCATTCCAGGGGTTAAAACTTATCGTTCAGACCCACTTGCTACTATGCTCCTTCCGCTGAGTGCTCCGTTGTAACCTTTCTTTCTATTATTCGAGAAAGGGATGTTGCAACGGAACTATCAGCGGTGTACCACTTACAATATTGTCCATATTAGGTAAATAGATCCATCAAAATTTAATTGGTATTATTTTCGCGGGTAATGTCATATATGTGCACATATTTATATTTATCTTATCCAATACATTCGAGAACCAATATTTACGACCGCCTTCACTAATCAAAACTAAACGAATGCCAAGATAAGAAAAATATTCCTCGAAGTAAGAGACTTAGCGAAGGATTACTCAATTAAATATTCTTTTAAAGATTTTTTTGACTGCGAGTTTGCTCAATGCAACTACGAGTATATGTTGAAAAACATTGAAATATTTGATAATTCAATGTATTTTTAAATATTGATTAATTAATTACAACAATATTACTTTCACTTATTTGTTAATAAATTAATTATTTTGCAACCTGTCCTTTGTTTAATTTTTATCAACCTTTGAAAATAAAATTATAAGTTTTAACCTCTCAAAACCTAGGTGAACTTCAATTGGTCTGTTTAGCGATTAGCGAAAAATACACCAGCGACGTTGGTGACACAGAGATTTTGAACCGAATATAAGCTTATCGGGGACCAAATTTGATCGTCATAAGCGACTTTTTGCGTTATTTTGAGATATAATTTAATCGAAATTCCATAGAACAATCGAGAATCTGTATCGATATATTCTATTACTTGAACTCCCGATTGCAAACTTTTCCTTTATGCCACCACCAGTGTTGAAGGTACAAATACTCACTATTTTAATAAACCCCTGAAGGTATTTATTTACAATTTCCTAAGTAATCAATTTTCCGTGAAATCTTTCAGTATTAACCCATTCTGATGTTGAATTCACCAACTTATATTTCATTAACGGCAAATATTTAGAAATGTTTAGCGTGTAAACTTGCGGCAAGCACCTTGTTTATTCGAAAATGTTTTTCAAAAAGGATTTCCATTCCGATACGTCTATTTACTGATCGTTAGAGCTCCGACACAAAACAAACATAATGTTTGAGCAGCATCGGCTCTCATATCCAGAATGCCCATCAAAATTATATGTAGGTGTGCTTTTAAACATGAAATATATTAACTTTGGATAATTGTAACGCAATTTATTTTATTTGAATGGTGAAATGTTAGGTTAGGTTAGAGTTTCTATGACTGGAAGATTTTTCAAATTTCTGCCCTATCTGCCGATATCATTTAAAAAATAAATGTCATCGTTTATTTTTTTAAATGATATCCAAACCATTAAATTTGTTTAGTGTTCACGGGTTTCTACAGTAAATAGCTGCAGAAAAGGGATCTAAAGAAGGAACGTTCCGAAACCGGTCTACATTACGTTTACTTAAACCAAATAATTTGAATAAAATTTAATCATTCTGAGATTGTAAAATATGAACTCTTAAATGGCAAATCATTTTGTTGCATTTTGATTTTGTATTGCACACCCCACACAGTGGAATTGAGATATTTTTTTACAGCATTAAAATTTTATTGTTTATATTATTAACCAAATAAATTAGATTAATCACCCACGTGTGAATAATCTAGAAAAACCCAATGTTATAAATTAATAATCACAGTCTGAACATGACGCCTAAAAAACCATAGCGAGTAGCAAAAAAACTCTTTATCAACACTTGAACGCTGATGCAGTCATGTGAAGTTGTGCACTCACTTGAGCGGTTTGAGTGAGTTATTTTTATAATTTGTATTCTTTGACTTGACCAAGCAATAATCTAACTGAATATATTCACTTATCAGCCAAATGGCGCCGGGAGCAACTTCCATTTAGGCACGTTTTAAAACACAAAATAAACTACAAAATGTTCATCAGAATTTTACTAAGTTACCCTTACTCCGTTCCATAAAACAGGAAACAAAGATATTCCGAATCAATGGGGGTTGTTTGTTGGTAACGTTCTGAAGTGTATTTAGTCTGCCTATTAATACCGAGTAGGTATTACCACAATCTGTTTAATATACTTTGCAAAGCGGCTGCTTGTTCATTAATACTTTCCCCTTAAGCCTCAACTTATTACAAGTTCCTCCAACTTTTGTGTACAATGATTGTTTCAGGCATAAAAGTTTATTTACAAAATGCGGGTCATGTCACAAGGCACAGTTGCGAGTTGTAAGAAAAAAGCTTGATAAAAAGGTCAACAATATAAAAACCTTATTCAAATACTATCTAACTAATATCGTGTACTCCCTTTTCACTTTGACTTTCAGATACAGCAATCCACTAAATAAATACACCTTATGTTCCCAAATCGAAATGCTTTTGTATATTAGACATTGAACATTCGAGCGGCCAGAAAAATCATTTTTTCAATTTAGAGCTTATAAATATTTCAAAACAATTTCTCTGCTAACCCATCAGTGAGGGCCGTGAGAATTGTAATTTAAAAATGGCAAAATCAAACAAAAAATCGCTGATGGTGGAAAAAATTGAAGTGGCCTGCGCCGTTTTAGGTATTATTTTGAACGAAAGTGAAATTCTGCGGAATTTTCTAAAAGCACTCATTGAAAGTTTTGTTTTTAAAATTAGATAGGTATGATTATGTATGGACGATCAACTCAAATGTGAATATAAGATTCTGTATTTCATTACATAAACTATGAAATAATGATCGTCACTTCTGTACGAATTATTGGATATTCAAGAAAAAGTATGGAATTATTAATAAAAAGTGTACCAGAAATAAATATGTGAAAAAAAATCACTTTTATGAAGTTTTTTTTTGTAAAAAATCATATCGAAGGATCTTTACGATGAATCATAAAAAAATAATAATTTCTCAAAATTTACATTATTTTTATGACTACTCACAACTACTGAAAATCCATGACAAAAACAATTCGGGGCTACCTCGGAGAAACGATTGATTTAAAATGTTCATATAAGGTGTTTGGCGAAAATAGAATTAAAACATGCAAATCGATAGAAAAGAGTGTTTATGTCTGGGTAGCAGGACTACATTTTTTTTTTTCAATTCGTAGCTGTAAATCTTCGACAGAATCTCAAATTCCACGTTACTTTTACGAGAATTAGTCTAAATATAAATTTGGCTAAGCCTCGATTTAAGCTATATCCCGGCCTAAAAAGTATATTCCAATATTCAATATTCACCAGTAACTCAACTCAACACAATTCACCTGAAGACAGTGGCGCGTCAGGCACTATTCCCGCTCCCTCGGGATCTCGCAGCCCGGGCCCTAGGCGTCTCGTGTTGGAAAACTTTTAATACTCTCGTTTCAACTTTCCAACGTACAACCCTCGTTTCAAACAATACCAGGCAAACTGCAAACACATTCCTATCCGCATTACCCATAATATTAGAGCGTAAAAGATAATACTAGGAAAACTTTCGACTACGAAGGCCTTTTATAAACTCCGTATAATAATGGGACTTTTTCCCAGTAGGTCAAAATAAACCTACGGAAAACTAAATTGCCTTTTAAAGAACCAATATTTAGAGATAAAATAATAACTTTTATATATTTTAATGTACCATTTTTATAAAAGTGTCCGACAATTTTTTTATTTTTTTTAAGTTTTCCAAATATTATCATCTAAATTTTGAAACAATTTTTATTCATAAAAAGGTCTTCTAAGTATACAGTTATTTTTATGCGTGACAGATTTTTCGCCTTCCGATGGCATTGTAAAAGAGTGGACATGGGTTATAAAAAAAATCGTTTCATTATAAGAAGTTAGAATTGACATAAATGGTTCGTTTTTCAGTGGCTTCACTACAATTTGTCAATTCCTTCGAAAGACGAAACAGTTGACACGGGCAAAAATAATTTTGCCACAGAACTTTTTTGTAATTTTGTTGATTTTTACGTGAGTCAAAAATTCATGTTCGGAGCATTAATAATTATAATAATAATTAAATTAATAATTCATAATTATAATAAACTTTTTTTATAAATAAATACGTAAACTTTGTAAATTACGCACATAACAATGTTTAAATATTTTAAAATTACTAATTAAAGGAATTTCCATATCCTACATCGATCGAATGTATGATTATATTTGAAGTACTTAAACATATGTTTATCTTTATAGGGTTAAATGGGTTCAAACATTGGTGTATTTTATCAATTCACAGCGGGTTTGGAGTTATGAATTAGCATTGTGTTAATTATATCCGCTATAGGGAAGATCGTTTTGTCATCTGAAGGTATGTTTTCTTCAAATATTTACTGTTTAGTGACCTATTTATTCAATATTCAGTATATTATTTTATTTGTCGTGTTAAACGAAGAGATAAGTGAAAATTGTAAGTATTTTTAACGATGTCGTTATAATATGTATGTACATACGAAATGTGAAATATTTTCCGGTATCTTGGCTAAGATATGAAAACAATGACGCATCGCGCCTAATATATGCCGTATTATATATTATTTATTTTTGTAAATTATTTCGGGAAGTAAAATAAAAAGCCGGGACCGGCTCTCGGCCCATTTCTCCTGTCTTCCTTCTTACCTCTTGTCACAGATAAGGCAATTTATGAAGCAAAGTACATAACGTATGGAATTATTATTCAGAAACTGAAAAAACATTAACATAAACCTTCGTATGTGTGATTTCTTTATACTTTATACTGGCGACAGTCGAACGAAATATTCACCGAGTTAAGGAGAGATTTATGGATAAAACTTCTGAGTGTTTGGATTTGACTCAGCAATAATTCTTTCCGCTGCAATGCCTCGTTTAATATTTGCTTTACGATTACCGAAATGTATTATTCAGCTGGCGAAATATTTATCATTTTTACAATTTACGACCGGTTCTGAAAGTAAGTTTGGTTTTAAACGAATTTAATCGAAAATGGATTAGACCTGTAACTTTTGGATTAATTTACACTTCTACTATTTTTCATCTTTAATCTACCATATTATATATAGACTGAGATGCTATAATATACTGTATGCTAGTATTGTGTACCTCTTTAGCCATAAAGTGTCAAAAACATGTCTCCCTCTTCCTATGCGTGTAAAACATTAATGTATTATACTTCAAGTGTATAAAAGTTTGGAACTTACGAGTCATCCCGTCAATACGTAAGCATCAATGAGTTTAATTATTTTATCTCGATCTTAAGTTATTGGTTAAGCTATAAGTATAAAGGCACTATAGTGAAATATGAGTAAATTGAGCTTTATAGGTGTATTATATTGACAGCTGTAAAGCTATTTTTGTAAGGTCCATCAAACTAAAAAACTAGCATCACAACACAGCACTAAGATTGTCTCTCCCTCTTACACCAATTTATTCATTTTACGGCTAATAAATAAAGGATTTTCACTGTGAGAACTTACAAAATATAAGTAGTTTTATTACATAGCCTAAGTTTACTGAAAGCAAAGAGATAAGTCGATTACGGAGAGAAGAATTAAGTAGATTGTATAGAAAATATAAATAAGTCAAATAAATTTACGAAGGATAAGTATTCTATTGTTATAGATTGGTCTGCTGGATGTGCTTTTGTGATTGATTTTATATTATATCCGCACAATAGAGCAGTTGAAAATGCCAATCTTATGGCCGCATTTAATCCCCAGCTCAAGTCAGCTTTAAAGTCCCGTTACTGAGAAATGAACAAAATATTGAAATATTTAATGAAATCTGCTTGTTGACCTAATAAAGTGCTTTGATACGTGGAGTTAGTAGGTATGTAACTTAAATAATGATAATAAATTGAGACAACCAATCAATGGGTTCAATTACCGAGTCATCAATAATGTTTTTAAGTAATCGCCATTGTTGGATTTTAAGTAGATAATTTGTTAGGTTCTCACCTTTTTGTTTTTCATCCAATTCCTACCTATCCCGCCATTTCGCCATTCGATTTCTTAATCAACAACACTATATTAAAAAACAATTGACACTCAAGAAAACAGAAAAGTTTGGTGAAAAGGGTGTTGCTTGTTGGTTTTCTCGCTTGTTCGTCGGTTTTGTTGTTGCTTTCAAAATAATTTAAAAATAAATGTGGTTTTGTGAATTAAGATGACTTAAGTCAGTGTGGTGTATTCGTGTTCGACAATAATACTATGGTTTGAGAAGATTACAAGAACTTATAACTTCGACTTCATCGGATATCAATGAGCCTCTACGTCTAAACATCAACTTGGTGAGTGAATTGGCTTCCCTTGTTTCCTTCAATCCTTAATCTATCCACATATATAATTAGACACTTCCATCAGGTAGTAGTAGTTTATTATTTTTATAGTCCACTATTTTCAAAATTCATCTGAAGCTGAAAACACATTCGGTGTTTTATCGCAGCTTCGGATGCAACAGCTGTACTGTCATGAAAGAGTAATAATAAATCATATTTGGGAGTATTATGCAAAATAAAGGATATACCTATGTCTCTAAATTTCTTGACTTACATGGGTTTTCTAGCTGACTAAGAAGTTACATTTGTTAATAAATTGTACTGATCATATCACAAAACAAGACGAAGGAAAAGCTTGATTATGTTCTAAGTGTGTCGAAATATTTTGAGCACATTTATAATATGTTGCACTCTAGTCAAAAGCCAGGCTTTTTTACGTGAATACCGCACAAGAGTCTCAACTGCTCCCAACCGTCTAGAACCAGTGAGACTATGGCATCCCCAATAGGGGATATGTTGCGAGGCTGAAGGTAGTGAGGAGGGAATATTTTCATATGAATACCGCACAAGAGTCTCAACTGCTCCCAACCGTCTAGAGCCAGTGATACTATGGTATCCTCGATAGGGGTTTGTTGTGAGGCTGGAGGCAGTGGGGAGAGGAAGGATATGAGGAAGGGGAAGGTTGGGAAGTACCTGGCTATTCAGATCTGGTCACCGAACATGGCATAAGCCATTTCAAGCAACGTTTCAATTCTGAATGATGGTACTTTACCAGGGCGACACTACAGTATCTACCACTATGGAACGTGCCGCGAATATACCATATTTTATTTTTATATCAATTAAATGTGTTATGACACATATTAATTAAATAAAATGTATTTGCGTACGCCGGGTTCGAACCCGCGATCCCTGGATTCGTAGTCGAGCGTCTTTCCACTCGACCATGCAGGCCGTCAGGCTGAATATAATTCGGCACCCTTAGTTCATTCAACGGCCATTGGAAAGAATTCAAGATTTTCCTGGCCCTTAACCTTCGAATTAGCATTATAATAGAGTGGCTATGACCATATCCAAGAATTATAATATGTTATTTTCTAGGCAATATCCCGACTCAACGTCAAATGGAAATTCCGCTACGGAGCCGTCATCCATATTGTGAAAATTGAGAGAGGAAAAACACAAATTCTAGACAAGTCTACACAGTCAAAAAACCTTTAGAAAACGTCCAGTTAAACCAAAAGCCTTATCCGATAGCAATCGCGAGGCTTATTATCCGATTGTGGTGCTACTTGGAAGAATAAGTCTCAAGGAAATAACAAGGAAAAGGCGTTGGATTCAAAAACTAGTAAAACGTCGAATGCCACTTAAAATTCTAAGGTTTTTTTTCCCGGTAATGTCACGAACTTCGCACGCACTTCGACTTTTTGTCAAGCAACGGAACTACAGATTTAATCTTTCGAAGTGATGAGTTACACGTGCGAGTATAATTCTTAATTTACTTTGAACACAAGGTATTTTGCTTTGAAATATCTACTCTTTACAAAAATTCTAAGAAAATAAATGGAGGGTGATTAATATTCAGTCGTAAATATTAATTTCAAGTGTTCTTATTTTATATTACGTGCGTAACCTTTAAGTAATTTTTAAAAATACGTTTTCTAGACAGAGGCGATTCTTTATTTCGTAGCTTCTATTGTTCCTATTGTGGGCTCGGCTATTTCATCCCCTAAAAGAGATATCGGATTAGTCTTTTTTCAGTTGATTCCTAACGAATCTTATTGTACATTAAAATAACGCTGTGATGATTCCTTTTTATACGAGAAGACAATGCTTTATCTGAGAATTCTAGGCAATCTAGATTCGCATTGTTCCCGACAATAAGCTCGCCAATAATCCATGCAAGGAGAAACTTTAAAGGGACTCCTGAATGGAGTCAGAGAAGAGATGCCTTGACTTGAGCCCTCTGAAGTCATGACTGAACGTTCGCTGGGCGCGTTAACTGTGACCTTAGCCAGACGAGGCCAACTTTACACATTTAAGCTTTATTGCTTCATAAATCGCGTTCAGAATGGGAACGGGAACGGGAACGGGAACGGGAACGGGAACGGGAACAGGAACGGGAACGGGAACGGGAACAGGAACGGGAACGGGAACAGGAACAGGAACAGGAACAGGAACGGGAACAGGAACAGGAACGGGAACGGGAACGGGAACGGGAACGGGAACGGGAACGGGAACGGGAACGGGAACGGGAACGGGAACGGGAACGGGAACGGGAACGGGAACGGGAACGGGAACGGGAACGGGAACGGGAACGGGAACGGGAACGGGAACGGGAACGGGAACGGGAACGGGAACGGGAACGGGAACGGGAACGGGAACGGGAACAGGGAACGGGAACGGGAACGGAACGGGAACAGGAACGGGAACGGGAACGGGAACAGGAACGGGAACGGGAACAGGGAACGGGAACGGAACGGGAACGGGAATGGGAAGATAATATTGAAATTTACACCAAATCAGGTCATAGAATAATGAATCGTAACATGAAAAAATAAATTAATACATTTTTTACGACCCTTTCTTTAGACCAATCTGAAATATGTGACGAAAGGATCTGTTCCCTTTGTGACGATTGGATGTGGGGGAAGTAAGAATGAAGGCGTGAGGAGTGGGGGAGAAAGGAGAAAGGAGTAGTCTACGTTTTTCAATTACTTTCTTTATCTCTTAAGACGCCATCTAAGCCATTCATAACAATGGATAGTTTTATTAACATTTCTAATAAAATTCTATCGTTTTCCAGCAAAAACAGTACATGCGAGACAATTTAGTGCCAGCCTAACAACTTTTAACTTCAGTTCAATCTTGATTATAGCAACGTTTGTACTTCTGATGGCAAAAAGCACTTTCCTAATATTTATTACGATTTCCAGTAGATATAATCATTACAACAAAGATGACACTTTTAATGGTGTTGTTTCTGTTATTTTTTTAATGAAACACATTTATTTTGGGTCTGTTTAAACATAAAACCATGCCAACCTAATTTTGAAAAGGCAGTACAGATTGACAATGTTCTCTGTGTAGGTGGCCAACAATCGGACAAACTGTTTTAAATCCAAAACATCTGTATTATTTACCTACACCCCTGACTGCATGGTTAGTGAGTATGATATATCATGCATTACTGATACCTATGACATAAATAATGAAATGTCAATAACAATAATAAATATTAAAACTACTGATGTTTTTCAATCTTCTACATCATACCTACATGTCATTCTGAAAAGAAATTGCTTATTTGATAAGGTTTTTGTCTCCTGACTACATCACCACAGTTTATAACACACCAATAATCGTAAGATAGGTTTGTACTAAAATTATTTTACTCACCAATATAAATAACTGTTATTTCAAATAATAAGAAATCCACAATGAAGCAAACTAGTGCAAACTGTTTTTAAAATTACAAATCTATGTGTAACTTTTCCTCGTAATGTTCGAGAAGGAAGTTTTCGTATTTCGTTGAGTTTCGCTAGATGTCAGTATTGCAAATCTTGTCCCCGACTAAAGAGACATCTACGAAAGAAAATCAACTTTTTTTTAAATTGGTTCAAAACTAAGAGAAAATTATTTTGATAGGACAAGTTGTTGTCAAAAAGCTGTTTTTTAAATTATTGGTAAATTAATTCATGATGTAAAACAATTTAAAAGGTATGCATTGAAGGCAATGATGTACTTTGTGAATTTATTATTTTGTATATAAGTATAATATTTTAGTTCATCCAACTATAGGCCAATATCTCTTCCTACAATTATATTCCGTTTACAAAAAATGGAGTCAATTCTAATGTTTTGAAAATAAGATTTTTTTTACCGTCGCGATATATTATCGCATATTATTTTAATTTTTTTAACTCTTGTGTTATTTCTATGTTTTTTTTATTTATTATTTGGCGTTGTAATTTTTATGTAGGTATTAAATGAAACTCGGGAAATTGTACCACCCCTGAAATCTGGAATAATATAAAAGCCGAAAAGTGTTTCATTAATTTTCGCTAGATGTCAGTATACCGAATCTTGTCCCCCGACTAAAGAGACATCTGTAGAAGAAGAAAAAAAACTAATTTTGCGAAAATTGGTTCAAAGCTAAGAGAAAAATATATTAGTAAGTACTTCCATACAAAAATCCTGTAAAAAAAACTGTAAAGAAATTATTGGTAAATTAATTATGTGATTCAAAAGATTTCCTTTTAAAAAATATTCAAATGAGATTGTTGTCTTTCATTGATCTATTATTTTGGTTATAAGTACGTTAAAAAACTCCAAAGGGGCAGGTATAATATACAAATGAGGCCTGTAGAAACAAACACGGCTAAGTCCATTGACTACAGTTTTCGAGGAAGAACAAAAAACGTTTAATTTAAAAATTACTAAAATAAATTCGACAAATAGTACCTACTAAAACATTAATTTTCTTCTTGATACATTAGTTTAACTGGTGCGAAACAAAAATATATTCAAATTATTAGTGGACTTTGCCGTGTTTGTTATTCACATTTGACAACTGCCGCTTTTTTGTTATCAACACAACTGGACTTTGCCAGTTTTGAAATGGACACGTTTTTTTCACAAGGTTGCAGTCAAAGTCAGTAACAAAATAGTTTTACATTTAAAAAAATTATTTATTTTGATAGAAATACAAAACAATAATATCTCACAAAATATTTTGAAAAAGTTTGTAAGTTATGGTGACCTAATTAATAATTAAAAAAAAAAAACTAAAAATCGAAAGATAAAATTAGAAAAGAATAATAACTATTATTCTGATATTTTTTATATAAATTTGTTTTAAAGATTTAATAAGATATGAATGCGGAATAATAAAAAAAAAAAAAAAAAAAAAAAAAAAAAAAAAAAAAAAAAAGACGATAATAACAACGAGTGTTACAATTATAATAATTAATGTACCTAATTTATCTTTACTGCTATCTCTGTTAACATTTTCACACATACGTCATATTTTTTGTATTTGCATATTTTCTCATTTATATAGATGCTAAATAAAAAAAAAATAAAAAAATAAAAAAGATAGTTGACATCTCTTACTTTTAACGATTTCAAAACAACTTTTCCGGGTTCTATGTTGCTTGGAATTATCATTGATTCATTTTTGTTTTTCATACAGCAATGATTTCTACAATATTAATGACATTACAATAACTACTAATAAAGTAATCATATTATTCAATAAAACTCTAAATCGTAAGTAAAAACTCATTTATTTTACCACTATGCTGTTTAGTAACTAAAAAAATTATGTCCATAAAAAATAACAAGAAACAAAAGTTCAACATGCACGTCAGCGGACATTTTCGGTAATTTGCGAAATTGTCAATATCTCAACTTTTACAAAAACATTTTTTTACAACAACAAACCGCCATCTTGAAAACAGCTATTTACAACGCTCCTATTGGTCCGTTTGAAAACTGCCGTCTTTGATTTGGAAAGAAGTGGACTTTGCCGAGTTTGTTATGGAACTCAATTTTAATCCGTAAAAATAAATGGTTTAGAGCCGTGTTTGTTAAGAAAGCAACATTGCATCATGAAGCATTTTTTTTACTCTTTCGAACCTCATATTTAACTCATTTTCCATTATCGGTGGACTTTGCCGTGTTTGTTTCTACAAGCCTCAAATGAAAGTCCAAATAAATCTTGCACATTTAATTTTTCAAGTCTAGTTTATATACAAAACACATAATATAATTTCAAACATATTCACGATTGATGATTGGAGTGATTTGTGACCATCACTCAAAGCATTCATCTAGTTATCTTTCAAATAAAATAACATAACAATAAAAACAGTGATCCGATATATTATCTAATATTACATCATAGTTACTTAGGTCTGTCAAATATAATATACAGATATTTTTTTATTAAAATGTGAATAAAGTTATTTATGCTAAATAACATAAAATATTTGTTGAGGTTGCCTCATTAGTAATTTCATTCATAAACCAGTCACTTCAGTAATACATGAAAAGCATATATTTATATAGTATCCTTCTACAGGGAAGTCAAATAGCTGGATTATGTTTATCACATTATTAAACTTTACGAATTATTTATATTATTTTTTTCAATATATAATTTTACATTATCTATTTAGTAATTAATTTCTTTAAACATGAATGATTTCTCAAAAGACTTTTTACCAAAATTTAAATACTGGATTCTATTTTATATTATACAAACCACCGGAATATTAATTTATAAAAACATAAAAGCTAAGAATATTTACAAGATATAAATAAATTATTATTCAACTTATTGAAATCTAACAACATCCTTATACAACAGACTAGTCTGCTCATCTAAAAGCTAAAATACTAACACAGAAATAGTACAATATTCTGTACACATCAATCCATACATCTTCATGATATTGATTTGGATAAAAAGCATTAAATTGCGTAATATTACTCTCTCCATCATAAATTCGATTCATATGAATGTATAATATGAAACATAAAGCTGTGGACATACACACTGTCGCTGGGTTGTTATAACCTCTAGGGTGACGAAAACCAAATATTACGGGAGAGTTAAAACCGACTAAATATTTTGACAGTGATAAGTACTATATTGGAGAATTTACCAACGTTAGTTAAAAGAAATATAAAAAATAATATTAACTGTAATATTGTCAAATTGAAGTTTTAACATCCCAGGGGCGGTATTACTTACACAAAGTGTATAAATATGGCATTATCATTGAATAGAGATGGTCGATATCAGAATTGGGTATACCTGCGGTTCCAGTTACTGGTGACCGGCGAGGAACCGGTTATTTATCCAGTTCTTTTTGGAACCGGTTCCTGGTGCCAGAAAAGTTCCTAGAAGGTGATTTTTCCGAAAAGTACTAGCAAATCAACAAAAGTTCTTCGCCAAAAAAAAAGTACTAGTCGGTAGAGATTTGAAAATGAAAATAACTGGAACTGGTTGAAACTCGCCCAAAAAAAAACACGAAAAGAACGGACAAAGGATATCGATATTTTTATTTGCGAAAATTTGGAATCGGTTTCTCGGAGAAATAATATCGACGGTTCCAGTGACCGGCTAGGAACCGGTTCCTTAAAACCGGGACAGGAATATCAACCATCTCTATCATTGAATAATTGAAAAGTATCTGATGAAAATAATGCATGGCTCGTCAGTAATATATTTAAATTATGTATAATATTCAATATAATATTATTATTAAAACTAATGCAATGTAATTTTACATGATAAGGTTCTTTCAGTATGCGTTTCAAAAAATAAAAATGCCTTTCAATGAACAGGCCGTGATTTATTGTCAATATTATATTTATGTCACATGCTCCAAAACTGACTAGAACTCAATAAACAGCATCTTATAGAATCTAAAATGGAGTACACAATCTACAATTATTATAAGATTACATATTTACACTTCAAATTGTAATTACCATAGGAAACATTTACAATTACATCACATGGCAACTACTGACTTATATTAACACGCGGTCCATCTTTCATTTTATTTGTTAAAATACAAATCTTCTCATACAGTAATTTACGCAACATGCATTCTTTAGTTGTATTGCTAAACATCAATATTAGTAATAGCAAAAAGTGCACATTGAGAAATAATGCGGAACACTAATAATAATCAAATAGTACAATCAAGTACATTAAGCAATATCTTTAGCGACATACCTAAATTAAGAACTCTATCTGAAAATGTTACTTTAGAGAAGCCGACTTCAAAGTTTCTCTTTCACAGATTTGTCATAAATTATCCGGAAAACTTCACTTTAAATTTCAAAATATACAATGCTAGTTTCAAATATGTAACAATATTTCAGGATCTTATGACAAAGTTACAAAACAAACTCTAGGTTCATTGAGAACTTTAATTAGGGCGCATCGATAGAAAACCACTCAAACTATTTAGTCAAACAAAAGTTATTCATTCTAATACAAGTGATGTAAGAAAAACAAGATGTCTCTGAGATCAAAGTGAATAAAAGTACCTTGCGGTAGAAGTAGGCGAATGCATCACATTAAAAGGCATAATATACAATTGTTGTTACTTTTTGTTGCAACAATACAACAATCTGATAGGTACTGCCTTAATTAAGTAGCCATGCTCTACACATTATTGTAGGTACTACATACCATTTGCTAATTTAATCCAAAATAGAATATGAATTTCCCAAAGCGAGATACATTATTTTCCACCAATTATTTTATCTATACATTTAATCTCTATAGGTACGTGTTATTATCATGATATAATTTTATTACTGGAGGTGCTCCTTGATACACATTGTATCAAATTATAATATATTTGAAATACGGTTAAAACATCAAAACATTTAACTGTGTTTAGCTTTATAGTTGTATGTATTTATCAAACTATTGTCTTACAAAATTTTACAGGAAAATATGGCATTGTTTATTATAAATTATAATATTGTATTTGATATTATTAAGGCTATTGTATTGAATGAAAAAATATATTTATTGTTAACATTATATTTAATGGTTATTAGAGGAAGATACTCATAAAATTTACCTACGCACATGCATTAGTGGAATAATTCTCATTGGTCATTTGATAAATTCACTGCAGGTTGGTATTTTCAATTTATAAAATCTATAAGTACGTACAATCGTTCATTTCAATACAAGTACATATTATTTAGTATATACGAAGTAAAGTTCATGATTATTGAGAATGATTTACAGAACTTAGTAAAAGATATTGCAGTATGCAGATTATTAAATCTCCTAATTAGTAGACATCAACTGTGCAAACATATTATTATTCAAACAGAGAAATAATAAAATAAATAAATTTGTGATTAAAATTTTACTTGTAAAAAGTAAAAAAGATCCAAATCATCTTCTTCAAATTTGATATGCATACCGTTTTTTTACAAATGTAAGTTTTTATTTTTATTACAAGCTATGTACATGTGCTGCTACAATGTAAGATTTGGTTATTCTACCTCAAATATAAAGTAGAGCATCGAGTTAATTCAATTTGGGGTATGCACAATGTCACTGTTTTATCCTCGAGTATACCCACCAATAAAACATTGCCAATCGCGGAGAACGCCACTGGCATTAATTTGGTTCATAAAAGTATGTTCACACCTGTAGTTCCTGATTGTGCCACTGTCATAGATCATTTTACTGGGGTAAAGTAAAGTTTAGCAAAGGTTCAATTCAATACAGGTTGGACCATGTTTAGCATAGATATATCTGTCACTATGGTGTAAAGACAATATATAGCATAGAGGGGGCATTGAGCATCGGCGACACTAGAGGGGATTCTCCCCTCTCCTCTTGTCATCGCTGCTGCTGCTGCTGCTGTTGGCTGCTCCGCAATCTCCCGGTCACCTCGCAACTAGCCTGACTTGCTCCAGGATGCGGGGCTATCTTCACCACACTACTCACTCCATTCCTGCCGGACTTGGCGGCTTGATTCTCCCTTTTACCATTCCAAGATTTCACTTTACTCTCGGCACTTGCACTTTTCTGCACTCCTGATATCTCGGAAATCTTTACGTTATTATTATTGTTCCGCCCAATGGATTTGAGGAATGGTTTACTTGAGTTTCCATTGATATCCGCCAGTTCTGCTTCTATTTTGTGTAGCGATGTCGTATCCATTCTGTTAACTCCGCGTCTCTTCTCTCGACTTTCCGCAACGCTGTCTAGTTCTGCCATAGCTTCCTGGATTGCTTTTTCTAGTTGACCATTTAATTTACGGCTTCTAGACAAAAATGCATAGAATGATTAGCTGTAAATACTAAATTGGTAATTAAATTAAATACTTCATAATATAATTAAACATAACTCGAGGGATATCATTTTCCATATGAAATCATGTTGCCAAATACACTTTATTTCTCAATAGCACCAAACTAACAATGTCACAATCATCATAAAACACTAAATAAAAAGAATTTAAGTACGCAAATGGATTATTACTCCAGCCTTTCATGTATGGAAGGGATAACAAATTACTTAAAACTAAATCATATAAAATCAAATCAATCTGTCTTAAACCGCATCAATGCAATGCTAAGAAAAAAAATTATGTCATTCATTATTCAAAATATATTCAATATAACCTAACCTAACAACAATTCAACAAAGGGTTGAAATTACACAACACTAAAGCAGTTTTTTAATTATTATTATTATGTAATCATTGTTTCCCTATCCTTTATTATTAATTAAAATAATTGTTTCTTATTTTTAAAGAAACAGAATAGAAATACTCAATGAACATCGAAATATAAATTACTTTTACTTTTTTGCTTCTTCAAAAACACCTTCATTAAAATTAAAATAGTTCAATTATTTGCGATGGTTCAACACTAAGCAGAAAATATTTTATATTATACATTTATATTTTTAAATATTAATAATAAATAAATAAAAACACTCAACGCAACGACTTAACATAAGTCTGCTTAGTGATGAACTGTCACATCATATTCCACAGAACGATTGCAACGTGTACACCAGATGTCGCCAAATACATGAATCAACATCTAGCAAAAAGAAAATCATCTGTAATTAATGCATCATCGCATCTTCAACATGTGCGCGAATTGTGAAGAAATGTAAGCTAGAGGTGTTTGGCTCCACCTGGCATACCTACACCTATTGGTTTCTATTGCACAGAAGACAGCTTGACACGCAAGTAGCCTTTAGTGGGGAATAGACTCACTTTCTACATTTAGTTCTTGCAGCGTGGTGAGCCTCCAATCCTTCCGATAGTGTTTGCAGTTTAGCCGAGTCCACGACGGTGAGGCATTTGTCCCCTCCAAACCAGCGCACCAGGACTTTACCGTCTTCTTTGCCGTTGACCTGGTTCTTGGTGACCAGTTTGCCCGGCCAGGCGGGATACCCTTTAGCCGGGCCCCAGACCAAGTCCCCTTCTTTGAAGTGTCTTGACTGGACGATGACTTCCGCTGTGGGCACGCATTGCATGGGAGAGGCTCCACACTCTTCAGATGAACTCTCTATAGTACATGTTTTGTTGTATCAGTTTCATTGTTGTGCATTACACAAGGGAGATAGTGCAATTAATCATTTTGTACAATTAATGAAACATTTTAATGGTTTTAGCTTTGGTGAAATGTGGATCAGATTTGATTAAACATTATAAGTATTTTTATTAATCTCCCATATGTTATTTTGTAATTATTTGTTGATTTTGATTATAAGGCAATATTTATAAAGACCCACATAATAAATTATGATTGGATGTATGAAAATTTTCAAGAAACAGAATATTGTATTTTATATCTGCGTTTTTTGTTGTTGTTTTTATTGCCTTCAAGTAGACATTATTTCTCAAACTTCTTATTTTTAATTTTGTTGAAAGCTTACAAATTTTCATACATAAAGATTAATAGAGTAGTTAAAAGTGTGATGGTTTAGAATTTCTCAATGAGAGAGTGCATTTTATAAGAAGAGGTGTACATTTAACATAGAACTTAACAGGAAGGGGCAAAGCTGTTTGTGTACAGATCATGCAGTGTTTTAAAGCTTACAATACATAAACCTAACGACACCAACATCCCAAATGCTGAAATGAGTAACATGTTTTTTTACAATATTCTTAACATAAAACACCAAATGATTGAATGCAAATGAACATATAACACAAATGAACACAACCAATGAATATGAAGATGACATGATCTTTTTTCAATGTTCACAATGAGTATTTTGTAGTAACAAATATTTCATGGCCAATTTAATTAACACCAGAAATAACAAACCAACTTTATTCATCGATATATTTGTGATATGAATTATTATTAAAAGTTTTAAAAATATTGCAGTTGGTTATTTCTGAAGGCAAGGCTGTATCTTGTATTAACAGTAGTTGTTATCCCTTTACTTTTTATTTTGCAGAGCGGTTCACACAGATCACCAGATAAAATATTATGCACAAAAGACTGAAATATTAATAATCGTTATGAACACACAGTTGCCCTTGCATAAAGATAAAACCACGATTAAATCAAAAGACATTGAACATTGAAATTTAAGTGCTTTTATCTTTAATTGTGGTTTGATCTGCAGCTGTTCACAAAAGACATAAACCTTTACCCTTTCCGCGCATTGAAATATGTGTGCAAATAGATTTATTATTTAATACGGATTGCCAGGAGTTAAAAGATTCAAGGAGATGCGTCAATTGTAGTAATTATTGCACTACACGAGGAGCAACTGTATGTCAAATGGACATACAATCATAATGAATAGTAATTATTATTATATTCATGTTAGTAAAGCCGTTATTATTTTTACCATAACCAATACAAGACACAACATTATGTGACATTGCGAATTTAGAGTTTTGATGGATGATATAGTTTGGATAATGTTAGATGAGAAGTATGATGTGTTTATGATGAAGCTACAAGCTATTTAGGACTGTGAGGGGAGTAATAAACAGATTGCAACAGATGATTCATGATGGAAAATAAAAGTATATTCAATGCAGTAATAAAATGATATTTAAATAGATACATAAATAAAGCATGAGATATTTATTTTATAATAATAAGTAGGTAGCAACAATTATTTACAAGAAATAAACCATTCCAAAATTATGTTACGAAATTAATATTTGGTTTAAAAAAGCAGCTGAAGGTCATATTTTCTATGGCTTTTAAATCAATAAAACCATATGAGTTCTTTGAAAAGAATTATTCAAATTGGTTTCATTTATAGATTGATTAATGCAAGTTCACCAAGTGTAAGAACTGGGATAAGATACTAAAAATGTTTTTACAGCTAACCAACAGAAACTACTATTATTTTTTTTCAACTGTATTTCTTTCTTCGCCTATTTTATGTGAATTAAAATAATTATTTTCGATAGAAAATTATAACCGAATAAATAAATTAGGTACTATGATAATATAAAAAAATGCAATCGATAAATAATAAAAATCAACACTGCTTACCATTAGCACTAGAAACTGATATTCTTTTCAAACTATTTCCAGAACTTATATCAGTATTATTACAGCTCTTTTGGACATCTATTGCATTTACGTTCCTCCCATTGTGATGCATCTTTTCAATATTTTGGCCATGCGTAGAAGTGATTTGGTTGCTGAGATGTCTTGTATCAATCTCCATGACATTTGTTATTGCTGTGGTTTTGGAAACCTTCTCATTTTGTGATGAAATTTGAGCATTAGTCGGGATCAAGGTGATGGTATTCTGATGAGTGTTCTGATGGGTGTTCTGATGGTTATTTTGGTGATTATTCTGATGGTTATTGTGCTTCGGGGTGTTATTCTTGGGATAGTAGTTGACCGGAGTGATGGTGAGGTTCTGTTGATTGTTCAAGGAGCTAACTGTGATGGTCTGATTGCTGAAATGTATGCCCGATGAATCCACACTGTAGAAAGTGTTTTGGCCAGATTGACTTTCGTTAAGCTGAACAGTATTTCCTGGAATTGAGAAAATATGGATTTTTATTTAAATAAGACATTTTTGAAAGAATGACATTGATAGTGGTTGTGAAATGTTCATCCTTTAAGGTGCTCGGAATTATTTTATTATATAAATAAGAATTATGGCAAAATCTTACCTGAATTATCAATGATTTTTTCTTTAGTTTTCTTCCCCCATTGATTATTTCTCCAGAGAATCTGGTTCACTGCTAGACACGCAGTGCACCATAGCCTGAAAATAGAAATGATAGAAAATGCATAAATAGCCAATAATATTCTCTAGCCATGGATAACCTTATTTTTTTAATGCAGAACCTTTGTGGTTGGTTATCCACTATAAATGATATCTATTTCACTGAGGTGAAATATCACAAAACTGCATTATATAAATGTAATGTTATTATTATAAAATATTGTCTTCTAGATACCTACATACGAGTAGAATCATCTAATTGTATGTTGTAAATCAGTGGTGCTCATACTTATGCATATAGAGATTGACTATCAAATTATTAGGAGTCAAGCGTTCGATTAAACATTTGGCTAATTTATACAGCGACATTTTTGTGAAATATCACCTCAAGGGCGATTACTCACTACTGCTTGACACATTTAACTTTGTAGGTGGCTAAAGGAGGAGCTAACGAATGAATTAACTATATTTTTAATTAAAACATTTTTTTTAAGTAACTAGCTAACCATCATGCCATTTCTCTATAGGGGTAGGCAGAGAGGATGAACCGCCAAACAACTTTGTCTTGGCACACACTCCTTGCTCATAATTAGATAGTGTTTGATAAAAGACTCACCATCGATCCTTGCTCCATTGGCTCTGGACTTCCAGTGGTGTCCACTAGATTTCCATGGGAAGAGTTGGGACTCCTGCTGCTGAGACTGTTGGCCGGGCTGCCACTGGAGCCATCCAAAGATCCAAGAGGACTGTGAGTTGTGGTGTCAGGTGGACTTCCCCCAGAGTTAAGATGGTAGGCACCCAGAGGAGACTTATTACCATTTTGTTGCTGATTGACCAACGTCTGGGTAGACACTGAATGCCTCACATGAGGATGAAGGAGATTCTGCTGTTGGTGGTTCAATAAATTGTTTTGGTTGATGTTAGCGAAGATTTGCTGAATCTGAGAGTCATTCTTTACATTTCCATTCATCTGCGGAATTTGGTTCAACATCTGTGGGTATTGCAGAGCGATCCTCTTCATGCCGGGGCCATCGTTGGGATTCTGAATTGTTATTTGTTGAGGATGATTTTGAATCTGCAAGATGTTGTGGTTTCGTCCTTTGACCTGGTTACTTTGCTTCATACTTTGATTCATTATGACTCCCTGGTCTAAATTGATGGCTGATGCATTGTGAGAATTACCAGAAGCGTTTTGGAACTGGTTATTATTATTTGAAACCATCGTGGTCTGCTGCTGAACAATAGTTGTATTTTGCTGTACGTAGGTTGTGTTCTGCTGATTAGCCGAGGAAGAGACCGTGATTTGAGTTGGAGATAGTGGCAGCATCAATGTTTGACCCATTTGGTTGCACTGCAAGAACTCTTGTTGGATGTTAGATCTTACTTGAGGAGGGCTGCCATTGAAAGTAACCGTGTGGTTAGGGCTGACGCTTGCCACAAGAGGACTCAGTTGGCCATTGAATGGAGACCCTCCCATGACTATCTGCCCACCGTTCGGAGACAGAAATTGAGCTCCTGGACTATGCTGTGATTGCATCATTTTATTGTTAGAATTTTGAGTTCTTATAACCATTCCTCCCGGTCCAGCAGTAAGTATCCCCTGATTTTGTATTGGAGTTAAAACATTCTGTCCATTGACATTTTGGATTTGTAGTTGCATCGGCATATTGGAAGCATCCTGAAGAATTGCAGTGCCATCCGCAGTCATAACCATACCACCAAGACCCGGTACAATAAATTGCTGAAATGTAGGGAAATTCTGTACAACTCCTGTTGTTCCATTGAGTAAGTTTACAGGTTGGAGCAGATTAATATGTTGTGCACCTTGAGAGTTGGTGATTATCTGCTGTTGTCCGAAATTTCCAGCAGCCTGTCCATTCATGACTATGTGAGCTGGAGCACCAGCTTTTCCAGGAACGATTGTAAGGGCTTGCAGCATCGGGCCAGTTGATAAATTTCCATTAGGAGACATCTGAAAACTTTGAGATGGAAACTGTTGCTGCTGTTGTTGAGAATTGTGTTGCACCAAAATGTTATTAGGACTGTGATGTGTCGTTATTTGCATCATAGACGTAGGACCTTGACTTTGAGGTTTTCTTTTCTTGCCTTTCTTTTTTCCCGGATCTGGTGAAAGCAGGGCTTGCTTTTGAAGTACATTATGATTTTTACTGAAGTCTTGAGAATTATTTGGGTCCATTGCTTGTCCTTGTGAAATTATGTTTCCAGACACAATTTGAGGCATTTGTACATTCTGATTAACCATCTGTCCATCGACAGTAACCATCTGTTGCTGAAGCATAAAAGGTGATGTATTGACAAGCACCGTGGGATGATTCAGAACTTGGGGCATTCCACCCACCGCTGGTATTGCTTGTGACATGGAAGCAGTAACAGAAGTGACATGAGGTGGTGCAGAGATGGGAGGCAAGGGCTGTCCTTTAGGTGGCGGAGGTGCCATCACTGTCCCTTGACCCGTTGCAGTAATCACAAACTGACCATTTGAAGGCATAACAATATGACCAGAATTCAATACACTCCCATTTGCAGTTTTACTTTGCATCTGACCTGACCTAGATACCAAGGATCCAGAAGAACAATTCTGAGCCTGAGATACTTGAATACTGCTTACCACACTTTGAACCATCTCCAATGGAGATTTAGAAACAAGAGCCTGTGCTACCGTTCCAGCAACGTGCAAGGGATAGTTGGGTGGGGCATTCATATGGACAAAATGGTCATTGTGAGGTTGCATAGAATTTGTTGTGGCATTTGGATTTGGCATTGCTGGATAAATATATGGCATTCCAGCTGATGACGTATTGATGGATGTTGTAGCTGTTTGGGCCTTGCCAGCTAACACCGAGGTTATTGTGTTTCTGCTGAGTGTGTGTCCACTTGCCATTGTTGTAACAACTCCATTTGAAGGAATGAACATCATATTATTACCACGTTGGATATTCGGTGATCCTGCACCTATGTTGGGAGGTACGTAATATGTTGATCCATTAATGCTTTGCACTATTCTTTGGTTATTATTTGTTGTGTCTATATTCATCATAGTGTTATCATTCGAAAGAACAACATTACTCATAGACGAGTTAGAAGAATTAGAATCATTGAAGCAGTTCATTCTAAAGCTTTGGGTATTTACACTATCATTGTTGTTGATTTGCGACGAAGACACAATAATAGACTGATTATTTCTATTGTTGGTCATTGAATCCTGAGAATTGTAAGAGACAAAGTTCTGGTTCATATTTCCCGGAGAAGGTGTAGCAGGATTACTGTTGATACTTTCTCTAGACGATCCTTGATTTGAATAACTCGGGCTAGGATTTGTAAATGGACAACTTGATGATATATTATAGCCACTACTGCCACTGTTCTTGCTTTGAGGCGTGTCTGTATTACGGGAACTATTAGAAGGTGTTGGAGACAGTTCCGGAATTTGATAAGTCTCCATGGGAGAGCCATGACTAGTACTAATAATTCCACCTTGAATAGGCCCCCTTGAATCAGACCGATGATGATTGGATCGACTGCCAGGTCTTTCCCCGTAAGTGGAAGAAGTCACTGGACTTTCATCCGAACTTTGATTGGGACTAGGTGTACTTGGCTGTGAACAGGATTCAGATTTCAAACAAGACAGAGATTCCATGTAGTTTTGCATTCTTGATTGGAAATTTGCATTTCCAAGTCTCGATTCGCAGTCACCTGAATCCAAGTTCCGAGCGGCTAAACCATCTTTAGATTCATTCATCTCCGCAATACACCCTTGGCAGTGTGAATGTGCTGGCTGCATTACAGTTGAGTCACTGGATCTATCACAGTGTATACTACTGTCAGGTATGTTACTCTGAGTAGGGGAATTATTAAATGCATTATTGCTATTATTTTGGCCACGGTTTTCCTGATCCACAGTATTCGAAGAGATATTTTGAATATTGCGAGAATTAAAAGACTTTGAGCTCAAAGTTACGTTGTTGCCATCTTTCATACTGATATGCAGGTTATTATTTTTTGAATTAGCATTATTTTGAACAGGACTATTAGGATTCATGGAATTCAATCCAACTTGCCTTGATATGGTACTGTTTAGTAGGGCAGTCTGTTGGGCCAAATATCCACTCGGATCTTCCATGAACGAAGGACTGGGGTTCATGGGGCTTACGCAGCCATTTTGCATTTGATTTGTTCTAAAAGTATGTGATGTATTTCTCATATCGGAATTAGAGAAAGCATTCTGGTTGGAAGTTCCATTGGTCAATCTCTGATTTTCATGGACTCTAGATTTCTTGACATTTTTACACGGCTTAGATTTCTTTCTTTGTACTTCTTCAGGCCAAACAGTAGGTGGAGTGTGATGGTGAAGTGGTGGAACTCGAGAGAAAACATTTTGATTTCCAGCATTCTGTCCTATTATTGCATTTACACTACTAGGAGAACTTTCCATGAGTGAGATATTTTGAGATCCTTGAAAAGGCATGTTTTGTTGTGTCATTTCTATTTCATTTTGCCTTGATGGTGGGTTTTGCTTGTTGACAAATTTCATGTTTTGATTTTGGTTAAACTGTTGTTGCGGTAATTTATTGATTCTATTAAGCTGCCACGGCGGAACCCTTTGTTGGTTAACCATCATCATCTGATGAACAGGCATTCCCATTTGGTTAGGATTAGGAACTGCATTTCCTTGGTTCAAATCATTGAACGCATTCATTTGCTTCCCTGTAATTAACTGCTGTGAAGTAACTGGAACAACATGAGTCTTGATTCCTTTCATTGCCAATTCCATTTGCTTTTGATTTTGCTGAATGAAAATTTGTTGCTGTTGATTGATTCTTTGGATAACCTCTGGGGTTAGGTGTTGAATATTGGTATCTCCTACTATAATATTTGTATTACTGTTAGAAGCTGGTGGTGATGGATTTGAAGGTCCATTTTGCAAACAGTGGACAACGTTCTGTGGTGTTTGGTGAGAAACCTTCATACCATCGTTACTTTGATTTCCGTCGTTAAACTTGTTCCCAGCTGTCTGGTCAGGCTTGTTTCCGGAACCATCAACGGATACACTAACTTTATCATCACTGTACACATTACCCAAGCTTTGACTTCTGGAGATGTTAGATGTTTGAATCTCTATAATTTGGCCATTGGGACCAATGATATGGTTCATGCCAGAGAAACTTTGGCCATTTGCAAGAAACTGCGATTGGGTGATGTTGTTTGTTTGTTGGGGATTTATTACTATATGTGACTGTATTAACTTTTGGTTGGGTTCTGTGATTCGTTGGTTGTCGTGTGATGAATTGATGAGGTTATTTCCATCGATAGTCAGCACCTGGGATCCCAAATTGTGTTTGCCATTCATCTGGAACTCGGCTGATGCCATCGAATTGGTCCTCACATCTGTTTTGCTATTTTGTTGAGATCCTTGGTTGACCATGGTCGGACTATTTGAATTAAGTAACACATTTCGGTTGAAGAAGTTGTTATCAGGAGGCCCATTGAGCCTTATTTGCGGTATAGTAGGAGAAGCTGATTGCTGTGCATGAGGACTGTTAATGCTGATGTTCTGTGGTGAATTTGTCCACATCTGAAAAGTAACAATGTGACAGTTTAGAAAAAACATTATCACTTAGCAAAAAACATACACACTGTCACAAGATCGGATATTTAAAAAAAAAATTATCTAGATAACAACTATTACAATGTCTCATTGGGAGGAGTTCCAGTATCAAGACAGACATAGTACATAAATATTTAATATTTAAAGAAAAAACGGAAGAAGGCAGTTAAGGAATTTAGCCACAGCAGACCAGAACACTGTTTCTGTTCATTTAATACTGAAAAAAAAAACCGTTAAGAGAAAAAAATAAAACCTTGTTCGTGACCATGTTTTTAATTTTTTTTTAACAAAAAAAAGCATCAGCCCGAAGAACATTTTTTTTGGATAACACAAGACCCTCGGTATTAGTCGGTGTAGAAAAACAGAATGGGAAGTGAAGTGTTGTGTTATTTTATTGAGCATTCCGGCTGGTAAAACGGTCGAATACCAGCTCCTTGTAAGCATCTTCGCTATACGTCCACGTGGATTCATGATTATGAAATACAAAAATAATAAGTTTTTAACAAAATATCATGGCTGTTAACCACTCGTTTTTGGCAGGTTTCCCCTCTGAAAACTTACGTTCTGTTGTTGTTGGCAGTTCTTCTGCTGCTGGGACTGCAGCTGCTGCTGCTGCTGGATGTGCTGCTGCTGCATCTGCTGCTGCTGCAGTTGCTGCTGCTGCAGCTGCTGCTGTATTTGCTGCTGCTGTTGCTGCTGCAACTGTTGCTGTTGCTGCAGGTTCTCTCGTTGGGCCAGCAGCTGGGAGACGGACACTCCGGAGTAGGGGTTCCCTTTCCGCTTACGTTTTTTAGCAGCGGGCATTTCTGTAACAACTGGAAATAAATACATTATTATACTAACAGTTTTGTATTTTTCTTTTCAATATCCGACGTAATCTTAACTATAAACTATAAAAGCAGAAAAAAACTGTGAGTTCTGGCGTCATAAAATTTGCATGGTATTTCTGTCAAATTTTTCAACTTTCAATTTTTTTCAATTTTTAAATAAGACAAGATATTTGAAAAACTTTTGAAACTCGGGTAGATACCGTAATTTCAAGAAAGAGAAGAACCTGTAGTAATATGTTAAAAAACTGACATGGTATTTTAAACAAAAACGTCGGTGTTTAAAAGCTGGTCCAGTTAAACGCTGTCCAGGGTAGCGGACAAAAATACGTCACCTTCGGACTCGAAGACAAAAAGATAAATATCTTAGGGATAATCAGAAACTGCACGCTGGATATTCTGGACCATCCAGCTTTTTAGCTATCCCACCATTCACTATCCAAAATAGAAGAAGTATAGGTACTGGTTAAAGCTCTAAAACAGGCAAGTAGGGATGTAGTTTTTTGAGTAATGGCGTAAAAAGTTAACCACCGACAAATGGTGTTCAACGTACAAATAATAAACAAATCTCGAACTACCTTATTAAAAGTACGGTAGAATTGTGTTATGCTTCGTATACACTGAGTTACACTCCATTTTATAGGGGCTACAGTACGTTACAACCATAAACTTGATATATGATATGGCACAGTAAGGTAATTACATTAAAAAATAAGGGTTGGAAACGTGGGGCGAAGGGAACGACAAAAACACACACAAAAAGTCAACATCGGTTAACAAAGAAAAAACCAATCGGATAATAAGAAGCCATACAATGGCCGGATTAAGATACGACAGACTGCTGGGACATGCGTATAATAATTTAAGTTAGCTGGTGAGTATACCTATAGCAAGAATAAAAGATTTTGAGATTCAAATAACGAGATTTCTTGTTTCGTTCGGCAAGTGACATATTTTGTCGATGCAGTTTCTGAAATGACATTGAAAGAGTTGAGAGTGTATTATTCGTGCTCGTTGAAATGGCTTCGCCGCGTCGACCGCCTGTTTCGAATTACGTAAAAAAGGTCATCAAAGAGCGTATTTAATTTTGTGAAACTCAGATCCTAAATTTTAAATATTTTCGGAACAGTCAAAACATTATTCAATAAAATAAAATAAACTGAAATAACTGTGCCCAAAGTGGTAAATCCCAGATTCGAAGCATTATTTTTTTTAGGCTTAGTAAAAGATGTGTTCAAGCCGCAGAGCACAGAATCAAGAATAAATCTAGCTTATTTCAGACGAGTCAAAGATATTTCTGGTTTTTAAGAATTCGAAAAAATAAATCGCCTTAACAGAAACGTTAAAAATAAAATAGCTAGAGATGTGTGTTCTCCTCGTTGTATTTTATTGCAGAATCTAGAATTATTCTTAGTCTTATTTCAGATTTTGTATCTAGACTCGGCTTACCTTAAGTTACCCGGGGCTAATTCCGGCGCGTGCGTTAACCCATGTTATTATGTATAGTATAATGTCAGGCGTAGGTAAGTTGACACGGCCGCTCGCCAAAATAGATTCAATTATAATCGACAGGCTGCGAGCTGTTAGCTGCTAATGCCCCTTTATTGACTAAACGCTCCTCCCCGTCTTCTTTTGTTCAACATTGAGAGGCAAAAAATAAAACAAACTGAATTGAAGATTCGCACCGCCCACGATCGTGTCTCGAGGAGTTCATTTCAAACTATTTTACGGGTTTAATTCGTAATAAATGTTCCTTTTAAGGCAGAGCAAAGGATATGAACATATTGACATAAATTTGTATAAAACTTGTGGAAAAAATGCATGTATTCCACGAAACCCTGATAAAATAATTTTGTCACTAACATTATTATTATATCGACGCCGGAAAGGCAAAAAGGCTGAAGCGCCATTTTGGGAAGTTTACACCAGAGCACTTTAAAGTTTTTTTGTTTGTTTTACATATAAATTCATAAGTCTTCAGTATCTGGTTGGATTTTGAAAAAATAAGTTAACTCGCGTAATTCAATGCTCTCAATGAGTCACCTGAAGCGACAAAAACCTCAAAAAGTCTTAAACTTGTGTCAAGCCTTTTCTCAAATGGTAAATATATTTTAGATGGTTAAAGGGCCAAAAAATTCTTCAGAATCAAATGAGAGTCAAAGCATTTGATAGAGAAAAAAATTGATCAAAACTGCATATTCATTCTTTACCAAAGTGTCGCTTGAGATCTTTTGCCTATCCAGCGACGATATGAAATAAAAATATGACCCAAGCCGAAAATTGATCGACCGCAGAGAGCTCCGATTTTACTTTTCTGCTAAATGTGTCATTTACAAAGAAAGAGAGGCTACAATGGAACTACGAGTATATGTGGTATGCCTACATAGAACAGTTTTTCTAAAACATGACCTCAAAGGAACGAAAATTAATCCAAAATATAAACACTTTTCGGGTTAATAAAATTTAAGATCCTAGAAGAATGATAAAATCACACCGTCGCACCAGCTTTATTCTTTGACTGTAAAATTTTTAAAGTCGTACGTAGAAATTTTGGCGAGCCTCGAATGGCGGTCGCGTCGAGGTTGTGTAATTTCACCACAAACTACGCCCTTTAGAGAATAATAATAGTAGCGGAGTTCAGACTGCGTGGGCGGACAATATTCATAGGTCAAAGGTGTGAGATGGCCGCCTTCACCGAGGGGTTTGAATAAATTGTTGACGTACTTCCCTCGGAGGGTCGATGAAGAACAGGCACGTTTATTAAAGCCTGTAAATTGGATCACAAGAAGTTCTGATTCCAATCATTATGTGAGGAGTGAAACTGGCAGACGAAGGACGAACATAGGCCGAATGCAGTAAAAATTAGATCCATGATTCGTATCCATAGTAAAACTGAATGAACGGAGAAAGGAAGGTGAGAAAAAAGTCAAGAACGTCCCAGGGACTCTGACACGAGATATCATTATGGATTTTATCGGTAATTTGGAATCGTTCTCGAGCCCGACTGCAGATCGCCAACAAACAAACGACAGTTCACATCGACTAAATTAAGCGTATTTAGTCAACGTGAGTTGTCGTTTGTTCGTTGACGATCTGCTCGGGAACGATGCCAAACTACCGACATTGTGGATAAAATCTATATCGATGTTTCGTACTAGGGCCCCAGGAAGCCATGGCACAATCAAATTAATAAAATACTTGAGACGGGTCATGTCAAGAGTTGGTATATCAGAATAGATGGTCCATCCTCTCTCCCTATCCCTTGAGTGAATTGACGTTATATTTAGTTAATTATATCGTTAAATTATTTCGAAAAACGATTGTATTGATATTTTCTTTTTTGGGAATTCAACAACATAATTAGACGACAAAAATAACAATGTCAACAAAATCGATTCTTAGTATTATTTACAAAGGCTAAAAGCTTGTAAATTGTTTACTGAAACACTCAGAGAAGCATTTCAGAGAGTATCAAGTGAAATAATAAGAGGTAGTAACAAGAACAAAACATAAGAGAAAAGCTGCCTGTCAATGCGCACCTGTTCTGTAAAACAGAGTTAGCACAACACTCGGAGGCGATAATTCTATATCAGCGCGATAGTTGGCTGGCAGGACAGGGCCTTCGGAGTTCAGACGGGCGGCCCCCTCCCGCCCCTCCCACTAGAAAGCAGTGCACACTGAACAGTGCACACTCACAGTGCACAGAATTGCACCCCACCGCCCCAACCCCCCGCCGACACCCCCCCTGTGGAGTTTGCGTCAAACCGTCCGACAGTTAACTCTGGGGTTAGTTTGGTGTTTGGCCAATGGACAGAACCGCATGGGGCGAAAAAATCATAAATAATTAACGTTTGTTTCGAGAAACTAACTAATTAAAGCACAGTTACAGCAATAACAAACAACGTATTTTATGTGCGAACTAGTTGTGGCTATGTACCTACACCTAATGGCCGTTTGGGTAATGGGAAAACAAATGGCTTGTATAGAAAGTCATTAAACGTGCTGCCTACATCTCATCCGCGCACAAATCGCCACTAAATGCGGTGTGGACATACAAGCAATTATAAAGATTTTTTACGAGTTTACTCCGCATTTTAATTGACACCTCAAACAATCATCAAAATAAGTGAAAATCAATAATATGAAGCTATTAATTCATTAATTTTATTTATCCGGAATGTAAGGGGGGGATAGTGCAATCCCACACATCCCATAAAGTACATACAAACAAAATAATCTTAGTAAATAATATACAATAAAACATAAAATTAAATTACAATTAGATGAAACCAAAATTAGAATAAGTTGTTTTTCCAAAACAAGAACAGGTCGAAAAAATTCTGCTCATTTAAGGGTCAGCACTCAATGATGATCCTGAACTTCACTTTGTAGCATTCTAATACAAGCAATACTACAAATGATTTATCTGCATATTTTCTATGGATAGTTAGAAAAATGTCTGAGGTTTCCAGTGAATACAATTTTTTAACCGTAATCATTTAAATTCTATAAAAAACATACTAAAATGTCAGTAAAACGTGCAGTTTGAAAACCAGCAAAGGCATTTTTGAACGTTTAACCTAAAATTCCAGTATGGATTTCATAAAGAATTTAAAAGATTACTGTATGAATTGTATTCACTGGAAATCTTAGACATATTTCTAACTACCTGTTTATAATTAACAGATAAATAATTGGGTGCTGATCTTTATGCACAGAAATATACGTATTAAGTCGTGTTTGTTATTTTTTGGGGACATTGAGTTGTGTTACAATTTATTGTTTTGGACAGCCCTGCAGCTTCCAGCATCATGGCAGATGTGTAGTGAAAACTCTGCAGTCTGGATAATCTGGATCAGTAATAGTTGTGCATTTCCTTAATACCACCCGTTACTTTGGATTTGAACTTAAGTACTGAGAATTCCAACAAAGCTAGTCTTATTACAGAATCGATTTAAATTTGTAAACACCCGATTAACATCAATAGAGATGACGAGTTAACACTTCTCGGTACCCGTATTTGAACTGAATCTCCAATAAGCGACTCACGTAGCCCACATCAGAATCAATAGCATAATATAACTATCTTTACCATAGAGTTGGCAGATTAGTATCTATCCAAGGCAGTGAAGTCAGTTTTTGACTTGTTTTTGATGATTTTAACCTGACTCGGCGCACCTGGACGTGGCTAAAACTAAGGCTACGGTATTTATACATCCATTCATATCACATTTCGACATGTTTTTGTTTATTCGTACTTTTTCACAGTATTTTTGTCAACAAAAATACAGCATATAACCCAAAAAACCGTTTAGTTGTGTCAAGTTTAGTGGCATAATAAAAAAAATGTGGGCGGAGTCCCGCCGTGAACCAGGAGCTTAAGATCATCCTTACAGTATATGGAAGCGGTCTATGAAATTTCTCTTTCTCTCTCATGGTGTACGACGTAAAAACCCGGAGAAAGTGATTTATCGCAAGTTTGTGTAGGTTGGGTAAAAATAATTAGCTATCCCTCCATACATTGTTACTTCAAGATCTATACACTTCTGCTCTGATGACGGACACTGCGAAGCTTTCCAAATGTTGGCGCAATAAAGAGGATGATGCACCCCATAAAAGTTAACCACATTATATATACTGAAAAGTTTTAATTCGAATTACCATGGGTCAAAGGACTTTGTTGACTTGTTATTGTAATTATTGTTATTCTATGTATTTGTTAATTATATCCTAAATTTAAAATAATATTTAATCTCCTTTCTTTTCAAAATACCGCACAAGAGTCCCAACTGCTCCCAACCGTCCCAGTGGGACTATGGAATCCCCAATCAGGGTATGTTGTGAGGCTGAAGGTAGTGGGGAGGGAGAGAAGATGAGAAATATGAGCGTTGGGAAGTACCTGGCTATTCAGATCTGGTCACCAAACACGACTAATGCCATTTTGGGCAACGTTTCGATTCTGAATTATGGTATTTCACCAGGGCGAAACTAAGAGTATCGACCACTCTGGAACTTACCGCAAATATACTATATATTATTTAATATGAATTAAATGTGTTATGACGCATAATAAGTAATAAAAGTTATTGGCGAACGCCGGGTTTGAACTCGCAACCTCTGGATTCGTAGTCGAGCGTCTTACCACTCGACTACGGAGGCCGTCATAAGTCATGTTTCCTGTATAAGCCGCTAAAATGCAGGTAGAATGTTAGCTGTATTTTGAGAGAACTTTTAATCATAAATCTGATTTAGAGTTAGTTGCTATGGAATAATAGTAGAAACCTTTTCGTTTGATGTGATGGTGGCAATATTTAGCTCCCCTGCGGAGATATGGAGGCAGACAGGAGCATTGCACCGTAATCCATTACACTGCTGGCTGTCGATGTTTGCTGCATCGAGTGCAACACAACGACAACGCCGATTATTCGGTTTCTCCAATGTACACCCTATCAATTATCTTAGCATGGTGGCGGCATTAATCAGGGCTCTATTCAACGGGGGTTCAACACACTCCGGCTAATATTGACATTCTGTTAGGTGACACTTGATTACGATAAATAATCGAACACGTTAATAATCGAGGATACTTATTGAATCTGAGTTTTTCTCAAATGACACTGAGGATACTTATTTAATCTGAGATTTTGTCAAATGACACTGAGGATACTTATTGAATCTGAGTTTTTCTCAAATGACACTGAGGATACTTATTTAATCTGAGATTTTCTCAAATGACACTGAAGAGGATACTTATTGAATCTGAGTTTTTCTCAAGTGAATAAGAAATTGTCCAAAGAAGCGAAGCTAGCAGTCCACAATGGAGTGCTTATACCAACCCTAAATAAAGCTAGGACAGTTATTCAATCTGAATTTACGATGAAACGATTTATCAAATATTCTGTACCTACTATTTAAAAACTTACAATAAATAATTGGTAACAAGTTTTAAACTTCTTTGTACAAAGGGTCCTAATACTCCAAATGTTCCTCTAGTTTGTGTATACAAAAGACGTTTGATTTTACTACAAATAATATCGTCGCTGGAAAGCTAAAAGGGCTGAAGCGACACATTGGTTAAAAATGAGTAGAATATACAGTTTTTTTCTGCATTGAATGCTTCTACTCTCGTTTGATTCTGAAAACTTTTGTGGCCCTTCAGCCATCTAAAATATATTTATCATTTGGGAGAAGGCTTGATTTAAGCGACACAAATTTGAGACTTTTATTAGCTTTTTGTCGCTTCAGGTAACTCAGTGAGAGCATCGAGTTACCGGCGTTAACTTTTTTTTTCAAAATCTTATGAATTTATTGTAAAACATAAAAAAAACTTTAAAGTGTTCTGATGTAAACTTCCCAAAATGGCGCTTCAGCCTTTTTGCCTTCCCAGCGACGATATATTACCAATTACGTAAGTCGCATATTATTTTAAGTCACGAACACCATGACCTTTTTTCCGGATTAACGAGAAAAATAGGTTTTCGGTTGATATAATTTAAAAAAAAAAAACACGACACGCCCGAGACTCAAAATTAATAAACCTAATAAGTATGACCCGAATTAGTTTCAAATAGCTCTAATAACCGCAAATCAAATATTCTTACAGCATTACCTATTATTATGAGTATTACCAGCCAACCTAATCTGCGTCATTCACTATAGATCTGTAATGTATTTTATTAAATGTTACGAAACTAGTAATTACATATGGCCGTACATAGGGATCCGATGCAAACTAGATCCGGTAGATGGATTAATGTCCATAACTTAGTAATCCGTGTAAATGGGATATTGGCGAGAGTCAGCTAATCAATATGCAATTCAATACAGAAGGCAAGTTAGACTATTATCCACGCCCGAATGAAATACAGCTGTCACGAGATAAAATTAATGAACACTTTATTTCAATTTAATTTAATAGAATGCAGTAATATTAATTAAAATTTAATAAATTGATAGTGTATTTGGGGTATTATAATCATTAGGAAATGTGTGCAGTGTATCTATACACAAAATACCTATAAATAATTTATTTTGCGAGTATGTGCGTGAGAGTGTGAACTTTTAAAATTTGGAACTGAAATTAATTGAAATTATCAAATGTTTTCAAATCTCTCCCTACCTACCTAATAAAGGGCCTAATTGTTTATGGCAAGTCAAGTTACGTACGGGTAACAACTTGTTCAATCATAAAATTATTTGGGAGATGAAAGTACTATGAGTCACATTATTTGGACGATGAGTCCTCGGGATTTTTTCTGCATACCGAAATGAGTCAATTTTAAAAATACATGTAAAAAATAATCCCATACGAAGAACGTCAACAGGAAAAAATATATCATGAACTTGTCTGTGTTGATAGTTATAAGTTATAGGTGCTTTGTTTTATACAAAAATGTTTTCGACGTTCGATAAACGAAGGCAACCAATAACAAAACAACATGTTGTTCAATTTTTTGATGGATTCAATTGAAAGAGTTCAAAGACCCATTGTGCAATTAGTATATTAGGAACACCCTATAATTACCCGACATCAATCACATATTTTGGGTAATATGTGTAGTTGGTAAATTCTCCCTTTCATTGTATGTAAATTTCCAAAGTTTTGCTTGAAAAATAACACACTAAAACGAACGCCGTAATAATTATTCACTGTCCGCAGTAAGATCAAAGAAGATCCTTGGCTCTTTAATTTAAGACGTCGTGTAGTATAATACAGTATGGTAACGTAAGGAGAATTCCTTTAGGGCTGTGATCACTGGAGCGTTAACAACGTAACCACCGGCATTGGGGGGGTGGGGGAGGCATTACTGAAGCAATCTAGCAGTGGAGAGTAGAGGGTAGGAGGTGGTGAGCTTTCTTGACTAGACGTGGGTTGTAGCGGTATCCAGTGTAGCCACTATCGTCACGCCGACTAACCAGACCAAGACTAACTTAAGTTCCAAGTGTCGCTAAGAGACGGCCGATCCGTAGATTGTGACAGGGCATTTGATTCGATTGAAAGCTCGAGTGGAACGTGCCTTATTGGATTACCGCCTAAAAGACTTACACTTCTAAAGACAACGGTTTGAGCGTGATGTCGAGCATTCCTGGGAATTATTGAGCCAATACAAAAAAAAACTTTTTGAATCAGTTGACGATGGTAGGTGAATCTTTTCAACGTCTGTCGGCAATAAACTAGTTACAAAAAGAAGTTTACACTAAATTAATGTAGGCAACGAATACTTTAAACTGCTTGGACTTTGTTCGACACTGTGACCTTTTTTTAATAGATTACCTACCGAATATGGATGTGATTCATGAAATTCAATGGATGAATCCATTATATAAACACGGTATCCTAATAATACATTGTGTTTGCGACAATTCGTCGTCTCTGTGCGTTTAGCATGACTCACGAGAATCAGTAGATACGAATAATGCGCATGCAGTAATATGCGACCAAAGCGACAATAAAAATACACCCCACGTTTGGTATTGGAGGAAGTTCAACATGCAAACCACGATTTGTCACTCAGTCCCTGTCATCGCACACACGAGGGCAATATAAAGTTACCTACAAACAGGTGTAGTTTGGTCAACGCATAAAATATCCGCATTGCTGGATTTTTACGCCAGTATCTAGCTCACAAAAACGTGTTTCGTTTACCGGGAGTTTAGGCGAAAAGAATGTGTTTTAAATTGCTAAATTGCATGGACTATTTGATGCTGTTTGTGTTTGAGTCACTTCAGCGATTGACAATTTTTTTTTTGGTAACCAACAACTAACGCCCCTATCGCTCCCTCAGCGATAGTGTAGTTAACGCGTTTTCATCAAAAGTCTAGCAAAATGTCTCAGCGAGAGTGTAGATTAGGCATAATAAAAAATCGAAAGTGAACAGAATGTACATTACATACAGTACTGTACAGTGAAGAATAATAAAATAAGCCAACCTATATTAAATGAACTTAGAAATGTTGGAGACATCCCTGGAGACGGGGACTTGCTGTCATCACGGCCAATGAGGCCAAGTTCTTACCTAATGGATATAAATATTCACGGGCTTTATGGACCCTTTAATTATTGTATGCCTATTGCCTATATTTTGCATACCGCGGATATAAAATTGCATTTTCTAGAATTGTGTTAGGATAAGGGTATCTATTAAAAACCGAGTAATTAAGGTACAGGAAAAGAATATGGCTAAGTTTTAAATATAGTATTTGGTTTAAACTTCCATGTAGAAACATAAATAATATAACTAACTAGAATTCACTACCCACTTTCGCCCAAAACTTCACACCATTAATTATTTATGAAATAAAAGGACATTTCGAAGATCCATAAATTGCGTTATTTTCTGAAAATGATTCCGTTGACTTAAAAAATACAGACAGAAAAAATCTGTGCGAATGTCATGAAGCCAGAGATCATTGTTGGCGGGTTTTTAGTGAAATGTGCAGATTTTTTGCTTACTTACTTTTCTGCTATCCTACTGTTAAGATAGTTGACATTTGGCTTAATACAATATTCCTGGCTGGCGATTCCTATCGATGTAAGACCGTTTCGCATTTAACATAAAAACACGACGGTAGAAGCACTTCAGTGTCATGTTGGTGTAGTATTTCACGCTTCAGTGCGTTAGATTCATGCCGGGTGACTGCGACACGCATCACGATCGTCAAAACCAGACATAAATAAGCGAATCGTCGAGGATGAGCAACGTAACACATGCGGCGAGATCCTGGTGCATCATACATTTGCAGTTATGAATCTGCCTTAACCTGGAAGACATAATTATCTTCAAACTCATGTCTCACTGTGTACAATTTGGCATATGTCATGCACAAGACGCGAGAAAGTCGGACTCATAGAAGCAGCGGCCTAATCCATTTTCTGTAACAACGGATTTCCAACAAAAACAAAAACAATTACACAACCAATAGGTGTCTTTTGTTTAAGATTCATATTGATATGTGCAAAAATAATATTTCTCGGGAGAAGTGTTTGAAACTTTCAATAGTAGGGATCCGTAAATCTAAAAAAAGGTTCGACTATTTGTGTGTAAGATAGATTTATCATAGTAACATCAAATAAAAGAGGACAGTAAACATTATGAAATTACATATTTTTCATAACTTTAGTAAATTGACCTAATACAACCGAGTTAAAAAAACTATTTTACAACAAGTTAAATCATTTAGATGGATGAAAAGTTTTTCATTTTAATTTGCTTGGCATTATAATATCGCAATATATCTCTGGCAACGTGATTTTTATAACGGAATACTTATCCGGTTCAATTTATTATTATTATTTATTTATTTTAAAGAAAGACAAACATTCCCTGATTGCGAATAGCCTGACAATATTTGAAAAATTCCTACTACCGTCGTAATAAGCGGAAAATGTTGCTTGTGCAATTAAGGAGGACTTGAAGACTCTGATTCCAGCAGAGGAATTGAACCCACGACGCCCGGGTGGGAATCCGACACGTTTGTCCACTCAGCTACCGACCGGTCTTTATCGGGGTTTATAGTGAAATGGCCATGACATAATTAGTATCGGGGTAATAAATTAGCAAGCGAACGTTCAAGATCTGTCTAAACTAAACATCCATCTATTTAACTAGCATTTATCTTATCTCGAAAATATTTCAATGTCAAACTTATGAAGAAATTTGAACAAAAGGTTCCCAGAAAACAGTTGAATGAAACAGGATTGCATAGATGCAGAGTTAAAGGTTTGAGGCTGTGAAAATTAAGTCTTGACTGAGAATGTTCTGTTGCGGTTTTACTGATATCGACACAAAGATTTACAGGCCTTTAATAATATTAATATACGCGTTCGGGAAAATCAAATCCACTACCGGTTTCACCCTTATTGTGTCTGGCGCTATCGCAAGGCGAGACAGGACGAATCTTCATTAGTCGAACAGATGGTATTAAATATCCAACTATTAAATAAGCCATTTGAACAGGGAAATACAAAAACCATTTATGGGTTTGCTATAAAGAAATAGGCAGAAATTATCATAATCCAAAAGCGAATATTACATTCAAACATAATATATTTACAGTTTATATACAGCATCTAAAGTCTTCGAGAGATTATTACAATGAAGGAGTGATGACTCGAGGTAAATACAAAACCACGCTATTCAATTAGCAGATTATACAATTATTGCGACGGATTGCAATTATTATCGACTCAAGGTTTATGAATATTTACATGGCTTATAAATTTATTTATAAATGTTACCTGTTCCAATGTTTCGTAGTTTCAAAATCAAACAGAGTTATGAATTTCGTTACAGAACACTCAGTAGACTAATGCAAACACATCATTAGGATTTCAGAGCAATAATATACCACGAGTGATAGCTTGTGTAGTCAGGATTGTTGATTTTTCCGCGACTCAGGCGTGGCTAGGGCCAGGGCTAGGGTAATTATACATCCATTCATAGCGCATATCAACATAATGTCTTGTTTATTTGTACAACCATATTTTCACAGTATTGTTATCAACAAAAATATATGATATAACCTAAAAAACCTTTAATTATGCCCTATTATGTCGCATAATAAAACGTAGTGGGCGGAGTCCTCGGAGACGCGGGAGATGTAAAGCATCCTTACCGAAAAGTGGTGAGATATTATGTGAAAAATTGTCTTATCTCTTTCTCTCTCACGGTCTCCAACGTGAAAACCCAGAGAAAGTGATTTATCGTAAACTTGTATAGGTTGGCTAAAAATATTTAGCTCTCTCTCCAAATATATATTCTTGTACTGAGATTAGAATATTGTGATTTGCATTTTATTTTAAGCAATATGCAAATCGAAGGAATCTCTTTCAGAATTTATTCTGACGATTCGTCCAAGTCTCTGAGAGCTCGCTACTGCTTCTGTCTTGCCTCGTGTCGCCTCCCAAGAGCATTGTCAGGAACAAAAGCATGACAACACGGTGTAATTTTTACAATATTTTCACTGAATAAACATAGACGAAACTTGTACATAATTAATATTTTTACCATAACAATTTGTTACCTTATATGAAAATTTCATAGAGTTAAGCGAAGAAAAAGACGTTCAAGTTGTAAAATACAGTAGGTACATTATTATTAACATAGAAATGTACGTAAGGTAAGCAAATCTCTAGAATTAGATTTTTATATGTCAACTAATTTAATTCTAGTGTCAGCATATCTGTATATCTGAAGCAGCAAAAACGTTCTTACGGTGGGCTCTGGCATCATGAAATTTGAAAACTTTTTCTTTTTGAAATTTCTAGGTCAACGCAACAATTTTCAGCTGGCAAATTAATTTCCGTCACGAGCTATGGAGCATAGAGACTTTACATAACTATTACAAAAAGGGGGGAAAAGTGTTAAAACTTGGATAGTAAAGTATTTTATAAATTATAAAAATATTAATTTTATTGAAGGACACATTTTATTTACGAAAACACGTTTTTAATAACCCTATCACAAAAATATTACACTGGATATTGATGGAATTATTGAAACGTTGGAATGCAATTATTAAAAAACAGTGTTTGTTTTCGATGAAGAAAATATGTTTACGTGTTTTAATTTATTCAGACTATTTTCACAAATACCAATTCATTAGAATGTTTGCAAATTTCGGTTTATACCGTTTACCATCAAATTGACAAAACAATAGTGTGACATTTTTTTACAATAAAATGATATAATTAATTTAAGCTAGACCAGAGTGCTGAGATTGAAAAAATTCGACGTTATATGTTGTTGTAGCCGAAAATGATATTTATTTATTTTTAACAACTAAGAAAATTGTATGAAGATTTTTTTTTGTTAAAAAAAATAAATATCATTTTCGGCTACAACAACATCAAAAACGTTGTATTTTTCAATCTCAGCACTCTAGCACCCTAAAAAGTCACGAGCCGCCCCTGGAAATTGTCTACCAATGGAAATTGACAGAAAACTGTGAATTAAAGAAATATCGGTTACAAGATTTAGAGATATTATAACTGACCCATAATTGACTCATATTTAATAAATATGTGAGAGGCAAGAAACATTCATTCCCCTCAGTCGACGAGACAAAATAACGGTAACCAGAAACGGTTAAAGTAAGGTTTTAACGAGGCATGTTTTATGCCTTTCTTCATAACTTCATCCACGTATTCGTATTGTTAGGTTGGTATTGACAAACATTGCTGTAAATGACAGAATTATTATTCTAGTATCTTGTAAATATAAATCTATTGCATAATCTTACAAAATTTATGATGATCCAACCATGTATTCAACTATATCCGGAAATACAATAATTCTTATTGAAATAATGTTGCGTCTATTAATCTGGATGCTTTTATTATCCCGAAACTTATAAATAATGACAATAAACATCAGTTTATGACATTCTGCGAGACAATGCTATTATTTTGAGATAGAAGAGATCTCGAGCGGGTTCAGTACGTTGCATAACTCCGTTATGTTTCGACAGAAGCCGTTATTCAATCGACATTGATATTGTAACTCTCGTGTAAGAGCTAACGATACGTGTTTTCAATGTACACGCGTTCATAATAAATAATAAGAACACATTATTTGTCTGAACGTGTTTAAGGATTTCGTGAGCGATGAAAACCTTCACGACAAAATGCAATACTGTCAACACATAGGTAAAACTACTTCACTATTTACGAGGTCTATTCAAAAGAAAGGGTGAATTTTGAATTTTCGCGCGCTGTGTACATTCGATTATAGTTTTTTTTTTGTTATGTTGGTAAGCATAAGTTTATCATATTTTAGCATTATCAGCCATTTTTGATTAGTGGTTTGTTTTTGACAACTGGAAAGGTTAGTCACGTTTTTGTGTGTTCTTCGATTTTTTACTTTTGAATAAAATGGATCAAAGAATATGTATTAATTTTTGCGCTAAAAATGGAATAAAGTGCTCCAACGCACTTAAAATGTTGACTATGGCATTCGGCGAGTCTACTGTGTCTCAAAAAAGTGTTTATAAGTGGTACAAGCGCTTTACAGAAGGCCGAGAAGATGTTAATGACGATGAGCGTCCTGGAGTTGTGGAAAAAGAAATCATGGATTTTATTCTTTGGCCCATTTTTTTCAAAAGTAAAAAATCGAAGAACACACAAAAACGTGACTAACCTTTCCAGTTGTCAAAAACAAACCACTAATCCAAAATGGCTGATAATGCTAACATATGATAAACATATGTGTACCAACATAACAACAACAAAAAAAACGATAATCGAATGTACACAGCCCGCGAAAATTCAAAATTCACCTTTTCTTTTGAACAGGCCATGTACAACTAACAATAATTAGTGTCGACAGTGATTTTCGCTGATAAAGGGTAATGTATATTTAACTGTGCGATGGAAAACTCAAGTCTAACGAAATTCTAAATACAAGCAGACATTGGAGACGCGGGCATTCTTCACTGACATCATAAACAATATGGCCAAGTATTGAATTAAGAATTTAAAGAGGGAAATAGTCACAGGTTCTGTATACCTTCTTAAACATTATTGGGAATCGGATTTGATATCGCAAACCAGGGGCTCACCCTATTTTTATATTAGTACATGGCGTTTGAGAAAGACTAAACCTCTTATTACTTCTTTATAATTTAAAAAAATCATCTACAAATGTATAAACCCCAAGATTTATAGTATTGACCTTTTTTTAAACTTATTAGTTAAGTCTTTAGCTTAAACTTGATGTACCTACTATTTTAAATCAAGTGTTTTACATGTACCTATTATTTTGTTTATTATTTAAAAATTAAAATATTTTTCTCTTCAGGTGAAGTTTTCGATAACAAATATGAATTCAACATATTATCATCGATACCTAAACTTTGAATACAGATGAATACGTTAAAGTGTATTCCAATAGGAATTTTCTAGATTCCTGCTTGGTTGAAGATTTCAATAGATGGCGGAGTAACTTATAAGTACAGTGTGAACACAGATCTTTAGCATACAATCATAAACCAGTTGCATAGAAATGAAAATTCAAAACTACTTAATAATGAAAAACCATACCTTAGACAAAAAGTAAGATCAACAAAGAATACACAATTCGCAACATTTTTTACCATTAACATAAATTAATTATATCAAAAATAAAAATAAAACAAATTATTCGAACAAACTTCATATGCTGATAACTAATTTTTAAAAAGGTATTCTTCCCATTTAAAAAATACAACCCAAACACACAACCATTAATTTCAGTTTTTGCCTCCTAGCATTCAATAAATTCTCCGCAGATACCTTACTCGAGATGACAGAGAATAGGAGTCATTAGTTCCCCCAAAAAATTAATGAATGCATGAAAAATGATAAATAATTTCGAACATTCATATTTACGTTTGAAAGCGGCCGTGAAATGCAACACTGCATTATAATTATTATTTATCACCGGGGATATTTCCCGCAAATATTAAACAATTTTCCATCAAAATAATTCGGTTCATCCCATTAAACATCGCCGGTGTTCAGTGAAGTTTCATACGCGAAGTGTTGACGCGTTATATTTTATGGCACATTGAATCCGCGAGTGATTAAACAAATCTGTTGGTGCTGGTAACGTGTAAAGTTGACTCGGCACAATATGATAAACACGAATCACACAAGAGCGACAATAAATTATTTCAAACCGGTAATTTATGCGAATTTAAATATCTGTCTCATAAACTTGCATTTATTGGGACATAAATATAGCTACCCGGTAAGAGGCGAAGAGAAAGGGTGATGAAGAAACAAGAAAACATTCGTGAATAAGCTTTTGATACAGAATGACTAGTACCTAGTTGGCGGGAAATGCTCTAGGACGTAATAGAGGAGATATTATAGAAATCAAATATAATAATTATGGAATGGTTATTTTTAATTTTGAAACTGTTAATTCGTGGTGGAATTCCATTTTAATGATTTAATAAAACAAATTTATAACTTTATTCCACTTTTATTTTATGACTGGACCGGTTTCAGCCTATGACGGCCATCTTCAGACTAGTACATGTTGTTGTTAACCTACGGCTTATATACTATTTATTAGTCTGAAGAAGGCCGTCACAGGCTGAAACCGGTCCAGTCATAAAATAAAAGTGGAATAAAGTTATAAATTTGTTTTATTAAATCATTATGGAATGGTTAGTTATTATTATTAGGTTTTCTTCATTCTTCTGTATGGTATGTATCTGCATACTAAACCAAGCATACGAATAATATAAGTGTTGGATTTCAAAGTGATAATTTGATAGGTCCTTACCTTCATGTTTTTCATCCAGTTCTTACATTTTACAAACCATTTCGCAATATCGAATTCCGTATGGAACAACATGGTGTGACAATCGAAACAGAAAAGAGTTATGTAAAAAAACGCGTTTCGTGTGGTTCGTTAGTGTTTCACTTGGTTGTCGGTTTGTTGTTGCTCTTCAAGTAATATAATATTAAGGGTGGTGTTTTGTTGTGATTTGTGTTCGTCAATAATACAATGTGTAAGAATAATTAAGAACGTCCACTTCAACTTCATCGGTGAGTGAATGGTTTCCCATTTTCTCTTCATTCCAAATAATCTTTCCACATCCATAATTAGACACTTCCATCAAGTAGTGTAGTTTATCGTTTTACAGTCCACTATTTTCCAAATTCATCTGAAGCTGAAAACACATCCGGTGTTTTTTTGCAGCTTCGAATCCAACAATAAGCCTTAGTCATATCATGCAGAGCGACAAATACAAGATTACCTAATTGATAATCCAAAGGAAGATCGGTGGAAGATATAGGTGGGAATGCTGTTTTTTTTTCTAGCGGTATTTTAATGAAAAGTGCTCCGAGGAACTTGCGTCATTGATTTCTTCCGCACCGGTGAACAGTTTGAAATTCGACGCATGAGAACGGGTCGCTTCCTTTCCTAAAGATGAAAAACGGAGTTAATGTAAAAAAAATAGCAGAGGAAGACACCGCAATTCGTGGTTTAGAAATCTACGTAACGGGTTCCAGTGTAGTTCCGCAGTTGTTCCGGCCTGGAGCCTGCACAGTAAAGATTGCCTTGATGGTGAGGAATAGAATTCAAGCAAAATTGTAATCCAAACATAAAACAATCGACGTCGTTAAAAAATGAAGAGTCGCATTGAATTAAAAATAGCAGTAGATTCTACAAAAAAATATTCGTTAATGTAAGATAAAAAAGGAAATGTTTAAACAGATAAACGTTAGACTCTTGATAGTTAAATTTTTATTTTTTGTCAAATTAATTGCACTTAAAAGACCATCTTTGAAACTTGGTAGATGGCTAACACATTGAACCGGTACATTGAATGAGTAATCGCTTACACACGCCACTAAAGAGGTAACATAACGACGTTTTATCAATCACACACGAAAACGTCCGCCTAGTTATCAATAGCAGTAAAAGCTCGCATTTTCAATAAACTTGTTTTTAACACTGCACGAATGCGGCATCCTGTCCATAAAGCTGAATATAAATGAATATAATGCGAATGTATTAATGTGCCTATACAACTTGTGACATGCGTGCATTGCAAAAGTATTGTACAATAACACGCAGTTCCGATGTTGAGTTTGGTTGACGCTATCGGGCGCTTCGCTGACAAAAACAAAAGGTCTCCCTTACCGTAAACCGCCCCCCGCTTTACGACTTTTAAATCATCGCCGTGGAATATTCATGGGGCTGTCCTCGGCTTGACGGGCAAGAAATAACTGGAAGTACTATTACACGAGCCGGGCTCAAATATAATTACGATGGTTCATATTTTATTACTGTAGGTCGGGAAAGCTGCGCCCATTTAGAACTTTAGATGGAGTTCGTGGTAATTAAATATATCTCATAACTTTTGGAGACGGTACATTACAAGTTATATTTTAAGTTATACGATGCAATAATAACACAGCGTTTACAATATCAAGAGAAAGCTTCTGGCTAATATGAAACATGAAGCTTTCGGGGTATTGATCCTTGTAGAGCTTATTCTTGACCCAAGAAGAGAGCCTTCCAGTGTTCATCGACGAACTGATTGCAGTCTTCAGAAAATAGACGCCAGGTGGGAATTCCGGGCTTATTCTACCGGTATTTAAATGGAAGCTGCTCCGAAGAACTAGCGGCATTAAACCATTCGGTGCCAGTATACAACTGCGCAGCCAGGAGACACGCAAAGCGCGTGCTCAGCTTTTGTTAGCATTTATCACAAGGGAACGGCTGGGGGAATTATTTGCCGGATGTTGTGTCTCCTCCATCTTACAACATTAATTCCTTCAAGTTCCAGATTCACTCCTTTCTTCACTTAGAAAAAACCCTCCACACAGCATACCCAAAGATGGCATTAGCCCTGAGGAAAACCTAAAAAAATATGTTTATTTGTGAGGTAGTGATATTGTGAGATGTAGTAGTAACCCTAAAGACAAGCAATATAATATTATCGCTGGAAAGGCAAAATGGCTTAAGCGACATTCCGGTCAAAAATGAGTTGAATATGCAGTTTTGATCAGTTATTTTCTTCTGCATCGAATGCTCTGACTCTCGTTTGATTCTGAAGACTTTTATGGCCCTTCAGCCATCTTAAATATATTTATTATTTGGGAGAAGGCTTGACTCAAGCGACACAAGTTTAGGACGTTTTTTAGTTTTTTGTAATTTTTAACTTTTTTTTCAAATCTAACTAGGTTCTGAAGACTTATGAATTTTATTGTAAAACAAAAAAAACTTTAAAGTGCTCTGGTGTAAACTTCCCAAGATAACCCTTCAGCCCTTTTGCCTTTCCGGCGACGATATCCATAGGTATACTATTGGCCTTGATAATCTTAAATCACAATCAATCACATGTTTTAAATTTGGTTTTCAATTTAACGATCTAGCAAGCTGCGCGGTTTATCAAAACTATAATATCACATATTCGGTTTGGATCGGCCAACCCCTTCGCGTCTAGCACCTACCCCCGGCGGTGTTTTAACGCTCGGTGAACTAAAACAATGGTGGCCGGGGGCGGCAGGAAGGCCGACAGTATGTGACGGAAGCTCGCGTGCATGTGTGTGCGTTCCGCGTGCGCGTGTGCGTAAGACAGCTGCCGTAGTAAATCATGGCAATCGAAGAATGGCCAAAACTGCTGTGCCACGCTAATATAACATGAGGAAATGTAGAATTGATTGATTTATGTCTGATAGCAATCAATAAAATTGATAGTATCATACTTAAAAATGCTTCGAACTGGGGGGTGAAGAAACAAACATTTTTCAAGTGGTCAATTTGCAATAAAATACGATTGAAAGCTTATCGGTCTTGGTCTATCGGATTATCGTTCGGCTGCTGAGCATTCTGTTTTAAGCTTTCAGCTTATATGGGTGGTTTATTAGAAATAAGGAGAGGTTACAATAGAGTTGTCAGCGGTAAGCGTATGAACAGTTTCAGAAGGTTGTTTAAATTTGATTATAAATACTCAGAAGTCACACAAGTTGTTATATATCTGTTTGAGCTTTTTGCTGGCAAAATTTGTACCGCTGATAGCTCTGTTTTATATTCTCCCTCTCACAAACGATGTATGCAGCATAAATAAAAGCGGTTACAAGCGAGCCCTCGACGACAGGATCATAGATACATCTGCAGAATAGCCCAATACGTCGTATAGTCCAAAGGCTCGTGTGTGTAACTTATCAGGGATATTAGATGGTCGTAACAACTTAAGTTTTAGCAAGCCGTGTCATAATACTTCTATTTACTCGATAACGACCTGCCAAAATGAAAACATAATTTGGAAATCAGTCGAGTCGGTCGTTAGTAATTATCACGGCTGACGTTGTTTTTTCCCGGCTCAAAAACACAGGCAGTAATCCGTTTATACTAATCACATTAATTGTAAGTATCCGGGGCTCATCGTGCCCGGCGCGCCGCGTGCACTGGGTCAGCGGAGCGGCGGGCGGCCGAGCGCGACGCGCATTGTGCGCGGGCACGAGCCGTGACGCGCCCGGCGGCTCTCGTGCTCCGGGGACGTGCTGAGGCCCGGACGGGAGAAGTACCCTATTATGCTAATAAGTGTCGGGTTACACGCAATATAAAACACACATTTCTAAATTTAAAGAATACAAATAATGTTGAATAGGTAAGGCTTAAGACTCGAATTGGTAAACGTCTTATTTACTACAATATCGAGACTTCTTTCACTGTTCTTGACAACTGTGCATTATTGGTACTATACTCGTATTTATAATGTGAATAGTTTTATAACAATATAATAACGAACCTTCGTTTTCAAAAGCTTTATGTTTTCAAAGACTTTAGAGTATTGTTACCAAGAACATCGAGAATAGGTTATAAGGGGTAGTCATTTTAGAGATGATAATATGTAAAGATCTAACCTAACGTAATCTAGTTGAAAGTTGAAATTCACGGAGCCGGAATAATTAACAACGAAGAAACATCAAAGTTAGAATTTCATAATTTATTGTGCTCTGATATTTCTCGTTTACTTTTGGATGATTTGAATGTTCAAGAACTTGATGGTACCACAATTTCTTGTCTGTGTAATTGTAATTACTCGTATAATATACTAAATGATGGTCTAAGTACTAAGTCATCAATATGTAACTAAAAACTCCAACCGTATCTCAAGATATTTTATGAAAATAAATCACACGCTTCACCAAACTCACTGATACTTATAAATTATCCAGATAAGCTAAAACGCCGACTAAGAATTTTCGAATGCAGAGAGCCGTGATTAAGTTGAAACATGAAATATGGATACAACTTTGAGGATAATTGAATACCGAAGCCCACAAATGTAAAACTAGTTAACTTCATTAATAATTTACGCTTCAAAGAACAAAGGGGTAGAATTGTCCTTGAGGAGAAAACATTAATTATGGATACCAATCATATATATATATATAGAATTCACTTAACAAATACTTGATTTTAAAGACCCTTCCTTCGGCAGGACAAAAGTTAGTCTAACAAAAAATAGACAAAACAGAGAGGTTATCTCAGTACTGATTATCTAACAAAGGGGATACAGGTGAAATTGTGTTAGAAATGAATATTCAAGGTTTTCTGAAATCATATTATTTAAAGAGTACGATAAAGAAAAAAAACGGAAAATATACTAGTTATTAGAAACATTAAATTCATTAGCTAACACAATTTTAACAAAATCTGCAAACATATAATCGACAATAAACCGTGAATACACGAGTTGGAATTTCTTGCGTATTGAGTGAACTGAAAAAAATATTAACACATCGTTTAAGTGTGTTTAGATACAAATTAATTAGTATTATTTTTTTATGAGGAAAAAAGTTCGCCATTGTCGAATATTGAAGACTGTCGGAAAAGAATTCGCCATTGCTAAATATTTAAGGCTGTTCGAAGTCCTATTTATATCAATCAGCATGCTGCTAAATTTAAAGCGTTTTGTGATAATTTTTAGTCCTCAATCGCGCAAAAAGAATAAGTGATAAATTATTCAACAAACTAATTGTTAGTTCAATGCTTATTGAAACAAACAAAGCCAATAAAATCAGGCACCATTTGTACCGGTCAGCAAAAATGAGGTGATAGTCAGATTAAGCAAATGTTTTGACAGGGCCCCAAATATAATTTATTAGACAAGATACGCATTTAGCTGGGCTCAGTTCACAGTCAATAAATTATTTCGTCACAAAATCGACCGGTCTAACCAGTTTCACAAGAGAATGGGAGAAAAAACACATTGATATTTCTTATTATGCTGTCCATTGTTGATTCTGGGACGTCGGACGCCGAGATGGTGACGAGGAGGCAAAGAAATTCTAATTATTTATTCAGGCGACGGAATGTAAGCAGGATTAATTTAACACGAGCAAATTGTTGATTTCGCGTTCGGGGTCTAACTAATGGACACAAACAGAATTCATGTAAATAAAAATTAGGAGAGATAAGTCAATACGTCGACCTCTGCGGCGATGAACTGATAAAGCAAAGTATTTTTATAAATTAACATAATCGACCCGCAGTTTTAAACACTAACTATAAGTACAGTTCACATGGCAAAACAGGTGCCACGTCAGTCACGTGTAATCACTGAACTGATCAGAAGAGTAAAATCGCACTAAACCGTTATTATATATTTTGCATATTGAATAAATTTTGAATAGATTAGTTTTATTTATTTTATATTAGTTAAATCCAATTATTTCATTTTCTTTTTGACTTAATAATATTTAAACTTATATTCACTACTTATTATTTTGATTTATATGTATTTTAAATAGTTCTTAAAGGTTATTTTGAATTTATTGACTTTCATAATTTTGATGGGTTCCGGCAGCGCTTTATAAGATTTCACCCCTTTATTATATATTAAGCTATTTTGTGTGTTGTACATTGCAGAAAATTAATTTTCCGAAGTAGCAAAAACTCTCGAAATATGAACTCTGGCATCATGAAATTTATTGCTTAAAGTGAATATTTTCAGTTTGCAACATTAGATGTATCATGAGCTATGAAGCCCTAAACATCAATTTAACTGCTCAAAAAATACGATAAGATGCTTCACTGTTTGTTCCAAAATTTTCAAATCTTTATCAATAAAAAAAAAGTCAAAATAATGTTGAATTCACGGGCGAAGCCCGGTAGTAAGCTAGTAGTCTTGAAGTAACAATATATGGAGGGAGAGCTAATTATTTTTACCCAACCTACACAAACTTGCGAAAAATCACTTTCTCCGGGCTTTTACGGCGTACACCATGAGAGAAAAAGAGACAACAAATTTCTTGGCCCGCTTCTATATACTGTCATAATGATCTTAAGGTGCTGGTTCCTTGAAGTAACACTGGCGGGACTCCGCCCACATTTTTTTATTATGCCACTAAACTTGACACAACTAAACGGTTTTTTAGGTTATATGCTATATTTTTGTTGATAAAAATACTGTGAAAAAGTGGCTATACGAATACACAAAAACATTATGTCGATATGTGATATGAATGGATGTATAAATACCGTAGCCTTAGTCTTAGCCACGCCCAACTGCGCCAAGTCATGTTAAAATCATCAAAAACAAGTCCAAAACTGACTTCACTGCCTTGGATAGATACTACTCTATGTACTCTGAGCTAGTAGTCAATAAAATGCAAGCGTTGATAGTGAACACCATAAAAAAAACATATCAGTGTTCAGAAAAAACAGTTTCGGTAGAGTAAAATGCTGGTTTGAATGAAGGCCTCGCTCGCGTATTTCGTTGTCCATTAGTTCAAAGGCCTACTTAATGGGAAACTTTAGTAGCAACAATAAGGCACCTTTAGAGGGAAGTGGCAGTACGTAGTCTCGGAAGGGTAAACAAAGGGTCCCTTGCATACACTCATTATCACGACACGACAAAAGGGCGAATAACAAGGGCTCAAACTCGCCAAGACTTTTAATGCTCTCAGTGCAAATTTATTGAAAATTGTTGGATTGAAATAACTTGTTTGTAGAAATTCAGACATTATTTTCTCAAGCAACTGATTATCACGAGACATGAAATAGATCCATTGGCTCCGCTATTTTATAAAACAAACACCTGAACTTGTACGTATTGAGAATACAATTTCAATATATCGTCGTCGGAAGGGCAAAATGGCTGAAGCGCCATTTTGGGAAGTTTACACCAGAGCTTTTTTTTTGTTATTTTACAATAAAATTAATAAGTCTTCAGTACCTGGTTGGATTTTGAATAAAAAGTTAACTGAGGTAACTCAATGCTCTCAGTGAGTTACCTGAAGTGAAAAAAAGCTAAAAATAGTCCCGAACTTGTATCGCTTGAGTCAAGCCTTCTCCCAAATGGTAAATATATTTTAGATGGCTGAAGGGTCATAATAGTGTTTAGAATCAAACGAGAGTCAGAGCATTCGATGGAGAAAAAAAAACTGATCAAAGTTGCATATTCAACTCATTTTTGACCAAAGTGTCGCTAAAGCCCTATTACCTTTCCAGCGACGATATGTTTTACATTATGAAGAACCCGCATCAAATACGCAACCTCGTGACTTATAATCTAGAGAATAAAATTATTAATTTATGTTTATTTTTCTTTATTATTATTATTGTGTGTACTACAACTTTTATGTTATTTATTATTACTATGTATTTTTATCAATTATGGAAGGTATTGCATTGCACTACTCTTGCATACCTTCTGGAATAAAACTTTATTATTGTTATTAAAATACATCGCTCTTTGAGTTAAAACGAGAAGTGAATCTGCACATGACGACAAAAAAACTTGTTAGCTAACTATTTTGCATAACGTTGTCAACGGGAAAATACCTGATATGTGGTCAACTGTACAAAAATGAGTTAAATATGACATTGCGTAGAGTTTCAATTTGTACTTCAAGTTTCAATGTTTTAATTGGTGAAAATACATTATTGCATCTAAAACTACAAAGCGTATTTTTGATGTTTCAAAAAACAATCTGTAACTCTCAAAAATCAGTTTTTAATTTCCTCCTGAACAATTACGCCTTTGTCACATAGGAGGTATTTTCGCGTTGGCGACGATATTCTAGTAGGGATATATTTTTATATAATATCATAATAGATAGTAGATATGTTAGAAGGCAGAATCAGTCTAACATCAGCGAGGAAAAAAATAACAAAATGCACTCTGGTGGGTGAGTCTGTTGGTTTCTAGTCTCGGGAAGTAAGCAACGAGTAATGACTAAGGGAAGGAGTGGAAGTAGCCGCCGAGGGTAGTGGTGCACGTCGGTGTTTAGCAGCCCCGGGGGCGCCGGTTCGATACCTGCAAGGCGATAAGCGACACGCGGGCGTGACACGCACGCGGGCTGAATCTAACGGCAACACCCATTTGTGCATTTCTACCGCACGTAAGAAACGGGCTCCAACGCCCTCGACCAACTTGTCACGAAATACGGAGGTTGGACATGGAAAGAAAAGATTTCAAGAACCCATATAATTATTATTTAAAGAACACGAACATGTGTAGGGAAATATGTTTACGTATGTTTTAAATTACGTTTTATGGTCTCAGATCAGTAAAAAGTCCCAAAGAAAGCTATTTTCATGATTTAATAAAACAAATTTATAACTTTATTCCACTTTTATTTTATGACTGGACCGGTTTCAGCCTATGACGGCCATCTTCAGATTAGTTTCAAAATTAGAAATAATAAAAATCTATTTTCATTAATAGTCATATTCTCAATAATCAATTAAATTTGTCCAATAAGTTTGTTTCCCGTACACTCATAAAATTTTACATTATTCTTTTATCACGTTATCAGTTGACGTTTTGCCTCTTTCATTTCATATTATCTGTCTCTTTATCTCTGTTCCTTTGTTATAATGTAAATGTTAAGCTTTTGTTTTCTTACTGTTCTCTTTTTTATATATTTTTATATTGTGTTCTCTCACTGCATGTATGAGTATATACTCGTATAACCAAACACTATATATTTTTTGTTTAGTTTAATTTTGTACCCTGGTGATGCTTAAGCTAAGCGTCGGTCATTAAAATTAAAATAAAATCTGTGATCTTATACAAAGCTATTATTTCATTTTCATTAAATATGTCAAACCACAAAATGATTGCTTTCTACGAAAATATAAAATAGCAAAAGTCATGCCTACGTAATTGAACATATTATACAAACATGGATCACCGAAAGATTTAGGGAACTACTCAATATGGATAGAAGTTCATTAAGGAAGCTAGTAGGACAATAATTAACAGCACTGTCACCTCAAGAGACACATGCAACTGCCGGGAGTTGAAAGTACCAATAGCTGTAGGAAATGCGAAGGTTCATACACTTGAGAGGCACAGTGTGGAACCAGGGGACATCGCCAAACACCCAATGACAACAGGTGAACTTCATTAAAGGGACTGGGCTACGGTCTAAGTTCTAAGTAATAAGGTGAAGCATGAGAGATAACAAAACGGGCCAATGGTACGAGTACTTACAAGAGCTATGCAGACATTGCAGACTATACAAGAAAAGATACAAGCCCAGAACGGAAGCAATAAGGAAGATATGGGTGACTTTATGTTAACACCTCCGACGTTTTGTAGTGTCAATCGAAATGAGTATAGCTATAAAATAGCATATATAAATGATATAACGAGAAGACATTGTGATCTATTGACAGCAAAGCATATAATAACTCACCAAGACAGTGAGCATATTTCATTTGGGCATACATTCTCATGATAAAGGAAGCGTACAATGTAAATATAAAACTTTGCTCATTCTCATTACGAAAAACTACACAGGCCACACAACGCATCGCGGTGTGTATTTAAAAAGGCAGAGTGGTAAGTTTATGTACAAATGCAAGATTGTGAGGAGATAATGGCATTTAATTACATTTGGATGTTAATAAGGAATATATACAAAAATAAACAGGCAGCTGCTATCTCTTACACGCATTTTGTATTATAGGTAGCAACACGGTCTCTTGTTCCGTTGATTATTTTGTTGTTAAAGCCGAATATTTCGGTATATTTTGGTAAGACGATGTGTATTACTCTGTACGAAGAAAATAAAACTTTCCTATAGTACTTTATTTGAGGTTAGTATTTTGTTGATTGAACGTTTTTTGTGTTAAATGTTACACATTTTATTACTTTTTTATGTCATGCGGTGTTATGTTGTTGGGGTAAAATTTTCAAAATTTTGTATTTAAATCATTATATATATATTATATTATGTGTTCTTTTCCATAAGAGGCCCTAAGGGAAATAAGGGAATTTGTATAGTGCCGTTTTTGTGAAAAATCACCTCAAGGGCGCTGTACAGATCTTATTTTCTATTATTATATATTAATTCCTAGTTTAAATAAGAAAATATACAGGAACATACCAACCTGGCAGGTCCTATCAGATAGCTTATTAACTTAAGATTAAAATTATGATTTTAATATATTTTTTTGCGATTTAGGGCATGGGAGCGAAATTAAAAAATGGATTTTTGAATTTGTCGTATTTTGAATTTTGTATATTTAAAGGTGATTCGTCGAGAGACAGATTATGTTGAGATTCTTTTAATGAATTTAAGGATATGAGAGTCTGAAAAGGTAAGTTTTCAGTTTGGACCGAAATTCTGTTGGGCTCGTTATACATCTTGGTTCCGGAGGAAGTTTATTCCAAGCCTTCGGCCCCAATACTCCGAAAGCGAGATCTCCAAACTTAGTATTAGGATTGCGTTTGGGTTCTATTAGCCTTCCCAAAGCCGATGACGTTGCTGATCTAAGAATCGACTGCCTTAGAAGAATGTTTTCTGGAACACATAATTCGGTGATGTTCAGTGGAGCCATTTCGTTAATGATGGAGCGTGGAGGGTGTTTTTGAGGAAAGAAAGGAGTGAACTTGGGTCTTAAAGAGGTCTATATTGTAAAAGAAAGGAAACACAGAGGCCGGCAAGTCATTTCACAGCCGAGTTGTTGAACATAAGAACGAGTCGCAGAAGCGACCCATTCTCACGTGTCAAGTGTCAACCAAGTGTAAAAATGCTAGCGCGCGTCTGATAATTTTTCCGGCTGTGCACTGGTGCCGAAGGGATCAATTAAGCAAGTTCTTCAGAGCATCTTCCATTGAAATACCGATAGAACAAGTACACCATTCCCACCTGACGTCTGTGCTCCGAAGATTGTAATCAATATAGAATGCACCGAATGTACGTAAAAAAAGGCTTTTTTATCTACAAAATCTCTCTGTCAGTATTACTTATTACTTGTATTGAAAAAATAAGTGGATGAAGCCATATTTGTGATGGTTTTTTATGATTTTATGGAATTATCCGTAATTTACATATTGTAACTTTTCGGTATGCGCTGTATAATGCTTTAACATTGCGTGGGATTTTAGAAGTATTTATGTACAAATATGTTTCTTGGGAAAAATCGTAACTAGATTAAAAATAAATAAATAAATAAAACATACAGAGCACACAAGCGGCGCCATCTACATCCCACATAAATTAGGCTGAGTTAGTTTAAAATAATAACGCGGAGTGTACATAATTGGCCACTACGCACATATTATCCACGATGCAGCGTGCGTCAGTAAATTATTTATAAAATGCAGACAAAATAATAATTATTATGAAAACATGTACTTTTATTTTAATGTGAGGCTTTGGTCGCGCCCGCCTTGCATTCCTCGGGGCGGGGGAGACCGACAAAACGGCAGAAAGACAGAAACCAACATCTCGGCGTTTATTACGGGAATAAATTAAGAACAATTATGATTGAAATATTTTAATTGAGGCCCCGTTCCGGAAGTAGATGTCGCCATTGTCGGCCAAAACGTCCCACAAAACCTACTGCGGCGAAGCTTGCATGGCCCTATTTAGATTCTTTTAAAAATACATAACGGTTAATGATCAATGATCGATGATCATACTTTGTATGTACATCATCTTCTAACTTCTTGTGATACTTATATTACGTTGCTTCATTGATGGCTAACTTATTGTCGCCGGAAAGGTAAAAGGGCTTAAGCGATACTTTAGTCAAAAATGAGTTAAATCTGCAGTATTGATCAGTTTCTTTTTTCTGCATCGAATGCTCCGCCTCTCGTTTGATTCAGAAGACTTTTGTCAGCCATCAAATATATTTACCATTTGGGAGAAGGCTTGACTCAAGCAACACGAGTTTGTGACTTGTTTAGCTATTTATCGCTCCTGGTAACTCAGTGAGAGCATTGAGCATTGAACTTTTTTTTCAAAATCCAACAAGGTACATAAAACTTCAGATTTTTATAAGTGTTGGTGTAAACTTCCTAAAATGGCGCTTTATACCTTTTGTCTTTCCGGCGACGATATATTATCTTGTACTGAAATTGTAACAGCATTTGAAAGGGTGACTTAAACGCCGAACATATTTTTTACGACATTTGACTATTTAGATTTTTTCACGTAACTGCCCGAAGCCAGTGGGGCTATGGCATCCCCAATTTGAGGAACGTGAGGACAGAGGAATTGGAAAGGGGATCACGGAGAAGAAGAAGGTTGGGAAGTACCTGGTTATACAGATCAAGTAAAAATATAGCAAAAACCATTTAAATTTCCGTTTCTATTCTGAGTAGTGTTCTCTCACCAGGGTGATACTGGGAGTATTGACCACTCTAATTGAGCTATAGTATTATTTTTTTAGAATATGGAAAATATATTTTAAAAATATATATGTAATTCCAAGAACAAATTCATTCAACAAAATAATTTACAAAAGATAATTGAATAAGCGGCGTTTCACCCTTTGACCATTCAGTTGTTTTTTTGGGCAGTTTAAAAACCCAACGACAGCAAATAAAAAAAAAAACAACACACCTCACCATAAGGTATGAAAGTAAGTCCTATCAACCCTAAAACGCGCAAAGGAGAGAAGCGCGTTTTAATTTCACGTTGCTCGCTGTCGCGGTATCACATTACGTATGCCAAAAATTGCGCGCACGATTAGGTGACGTCTTCCGCACAAAACTGGTCCGGAACAAATCGGGAAAGGTTGCGCACCACGCATTTAACTCTGGGCCAAAGGTGCGGAAATGGCCGATCACCAGTCATGCACAAGTACTCAATAGCAGACACCCTATGTATATACTCGTATACAACCTCAAAGCAATAATATACAGGAGGGATAGCTTTGCAAAACAGTATAGTCAGGATTGTTGATTTTTCCTGACTCAGGCGTTGCTAGGGTTTTCATAGACACATCTTTTTTACATCCATCCATAGCTCATGTCGACATAATGTTTTGCTTATTTGTACAACCACTTTTTCACAGTATTGTTATCAACAAACATATAGGATATAACCTCAAAACCGTTGAATTATGTCGCACAACAACACGCAGTGGGCGGAGTCGCCGGAGACGCGGGAGACGGAAAACATGCTGAAATACGTAAAAGTGGTGCGATATTATGTGACAACTTGTCTTGTCTCTTTCTCTCTCACGGTTTAAAAACTTCGTAAAAACTCGGAGAAAGTGATGTATCGTAAATTTGTGTAGGTTGAGTAAAAATATTTAGCTCTCTCCAAAAAGTGGTGCGATATTATGTGACACCTTGTTTTGTCTATTTCTCTCTTGCTGTTTAATAATAATAATATTTTGATAATTTGTATAGTGCCGTTTTTGTAAAAATTCACCTCAAGGGCGCTGTACAAATCTTAATTTTTAGTTAATATTAATTCCTAGTTTATATAAATATACAGCAACATACTTACCTGGCAGGACACAATTACTATAATAACTTAAATTTTAGCTATTTTAGTTATATATATATATATTTATATATATATATATATATATATATATATATATATATATATATATTTATATATATATATTTATATATATATATATTTATATATATATATATATATATATATATATATATATATATATATATATATTTATATATATATATATTTATAAATACATTTAATTTTTATTGCGACGTAAACGACGGTTTACGACGTAAAAACCCGGAAAAAGTGATTTATCGTAAATTTGTGTAGGTTGGGTAAAAATATTTAACTCTCTCTCCACATATATTCTTACTCTAAGTATAACAAATTAATATTGCTCGCATGATTTGATGACATCTTCCGCGTAAAACAGTTTCCTAACAAATCGGCAAAGGTCCCGAACAACGCATCCAACTCTGGGTCAAATAATTGCGGAAATGACAAATGAATATTACCTGCACGATTCGATGACGTATTTCGCACAAAACTGATTCGAAAAAGGTTTCGCACCGACGCATTGAACTCTGGCCCAAAAGTGCGGAAATGGCCGATCACCAGTCATGCACAAGTGGCGGGCTCGATACTCGATGGCAGGCAACCGACACCGACACACATTATTAACATGTCACTCGGCGATAGACAAATTGATAATAGTCAGGGGGCGACTGACATAATACCCCAAGGATGACATTATATGCAAGCTCATTGAATTAACATCGCATTACCTCTGTTCGTGTCGGGCCGTGTCTGAATATAAATCGAAATTTAAAAGGAAAATGAACGTTTCGTTTATTGGCGTTGCGAGATGGTGGTTGGACGGTTGGACGACTCGGCGTTCACCTGTTACCTGTCACTACTGTAGCCAGGAGAGCCCAATTAGACGGTAATCGGGCGTGGCTGGAACGGGATGCGTAATGGGTTAATTATATTGTAGGATCGCTCGTTAAATTCGACAATCGATAACGAACCGAATTTAAAGAATAAAATCAATTTCACGTCGTCTAAAAATTTGCTTAAAATGCCAGTTAAATGGCGCATCGGAAAATTTACTCGCGTCAAATGATATTGAAAAACCTTGGTTCACACACTTACGTCTTACATAGCGAACAGAACATGAGGGCTGAAGAAGTGAAACTCTCAAACAGTAAGCTCTTGCATCATGAGATTTGCACAGCTTTTTCTGTCTGAAATTTGCAGTTCAACACTATAACTCAGCTCGCACTACTATTTACATGATGGGCTATGAAAAATCTATTTAACTAAAAATAATAATTAAAAGGCGTCATATTGTTTGTTCCGTGATTTTCAATTATTCGATAAGATGAACTAGTGTTGAATCTCGGGCGAAGCTTGATATTAATGGCTAGTAAACTTTATTTATTATTATTTTTTTATTATGAAGTACACAGTACATGATTATTACAAATTATTATGTAGACATTTTACATTAAAATTGTTTTGGTACCTATTTAAATTTGGCTTAATTAGGTGAACTAACTAACTAACCATCACGCCGTTTCCCCGCAGGGGTAGGCAGAGGATGGACCGCCATATAACACACTCTGTCTCGGCACACACTTCTTGCTTTATTCACATCAATATATCATCTCGTACATACTCTTTTGTTATTCGAACTCTTGACATGGCCCGACTCATTTACTCGAAGTATTTGATTCACTTGATCGCGCTATGTCTTCCCCGGGCGAGGCCGACTTCTTCTTCAATTCACTTTTGCGTCATATATTCTTTTCACACTCCTCTCTTCGTTTATTCGCTCTACATGCCTAAATCATCCAAGTGTCCCTTCTTAATCCTATTCATTACGCTTACATCAGCTTTGCATTCTTTTCGGATATTTTAACATGTTTAACACGGTAAAACATGGTTTTAAGGCACATATGCCTCAAGGATCTCATTGCTTCAGCATTCAGTGTATTTGCATCCCTTCTCTGCCAGTTGCATGCTTCACTGCCATACATCAGGGTATGAATAGAAAAAGAAAACAAGTGTATGGGAAGATGAAAGAATTAAGAAGTGCACTGAACGTTATTAATTAAAATGCAAACGGGTGCAAATCTTTGTAGGTAGTAGACACTAAGGGTAATGTGTAATTAAATTTTCCATAAAATTATACATCGGCTGGTTTTTTTGTTGTTGCTGAAATTGCATAGTTCAACGGAGGAATAGTAAACGAGCTGTTTCTTGAACATTATTTATAAATACTGCACAAGGGTTAAGAACGTTCGCCTGGTAGTAATTCTAGTAAAATATTAGCTTTAGGTGGTATTCCGAATTCGGACTGCGGGGGGGTGGAAAACAAAAACAACGCGTTCAGAATCAAAACAAACATCGTCTAAACAACTTCCGACGCGGACCTCGTTTCAATGAACGGGGATAACCAGCGGCTAAACCAAAGCGAGCCAACAACAACCCGCGGCCTTATTCAGACAGTGTGATAAATCCACCTGCACCCTACACCGAACGTCCGAATCCCTAAATTTTATGGCCAAAAATACGACTTTGGAAAGAATTACAAAAAAAAACAGCATCTAACTGTACATATATCTATGCTTTGTTTGAGACATATATCGACGCCGGAAAGGCATTGGGCTGAAGCGCCATTTTGGGAAGAACATTTGTTATTTACAAAAATATTAAATATACAGATTTTAAAAAATATTAAATATTACGACCTCCCAAACTAGACATACGAGTATTCCCGCATCATGGTGGTCTACATTCTAAATAATTATAATATTAAACATACTCGTAGCACTGCTCAATAACAAGATTGAAAACGATAATATTTTTTTTTAAAACAAACATTTTCTGGCTAGTCCGGGGATGTCATGATGGACCACAGCGGACCAGCATAACCTTAGAGTATATAGAGTGGTATCTATCCAAGGCAGTGTAGTAGTCAGTTTTTGATGATTTTTACCGGACTCGGCGGACCTGGGCGTGGCTAATATTAAGCCAAGGGTATTTATACATCTATTCATATCACATATCCACATAATGTTTTTGTTTATTCGTATAACCACTTTTTCACAGTATTGTTATCAACAAAAATATAGCATATAACCTAAAAAAACGTTTAGTTGTGCCAAGTTTAGTGGCATGATAAAAAAATGTGGGCGGAGTCCCGCGGTGACCCAGGAGCCCAAGATCATTGTGACAGTGCATATAAGCGGTGTATTATATGTGTTGTCTCTTTCTCTCTCATGTTGTACAACATAAAAACCCGGAGAAAGTGATTTATCGCAAGTTTGTATAGGTTGGATAAAAACAATTAGCTTTCTCTCCATACATTGTTCCTCCAAGAGCATAACAGTAGAATCCAACCGGAGATTGGAATACAGATTGTGTAGAGGGCAGCACTTCCTCCATATACCGCAGTGATTGGATGGTCATTTCGGTGGTAAGTGTTAATTTTCAATCAGACAACACTTCCTCCTGGTACCGCAGAGATTGGATCGCTATTTCGGTGTTAGGTGTTAATTTTATTGCCATGAATTAGTTACTTGCGGACATATTTCTCGGAAAGCATTTTAGATTATAGTAATATGTTCATCAGGTTTAATTTAAATTAACACCTCGGGCAGAACATCTATCTAAGCAAAGTATCTTCTTGACGATAAATATCGTCGCTGGAAAGGCACAAGGGCTGAAGCTACACTTTGGTCAAAAAATAGTTAAATGTGTGCGGTTTTGATCAGTTCTTTTTTCTACGTCGAATGCTCCGACTCTCGTTTGATTTTAAGACTTTTGTCCCTTCAGCCATCTAAAATGTATTTACCGATTGGGAGAAGGCTTGACTCAAGCGACACAAGTTCGAACTTTTTTAGCTTTTTGTCGCTTCCGGTAACTGAATAAGAGCGTTGAGTTACCGGCGTTATTTTTATTTTTCAAAATCCAACCAGGTACTCAAGACTAATGAAGTTTATTGTAAAACAAAAAATCTTTTTAAGTGGTCTAGTGTAAACTTCCCAAAATGGGGCTTCAGCCGTTTTACCTTTCCGGCGACGATGTGTTTATTCTTATTTTGAGTGATTGGTTACAAGAAAATTTACCGTTAACAAAGGGTGATAAGATTATTTTCAAGATTTTTCATAAACTATATACTCGTATATATATATATATATTTATTTTTTTTATATATGAATACCGCACAAGAGTCTCAACTGCTCCCAACCGTCTAGAGTCAGTGAGATCATGACATCCCCAAATAGGGTATGTTGTGAGGCTGAAGGTCACCAAACACGGCTAAATCCATTTCGAGCAACGTTTCGATTCCGAATGGTGGTCTTTCACCAGGGCGATTCTTAGAGTATCTACCACTCTGGAACGTGCCGCAAATATACTTGTTATTATAAAATAACATATTAATTAAATAACAGTTATTGGCGCACGCCGGGTTTGAACCTGCGTCCTTTGGATTCGTAGTCGAGCGTCTTACCACTCGACCACGGAGGCCGTATATTTATATAAAAATATATATGTGTGGTTGATACACCAATAAAACCATACATATTAAAAATTAGCATATCCATTTTTTTTATAAATACTTTTGACCAGCTAAATATGCGATTCGTGCCTATGTGTGATTTACCCAATGCGCGACCAACGCAATCACGACAAAAAAACAGTGTGTAGTCCGAGGGTCTGAGGCTGATTGGTGTTATTTATACCACGTTGTTAAAATACCGCCGGTGAAGCGATCCGGCGCGTATAACGCTGGAGGAAAACAGCCCCGCGGTGAAAAACTCCCGGCGCGTTCCGGCGGTTTCTTGGCCGTGGAAGTGGGCAAACAAAAGTTTCCCAATTAAAAGTTGGGCGAGCTCGGCTCTGGGCCGGGCCGATAGACGGAAGGCGATTAATTGCGGAATAACACGACGGGGAATTTTATTGTTTTCCTCGGGGCTCGATGGAAATATATCATTTGTGTTTCCCGGATTGGAGATAAAGGGTCTGAAATAAAAGGTACGTTCTCATTTCATTTAACGCTCAAAGTAAACAGAAAAAAACACGGATTCAATTCTTTAAATTGATTTTCCGCTTTTAGTAACGTATCGTTATACGAGTATCTTATAACAAACAGCACGAACTTAGAATTCCGTTTATTGGTGCATATTATGTACACACTTCCGATAGTGATGTCATTGCCAAACATCACTGAGAAACAGCCTTTTGAGTTATCGGTTTAGTCACGACACACACGTCAAAAAGGACATAGTGAGTAAATCGTTAAGGACCGTAATCGGAAGAAAATTTCAAACTTTTGTGTGTATGAGCAATTTCTCCAGTGTATGTTTTCGAACGTGGCAGAAGACGCGTCTAATCTCAAAGCGTATTAATACTATCAGATCATTATATATAATAATTCGCGCAATTAAAGTTGACCCAAACAACACAAACTTAGAATTGTGTGTATTGGTGCATTTTATTTACACACTTCCGACAGCGATGTCTTTGCCAAACGTCACTGAGAAACAGCCTTTTGTCTTGTTTACGCCTGATTTATTTTTTTTGCGAGAAAGGGACAAGTGTATACATTCGAAAAGATAATATTTGAAAAGTTTTCCAGTGTGTTCTTTCTATTATATTAAAAATGTTTTTTTTCAATTTCACTGAAATTTTCATTTATGAATTCGAATAAGAAGTTTTGTAAATGCTGTATACAAGCAATGCATCAGTACGAGTATTTTGTTCGGGTCAACTCTGGTTGCAATACCTATGTTATCTGGGATCTGAGTGAAATATCTGCATTTAAATAAACACCTAAGGGTTTCACGCCATTTCTAGAAACGATGTCACAACTAATGTTAAATACTACTTGATATAACATACTCATGTATTTTATATGGTTCTTGCAGGCTATTTTTAATTTGTTACTTAGTAATAATTTTCATGGTTTCCGGCAGCGCATTGTAAAAGTTCATCTCTTTATAGAGTAAACTGTTTTTGTTTATTGGATTTATTATTTCTGGTAGTCTGATTTCTTTGCATTTCCTTGTACTGTGTCTGTGAATATTTACGTTGTAAATAAGTTGGTTATTAGTTTTATTTTTACTTTTATTGTGTGTGTAAATATCAATGTTTTTAATGTTAGCATCTATTTCACTGTTAGCCAATTTAGTTCGTCTGACATTTTTAAATGTCTGTAAATATTAATGTTTTTAATGTTAGCATCTATTTCACTGTTAGTTACAAGCTACAAGTCCTTACTGTAAGTCACCAGTTGAAAATATTAGGTGTAAGCCATTAGTAATAAATCTTAACTGTAAGTTATTACTTATAAGCGTAAGTGATAAATTACAGGTTAGATAAATTAATTTGTAAAGCGCCCTTGAGGTGATTTTCCCACAAAAACGGCGCTATAAAAGTTGTCCATTTATTATTATTAACTCTAAAGTAGAAATCTGCTTTCCGATTATGATGAACGGTCGTGATATTTGCATAGTTTTTTTTTCTTTCTGAAGTTTATCAAAAAAGTCAAAGCAGCTTTTGTCAGCTCAAACAGTCATGAGTCATGGTTGAAATATTGATATATCCACAAAAAGATAAATCAATATTGGTTGTTGTCTTGTATAGCTGGCAAGAACGATGAGCCGAATTATACGATAAGGGCACATCCTAAGAAATCTGAAAATTCAGATATATAGAGTAGATTAAATAATTACCTTTTCCAACAACAGGTATAGTATTTACGAAACTCGGATTCCGACGAGCTTCCTTTTGCTAGTTTCTTCGTCACAATCTATTAAGATCCCTTAATCTCTTGCAAACAAATAATGAATATGTTTATAGGTCGGCTAGAATTCCCATAAACACTGGGCATTGTTTTCAATTCGCAAACCACGTAATCCGAAGTTGACTTAGCGGACTTGGCATAAACCAGCGACCTCATAAAGCATAGAGGCAGGAGTGGATTCGCCGGTAATCTGAAAGTGGGGAGCAAGGTCCTGCGCTGACAAGAACCAAAAAAGCCTCAAATATAACAAGAATAATTTGCATTAAGTTGTTTCTTAAATTAATTTACTACTTTCCCTAAAATGTTTTTTTTTAAGTACACGAAAAGGCTTGAATAACACGATACAGTTAGAATAATAACTCTATTGCCCCATAGACAGTTGATGGATGTCGAATTATAAAAATGTCTACCAATTTATTTGTTTTTCGTAGAAAGCTTCTTTGAAAAAAAAAACTCACTTTGTAGTTTGACATATTTAAAGAAATGAAAAAAGACCACGGATATAATTTTAATTTTTATGACATAAATTAAAATAATATCCGTGGTCTTATACAAAGTTGTTTTTTTCATTTCTTTAAATTATTTATTTATTTCAAAAACTGTTTACGATTGCCCTTTCTTGGCCATATACGAGTACACCAAAATACCATTAAATGCCCTAAAACATCTCAGATTTTACGATGGTGTTAGGTAAGGTTAGGCCAGGTACTTTCCAACCTTCCTCTTTCCTATCTCCTTCCCTTCCCCACTACCTCAGCCTCACAACATACCCCCATTTGGGTATGTTGTGAGCAGTTGGGACTCTTGTGCGGTATTACTAAAAATAACAAACTATAAAAATGAAAAAGGTGAAAGATGGGTTGATAATACCTCTATCCATGCTGAGACAGCGTGCTTTTCTTCTGGTGCCATTCCCTATCAGAGAGATTAGCTATCATCAAATAAATCTTCACCCTGCAGGCTACAGCCAAAAAAGGGAAACTGCACTCGTACCACTTAAGCAACTATCGAAGCCGTGAGGCGGCTTCCTCTACTACTCTTCCATAAATCTTCCCCAGCATGATTACTTAGATAAGCTTGTGTTTGTTCCTCATCAGGATGTGACCAGATATTGAAAATCATATTTTTTTGTATCTAGTACAATTTTATATTTTAGGCTATTCTTCGAAGGACTAATGTATTAATGAAAATGACATAATAACTTTGTATAAGACTACAGATTTATTTATTTTATTTTTATGACCGAATGGTTTCGCTTCTCGGTTATAAAAATTAAAAAAATAAACCTGTGGTCTTATACAAAGTTATTATTTCATTTTCATTAAATATGTCAAACCACAAAGTAATTACTTTCTACGAAAATATAACCTTATAAATTAGTTGGCCTATCTGTCCAGGGTATTTTTAGAATGAGCCTATTATCCACACAAACTTAAATGCTTGATAGCAGATAATTAATTTCCAACATTAAAATTAATGTTTCAATATTTAGCGGAAAGTACACTTTCGAAATGTTTCCTGAACGGTTGAATCCGCCCCTGCCTGGAGGAGAGAGCCTTAGAAGCGGCTTAGAATAAATTCGACTATAAAATAACAACAAAGCGTCGTGATAGTAATAAAGTCCACGTGTCGATGAACAAAAGCCGGCGCTTGGTTCTCCATACGTTACGAGAATAGGTGGTCCGCGCCAATAATCATCACTATCATCACTTCGCGACGTCCGTTGAATAAAGCAGTTAATTTTAGGCCCGTGTTGAATAGAAAAGCACTTAAATCTCCGCGCCTCAAGGAAAAGTTAATATTGTTATTATGGTCATTTCTCGTAGGCGCGTCGTAAATCCAAGTTGCATGCATTTTCTGTGTTACCTTTTATGTCTGTAATGGCGAAGGCTTTGTGCCTTTTAGGGGTATTTCGCAATAAAGCGTATGCTAATTCAAATTAAAGGTGTCAAATTGCAAATACGGTAATTTTCTAAAATAGATATAAAACACATACCAAATGTGACCAGAATCAAAGTGTGATATGGTCATATTTAATAGCTTTTAGATAATAATACAAATGTATTAAAATATGATTTAAAGACACAAACCAGGGAGTATTGGGCGGATATTTCAGCTTTTGATAAAAACCGCTGTTAAATATTGACTCGAAATAAACTACAATTTGTGAGAAAATGCAATTTAAAATAAAACAAAAACTATAGCCCAAAATTAAATGACCAAAAAACTGCATTCGTAATCGTAACTCATTTTTGTTCAAAAATGTACACTTTAATATTATAGGTTATAATAATGGTTGTGTGGCTGAGTAAATTACTAGACAATCATGCAAGTAACATACCAAAACACTGTGTTATGCTAGTTACAAGTAAAACTTTGTTACGAAGTGAAAGTATATATTTATATATATATACATAAGATACCAGAAAAAATATATTTGCCATATAATACACTTCGATCAACATCAATCAAAGCAATAAAGACTGATCCACATACTACCTGGACTGCCCAGGTTATCACCTGGAAACCCTTTTCAGGTCAAGGGGAGGTGTCTGCCTTCACAGTCGAGTTAACATCAACAGAGCTCGTCTCACGAGCGTCGAGAAGGCCAGGCGCGAAATGTGATTGGTATGCGTAATTCTTACCGGAATCCATCCAACACGCATAATTTGATTGCGGACTTTCTTAAAGGAAAACGATTCAGACCGCAGTTGGCGGTTATTCTTTGTCTCCGCACCAAATGAATGCAGGCGTGCCACAAGGATCTACGCTGTCACCGGCGCTGATTTTGATGCTCACGAACGATCTCGTTGAACGTCCACCAAACACTGTTATGGTGATGACAGCACCGTCATTCGCGAGGGTTATCTTTTTGAAAAGCTCACATCCACTGTTGACCACAACCTCGAGAAGATTCGTGCCTGGGGTAGGCCAACCTTCAATGTCTCAAAAACCCAAGCGTGTCTGGTCTCGGCGAAAAGGGAGATCGATCGATGACTGTCTGGTGCAATTTGATGAGAACACTCTTCTCAATAAAGACTCTATTGAAATGCTTGGGGTAAGTATCTCAGACCAGCTCAAGTATCGGGGCTCCATAAAACCCCGAATAAATCTGGCTTCCGAAAAACTGGGCGACTTGTATAGGACTAACCGTTTCTGTAATAGTGACCAGCTACTATCCCTATACAAATCTCAAGTACGTTTAAAAGTTGAATTTGGGAGCCACCTATGGGTTGGAGTGTTCAAAATCTTGATAAACCTGGTTCATTCTATACAGAGGGCTGTTCGTCTGATTGTCAATCCGCTGTTAACAGACCGATTGCCATCTCTAATACAAACGCAATGTAGGCATGTTGAGTCTTTTATACAGGTATTTAAATAGAGCCTGCTAGAAGGAGCTAACGGAATTGCTGCACGCCGGTGCACGTGCGTGAAACTCGACGGACGCAAACGAACACTAGTTCACAGTTGATGTCGGTTTTATGAGAGCGGGTCGTTTCTCCTACTCGTTTTTGTGTAAGTCGGCTCGTATGTGAAACGATACCAGCATGTTTATTTCCTATTTCATTTCAAGGCCTGCATTAACAAATACATTCTTGCAAAGCCCTCCCTTGATCCGCCTCACAACGTTGACTGTGTTGTATTTACCCTTACCGATGCATGGAATACACGATATGCATGTTATCAGCAGTTTGTTTTCGAGGCTATTTGCATAAAGGAGCCAAAGCGACGCAACGCATTTTAATTATTTCACTATCTATGTAAGGTGGTCCGGTGTTCGGTGTTGGTAGCTAATCCCGATATAATTAAACACGGTATGTTTTATTATTCCAAATAAAATTAGCTGCCAAGTAAAGGGACATACGGCAGGGCAGCTGTTGGCATGTCACACATCGTGTAATGCGAAGCGTAACATTTGCCGAAAGGAAGTGCATTCTGGTTGAACGTTACCGTATGGGAATGTCATGTCGGCCGACCATCGCGTCATGCGAATACGACGTATAAACGGGTATTTTGGAACATCACGTCATGCACGATAGAAAGTAAATTACTAACCTAACTACACTACACACTAACTTCCTGCATATGAAAGTTATAGACGCAAAAACAGCAATCTATCTTCACCAATCGCAATTTGTTGTTGTTTATATGAAAAAGTATTTACAAGTACATAAAAATATTGAATACAGTTTTAGTTTATTCTTTCAAATAGAATATAATTTGTCATTTTGATACCTTAGTTCTCAGTTTATTAAAAAATCATTAAAAAGTTGATAATGTAAAAATCTATTTTATAGATTGCAGTCCTTACTTTTATGACGCTGATGTAGTATTATAATATTTTTAATAATTAAATATCCAATAAAATTATTTTGTTATATCGTACATTTTTCAGCTCGCAACGTCATTTTTATCATGAGATACGGAGTAATAAACACAGCTAGGCTAACCCGTTAGCAACTAAAGTCACCAGTATGATAATAAAATATTTTCATGCAATGAGCCGCGATCCTCAATCCTCGATCTATTGCTCAACAAAAAGTTCGACAATTTTAAAAAATGTAAATAATTAATATGTAAATATAAATAAGGTAATTTTAGCTTGGGCTTAAGATATTTAGATAGGCATGGTAAGTCGGACATAGTTATGCAGAAAGCATCCAACCCTAAAAAGATGAAACCGAGAAAAAGGCGTTTGAAAATATGACGATACAAAAGCATTAATATGCGTAATCGGCATTTGTAAAGTGACTATTAGTTTTTTTTTTTGTTTTGTGAAAATTATTATAAATAGTTAATTTATAATCTATATACATATATGTTTATTTAAAAAAAAACGTATTTCTTATGCTATCCTACATCTTAAATTGTTTTTTCATTCAATGTATTTACTTTAATTTAAGTAAAATATCTACAATGTGCGTTGGTAAAAAAATGAATTACCAAAAATCTTTTCGTAAGAAGCAATCACATGGTGGTTGGACATTATATTAAATAAAAGAATACTTTGTTTTCAAACCACAGAATTTATTATGATGAAGGCCAACCGGTTTCGCTTGGATCAAGCTTCGTCAGGGCACATATAATAACTAAAGAAAAAATACAGAGTTAACAGGTATATTATAGGTACAACAGTTAATGATAGAGTGAGACAGTATATAATACAAAGAAGGAAGAGAGAGAGCATATATTAGAGGGAGGGAACAATTGAAAGTGCTTAATATATATTACGAAGAATTGGTAAATAAACAAGTGTACATAATAGAAAGATAATGATGTAATGTTAGGGGCAGACAAAGATCCTATATTGAATTTATATATGAAAACGACATTTTCCTCTCTCTAATATATGCTCTCTCTATTCCTTCTTTGTATTATATATTGTCTCATTCTATCATTAACTGTTGTACCTATATATACCTGTTAACTCTGTATTTTTTCTTTAGTTATTATATGTGCCCTGACGAAGCTTGATCCAAGCGAAACCGGTTGGCCTTCATCATAATAAATTCTGTGGTTTTAAAACAAAGTATTCTTTTATTTAATACCAAAAATCTATTGCATTTGGATCTTCAGCAGATACAAATCTCGTATATATCTATAAGAAAACATGTAAAATTCGATTTAGGTTACGTAACTACGTCCAATTTAGCCATAGCTTTTAAGATTTGCAAAGTGCCCTTGAGGTGATATTTCACAAAAATTGCGCTATATAAATTAGCCAAGTATTATTATTTGAAACGTCCATTTAACAGTGCAAAAGTACGACAAATGCCATATTTAAATCCGTATTTTTCATACATTCAATATGAAGAAAACAAGCGTTTTAAGTCTAAGATTGAGAAGAAAAAAAAATCAACTATTCCAGTGAGATTCCAAGAGGTGATATAAAATGAATGCATAAAATAATCTTAAACACGGGCGAAACCGGATAGTAAAACTAGTATATGATAAAAAATGGTTTTAATGTATTGTTTCGAAGTCATGTTTCAATGTGTAATGGTTTGACTACTACTTTTTTTAATATATTATCGTGCTATAAAATGCGTGTGAATTCACATCGGCTGCGGCTGAGAAATCGTTCATTGTCTATTCGACACGCCAACGCATTAAACCTATGCAAAACTGTCGCATTCACTATCAGTCGTGAAATAAAAGTATGTTTATGGTTTTCAAAATGAAAATATAAATTTTGTTTTTAACCACTTTTTTATTTAATATTTTGTCTATGTAATGATATGGGTTTTCAAAATAGTAATGGCCAAAACGCCGAGAAATTTACTCGTATTTTAGCGATTTTAACATGTCAGAAGTGTTTTGTAAAGGATAATAATTTAATTGCGAACGACCCGCATAATAAAATTAATTGCATTTTAAATTGATATGCGCTTTTTAGATTAACAATTTAAATAAATTAAAAATAATGTATTTTCGTTTCGTTACAGGACGGAAGGTATTATAGTTAAGTGGAAGGTACTAACGGTTTTGCTCTGGTGAGAGTTCATCTTACAGACTCGAAACTAAAAAGCGTGAGCGTTGGATGAGTGATTTTAAATAAATACATTTGAATGGCAAGGTTTCTCTTAACGCTTCCTCTTCCCCTCAAACAATCCCTTTTGCCCACAATTATAAGGACACCTAAATGTCGTGACAGGATGAAATTACACAAGAGGAAATTGCGCGTGCTGAAATTACAAAACAAAAATTACACATGTAATAAATTGTACGTGGAGAAAAACACACAAATTATTATACAAGCGATACGACGACTATTTTTTTACAGTTAAATAGATACAGAGCTCATGGTGGAAATGACGTAGTAGTTGACCTGGAAATTGCGAAGAAGAAAAGCTATGTAAATTTCATGACAGAAAAGCCTAACGATCGGGAGCTCTTGCTTCTTCAGACAATATATTATATATATATATATATATATATTTTTTTTTTAAGCAAAGACAAACTTTTCCTTTGTTACCGATAATCTGACAGTATTTTAAAAACTCCTACTATTATCATAATAAGCGGAAAATGTTGCTTGTGTAATGATGGAGGACTTAGCTAGCAAAATAATTGAACCCAAGATGCCCGGGTGGGAATCCGACAAGTTTGTTCACCCAGCTACTAACCAGTCAGTATTTATTCTGCACATAGTTCTGCTTTATAGTTATGTTTATGATGTAATAATAATAAATAATATTTTTTATTTAAAAAATCACCCTAAGGGCGCTGTACAAATATTGTATCCTAGCCTAGGATTCCTAGGATCTATCTCATTACCAACTATTGATAATCTATTTCAACAACTGTAGTATGTGGCGTTGGAAAACCAAAGAAAATATCACTTTTAAGTTATACTTAAATAGATTTTATAAGCATCATATAAATGCCTTCCGACATAATGTAATGTTTAAAAGTGAATACTCCGCCATAAAGTAAATAACATGTGCGGAGGTTCACCGGTTAGTTCGTATATGAACACGAGCAGTATCATAGTGACTAGTGACATTGCAGTTGGGAACTGACTGCGCTTAATGAAATAATGTTGAAATGTGCTGCGCTTGCGGTGCGCCTCTGTTTCTGGTAGGGATGACGTCGGCAGATTATTAATAGGTAATTCTATTACCAAGCAGGGTTTGTGACAATATTACAATTAAAATATATATATAACGTTTTTAGTGAACAGATTTTCACAACAAGGGGTGCTTCGATGTGATGAAATACTATTTTATTTTTCAGCACATGAATTTCCAACTACTGGAAAATTTATTTAAAATTTTTTTTTTTCATACCACGGTTTAAAAAAAGGACGTGTAATGAAAAATGACGTTTCTATTAAATTAATAAAGTTTCATTGAAGATATATAAAGATATAACTACACAATATTCTGTTTATGAAAATTCATTGTTAAACCATTGTGAGCCGAACTCGATATTAGACTCGGCCTCCGCGGTCAAGCGGTTAAGAACCTCGACTACGAATCTAGAAGTTTCGGGTTTAAATAAATTTTATTTAATTAATTTGTGTTATTTCACAACTAACTATTTAATAAAAAATTATATGAAGTATATTTGGGGCACATTACAGAGTGGAAGATACTCTCAGTATCTCCCTGTTGAAAGACAACCATTCAAAATTGAAACGTTGCTTGAAATGGCTTTAACCGTGTTTGGTGACCAGATCTAAATATCCAGGTACTCCTCACTAACTTACCACAATCGGGGATGCCATAGTAATTAATTAAAAGTCCCCTCCCCGCATCGCACACCTCATACACATGAAAATGAACGAAATTGAACACGATTCGAAGTAGCGGTCGTATGGGCTTGACAACTCTATATACTCGTACATCTCACTCTATGGAAACGCTCTGGAACAAAATTGAATTCTTCTGCTGTGTCCAGTTGGCCAATAGTATTCTATGTTTGAAAGCTGCATTGTTCCGGTATCGAGGATTACGCCAAAAAAATGACATTTGAAAACGTTTGACATCTGTTTGTGAATTCTTAATTGAACTACGGATGTTTCTCTAGTATTGTCATTTCGTGTAATTACTTAGCTCTTTTATTACAGAATCTTGATATTATATTGTTTTTCTATAAAATCCTCAGAAAATTGTAGGAAAAAAACAGTGCATTCTGTTGCATTATGTGAAATCGTGTTCTGTGACATATATTTATCCCCCACGTTTATTATAATCAGCTATTCCTTCCGCACGTACTTTTATCTCAAGTCCCTTTCAGTTCAGAGTATTTTATTTCAACACCTCTGCGTAAACTGTTGATTAGCGCTACTCGACGAGGTAGTGAAATACCCCATTAGTCAACTAGCAGGAACTATATCACAACTACTTTCGACCGATACAACATTCACAGTACGACTACATAAAAAATTGGTTTTTTTTAATTATGACCGGGAAAAATAAAGTCATCCCATCAATCATTTATAGTTGGTGATCAAATAAGCAAAAAAAAAAATGGAAACAAGTGTTTTCGATTACAGAGCACTTAAACAATCGTGAATCTCCACCGAGAGCCAATTAAAAAGATAATTCAATTGGAGCCATTACCATACCTGCGCCCTCAAATTTAAAGAGAAATTTAATAAATTTGGTGACACTATCCCGCCCTGGGGTGTAACGAGTTAATAATTAGGCAAAGTATTCGATACTCGATAAGTATTTCAAAGAAAAGGTATCTATTGTTTTTCCATTTTAATTCTGGAAAATTTGCAGAGTTTTTTTTGGGTTTTTTCCCAATACTTCAATAGAAAGTATAATGCCTACTTTGAAAAACTAACGTCATTGATCCCCTCGGTGCCGGTATACACACTGAGCAATCAACACAGTTGACATTTTTCGCATAACAGGTAGTTTTTACGACTTGTCCGTGTGCTTAACAGCTCGGCAGTGTAACGGACTTGCCAGCTTTTGCACAACCCCGCTTGCAACATACCAATACCCAGGTTCCTCTCTTCCTCTCTTGAAAGAAACCTTCCCCACAATATACGCAAAAGATAACATCGGAGGGGTTAAAATATCCCCAGAAATATATTTATATTAATAATTCAATGTTCTCACTGTCTACTGAAAACCTTATACTGAGGCCAGGCGCGCACGGGCGACTTTTGTCACGGCAACAGTGTCGTCACTGTCACTGTCTTCTTATCGACCACGCACACGGTGAGTGACTGTCACCTGTCACCCTATCATTCCGGCAATGAATTTCGAACAGGCGGATGAGTCACCGAATGATATTTTGTCACCCATGCGCGAGCGCCCATACAAAAATACTCTCTACAGACACAGTGACAGTTTCGTCACTCAAAAGTCGCCGGCCAGTGGAACTAAAAAGTCACCCTGACGTCACGTCGCTGCGTGCGCGGACCTCCATACACTCCAATGAATTTGGAGATGGTGACGAAACTGTTGCCGTGTCAAAAGTCACCCGTGCGCGCCTGGCCTCATTGTCATAAAATATTTTATTGTTATTTTGTTAATTGTTATATTTACACTGCTTGCAGTTTTTTAAATCGTTAACTTATAATACTTGAATATTAATGTTTTTAAGTAACAACATGTTAACTGTCCTCAATAAAATTTAATTTTCTTTGCTTTAACAAAAAAAAAAATAATATAAATTCAATCTGGATTTTTAGATCCTCAGCTTCTAGTAAATTGTTTTTTTTTTTATCTGTTGATGTACGCATGCACTGTTATACCCATATTTGAACCTTTTCCTCTCATGATTTATGATAACGATCATGATTTTAGATAGTTTTAATTTGTATTCATATTATATATTATTTTCTCCTTGTTATATTAGCTTAGTTAATTTAGTATGAAGCGCACGTAGAGGTGAAATATCACAAAACTGCGCTATATAAGTTCATTGCTATTATTATTAATTGACAGAAAATGTGAAAAGAAACCCCGAAATACCAACTCTTAAAACATAAACCAAAATACCTACTGCTTGAAAAGGTGAAAGAGCATTCAACATTGAAAATAAATAAACCTGGCAACTTTTAAATAAATCCGTACATATAAAGTTCTTTAAAAACATTATTTTTGCAAAGATAGAAGAGAGAGTCAAGCAACTTGAATGACGTTTGACACCATTGTCATGATATCACCCTTTTATCACAATTTTCTAACTGCCTACTTGATATCTGAAGTTAAGCTTGCATTTCATATAGTAATTTATAAGACTGAAAATTCATACCGGTCCACTTTCACAGACGACGTTATGTTGTTCACATCCGGAACCGTGTTGACTTTCAGACTACGACCAAACGTCATAAAATGTGAAACCCGGGAATAGCAAACTTTCCCCATCTCGCGAATGAATCGCTTGAAAGGAATTAAATTGGAAAATTGATTAAGTTTGACATGGGAATGCGCAGCCAGTAACAGTCTTTGAATAATTATTAACGTAGCAAGTTGCGCGTAGGTATAATCCAAAGTAAATAAATATATGCAGATGATTGAACAGGGTGGCGATAGAAAAGAGATTTAAAAATTCCAGGTTTTACCTTTTATTTGAAATTTTAAAATTATCTTGAGGCCAGGATTATTACATTTTTAAATTTCTATTTTAACCATATAAAAGAATGATGAGAAAAAAAGTTTTCCTGATTTTTTCAAATTGCGTCAATATTTAAAATATGAAATAGGTTGTCTGTTTTTCTAAAACTTCGAATAAAGATTTATCGTTCAAGTATAGAGTATCTGTAAAATTGGGATAAAATTATATTAAAATAAAAACTCCCGATATATATATTTTTTCAATCCCGATATAACCCAGAAAAATTCCGGGTTTTCCCCATCTATGGACAGCCTTGTCAAATGAAATTTGTTTGGGAGGCACTTAAACTAGAATACAATTTTGATGATCAAATTTTGATATAGGTACAGTTAATACGCACTCTAAGGCCCTAGCACGAAACATCGATACAGATTTTATCGCCAATGTCGGTAATTTGGAATCGTTCCCAAGCCTGACTGCAGTCGCCAACGAAAAAACGACAACTCTCATCAACTAAATTAAGCATGTTTATTCGACGTGAGCTGTTGTTCGTTCGTTGGCGATCTGCAGTCATGCTCGGGAACGATTCCAAATTACCGACATAGTAGATAAAACCTTTATCGATGTTTCGTGCCAGGGGCTCTGAAACGTTTTCAATATAAAATAACATACGCCTACAATATTTAAAATATAACTTCCAAAAAAATGCTTTAGCTGAACCTTTTTGAGAATGTTTTGTTATTCTTTCGGGTCACAGTGTTTAAAGTTAAGTAGGTGTATTTTTGAAGCGCCGCCTCGCGGAAGGGAATGCAGTTAGCACATTAAAATATTGAAAACTTATTTAATAGTCGACCGCAAAAGCAGGCATTTAATAACCACTTAACCGACACTAATGGCGGCTTTACGATGCCATGAAACGCGCAAAATCAAAGGAAACTCGCTTCGCTCAGACCTGACGCAACATTATCCAAGTAACCCGGCCACGAAAATAAAACGTCAAGTGAACATTATTATTTAAATTACCACAGGGTGGAATTCAAAATTATAGAATGCTAAAGCATCTCGATAATATTATGTAGTATATAGTAAAGTATAGCTATTAAGTTATCCGTGGAAAAACAATAAAAGTTTACTTTGGTACTTAGGTACTCGTATTCGCTAATAAACAGAAAAATAGCACTATGCAAGGTGCAATATTGAACAATTGAGAATCAAAGTACAATAATTGACGAAGAAAATTATTAAAAATTAAAGTTTAAAAAAAGGTTTCTTTATAGTTTTTGTGTAACATTAGAACTCTACAAAATTATTTTTTTTAGCTGCCACTAAAAATAAAAACCAAAACCAGCAGAATTTAATAAAAATTAAATTAAATTTTAATGTTTTTTTTTTGTTTAATTGAAAAGGTGATATAAATACAAATTTTTCATTGTGAATTTTAGTCGGCTAGAGGAGGCTTTTTGCACATAAAAAGACAATAACGTAGAATAGTAAACTGTAGGAATCATAGACAGTGAAATAATATGTAGGTATGACTTAAAATCGGAAAGTGAAAAGATGTGAGTAAATATAAGAGCAATGAATATAAAATCAAAATCCTTGAATTGAATGAAACTAAATGAATTACGACATGAAAGGAAATAAATATTACTGAAATCGAACAAGTGTCAAAAGAAACACAAGAACGAGCATAAATTTATATTGCCTATGTGTACATATATAATATGGTATATTTGTATTTGAATACCGTTTACATAACCAATGAGTATATAGTTCAGAGACAACCTACTCGATGATAAACACTAACACAGTGTCTGGTGGAATCAATACTACTCCTTCATACAGATATTCCCAGTATGCCACTATCAATATCTGCGCTGTTCGGAAATTGAAATAATTACTCATCTGTGAATGCGCTTTTTTGCATGTAACACCATCCTTTCAATAGGAATATCTTTTGTTGGGGCAAGACGAACAAGAAAACACACATAGACGTGTACAATATTTGAATATGAAGACATCCAATTATTATTGTCAAGAATTAGTACAGTTGGGTGTAGATATGTATTTTTACAATGAATTTATTGTAATTCATTAATAATTAAATTACTCTGTGTACTAAAAAAACATTGTACTTAAATAACATGTCTAATGAAATTTATTTAGAGACAATTACACTAAAATTGAATTTCGATATATAAATATGTTCATATACGCACTTTTGTAAAAGTTATATGATATGGTCATTTAATCTTCGTTATTATTTTTCGTAGTACATATTATTCAACAATTATGTACTTAAAAATATTACTTATAAAAATGTTGAACTTACTCTTAATGCTTATTTATTGTATATGTAGTTTTATTGTTATCTTTTGTGGTGTTTTTCCATCATGTCGAATTGTATACTTTCTATTTCATTTCACATACAAACAACAAATTAATGTAAGTAACGTAATGTTAAAGCATCATGAACGTCAAAGTTACAATAATAATATGACATATCATTAATTTTAATCAAGTTTAAAAAAGAATGTCCCCAACGACAGTTTTTGGGAGGCACACCTGACACCCGTCCTAAATCAAGTAACTCAGAATGTTGTCGACTGGCAGAACAACCTCAGCATCCCTTTATGCCCCCCACCAACTCTCTTCCGTCACAAGAAGAGGACCACCAAATTGTCAGCCAATTTAAGAAAACCGAGAGGCAAAAAGGTTGAACTAACATTTTAACAAATACTAAACATAATTTCATATAATAATAATTGCAAGTCACAATGTAACGCTACTTTTTACGTCAAATAAACCGGAATCTATACGATTATTTATGAACATTTGCACGTGAATATATATTTTCATACGGATGTTTACCTACGTGCTTACATGTTGATGTACCTATATACTGTGTATTGGCATAGGTATTTTCACTTGGTTAGAATGTACAATACAAGTCCACGTGATACGACGTACTTATATACTAACATATTTCAGGCCACGCCGCCGAAGCCAGGCATTCATAAAATGGCATAATCGTTTCGTTTAGCCTGTGTTACCGGAAGCACTTTTTTCCAACGCGTCCAGAGCGCCATTCGCGAAAACAAACACGTTTTATTGCTTCCATAATAACCGCACAAACCCGCAGCGCTGTGCAAAGATTCGTCTCCGTGTTGCATTGGAATAATCAGTATAATCACACCGAACAATCTTAAATTAAATACGCTAGGCTAATAGCTGAATAGAATTTATTTTTTTCTACACAAAAGAATGCGATGGATAAATAGTATTACGATTTGAAAGGACAGTTACTTGCAAAATTGGTCTTACTCAATATTAACGATATATTTAATTTATTTAGCTGTTTTGTGACCTAGGAAACATTAATGCAGATGATTTTCTTCGATACATGTACAAGTGAATTACTGCGGTCAAATACATCCTCCTTACCTACAAAATGTTTGTATTTATAATATAATTAATATTGATTACCCCACATAACAAACTGCAGTTTATAAAGGTTTACTAGAAGACACTTTTACAGTATTTGCCACATATTATATTATTATTATATACTCGTATATACGCTGATATTAGGTATACGTCATGAGAACGCATTTGTTCCAATGGTTGTCGTAGTTTGTGCAGCCGAATATCTTACTTTAAATCTAAGAAAAGTACATCAGTTGTGGTTCTTCGACTTATGTGATGTTCTGCCACTTGTTTCACAACGCTGTGCATTATCTGTAAACAGATTATGCGGTTGAAAATTTGGTTGCATTATCTTAAACAGGAATGGTAAGCAGTCTCGAGTTTACATATAAAATTATTTCTGTTTCGTGTCAACTTATTAACAACATACTACGTGGATTCAATCAGAGATGTTAAATACATAAATAAATCAATCCCTTCTTAGAAAATCTAATGCAAAGACTATTGAATACACGAAATCTCATAAAGCGACGGTAAAAATATACCCGTAGCTATTGAATAATCACAAGAGAAGGCTCAAAGCCCGGGTTCCGTTCATTGTGCGCAATCCTTTTGTCGCAGGTACACTCCGTATGGTGAGCATTGTCTTTTTAATGTCGAAATAAAGTGAGGCATCCAGCCTCGGGGCAGGACCGGCAGGGGATGGAAGTGCGATGGGCCATTCAACTGACACCGATACCGTGACATGTATCACTTTGCGATAGTGAATATTTATTTATTTTACAAAATGTGTGACTTTTACATAACATATTACGACCTTCCAAACGAGGCATATATTCGTATTATGGCGATCTGCATCTATTCGATGAAATAACGTACGATAAGAGAACTGGTGAAAAAAATTATGTCAAAGATTTTACGTTGGATGGTGAATTTTGTTACTGCTTACTGTTTTCTATAAGGAAAAATATTCATTTTCGTAGAAAGCAATCACTTTGTGGTTTGACATATTTAATGAAAATTTAAACAATAACTTTGTAAATATAAGACCACAGATTTTATTTTTTATAACAATGACCTACCGGTTTCGCTTAGACTAAGCATCGTCCAGGGCTACAAAATTAAACTGGTTATTATTTCATTTTCATTATTAAATATCAGTTCGGGATAAACATGTCTACTTTATGTTGCACTGCAATATTTAGTGTGTCGATAGGATTTAGAATACGAGTATGTTTCGTCAAGCTCCAGTAAAAAACCGATTTAAAAATGATCTATTTTAAAATTATTAAGTTTATATCGAAAACCCGATAATTTTGTGTACTTAACTTAATTTTTACTGGATTTTCAAAAAAATATATATTAAAAAGTTCCTTTTTTACTTTAATTTGTTCATTATTTCTAGTGAATAATCTGCAAAATATTTTCTGTTTTATAAGGGCTTATGTACCAAAATTTAATTTTAAAGTTTTGATTGATTAATACCGCATTGTTATTTTTTTTTACATCCTCGCATCGCCTCGCCTCGCCTCGCCTCGCCTCGCCTCGGCTGCCCGTGTCTGCCTTGTCCACTAGCGTCGATGTGACGTCCCTGGCAAATGAACAAAGGCAACTTAAGAGCATAATGGACGCCGAGTGCCGCGCCGCGCCCGCACCGTAATGATTAATGTCCTGTGCATTGGTCAAATTGTGGAGCAACGTGATACGGGATCTACATACTGTACTGACTACACACGTAGATCTACACGTTGATACTTCCTTTGATGCGTTTATTACTTTGCGAATAAAGGACGAACGGGATGAGAGTTTATGCACGTTTACGTATTGGGATTATGAAACATCAAATTTTGATTTGATTTTTTTTTCGTATGGATTCGTTCTTAATGATGTTTCTAGAAAATCTCAATGTTTCCCCCACATCTGTACCATCATTTCCTACTCCAACAATTACATTTAATTGAATCTAAAATAATAATAAGTCAACTTTGAGGATGCTGTGTGGAGTTAACTTCATAAAAAGGGATAACTGAATGCTTACGTTTAAGTTTTACTTAAATAATGCCAGAAACATATATATTATACTAGTGACTAATTAAAAGTATTTACAAAGACGTGGAGATTCATAAAATAAATAAAAACATAACTGTGACAGCAATAAGGACTGTATTAATGTGTTGTTAAACGTGAAAAGCACGAATTCACATAAATAACTACACAAGTGTAGGTGAGACGATTTGCCTCTAAATTATGCAGATATAAATCTCAAAGGCACAAGTTGAATTCACACAGGTGTAGTGTATTTACAGCGTGCACAAAGTATCCCCCTCATCCCGGGGGAGGTGTGCGGAGTACGTAGGCACCGTGTACTGTGTGTGTGTTACGTACCTCGGTAAACTAACACAACTCGAGGGCCACAATGTTTCCTGCGGCTTTTTGTAAGGAAAACTTACCCCCCTTTACCGACAGACGGCGGAGGATACGAGTCCGGATGCTGCGACGCTTAACTATTTTTCCCGGTGGAAACTTCAAGAACGGAAAATGGCGAGCGTCGTATCGCAAAAGTAAATACAAAATGCATTGCACAAAGGACGATTTTTCTTTCAAGTAATTGTGCGCGCATTCGGATACTGGCATGAAACTTGATAAGCGAGCAACAATATAATATTTTATTCAGTGAAGATAAAAATTGGATCAGGGCTGTCTTTTCGCTGTCAGGTTATTGCATTAGGCGGCCCCATCATATATTGTTCTTTTAGATTTTATTGGGCAGACGATCAATAATGTCTACTGTAAATATTTTGTATCGACAGTGTTATTGAGGATGGGCGTGCCCTTGATATTTATGAATTCGGAAATATTTTTAATCGATCTGCAGGTGACCTTATGTTGGATGCAACCGATCGTAGCACAGATTTAGTGATCAAGAGCTCTCTTCAAGAAAATAATCTTATATCAAATCAAACACTCTTTTATAATTATAAAAGGACATGTTTTATAGTGCCGTTTAGTTTTAACGGATGGTGCTCAAAACGTTTCTCATATGGAAATGGCTATGTCACAAGTTGTTTCGTGGGTAATGAATGAACAAATGAAAATCTAGATTCCCCATTGACACTCAATAAAACGCTTCCACGTACCATACATTTATCTTTTCTCAAAAGTAAATCAAGTACTAATAATTCAAACATACATTGCTGACTCGCGAAACTTCATTTATGAAGAAACTTTACTTCTGCTTCTAAGCATTTCCAATTTCGAATAAAAGGGTTTCCAAAAAACCCTTAAAAAACTGGATAGAAGCAGAATGAAATATGTGAGGTTAGGAAATAAAGTCTAGTAATATTATTATTTTGTTATAGGAAAAAAAATATAGCGCCATTTAATACACAAATTCACTTCAAGGACGGTTTAAAATCTCATTTTACACTTTTATGATCTCATCGGTTTGCTAAATTAATAATATGGTTTCATCTGAATTGCAACAATAAAAGTTAACACTATTAGTTAATAATCCACTAAACAACTTCGTACAAGTTCACTTTTGCCAAAACAATGTGACAAATTCTGCACTTAGATATTTTTTGGCTTTCATACAAGTAATACTACAAATGATTTATCTGTAAATTCTACATGCAATTCTCAAACATTAATTATCAAAATTCTTTATGAAATGCCTACTGGAATTTTATCTAAAACGTTAAAAAAAAGCCTCTGCTGGTTTTCGAACTGCACATTTTACTAACATTTTAGTATGTTTTTTTATAGAGTTTATAAGAGAACAGCTTAAATGTTGTTCACATGAAACCTTATACATCTTCCTAACTACCCATAGAAAATTTACAGATACATTATGTGTAGTATTGTTTGCATTAGAATGCTGCAAAGTGACGTTAAGTGCAACTGTTGAGTGCTGAGGCAGCAAAAACCGAAAACATTATAAATTATACAAAAACATTTATTGCAGCTACAAAGGGCAAAGACAACTACATAATAACATATCAATGCAAAAAAAAAACAAATTGATGAAAGGCAAGCGACAGATATCGAAAGAACCTGTTTGTTTGATAAACACGTCTAAAACTTGCCATCTAATACTATTAAATGTTAGGTTCAACCTCAGCGGATCAGACTGTTATTCGCTTAATTCTACAAATCATAAAACCAAACGCTAGTTCAAACACAATCAATAGTGTCATTAACCTAGATTCACCAGACAGAAAAATAAACGATAAAATAGCGAGAGGTTTCATTTATGGAAACGAGGAGACTTTATGACTCGGAAATAATAAAGTTAGCTGGATTGGAACACGTATTTCAAATACATATCTCAGTTTCCATAGAAATACACGAGTTTACATAACAAGGTGGAGGTAGAGTCCGGGTTCCTCTCACACGGATAGACGGTATAGAAGCCGAGTTCATAAAGTCTGCGTGCTGTGTACTGTGTAGCGGAATATATTCCGTCTGTAAATGCTTCTCTCGGAGATCGCTCCGGAATTTATTTCTCAAGAACATCGGAGCAAACGCTGAATTTATTGACTACGTATCAGTCGGAACGTATTAACCGTATACATTGTTTCAATATAGGATTCTACCAATTTGCCGAACAAACAAAATCAATAAAGGCAAATTCAGAATAACGTTACCGTAAACCGGGGTTACTTTACATCTTATGGGGGAACTTTGCATTTTAAAAAAACGTTTTGAAGACGTCTGTGACCGTCCGTACTAATTATAAAGCTTTTTTCACTTAAAACACATAAGTGCACTTAAAACCACAAAAATATGTTATATGTCTTATATTATCTTACCATTAAATTTCAATAATACTACTCATTCCCTTAACAAACAAAAAAACAAATTTAGCGAAAAATGTCAAAAAAGTGATGCAAAGTAGCCCCGGTTTACGGTACTTCATAGCATATTAATATTAGCAGAGATGAACCCCAAAATTGATATTTATATTTTGTGAGTATTTCTTAAGAGGATTTATCAGATTATTTGATAAAAAATATAAGTACCTACTCGGCTATGGGCGTCTTTCAATATTATTTTTCAGAAATCTTTTTCCTTTTTGAAATAATTGAAAAATTTGAACAGGACAATATAGTTTGTCTTGTCACAGTTAAGTACTGTGCAAATTTCATGACTCCCGAGTTCACCGTTCGCGAGTTTTCAGCGAGTCATACAAGATTGTAAAAATTGTAATTCATTCGGCGTAGTTGACGAATTATCTACTCAATATAATTGGAAGATATCAAAAATATAAAGCTTATTTTCTAAAGAAGCCTTAGATCATTTCAGCCGTTAAACGTAAACCAAATCAAATAACTGATATCTAAAAGCTTTCATTGAAAACAGGCTGCTCAACCTCTAGAAGAGGCTTTGGTGGGGAGTGAATAAGTGAAAAAGGACATTTAGGATTGAGAACACAAAGCCAGAGTCGGGTCAAGGGACGGGCGGCCCTCGGTCTTCGGTCCTCCGGCGGGCGAGCCTTGTTTGCACTGACTAAATGGTGTTTACCGCCTGAAGCCTCGGGGTAAAAAGCTCGTCCGTCAAGGTACGGCTCGCACTCGAGTACTGAGAATCGAGCCGGCAACGAATCTAATAATGCATTCATAGTGTAGTCATGCAAGCATGTAAGTGAAGGCGGTATATTGTAATACTTTATATTTGAAGGTATTGCAGTCATGATAAAAAATACACAAAGCTTAAACGCCCAACATAAATTACAGATTTAAACGTTTTTTTTTACCATACCAGTTTTACCCCGCTGGGATCTTAACATAATTTCTGCTGATTGTTAATCAATTTTGCGTATTGTATCTATTTGGTTGATAAAACAAAATATTTTTAGGTTAAATTGGACGTAGTTATGCAGAAAGCGTCCAACCCACAATTTGCCAAAATCGAGTTTTACGTGTTTTCCTATTGATAAATACGAGATTTATATCTGCTAAAAACATCCTAGCTCCAAATGCAATAGATATTTGGTAATTAAATATTTTATTAACGCACACTGCAGATATTTGACTTAAATTGAAGTTTAAAAACAATTTAAAATTTAGGATAACATAAGTTTTTTTTTAATGAACACATGATAGATTATAAATAACCTATTTATAATAATGCTTATAAAGAAAAAAAAAACACTGATATTCACTTTACAAATGCCGATTACGCATATTAATGCTTTTTTATCGCCATATTTTCAAACGCCTTTTTCTCAGTTTCGTCTTTTTGGGGTTGGACGCTTTTTGCGCAACTACGTCCAATTAACCTTTCCGTAGCTGAAAATAAAAATCGAACTTACGATCCGAAGGGGGGTGATGTAGTTACCCAAATTGATCTTGATTATAAAAGCGTTTTCATGACATAATCTTTGGTAATTTGTTTTTGGTAACACTTAGCGATAAGCATATTCATAATATTTCAAAAATCTTTATCTAAGATATCGCACAAGACTCTCGTTCGGGGTTACAATTGAACGCCCGTTTGGAAAGGGAGTGTTAATATGCTCGTTTATTGTAAACTGGTAAAAAATCGCACGGTATATTAAAACAAAATTTCAAATTCTAAAATGGTTAAACAAGGCAATCAAAAGATTAAGTCATAAAATATGTATGAACTAATTAATAATATTTTGGCTTAAGTTTTCTAGGCTGTATTTCCCTGAAGATATCCAACCTCCAATACGAAAACTAACCAGAAGAAAAAAAAACTTAAGAATAAACATAAGTTTAGAATCTTTGAAGGAAGACTTGAATCAGGGTATTTCAAAAAAATAAATAGCCTTTGGTCGCAAAACAAAAATGTTTAAACATGAAATGTCATTTGTAATCAGAAGACTGAAATTAATATTTTCCTAGAAGTAAACTAAATAATTAATCAAAATGAACCAATCTAAAGATCGTAGCAGGGAGAAACCAGGCCGGTGGGAAATGAACTGAAAAGTAATTTAAATCATATTATTGCGAGGAAAATCCACAACAAATTGAGACCTTTTTTTAGGAAATAAATATGAGTGCAAAAAACATCATTATATTTCAAAGTAAATACGCAATAAAACGTGCGGCGAAAAACAGTTGGTATAACAATGTGGCAAGCAATCAATTTGAAATATTCACAATGCCCAGCGCAAAGGCTCCATAAATCAGAAAGTCGAAAAAGAAATCGACAATTTGGCTGGCTTTATTCCTACACATGTTTATGCATGACACTAATACGATTTTACCGGCTTAAATTTAAGCCAATTCGTGAACCGTGCGACTGGGGGGTTGATTCCACGCAAAGAGAGATTGGGAGGAATTGAAAAAAATTGGGGATATCGGGTGTGGGGATGAAACAGTTTTCCAAGTATCGTATTACGCTGGGCACGTGTCGCGAGCATTCCGCCCAAACACAGTGTAATGGGTAGGTTAAATTTCACAAATTGATTGACCCAAATCGTGAGAACAAAGAACGACCCGCATTTGGACTGGGCGGGCGGAGGGGGCGGGAATCGAGTTAGGGCGGGGGATGGGAGACTGCTATAATTCACGGAAAAGGATTCCTCATAATCATATCAGACGGAAAATTCCATCAACTTAAACGTCTTTTATCAATGACGAACAAGAAAAACAATAAAGTATCAAAGGCGGTTAGCGTGCTTGTTTGTTCTGAAGCAGAAAAAACTCTAAAACGTTGGGCTCTGACGTCATGAAATTTGCAGATAGCAAGATTTTTTCAGCTAGTTACGTCATTTATATCATGCGAAATTGTTGATATTTTTCGATTGTTTAATACGAACGAACCATACTCAAGCGTAGCTGGGTAGCAAATCTAGTCAAACAAAATTTGTATGTAGACATTTTGAACCTTTACGTGGATGGCTAAATTATGGCACTAAAAAACTTTTATACTTAATAATGGTAGGTGAAAAGATAAGGTCCACAAAAACAAATCCGTATATACATTTAAAATTTAAAAAAAATGGTTCCATTAATCAAAGTGCTTCTCAACAAACGGTCCATATTTAAAAGTATAAAACAGACTAACATATTAGCATAGGGTAGCTCGGCTACAAAGATGAGCAAAGGGCGGGGAATAACCGGGGGCTAGGGGCTGGGAGGGGTGTTGAGACAAAGACGCAAAGACTCCAGACAACAACTTGAACAATGAACATGTTCGTGTTCATGAACATGTGGACAGACGTATGAATATCGACGACCATATCTATATCGAATCCATTAGGGTGCAGACTAGGTGGGGCGGAATTAGGAGCGGGAGGGAGCAGGTACACAAGGGAGATAATGCTGGATAATGGATAAAGACGGGGGTGTTATAACACTCGGATCATATAGCCCGCGACGGCGGCTTTCCACGGGATCTACGTTATTGGGGGGTGGCGAGAAGCGATTACAAAAGCTGCCTTTAAGCTTGATTGAATTGTGTCAAATTAATACACGAAGGTAAAAAAAAAACTAAATAATGATTTATTATGGTCATACGCATTATTAACATTTAAAAATATCATTGTTTTTACAATCAAAATTAATAAATACAAGAAATAGTACAAAACACAAAAACAATTGTTTCATTGTTAAACATTCCTTGCCGTAGACTTAGAAACAATGAATTGCTGTTCCTCAATCATCACTCTACTAATTATGAGAATCATTCTCCACGGTCCAGTATGTTGAGATTTTTTTACTCAAGTCACGGTCTTGAAAGTTTTGGTACCAGTCTAAACGATTTGTCTCATTCTTTACGACTCTACAAAAACCTTGTTCAGGTTTTGACTTGGATGTTCTTTCTGATGTATATTTTTGTCATTGCTTCATTAAAATATTATGTATGTGCTGTTTTTTATCGGTTGCTGTTTTTTTTTTCCATTTCGTGTTATGTATTTTTTTTTTTAAATTGGAGACTGGTCCGTTAGTATATAAATAAATAAATGAAAAACGAACTAAGATCGCGTGCTTATGGATTAATCAGTTGCACGAGTACATGGTTTAATAATAATAATAAATCTGACGTGATGTAGGCCAACATCCAACATCGAATAATAACGAGCGAGAAATGTCTATGACATTGTTTAGCGGGTTCTGCGGTGGGTGGAACTCCGCCCGGTCCGGGCCACACTCAACACATACTAGGCACACAAGTGAGATCAATAATCTCACCCAGGGGGCGCCATCTGCCCACCATCCCTCTATCCTTCTTCTTTCCGCCCTCTTTCTCCCACCCATTCCTCCCTCTCTTCCTCTCCGCGGCTCCTCGCAGATTCGCTTTTTCGCGAGCGTATCTCTCCATCTAAATAATATCCCCCCTTCCCGCCTTCCCGCGGATCGAATTGAACAATATCATTCCGGCAGCGGGACCCCGAGCCCCGAGCCGGTCTGCGCTTGATGACTATTCCACTAAGTGGGAGTTAAAACGCGACCAACAGGTAACAAAGATAACTCTGTTTGCATTCTTACGGTTACAATCCGAAATATATTCTAACCATTTCTTAGAAACGCATTATTTTTCACCCTATTGTCACTAAGATACAAATGTGATTATTATTAATAACACAAAATATATACATATAAAAACGTGAAAACAGTCAAATAAAGCATGAAACAATGTCCCTCGACTTTTCCCTGTCTTTCCACGTTCCCGGAGCTGCCCGCTACCCCCTTCTTGGAATTCTGATTTTCCACTCTATTGATATACATTATCTTTTCGCCGTATTTGCGTTACAAGAGCAAAGCGCACGGAGATACGAGATAACGATAGCCGTCCCTCTCTAATTCCCGAAGTGGAAGATGAAAAGCTCAGCCCCCGAACGGGAGATATCAACCGAGTTTGTGGCTAGAAAAAGGTGACTTACGGACTCGGGCGACAAGGGGCTATTTCCTTTAGAGTGATCCCGACAGGGACGAGGCCAAGAAAACTTCAACCCCGAGCGGATCACATGAAAAGTTGAGTGAAGTAACAAAGCACAAAGGAAAACGGCCAATTTATAAAAAAGTCATTTCAATCACAAACAATGACCAAAAAAAACACAACCCTTTTCCATTAAATGACCATTTTGTACCCGACTTTCTTTGTATCTGCAGACTATTATGTATGCCGGGAAAGTATGTACCTGCGTGGGCGACAAAAATAAATGACGCAATCAATTCAGTAGGCGGGTTTCTGAAGTAAATTTAATCAGTTTAATATTAAAGCTTCTTTATGCGTGAAACAAAGAAAGGCGATTTAAAGCTTCAAAGACATAATTTTAACCTTTGAACTTTTAGAAAACTCAGATTTTCAGATAGTAAGTAACTACATACATATTTTCAATTCGTAAAGGATTATATAATACGTAACGCTTTGTGCACAAAACAAAAACAATAAGTGAGTGGGTACCTAAATAAAAATCGAATTTAAAAACAAGCTATAATTATAATTATAAAAAGTATCACGTTGGCAAATACGTTAAATAGTCAATTCGCGTCGAAAATAATCCATTGTGTAATACAACGTAATGTTTTCATCGGCCAATGGCCGGGGCAAACATTATTAATCCGCGTCATTAATCAACGTGTTTGATGAGCCGGCAGATCGACACCCCTGTCTCCCGCCGCCCCCGCCCCCCGCGCCGCCCACGCCCCGCCGGCGGGAAGCTAACGAGATACCTTTACGGGGTAATTTCCCAATAATAGGGTACGAATCCTTTCGACACAGATGAAATTTATCACCAGGGGTGGCAGTAACGTTGAAGATTATACTATACACTTGGATTTATTGATGTGACAAAGACTGTTGTATGTGAAGATGAGACACAGCTGCTTGAATTTAGTGGGATGATGGCACCTCTAAACTGTGACGGGTGATGAAGCTATTGTGCACAAAACTAGGGTTGAAAAAACAACTGAATAATATTGCATATTGTTATAAATAACAGAAAATTTCTTATCTTAACCATAATTCAGAAACTCCGTTTGTGTGTCCCACCTAACCCTCGAACGGGCATTGAAAAGTTTGCACAGCACTTTCTTTATAGGTCAGCGAAATTATTTTCAGTGCGCAATGACATCATATAAGAAAAAAGATTACGAAGTCTAGATTATTTTCTTCAAAATAGTAAATTTTAGAAAAAAATTCTCAGGTCAATAGATACATTTGATTCGCTGCACCAGGGTCCATATTTTAGATTAAGGCAATATAACTGAATTTGATCAATATTAATCCCTTTAGCAAGAAAATTCACCAGCCGCCGTTGTTGCGAAATGTGCAACGAAGTCAATTATCATAGAAGATGATTATTTATATGAAGAGAATACCAAAAAAAAGATATTTTGAAGGTATTAAAGAAATAAGCGAGGTTGGTACTTATCCGAAAAACCTTTATTGTAACGTCGAGGAAATTTTAGAACCTTTTAGGAGCTCAAAGCCGTTCAAAATTATATCACGTTTGAGTCGAGGGAGGCAAAGATTTCAAGTCAAAGGTCGGAAAAGTTGACAAAGTTGTTTGATTATTTGTTTAAGACTTAACCTTGGTAAAAAAGGCTTCACGGCTTAAGCGCAGTGTAAATTTAAAGGGCAAGTATTATAAACCTATTTCCATGGATATATGTATTTTTCAATGTTTTTAACCATCGGGTATAAAATAGATTAAAGAGTCAGAAAAAAGAGATAGATTAAGGGAGAAGGAAATGGGAAAGAGAAAGGTTTTTAAGTATCTGACTATTCAAGAACGAGTAGTAGAAGCGACCCGTTCTCATATATGGAATGTCAAACGTTAAGCGCGCGTTTGGCGAGTTTCTGTGCAATGGTGCCGAATGGATCGATGACCCAAGTTCCTCGGATCATCTCCCATCGAAATATCAGTAGAACAAGAACAGTATTCCCATCTGACGTCTGTGCTCCAAAGATTGCGATCCGTTTGTTAAGATAGGAGAACCTATGAATCGGTTAAAGTCATTTCAAGCAGCGTATCGATTCTGAATGGTGGTCTATTCCAGGCGATACTGCGAGTAAATTCCACTTTGGAACGAAGCGCGGACATTAGACATCATTTATTTAACTTGAATATATGCAAGAACAAATTGAATAGGTACATTTTTATTTGCCCTACTCCTGCATACGAACCCGCAACCCCTGTGCCCATCTTCGATGATCGTACTTCATGGTGAGATATTATTATTTCTCACAGCAAAATTATTATAATCTATAAAAGTTATGGAGATATATTTCAGCGACATAAATGCGATTGAATAATTTGTAATAGTGTACAATGTTCCAAGGCCGTGAAAGCAAAGACGTCAACACTGAACGCCTACCTGGTATAAAGAATAAGGATAATATTAAAACGATACAATTTGAGAGGGTGTTAAAAATAGAATTGGTGGGTCTTCCTTTTTAAAGAATTTCATATTAATTCCAGTATTTGGTAAGGTTTCTTTTATAAACAACGCGCTAACACATAATTTCAGTAAACTTCAACCAAATATTTTTCCGTGGGTTGTTGAGGGGATGGTTTCATTTAGAAGTAAAAAATCTTCGCACAATAAATAACCTCCAGCGTTTCAAGGAGGGGCGGTATTGGATATAATAATTATTTGTTTTATTTATGCAGGATCAGGTATCGGCAGGTTAACACGCTGTACTGCGATGCGGTTATGGGGACCCCAGATCACTTTCGTAGGTCAAATAAAATCCTTGGGGAAAGCCTAAACAAATAGCGGCCTGGGATATAGGCGATTGTTTTCCTCCATTTTAAAAGCCGTGTAAAGTTGCAAAGCATTACCCCGCAGAAGGATGCTAGACATATTACATAAATTTGGCCTCAAAATAAGAGAGGCTAATTGTATTGGTAGGAAATTTCAAATATCAACCGCATCATGAAGACGCAAATAGGGTTGGAAAACGATATTCTACAAAATACTTTCGGGATATCGTTAATGGTTTGTACAAGGCAACCAACATCAATATGTTTGTATGTTTAACTTTTACATATTATAAAATTCATCGAGCAGGATGACTATGATCTATTAAAGTGTTAAGGCTGTACCCGGTAAGCGAAAGCTCCCAGAGTTTTTATTCTAGTTTGATTTTCAAAATAACGTATAATTTAATAATAAATACTTCTGAGGATATTTCATGTTTCTAAGAATCCGATAAAGGTCAGATTAAATGCTACAGATATTACGTTTCTAATAAAACACCTTGTAATTTCACGGACTAATACAAAATTCATAATAATAGGGCTCTAACAGCAAGAAGTTCGTTTTGATATATGGACGGCAAGTCCTTTGTAGGTTATAAATATTAAAACTTTCGTACTGACTCGGACATCACAATCATACGAACTATAACATTTCTAACAATAGTACGCAGAGTTCAGGTGTTCGTTTCACGCAATAAAAACAATTGTGTTATAACGGCGACTGAATCAATCATGCATCAAATAAAATCAATCAAAATGTATCGTGAAGCCGCCCTACTTGACAGTAAATATCAAATTACTGATGCTGGCGGTAAATCACCGCTTTAGTCGTATGTAATCCTGATTCCAACTCAACTGTTCCAACAATGTATTATGGCATACAAGCTGGAAAATAGAGCGCCTTCGAAGAAAAAATAACAGCGTATAAAAGTAATGCACATGGTTGCATTTGTAGTCACGACGTCTGAAGGCGCGATCCGCGGAACCGGCTGGGTGCACATGGTAAATGCGAGCCATTAGTCGGAGTTATTTATGGTCATTTAAATACATATTCCAATAATATGATGGCTATACATTAGGATGAATTGCCCTCTCACGATTTGGCCGGCTGCATTGTTCATGGAGAGATTAACTAGGCGCTGCTAGACGACCCACCCCGCCTGGAATGGTATGGGTAATTTCAATAACAGTTGAACGAGTGCGATCGGCTTAAGTGAAATAATGGCAGCGCATTAGCATTGGCAATATTGATAAGCCAATAAACATCTGAATCGATTTTCAAAAGTTTGCATAAAGCTGTTGTTAATATCATCTTTGATCGATTTGGATTTCAAATCGTTTTGTGATGCAAGAAGCTTAGTAATATTTTTATGAAACTGTTTGGTTGTGTTCCATTTTAATAATTTATTACAAGACAAATTTTAAACTTTTTTCTACTATTTATTATTTAGACCGGACCGGTTTCAACCTGTTACGGTCATCTTCAGACTAGTACATGAATTACTTAAACTACGATATGTATACATTTTAGGTGTCAGGGGTGAATAACAAAGATTCTACGTACATTTTCTTACGTATTGCTATATAATTATTTTAAATAATGTAGAGTTTTAGATCTTTTAAAAAATTACTTATAATATAACTGTATATACCTATCTGATTTTAAATAAACTATAAAAGGTAGGTTAAAGGATGATTTACTGTGAGTTAATATGATGAAAGGTCGGTGGTTACTAATGTTGTATGTGTTTATTATAGGAGTTTACCACTTTAGTGGCTAGATTATTTTTCGCACCGCGATTTCAAATTATTTGGTTATTATTATATAAAGTTATATTGTGAGGAAATTACCACATATTAAATTTTAATTATGTAATTAGGTACAACCTTATCCATACGGAGAATATTGGAATATAATTATTTTGTGCTTCGGGCGGATTCGAACCCGCGACCACTCGGTTCAGCCCTACGACGGAAGACGTCGTCTCAAAACAAATAACGGCTAATCATGTCCTTGACCGTATTACACCTTTATTTACCTTATTACGCCTCAGATTCCTACCCTAAACAATATTATTTAGACTTTCTTATCGATCGGCTGACCTAAAAGACGAAATACGCAACTTCATCAGCAGTAAAAATATACGTTAACATAAAGATACACGGAATCCCGACAGTTAAGTCGACTTCGTGCTCCGAAACAACAAGGCAGCGAGGGTTTCGCTTGATCGACCGTAGTTAACCTTGGACACGCAATTGTAAGGCGAAAAATCGACGTAAATAAATTATCCACCTCGGAGGAGGAGGAAATAATAATCCCCGAAGGGCTGAATTCAGCCGTTTAAACCAACCGAAAGTTTTCATTACGTCTCCACCATTTAAACTCGCCCGTGTCGCCCGGGGCGCTTACGACACGCCACTGGAAAACCAAACTTCCCCAAGAATATTATCCCCGGCTTGTTTATTCCACAGAGTTGACTTTGCCAAACTGAAATGAATTGGCATGCCACTAGCATACTGGGAAGACTGTCGCAATTTGAAAGCTTATAAATATAGATGTATGGCTCATCGATACAGGCATTAACAAGAAACTAATCAAATTCTTACTTGATGCTCATATTTAACAAACAAATTAATTATCACCCATGAGCAAAATAACGTTAATAACTATGAATACGAATAATCTTATCTCTGCACCACTGCAAGATGGTCTAAACCTTGGAGTAACGATATAAGGAGGTAAAGCTAAATATTTTTACCCAACCTATACAAACTTGCGATAAATCACTTTTTCCGGGTTTTAAGTCGTACACCGTGAGAGAAAGAGACGAGACAATTTCTCAAATAATATAGCACCACCATTCGGTATGTAAGCATGTTCTCTGTCTCCCGCGCCTCCGGCGACTCCGCCCACTACGTTTTGATATGCGACATAACTGGACTCAACGGTTTTTTAGGTTACATGCTATTTTTGTTTATAACAATTCTGTGAAAAAGTGCTCATGCAAATAAACAAAAACATTATTTATTTATTTTACTGTACGAGTATACGCCCGAGAGGGCTTTTACATTAAAAGGTTTGCAATTGAGAGTGAAAAAATGAGAATTATATGTACAAACAAAATAAGGAATGGTTGTAGAGTAGTAAAAAATTGTGTTTGAATAAATAAAAAGATTATTGATTAAATAAATATGATGTTATAGCCTTCTTGTATCTACATTCCGTGCAGTTTAATACATCAGCCACCTCTGCGTATGTATTACCAACTACATGCATTTTAGGTACAAGCGAGTATCTAAAAGACTCAGTCCTGATGTTATTGTCACAGCTAAATAAAATGTTGGATCTAGTAGTTCTCTTTGGTATGTAAAACGAAATAAGGTTCAATAAATCAGGACTGTGTCTATAATACCATTGTCAATTTTATAAATGAAAGTCAAGTCAAAAATAATTCTTCGATCTGAAAGTTTTAATAAATTTAATTCTTTCATCAAGTAGTTATAGTTAATATTTTCAATGGGTAGATTAAGTTTATAGTTTATGTATCTAAGAAGTTTATGTTGAATTATTTCGATGGAGTCGGAGTTGATTTTATAGTAAGGGGACCAGATATAAGAATTATATTCCACTTGACTACGAACTAAAGATGAATACAATATTTTGAGTGTAGAAATATTCCTAAAGTCTCTGGCATTTCTAAGAATGAAGCCAACCATTTTTAATCTTTTAGATGAAATTGAGTTGATATGTAAAATAAAGTTGAATTTAGTATCCAAAATTATACCAAGATCATTGATTTCATTGACAGGATGAAGGAGAGTATTGTTGAGATTATATTGATAATCGAAAGGCTGATTAGTTCTGAAAAAACGAATTATATTGAATTTTCTTACGTTTAAGTAAAGTTTATTGAGGTTACACCAATCATGTAATTTGGTTAAATTACGTTGAATACACATACAGTCTTCATAATTTTTAATGGTTTTAAAAATTTTCAAATCGTCTGCTAAAAGCAAAACATTAATATTATCATCAAAAATATTTACAATGTCATTATAAAGAGTAGGAACAAAGTTGGGCCTAAATGTGACCCTTGTAGTACACCGCTAGATGCTACAAATTTATATGAAAGGTTAGAGTTATTTTTAACTTGGAGAACTCTATTAGTAAGGTAACTCGTTATCCAAGCCAGTAGTTTGCCTTCTGTACCTATCTTATGAAGTTTAATGAGCAGAATGTTGTGGTTAACTTTATCGAATGCTTTTACAAAGTCAGTTTAAATTGAATCGACTTGGGTTTTATTTTCTAGTGAGCATCATATGTAATGTACGTATAAAGAAAGTTTTGTAAGAGTAGATCTCCCTGGCATAAAGCCGTGTTGGTTTGGAACAATGACGTGGTTGATATGAATAGAGATTTTATCGAGGATTAGTTTTTCAAAAAGTTTGGGAATTATAGACAGCATGCAAATAGGTCGATAATTCGTAACATTGTGAATATTGCCCTTTTTAAAAACAGGTGTGAGATAGCAGTTTTTCCAGAGATCAGGGAAGCAGCCAGATTTTAGAGATTGATTATTTTTTTTACAAAGTGGCTTGGCTAATACAGATATACAGTTAGAAAGGAAAGCTGGATTCACACTATCTGGACCTGCTTTTTTTATTTAGATCGAGAGCTTTTATTTTTAATACAACATCAGGAACATTAATGGAAAGAGCAGGAATATGTACTGAATCATTTTGATAAAACGCTGGAGTAGGGTCGTTAGGGATGTCCCTTTCATATACGAGTACACTTTTGAAGAAATCAGCAAAAAAGTTAGTTATGTCGTTTGTGTCACTACTACTTCTACCCTCAAAGTGCATGAAGTACATGGTTTTTTTTTTATTTTAAAGAATGTACGTGTTTAAAAATTTTTTAATATCAGAGGGGATAGACTGTTCTGTGGTGCATATATTTGTCCGATATAATTTTTTTTAAAAGGTTTTTACAATCAGTTCTATATTTTTATAATATTGTGTAATCAGAAATAGAATTGCTTTGTTTGTGGTTTTTATGCCTGATGTCTTTTGTTTTTTATTAGTTGTTTTAATTCTTTATTGAACCATTTGGGGAATTTAGATAGATTGATTTGAGTTGAAGGCACATATTTTTGATGGCCGTGTTTATGATGGTATAAAAAGCTTTTAGATTATGTCGACATATGCTATGAATGGATGTATAAATACCCTAGCTCTAGAGTCCTAGCCACGCCCAGGTCAAGCCGAGTCAGGCAAAAATCATCAATACTGACTACAGAAGCGCTCCCTCCTGTATATTATTGTTCTGAGGTCTAATTCACTTTTTAAGTCTGGTACTAAGTAGCTAGATAATTTAACTCAAATCTATACATACATAAAAGAAAAATGATATGATGTAATTGATTGAAAACGATAAAATAATTAAACAACCCTAAATGCGCAGACCATTTGAATTATTCACGTATCATTCGAGTAAATCAAAAGCAGGTGGGCGAAATGAAACACTTAGCCTGAAAAGCAATTTCTTTTCACTTCAAACACACTCATTCAGACATCGTCATTCAATGAACGCCTTGTAAATAAATAAAGAGGGTCGCCGAAGGAAGTGCCTGGGGCGATAGGCATTCCGGGTTCCGATCTCCGAACGTCAAGAACGTCAGAAATGTCAAAAACTGTCAAATTATTAAGAATCGCAGGTTCTGGCAGACATTGAAAGCTCCGAAAGGTTTTATTTCACTCCGAACAGGAAGACGACGGGGGAACGGCGAGCATTATGCAGTGACAGATGTAGGTTTTGTGTTGAAATCGTATTCGAATTTTTCTACAGGAAAATTTTCGTCGGAATATTTAGGGAGTGTAATTTTTTATCGGTGTTTGAATAAAACAACATGGATATTCGGCGATGAATTTTCCGGGACATTGAAAAGGGTTTCAAGGAAATTATAGTGAAAATATGGTAATATTTTGAGATTATCGAGTTACACAGCAAACCAGTTATAGGACTAGGTAAGTTGGGTAAGTGCTTTAGGGTGTGGGTAATAGGAACTTTTATATGAGTATAGGTAGCTGGAATAATTAAGAATAAAACTGTAGGTAGGTTATACATTTAGTCGTGAAAATTTTATGTGTTTCGTGGATTAATTCTTCGGCAATTCAAGGTGGCTAGATCAAGTTCATGAGCCCGGAATCACGTGACGGATACCATTTATCAGCAGGGGGCCACGAGTGGAAAAATTGTAGATCTCGGAGCGCTCAAAACAACAAAAAAACCTTCCAAAAACATTTCCGCGTTAGCTCAGCGAACCGAAGCGCGCCCAAGGCCGACTGGCAATTCCAAAATGAATTCAGGCCAGAGCTAGGATTCAATACACAGAACACAGCTCGAGGTGCGACAGCCAGTAGAGTTAATTATCAACATTAGTAGCATTATGTTTAACCCCCTTTCCTAGTCATTTATAGTTCCCTTGCTTCGGCAAAGATTTTCCAGCTTCATGACTCAAGTTGGATTGGGTTCAGCACCTCAATTAACGTAATTATTGATGAAAACTGTGCGTAAATCACAAAGTTGCCTCATTGAGACCAAATTATTAAGTGGATTATTTGACATACAAAGTTAAAAGTTTAAAATTCTATAAAATAATGACCGCGGTTTAATCCGGGGATAAGTTTTCGATCAAAACCATCAAAAACACAAAGTGGGATAAAATTATTAATGATTCCAGTAAATAATTTTGTTTTTGATAGCACCCAGTTAAATATGGGTAGCAGGTAGGTACGTACCTATTATAGACGAAATAAATCTTAATATTTAAAAGCTAGTTTTTAATGAAACACGTGTGACATTTTCCAAATAATGTACAAACGGTTAACTAAATACGATTTACAGGAGAGCAGTTGAATCATTAGAACTCTTGAATGAATATGCAACTTCACATTGTGCACCATGAACATATGGAAAATATTAACGAATGAAATAATTATTATTCTGCATTGCGCAACTAGTAGGTAGTAATAGCACATAGGTAGGTAAGATAATAATATGTTTGTCTGTGAATGTATGAGCGTGTTAATTTCGGTATTTTTATATATTTTCAACAGTCGGATAATAGTGGGATAACAAGTTGAACAATGCCATATTGAATTAACGATATTGCGATGCATGTTACCACCTCCATGTGACCTTTAAAACACCGACTACACATGTACATTCGTTTATCACACGGTTGGCTATCTATGTATATTTGATCTGACCTTGACACTTAAAGACAGCGATTATTTTACCATATTGAATAGCGATATCGATATTGTATGTAGATATATAACCCGGGAAGAGGCCCACCGAACAAACAAGATGCCGCATGTTTTGCGTCTCGATTTTCCTCCTTACTTAGCCCCATAAAATTCATGTTTGCCGACGCCAGAGTTCATTCTGTTGAGCCGCAAATCCGATAATAAATCATAAACACGTTTCTCTCACAAACGTCACGACTGCTAGCGCCGTTAAAGCGTACATATCCGACTTTTTCACAAAACGCAACTCTACAGAATATGATACAACGGCCTTATACGACTGCCAAACAACGGCAGAGCAAAAGCTACCGAAATTATTCACAAAGCCGAGCAGAATGAGATACATATGTATATTTTAAAATACGTACAAAGGTTGATCATACAACTTTTGACCGGCCAGTTTTGAACAAATATTTTTCGAAACTTTACCAACTTGCATAATAATGCCCGTCTGTCATGGTCTCGTAATAATAGATTTTCCATGCGAAATGAAACAAGCTTGCCGACTATAAAAAGCCGAGCTAAAATACACGTGAATTATAGACAAAAACAAAGTAATCAAGCGCGAAGTTTTAGACACTTTATCCGATTATCCCAGTGGTAATACGGTGTACTAGTACTGTATCAGAATATATCTAGCTGTTAGAAATAACAGCTAGATGCCGCCAACGTCTAACGCTATTGACGAAAATTTGCGCTAACAGTTAGATATTATTACTAAAAATATTAGTACCTACATACGAATATTCTTCGACTCTATTATTATTGTATTAGCGTTAGCGCCAAGTAAACAAAAAGGTGTAAGAGTTTATGCATCGTAAGCGACATTATGTGTATCTTTTTATACTTTCTTACTAAACGTTTTTGTGGAATATCCTATCCGAAACGCGCGATACGTAGCTCCAAGAGTCAAGCGAATTAAATAATGGCTAGGTAAAATAATGACGGCACCTAAAATGTAACTGTTATGTATAATTCTCCGAATGTCACCAAAATATCTAACAGCTAGATATATTATAACGACGCCTCGTATTATCATGTACCTATTATTTTAGTCTTTAAAAAGGTGTAAAGAGTGTGTGCGTCGTCGACAATATTATACGTAGTTTGGAATAATCTTTTGGTTATACTTCTTCTTACTAGACATCTCTGTGAACTTTCCTATCCGAAACGGCCGATACGTAGCGCCTAGAATCAAGCGACGAAAAATAATGACAAGTCAAATATATCTAACAGCTAGTTATATTAAAACGACGCATCACATTGTCATGTACCTATTATTTTAGTCTTTAAAAGGTGTAAAGAGTGTGTGCGCCGTGCACAATATTATACGTAGTTTGGAATAATCTTTTGGTTATATTTCTTCTTACTAAACATATTTGTGGACTTTCTTATCCGAAACGGCCGATACGTAGCGCCTAGAATCAAGTGACGAAAATAATGACAAGTCAAATATATCTAACAGCTAGTTATATTAAAACGACGCATCACATTGTCATGTACCTATTATTTTAGTCTTTAAAAAGGTGTAAAGAGTGTGTGCGCCGTGCACAATATTATACGTAGTTTGGAATAATCTTTTGGTTATATTTCTTCTTACTAAACATATTTGTGGACTTTCTTATCCGAAACGGCCGATACGTAGCGCCTAGAATCAAGTGACGAAAATAATGACAAGTCAAATATATCTAACAGCTAGTTATATTATAACGACGCATCACATTGTCATGTACCTATTATTTTAGTCTTTAAAAAAGGTGTAAAGAGTGTGTGCGCCGTGCAACAAATATTATACGTAGTTTGGAATAATCTTTGGTTATATTTCTTCTTACTAAACATATTTGTGGACTTTCTTATCCGAAACGGCCGGATACGTAGCGCCTAGAATCATGACGAAAAATAATGATAAAACAAAACATATATAACATAGATATATTATAACGACAATGTCTTTTCATCGAGCTGTTATTTTTCAACAGGGGATTATTATTATTAAAACCAATAGGCTCGTTATTCATTATTTTTGCTAGTTAGTTTTATGTCAATCTCCTACTCGTTTAGTTTGGCGCGTTTTTACTCGTCGCGCGTGCATTCGATGTGTTTTTGTGAATTGAAGAATACGATTAATGGTGTAGTTGTTCGATGTTTATATTTTGTTTCACGGCCAAAGTGCAAATACCGAGTATGCAAATAAATTAAGTTTTAGTAGACAATACGACGCAATATATTATTTTACTTTTTTACTATTACATTTGCATTATTAGCTCATATAATTCAACGTCTAAACTTAATAATAATAATAATAAATGGATACATTTTATAGCACTGTTTTCGTGGAAAATCACCTCAAGGACGCTTTGTGTACTTATATGTAATTTATAAAATATAGTATATTGGTAGTTTACCAAAAAATAGTCAGCGTCGGCGTTATTTTCAACGGTTATATTTAACAGTTAATAATCGCCAACGATAACGGCGTTGGCGTTTTTTCGAATTATATTTAACGCCCAGTACTACGGTGTACGTGTACTTTACCATGCAAGGTGTGGAATCAAGTGAAAATCGTGCAGAAAGTAGTAATAACTATACAAAACCACTTTACACAAAACATGTCGAAACTAAGTGGGAATGCTAAAAGCTGTAAGAAATGTGAAGAAGACAAAGAAACACCGATTCAGTCATGGTGCCAATATGAAGCCTTGCGGAGAAGGCGCAGGTACCTGGGTAGCCAGTTGTGGAACCAGAATAATAACACCGCAGATTCCATTGAAGAGACTAGACTGCTGTCAAAGGAATGGGGTGGAACATGGGAGATAGAGCATGGCCCTTACAAGAGCTGTGCGAAACAATTATTTTAGAGAAAAATGCTGAAGCCCGTATGTAGCTCCACCACACGCGTGGCGATGATAAAATCGAGCAAAGGTACCAAGCAATAGATTGTCACATAATTTCATATCCATTGGTGGTACATCCGCCCTAATACGAATGGCGCCTGTACAGCATGCAAGGAGAGTCGAGTGTCGGGGAGTTGAAACCACTGCACAAAGAGTGACGTGTAACAAGCTGTAAGCTGTACACACTACACAGCACTACACACTCCATTCTCCACACTCGCAGAGGGTCCTCGCATTCCGTCATTTACATTGAATATTCAATAACAACGGCAGAGCCACCCCCGTCCCTGCCTGCTTCCCCGGTGTCGGAATTTGCGCCCGATGTGCGACAACTGAGCGCGATGAAACGTGGTCCATAATCCGGCAAATCTTGCGTGTACATTGAACAAGTGAAACAATTAGGTTTGCGTTAACTACTGGTTTTATTCGTTATTCGCGTTTCGGTTCGTGAGTAAACAAAGCAAAATTAAATTCACTTCTGTACAGGTAGACGCATTATTTATTATATGCTTTTCAGTAACGGACTGAAAAACTCGTGTATCGTGTTGCATTGAAATTGGAATTGCATCCTCGTTAATACTAAAAGCCAGGTTGAAAACTCGGTGCGTGCCGTGACTTGTTTTCCGATATTCCAAAAAAATGTTTTTGCTTTTATTTTGATAATCGAAAAAACATTTATTTACTGTTAAACTTTTCGTAAGAAAACTTCATAAAAATACGTTTTGGTTTTAAAAATACAAATAAAAGTTTTTCATTAAATAAATATTTACCACGAATAAAGAACTAATTTGTGGTTTTAGGTTGTGAAAGTCACGTAAAGCGAAAAAACAATTATTTAAGTACACTTAATATACCTTTAATTAAAATCAAAATAATGAGAAATGTTGTTGTTTAGAGAAAAGATTTCAAAAACAGCTTTTTTAAAACAAATAATATTTCATAAAACTACCCTTATTAAAACACCGTTTAGAAATAGTTTTCCGAGCCATCTAAACGCACACAAGGGAGCAAGGAAAACGAATGTGGGGGGCCGATAGCCCACTGGATAGGACACTAGGCTAAAGGTCGAACGGTTAGAATGCATAAAGACTCGCATTGGCTACTGACTTAAAGTATTTTTAAAAATAAGTTATGTTTTCTTACGCTTTGTGAAAAGCCTAAACAAAAAAAAGAGATTTGTAGCTTATTTTCTAATCCAAAAAAAAAACTGAAAAATTAGATTTGAAGATGATCAATTTCTGTGAATTGTTTCCACAATATTTTTATTCCAGCGAGGGTGTTAATTACAGAACCTGACATCCCCAACGGCTTTACCTTATTACATTACATTAAACAATACAGGGGTGTATTATACTATTATGCCGCTAGGATACGACCAAATTACCGCCGCCATGAATAAGGTGAACGCTGCCGAGTTTTGCGTACAGTTTAATCAATACATTGAAATAATAATAATAATTGTTCATAACTTTAGGAAACAAAGACAAAACCAATCTGTTGAATCGACAACAATGGGACGTGATGAAAGCTTTCACATATGTACTGCTTACACAAGATTTCTGAACAAATCTGCTATTAGATGCCTTTTAATTGGAATAATAATGTGCATTCAATACTGAATGGTATGAAATGTAAGAATCGCCAGTATGTCAAGTATCAATAAAAAATTGAATTTAAAATAAATAAAAAACATATTTAATTTAACACCACTTGATTGTACTCGTATATATTGTCAACCAGAGTCAGTTCATTCTGAACTTTTATCAAGACTGTATAATACATGATTGTCTAACCACATCGTGTTTGCTATGAAACAAAAAGATGATGCCTAAATTAATTTTGTTAAGTATAATATCATCAAAATATATAGAAAAATAAATTGTAACAAAGAAGCCAGAGGTGACGTGTCAAATATATTATAATATTTGCGTTGCAAAACGTTTTAACTATCTTCACTTGACATTCTCAAGGTTATTACGGTACAACTTAAGAGTCTAGAAAAGTAAGAAAAATCGACCGAAGCAGAAAAGCAAACGTGGGTGAAGAAGGGGAGTGGAGAGTCTGGCGTGGGAAGGGGTGGGTGGAATTCGTTTATAAAGGCTTTGTTACCGTTGTAAATTGAAAAGAGCGATTTTCTAAATTTCCTTACTCCCACACAAAGCAATAATAAGACTAAAATGAAAGGAAAACTCGTGCCTTTCCAAATGCTACACGTAATGGAATACACTTTGGCTTACCAAATGAAATTATTTATAAACACGGAACGAAGTTGTTATTATGTTCATTTGAGAGATAGTATAAGGTAACGTACAACATGTGAACATCGTTATTATTATTCCACCCGAATAAACATGTTAGAATGCGTTATCATTTAGAACATCAAAGCGGAAAGGGAATTACATCGCGATGAAAGCTCGGTTTAGTAAATGTATTTTTCTCCCGCTGAAACGGTGGAAACGATTTCCCGTATAGATATCCAATATTGACAGATCTCATCAGAGAACCGGCAACTGGGAAAATCAGCTCAGCCACACAAGTGAAGTATAATGCCATCCCTAATGTTTACCATTCTGGAATGGGTTATCATCCCTCCGTCGATAAATAACGTAGTAAGCTCCGCAGAAAGCAATCAAACCCAAATAGTAGGTACTTGTATGTCGGGGCGTACTCGTATATGTGGCGTAAGCCTTATACCAGTATCCCCGCTCGCCTAGCATTGATTGCTTTAACAGAAAAGAAATCCAAACAGGAGCGGCGTAATATCCCTTTCAAACAAACTGTTCACGTTGTATTGTGGACGTTCAATAAACTTGCAACTTGTAATCATATTAACCCAAAAGAAAATAACACATATTATACTAGTATTCATTCTGAACCATTCAATACGTTTATGTCTTTTTCCAGTTACACTAATAACATTAATAGATGACATTTCTCAAGCCGACCAGCGAAAGTCTACTCTCGAATGAATTCAAAGAAAACAAATGTTTTAGAAAAGAGAGAGGGTTGAATAAAATTAAAATATTACAAATAAAATGATTAGCGGTCGCAAAGTTCCCCAATAAGTTACTCAGCGGACTCGGAAGCAAATCGCAAAGTAATTTCCGCAATGGCTTTGTAGTGCAAATGACGTACACTCAAAAGCCGGGCTCCGGGAAAGCTAAGCCTCAAGTAGGTCAGCGGAGAATGCTCGGAACACAATCTGTTTGAGTTAGCGGAGGATGGAAATGTAGAAGTTGAGTGGTAATAGCATTAGAATCAAAACGGGTCACGAATAAACATTTTCACCGCGAGACCTACTGCCAATGTAATGTGATGGACATTAACACATATCAAAAACAATGTTAGAGACTATACTATGTAATATATATTTTCGTAGAAAGCAATCACTTTGTGGTTTGACATATTTAAAGCTATGAAAAAATAACTTTGTATATTTCCTCTAAATTCATAAAACATATCATTATTCTTTAATCACCTTCTCAGTTGACGTTTCGTCTCTTTCAATTCTGTTTCAAATGATCTGTCTCTTTTTCTCTGTTCCTTTGTTATAATATAAATGTTTTTTTTATTGTTTTCTCATTGTTCTGTTATTTTATTTTGTATTTTGTTATCCCGCTGTATGTATATATAACCGCACACTTTGTATTTTTTGTTTAGTTTAAGTTTGTACCCTGGTGATGCTTAGGCTAAGCGAAACCGGTCGGTCATAAAAATTACAATAACATCCGTGGTCTTATACAAAGTTATTTTGTCATTTCTTTATATAATATATATCATCATTGATTGTGAGGGAACTGTTTCAATTAATAATTTTATTTTAATTTTTTTATTTATTAACTTTTTGTTTCTTACATTACCTACCTCACTAGGTAATTAGAACCTGTTCTGAGGTAAGTGACAGTGAGTACAAACAGAGTACCGTAAAACAGTTTATTATTATCAAAAATTGTAACAATTTGTTTATTGTAATGACGTTACTTACGAAATACATTCTTATAAGGCACAACGAAATTGACAAATAAACATCACAACACCCAACCCAAGAAAATTTCAAATAGTAAGTTTATTAAAATCTGTTAATATATACTTCTGAGTCGAAGTCAAATGCGTAGACCACAGTGTTATTGTATTCTACTGAAGAGCTCTATTCCTCCGCGGTGTAAAAAATACGATTATACTACAACACGCTCATAGGAATACCATCGCAAAACTCTCTTTGAATAAAATCTGCGCAATATTCTCCGTTTGTAAATCCAATCCTTTGATGTGAAATAAAAGTTTCCACGTTCCATTTCTATTTGCTGCTGGCATGCAGTGTACACTATGTACAGTGTATACACTCGGAGTTAATGATCGGCCCTTACTGCAGAGTTCCACAATAAGACCATACTGGGTACCGATTACACCCCCTTATAGAGGGTCCATTGTCCAATGCCTTTCTAGAATTAACAAAACTACTTATTTTCCTTTCTTTACTGTTACTTACAAAAGCTCTCGATTAAAGTGATGGAAACAAAATGTATTTCGATACCTCCAAACGAACACCATTGTTTTTTTTTGTCTAAGTCAGTCCCATAATTGGAAAATTAAGTTTATAATACAACTATTACGAACTTTTGATTGCTTTTGTTGCAGTATGTGGGACCTTAAAAAAAACATCGGCAAAGCGTTGCATTAGCGAGGAAGTTCAAATATATGGCAGCCTATATAGTTCCCCAAGAGCCTCCAGTAATTACGTTTTTTTTTTAATAAGCATTGTTCAACATGTCCATGTGATAAGTGACAAGTAATCGTCTATTTGACTGAAGAATGCGTAAACGTCAAAAGAAGTCGATTGGAAAATCGACTGTGCAGTTGAAAGTGTGACGATTGAAAATTAAATTAAGAACCGCTCACCTAGCTCTGACAGCGGAGAAGGCACTTTAATATTATGATGATGAATGATGATTACTAAAAAGATAAATATTAGTATAACGACATTTTTCAAAACCATCAAAGATGTTTTATGTCATCTTAGTATTATGAATGACAGCTTTTCGCCTTCTTTGATAATGCTTTCGAAATGTGAATTATCGGTCACGCGTAATTCTGACTATAAAGCGGAGAATCTGTCACGTAATGTGGAAAAAGTAAAAACTTTCAAACCGTGAACTCTAGCGTCGTGCAATTTACAGAGCTCTTACTTTCTGGAATTTCTAGCCCAGTACAACTATTTTTAGCTTCCAACGTCATTTGCATTTTGAGTTAAAAGAACTTTGAAATATTTACTTAAATGCCAAAAAATAAGAAAAGACGCCCCGCTATGAAAAAGAGCTTTGACACTTGGACGAAGGCTGTTGGTAAATACTAGTTAAATAAAGTAAGAATACTGATTTATGTACTAATTTTTTATGTATTTTTTATCTGAAAACTGAAAAGGAAAGTACTCTGAGAATCAACGTGTTGGTAAACACAACCGCATTGACTTACTATATAAATATTGAACGATTCTCTCAACATTCGTGTGATGCCCCCTCCGAGCACAGGCACGAGGACGGGTAGGCGGGGCGGGGGGAGGGGGAGTAAAGCTCTTTATTGTGATTGTATTGTGTCAAGAGGGCATTACAAAAGGTCAGTGGGGTAATACGGCGCGTTTAGTGAAACAGGAGGAAACAGAAAACATCGAGGAATACGGAATACCCTCACGGAACTAAAAGAGGGGAAACGGAATACCTCCACACGGGACTCGAACAGGGAATACGTTATAGGGGAAATTCGAGTGACGTTATTTGATTGAATCCCTTAATACGGGTCTTTCACGTGAATGAAAGGGTTATTCGTTAACGTTTTGAAAGAAAGTTCCAAACGTTAAAAACAAACAAAAAAATGGTAGGTATGAGTTATACACTGTGTTTCAGGAGTGGTACCGCGAAATTTCGCGAAGTGATTTATGAGCTTATTTGGAGTAAAAAGTGTAAACATCATTTCGGTCTACGGTGACATAAAAAAAAAATATATATATTTCTGTCACATATCAACACTGGTCACTCGGCCAAGTAACCGCCCGCCCCCCGCCCTGGCCCTTAGTTTCCAATGCTGTGCATACCACGTGGTAAAATCTCGAGTGGTAACGTCAAGAAATTTGCACAGTCTTTTCTCTCTGGAAATAACGCAAATATTTTATGCTGGCAACTTAATTTTCACCAATAACTACGAAAATTTGAAATATATGTTTTTAAGTGATAAACAATCGTTTGTTGCATATTTTTCATTTGTTTAATAAGAAAAATTGTGTTAAAATACAGACTTTATTTGTTTTTTTTTTCCTTTTTTGTGAGTATTGATTTGTTTCAGTGTTTTTCAGTGAAATATAAGGGAATATGAAAATAAGCCGGGTAGTGAAAGTAGTATAGCATATTATGAAATTTGAACGTCGAAGGGTGGGTTTTCATGATATGTTGAAAGATGAAACGCTACGTAAATAAGTACATTTTGCGAGACATTTGAAGAATTGTAGGACCGAAGCGAACGATGCAAAATAACGTGAAGCTGCTTTGAAGATTTACGGGTTGGATAAAAACATCGCAATTTAATGCAAGTTTCAAAATAAACAGTATCTGTTTTGATCTTCTAGAAAAAATAAATGTTTTTCATAAATTTCATGATGATTTGTCACAAACTTTAGGCATCTCACTAAATCGCGTAATAACGCCGATTGACCGGTTAGTAGCTGAGTGGAAAAAGCCTCGGTTCCTATCTGGGCGTCGTGGGTTCAATTCCTCTGCTAGCTAAGTCCTCCATCATTGCACAAGCAACATCTACCGATTATTTTGATGGTAGTTGGAGTTTTTCAAGCGTCGTCAGGTTGTTCATAACCCGGGAATGTTTGTCTTTATTTTAAAATAAATAAAAATATATAAAAACACCGTATGCAGGTTCAGAGTGGTAGATACTCTTAGTATCGCCGTAGTGAAAGACCACCATTCAATAATTAATTGCTTGAAATGGCTTTAGTCGTGTTTAGTAAACAAAAATAAATCGTCAAATACTTCCCAACCTTCCTCTTCTCCACTTCCTTCAGCCTCAGATTTCCCAAGTTGGAAATGCCATAATCCTACTGCCTTTAGGCATTTGTGACTTTGTGGGGCATACATATTTTTAACTGCCAATAAGAACCTTCAACACAAACAATAAAACTTTAAAAAATCCTTATTAAGAACGACGTTGATATATGATTCACGATGATTTATCAAACTTCCTACCCAGTGCACGCATTAGCATAGTTTACTACATCGCGTGATAACTGCCAACACAACGTTGCGAATAGTCTCCATTCCCTTTGATGGGATACTTAAACTGATTTGAGCGTAATCTCAAGGAAGAAGGTTGGACTCACCCTTTCTCTGCTTGTCGTCCGCCGGCGGGGAGGGCGGGGCGGGCGGGGGGTGCGGGGAGGGCGAGAGCGGCGCCCCCCGCCGCTTGCCCCCGCAGCCGAGGCGCGCCGCGCCTTCCCGAGACGAGGACCTCGACTCTAAAGGCTTGCCCATAACCTGCAAATAACAAATCACAAATTAGACAAATAATTCTCATGGTCGTTAACAAGTCAAAAGGGAACAAGTAGAATTATATCATAGTCCAGTCAGTCAAACTTTCAAAGCTCTTGGGAAGGTCGCAGGCTCGAAGGTTTCCTCCGTTTCCAGAGTGGTTCACACTTTCAGTAGATATCGCCCCGCGAAAGACGGTACATCCCAACCTTCCTCTTCCTTTTCCCCGTCTCCTTCCCCTTCAGCAACACAACGTACTTACAAATAGGGATGTCATAGTCCCACTGACTCCGGGCAGATGGGAGTCTTGTACGGTATTCAAATCCCCTCCTTCTCTTGCTAACGTTCTGTGTCTCTATTATCAGGACAGATGTATCTAGTGCATAAAATGTACACTAACCCCAAAAGTCAAACAACATAATACATACAAGTTCTTTTTCGACAACTCGGGCTCGAAGCGGGCCAGATATTTAAATCAAAAGCCAATCTAAATAAAATCCTAAATTCCCACGTAAGAGATGAATAAGCTTTTACAACTCTCAAAAGAGTCCAGTAACATTTTCTTTCTGATTTATCGCTTCAACAATAGTACACAGCGCACGCAAGGCTCGTCTACTATAAGTTAAATTCTAAATACCGCCTTAGAAACCTATGTATACACAGTAGCCCAAGAGTGAGTGAGAAGGAACGCAAGGATAACAGATAACGAACCCCCAAAGGAATCAAAATCGAATTCCCGTCCGTTGTCCGATAATCCGATAATGGAGCATCACGCATGCGAGGACGCTTCATTACGTCACTAATAGCTTTATCCCGAGCGCTGCCTCTACCGGCGGACCTCACACAGCGCTGGGAAGACATCTGTCAACACTCTAGCGAGAGTAAAGGAAGGGAATTGCTCCAGTTTAACTAAATAATCGAGCTTTAAAAGAAGCCGTCGAATGGAACTTGCCACCTACATGACACACAGTGGAAACACGCATTAAAAAATGCTGTATGCAGGCAACCTTGTAAAATGATGGCAGGTTTATTTTGCCGAGTTTCTGAGTCATTTTTTATTTTATTTTAACCATTACAAAAACTTCGTTCGACAATGTAATGATATTTTGGTTTGCAAGTTGACAGTTAATTTTCGTTAAACTGATGGATGATAGATGTCACTTTTTTTTGCTGGGAACGGATATTTGCTTTTCGAAAGCGCTTTGAATGTCAAGCGTGTTTCAAAGACGACTTTGATGCGTCGAATAAAGTTTGTTATTGAGTTTCATCCGTAATTATTTTTTACGGGTTAACAACACCGAGTAAATAAATATCTGATTCGTTCGCGGAGGATTGATGAAATCGGTTTATAGCATCTAAGATAAATTAAATTATCAATACCGAAGCTAAACCGTCACGACTATGTCCGCATCATGGCGTTAGATGTTAGAGTAATCCCATAATACCGACGTGTATTTCAGGTTTAGTCAAATCACGAGCAGTGTTTAACATCCAACCGAAGCGGCTCGCACTGCCAAAGTATCCGATCGCTTTAATGGCAGTCTTACTCTCTCGCAGAAGCTTCTTAGACCAATTATCCTGCGGAGTTAAGAAGGCAATATCCGTATGGGTTGCAATATTCACAAAGTGCTATATGCCAGTGATTCCCAAAGTGGGCGAAATGGCCACCTCGAAGCGCTAGAGATGCAGAAGATGAAGAGGTGATGAAGTAATAATAATGAAATCTTAGATGTAAGTTACTAGTTATAAGTTATACTCAGTAGTAAGTTACAAGCCATAAGTCCTTATTGTAAGTCACTAGTTAAAAATATTAGTTGTAACCCATTAGTAATAAATCTTAACTGTAAGTTATTAGTTATAAGCTCAAGTGATAAATTATAGGTTAGATGAATTAATTTGTAAAGCGCCCTTGAGATCTCCATCTTCCCACAAAAACGGCGCTATAAAAGTAATCCATTTATTATTATTATTATTATAGAGGAGCAAAAGGGCATTGAAGGGCAGAAAAGAGGCGGCGAGGGAAATGAGAAAGAAAAACATGTACTGTCGCCAGAATCATATATATAAACCGTTCATGAATGTTTGAGCATGTTTTGTTTTCCAAGGAAACGTACTTTGCTTGTTTTATTCACACTGTTTGCATTTTTAGAATCGTTACCTTATAATATTGATGTTTTTAAGTACCAACACGTTAACTGTTTTTAATATTATTTCCTTTTCTTTGCTTTACTGTAGCAAATTTGATCATATTTTTATATATGAATGCATATCATTTGGATGTTGACGCTCTAAGCTTCCAGTAAATTGTTTTTTCATCTGTCGGTGTACACATGCACTGTTAAATCAATATCTGTTTTTTTTTCATGATCTATGATAACGATCGTGATATTAGATGGTTTTAATTTGCATTTATATATTTTATACATTATGTCAGGTAATTTAGTGTGAAGCGCACTTGAGGTGAACCATCACAACACTGAGTTATATAAATTCACTGTTATTATTGCTGAAATTGCAAAATACGACATTGTTAGTGTTTTTGACAAAACCTCGAAAGTTTATTTTTAAATTTTTTTACAATATTTTATTTTTTGTAGATGCTGAATTTTCAGGATTTTTGTTGTAGAAAATGATTTTTATTTTTTTACAAGATTTTATTTTTTGTATGAAGATTTTCAGGATTTTTCAGTTTTGGTGGTGCACTGCACGGATTTCTGAAAAATCTTCATACAAAAAGTTGAAATTTCGAAAAAAAAAAAAATGTTTTCGGCTACAATAACATCAATGATGACGTTTTTTTTTCAATCTTACCACTCTAGCACACTAAAAAGTCACGAGCCGCCACTGCTTGCTAGTTTATTATAAAACAAGTTTCCTTTTTATATTTACTCGATGTCCTGAGATAAATCTATTTCCTTTAAAACCTGTGTCTTCTTTGGGGTTTGGAGGAAAAGAGTGAACCTGAAGGGCGCTGATTGAAAATATATTGTACCTAATATCTCTATGAAAAAGGGGGCGGTGAGTCCCATAAGTTTGGGAAACTCTGCGTATATCCTATACGGTTATAAACACGATAATCCCCTTTGCGTATACTGAACACAGTTGAACCACCAAAGGATTATTAACACAGAAACATTCGCACCGCAATATTCGCATTATTAGCGAGTGCCTGAAATTACATAATCGTGCTTTCAAACACTTTCCTTTGAGCGTAGCATAACTTGGTAGCATTACTGTATTATTATCATTCACTTCGCAGAATGCATCTGTTCGCATACTTGATTATGCGAATGTTTACTTTTTAGAGATAAATGTGTTTACAAATTGGGTGCATTAAACCTGAAGAAGGACGATTTATGATCCAACATATCGACGGTTAGCTTTCCAAAACAGGTGAAACATGGCGTGGTTTTTACGCACATGCTGCAAAGAAGAATAATATTTCAAGATCCTATTTTACGACCGCACTGAACACAAAAATTCTTTGTGCTTCTGCATAAGAGTCCTTTAATACCAGTTTCAATAATTAAAGTTTTTGACAGATTTATTTCTCGGAGTCAATAAAAAAATTATGTTTATTTATGTGGCAAAGTAGGGTATGCATCACTGGCGTACAGCGTCTTATTTTACGAGATCCCAGAATCTACTTGTTTTTGAATGGAAAAATAGTCGTTTTCTTACTAACAAAAAATTTTGGATTCTAACCCAAAAATCTTTTAGGCTATAAAAACACTGTTTATTTTGTAAAATTTAAAAAAAAAATTATGACATTTCTTTTTTGATAGTTACATATGCTACATCGCTTTTTCATGATATCATGATGATAAGAAGGTAGTTTTAGTTAAAAATATATATATTTGTACATAGTTTTCTTTTTTATATATAACCTCCACACAGGAAAAATCTTGACGGAAAAAAAAAACCTCGGAGCCTATCTAATATTTGAGGATGCTGTGTGGAGGGTCTTTTTGAGGAAAGGAAGGAGTGAACTTGGGTATTGAAGAGGGCCATGTTGTAGGAGGGAGGAAACACAGAGGCCTGTAAATCATTCCAGAGTTGACCAGTTGAACGCAAGAACGAGTCGTAGAAGCGACCCGTTCTCATATGGAGAATTTCAACCGCGTACAAATGTGGGGCGTGCATTTGACAAGTTTTCCGGAAGAACAAAGACAGTATTCCCGCCTGACTTCTGTGCTCCAGAGATGGAAATCCTTTTGTAGATAGGAAAATCTATCAAATGAACCGCCCGTTTCTGCCCAGAAAGTGTTTATATGTATCGTCCAACAGAAACAGCAACTTTTTTCATTAAAAAATATATATACGAGTATATAGATTTTATCGACGTATACCCAACACCGCAAAACTGCGACGAGATGTCGTAAAACAATCGATAAGTGCCTGTAATGTAAATACACATTATGACGAAAGTATGGGCAGGCCATAAATAACGTACATGCAATACGTGTTCCTCTATGACTTGATTGCACACCAACAACCTTAAAACTTATCAAGATCTCGCCGAACCATAAAGCAGTAAATTCAATAAAGCCGACTTTCCACAACCTATTATTATTATTATTACAAACCTACTTGTAAATATGAAAAGCGTATAAAAAAGCCTGTTTCGGAAAAGGTTTACAGCATAAATCTTTTGATTTTACATTAATCGGTTAATAAATGTTTCCGTATAAAGCTGCGCGGGTTGCAATCAGTCGTGCGGACATCGGCTACCGTCGTATAAGGACCATTATCTCGATTGTGGGAACCACTCGAGCGTATCAAACCAAATGAAAAGAGTACCTTCAATATACAAGGCGATCCGCACAAGTGGGCCTTTTTAGTGGGCAACGGGGTTGCGGAGAGTAGACCGGCCGAGAATAAAAACGCGGACGCTCAAGAGGAGAGGGAAAAACAATTAAGCTGAGGGCATACGTAATTTAAGTTTCTGTCTAACTTATAATACATTGCCCGAGAAAATATATAGATATTTTTTTTATTTACATAAAATTATGATTTATTTTCCATAAAAATCATTTTTCAGAAACATGTAAAAATAGGTGTTCGTGACAATAAAGCGGAAAATCTGTTTTCTAAAGCAGGAAAAACTCTCAACCGGTGTACTCAGGTGTCACGAAATTTTCTCTTGGGGAGGTAGATCTCTGAAATCGCTACAAGTTACAACATAAAAAGTTGATGAATAACAACAAAGTGGAACATTCCCAACTTGAGCATGAAGACGATGTTTAATGATGACGAAGGTGGGTCCAACAATTACAACTACGCGAATGTATGAGGTAGAATTATCATGAGTGAGTATTGGAATTCAATAAAAGAATAGCAGTTCTTACAAAAGGCTCTCATTCCAAAAATAGCCCAAGCGATAGTGGTATTCTAAATAATAAACAAAGAGCTTTGCTATTCATTGTAACTTTCCGACGTAAAGGGGTGTATCCTGAATGGTATTGCTGGTGAAACGAAACACCCACACAAGCAATCCATCACATAATTCAGACACAAGGTAATTTGATGTGGCCAGACCTATTTATGGCTAATGATTCCAGATCCGTCGTTTCCAAGTTCCAAGTTCACGGCCGCGGCAAAACAACAACAACACCAACAATGAAACGTGGATTTCCTTTGACATGAAGGCTTTGCCGCGGGGTGACCTCGCCTACTTTATATTATACCTCTGCACTTAGATAATACAGCATGTCCTAGTAAAATACGGTGCAAAAATGGATACATGAACATTTTTATATAAATAAATTACTCAAAAATCAAAAGCATATTCAGAATACAATGTTCACACATCACACCCAAAAATCTGACTAAAAGCCCCTCTGCCAAGTAACTCTTCAGCCGCTCCGGCATTGTATCTCTCACGCCTAATTCATTAAAATTAGTGGGAAGCTTTATCAAAAGCCTTGCAAAAATCAGTATACTACAAAGTCAAAGAGTTCGTTGATCTTCCAGTAATAAACCCATGTTGAAAGGGTGAGATGATTTTCTTTATTTGTGGCGTTAACTTAGCTAGTGGCTATTCAAATTGGCTTTCCAAAAGCTGTAAGTAAAATAGACCTAGATATACCTATAGTAAATTACACCTTGTTTTCTTTTCAATTTTTTATAAGTCATGTGACTAAACTTCCACAAATCCGAAAATACCCCCCAAAAAGATCAACTTAATATTTCATGTAATTGATACGTTACTTCATGGGGAGGGATGTTATCAGTACCTGCGGGAGTAAAGTTACCTCATCAGATAATATTTGGTCTTATCGATTAGTGCATAAGAGTGCAAACTTAACTTTTTTTAAACACACCCAGCAATGAGTTGAATCTAGTCAATACGGCTAAATTGCATTTCTCAAAAAATCGAGAATCGTCTGCAAAAAAAATTGGGTCACCCTATAAGCCGTAGCTGCACTTCAGACTTTCAGACACTGCACCGCGCTTTGCCCTCGGTCCCGTTGAACTAGACTCGCCGAGGTAAAATGTAAAGGCAGTGACTTTGACACGCTCGATTCGTGACTCGCGGCAAAGGGTCCAGAGAGCGGTACCGGCTCTCGGCCCTGTCAATGCCAGCCGCCAGTCGCGCTGGCCGATATAGTTTATCAACCAACCTACCTACCTACCGACAGCCGACGCATTTCAAGAAACGAAAAGTCGACTTTCGAATATCTATCTTTGTGGATTGACGCGGAATGAATCAAATGCGATCGAGGAAACAGATCGTGATGGTAATAATTTATGTCTGACGTTGAAATAGTGTTTCTTCATTCAGTTCTCGATGGCTTTCGGTGTTTGAAACCAAATTCAAACGTTATTTATTTTATTCATCTTATTCTAGGTAAAGATACGAAATCTCTGTTGGCAGATTCTCCTTAAAACCTCTGTACCAACAAGTTCTCACACTTTAATTTTTAGGTTTTTTAATTTTATTTAAACAATAATTTTTTTTTTTTTTTAAACAATTTTTGGTTAAAAGCTCTGCGATGTAATTATTTTTACGCGTGACAGCTGTTTCGCCTTCTGAGGGCATTATCAAACTGTCCGAAGGACATTATATAGGCATTATCAAACCCTCAGAAGACGAAACAGCTGTCACGCGTAAAAATAATTACATCGCAGAGCTTTTAACTAAAAATTGTTTAAAAAAAAATTAAAATAATAATAATTATTGTTTAAATAAAATTAAAAAACCTAAAAATTAAAAAGGAGTTCTACAAAATAAACTTGAAAACCATAAATAAGTTCTCACACGTTGTAATTTAATATTTTATTATGTGTTGGTGGTATTTTTTGGGATTCTTGATGCACAGCGCCCTTGAGGTGATTTTTCACAAAAACGGCGCTATACAAATTATCCAAATATTATTATTATTATTAACTATTTTAACAATCATTCAATGTGGGCCATGACCGGTGATAATAATAATTAATTTGTTAATTACCTGTACAGTAAAACATAGAAAATCAATGCTTTTAAAAAAGTTATAATATAATTAAACAATTTATATAATATTGTCCTTCTGCGAGTCCTAAAAAATCAAATCAACCGACTGTATACAGATTATTTTACTTGTAAAAAAAAGTAATTATTACTTACCAGTATTTTTACAGAAATATACTGATTAAAGAGTATCAAATTATTATTCGTGGAAATTTATTTACCGGAGAGACAGTGACAAAAATAGCATGGTCATAATTAATGAAATTAAGAAAACCGAAGTAAAGGAGCTCGATGACATAAAAACAATAATCTGACGGAAAATTTAATAAATAAATTAACTTTTTCATGGGTACAAGCGTATTCTGTAAAGAAAAAAACAAGAGACTTTAGCCACGTAATTGAACACAAAATAATCGAATACAATAAAACTCAAAGCATCAATAATCAAAACAACTAATTCGTTCAAAATACGAGATGACCTTTGTCTGACATTTACAAATGGCGAACCAATGTTCAACTTGACATTAATGAAATAATGATTCATCCAACGCGGACATTGACGAACAATGGGACACGTATTTAGTAAAACGGGCAAAACATCACACAGTACTTTATTAATACATAATTCTGCCAACTATGAAGTGGTATGACTCACCCCAAAAACTAGCCAAATATCGTTGATTGATCAATTGATGGATTGCGTAGGCAGTATCGCCGCCATGATTGAACAAACAAATGAAAGAAGACAAATATATTTTTTATGTGAACACCCCGCAAGAGTCCCGACTGCCCGAAGCCGTGGGACGGTGGCATCCCCATTTGGGGTAGTTTTAAGGCTGAATGGAGTGGGGAAAAGAAGGATATTGGAAAGAAGAAAGTTTAGAAGTAACTGCCTATTCAGATTTGTTCACCAAACACGGCTAATGCCATTTCAAGCAACGTTTCGATTCTGAATGGTGGTCTTTCAACATAACAATTACTGACGTTCAAGTGTATCATGTTATGTTATCAATGTTATAATTACTTTAATGAAACCAAATCTCTCGTCGGCAGGAACATAGATAGCTTAATAATATAATATTATTATCAATACCTCTATAATCTCATCATTATATAATCAGCGAATACGGAAATTTCCACTATTAGGTCCGCTATTACGTAATAAAAAAACTCAAGCAATGTACACAAGGTAATTATTTTTGCCACCACTGTAATAATGATTGTATTATTACTATTCAAGACAAATAAACTGCTCGTTTGTACTTATGGGGCATAGAGTTAATGTAGAAATATTTAAAGACTTATTAATTTTAAAAAAAAAATGTATTTACCTAGGTACGTAGGTACTTACGCAGAAACAGACAAGTAATGTACTTTGGTAAATACAAACTGTTTAAAACTATACAATGAGGGCCCTTGAGATGTTTTTTCACAAAAACGGCGCTATATGAATTTTACAAACATTATTATTTGTGTACCTACATCACTTTATTTATGCAAACATATCCGATATCGGTACAATCTTACCTTCAACAGGACAGATATAAACTTTAAAATTTACCCTAACGCTTTTGATTGTGGATTAATCCAAAACCGGTTAGCATGACTATAAATAAAGTGTTGGCAATAATTTTAACTTTTAAAATTATCAAACTACGAAAACGTTCAAAACTTAAAATCGTTTCAGAGGACATTGTTAAGCGCCCTTGAGATGATATTTCATAAAAATGGCGCTATAAAAATAGCCAAGTATTATTGATAGATATCACTACTGTCTTGCAATAAAAGCACCCCACATATTACAACAAATTTCGACACCGTGATATGGTTATAAGTTGAACCTCATCAAAACAGCAGATACAAGGTTATCTACCGAACTACAAAGATATTTAATACTGTAAACATCCCCTCTAGTGCTTCAGCAGAATAACACGAGTGCTAAAAAATAAATTTAGTCCCACCGGGAGAGATGGGACATATTTTATTCAAGATAACTCGGAAAATCCTACACTTGACACGCGTTCAAATCCAGAAGAGTGAATGCGCTGTACAGCCATTTTATATTATAATTCGGGAGAGGGTTACTACGGTATTATATGGATGCACGGAATACTATGCTGTATCAATTTTATTCCACTTTGAAACCTTTCAGGATTAGAGCGCATACATACATAATGCTTGTATGCTACATACTATATACCGCTGCGTAACGTTTCTACAGTATTAAAGGGAAAAGCGCCAAACAAAGCTCACTCAAAAAGCAATTAGCTTCTACCAAAACTGTTATTCTACCTGCGATATATTTTTATAAAACTAGGTCGGTTTCTCCAATTTCTGATATATCCATTAGTTTAATATTAACCCACCATCAAGGAGAGAAAGGAATGAACCTGGGTTTTTAAGAGACAGGAAAAACAAAAGCCAGTAAATCATTGTCCAGCCGAGTTGTTACGGATCAGCACCCAAAATGGCGCTAAACGTCACTTCGTAGCATTCTAATAGAAGCAATGTTTCACAAGATTTATATGTAATTTTTACACAAGCAGTTGGGAAAATGTTCAAGATAAAATAAGCTGTAATCTTTTAAATTCAATGAAAAACATACTAAAATGTCAGTAAAAAGGTGCTGTTTAAAAACCAGCACAGCCATTTTCGAAAGTTTTAATAAAATGTACAGTATGCATTAAAATATAATTTAAAAATATATTATATTTATAAATAGAACATATATACTTTTTTCGAAAGTTTACGTAAATATGGCAAAATGCATTAATATATAATACTAAAAATATATTATATTCACTGGAAACCTTAGACATTTCCCCAACTACCCGCATAGAAGCAATAGATAAATAATTTGTTGTATTGCTTGTATTAGAAAGTCAAAAAATGTGTATTTTCGGGTACTGACCCTTAAGTACAAAAACAAAAGACGACCTGTTAAATCTGCGAAAATGTCGACCGTACACAAATTTTGGGAGTATGTTTGGCTATCTCCCTGCTGAACCGGTGTTCGTTACGCCGGAGAGATCAATGACGCTAGTTCTTGGCAGCACCGTCCATTAAAGTATCTGAAGAACAAACACGGAAATCTCAACAAACTGCTATATTATAGATACTGTAATCCCTTAATTGAGATTATTCAAATAATCGAGAGATATTTTTTCAGTTATCTAGGCCATCGAAGGATACTAGAGGTGCCTGCCAAACTTAACAGTGGAACGACAATATTTTAGTATTAAGAATAGATCGACAGTCAAACCGTTCTAATGTGTCTCCGTCGATAAAGTCGTAAAAATAAGACAAAAAAGGTGGAACCGTTGACGACAATCGCGGGCGTGGGGAAAAGCTCTGAATTCCTCGCCTCTCTGATGCGGAGCAAAATATAAAACTAAGAACGTGGCAGATCGAACCTTCGATTTCACGGTTCTTGGTTACAACTATCAAAGTGCATTGTCATCCCATAAAAAAATCGATTGACACTTTACACGTCCACGTTTAACAAAATTATAACTTATCACGGAAAATATAACATTCCTAGAAAGCTCCCTTGATGCAACTATTTATAAAAACGGGGCCATGGAAATTATATTTTATTAAAAACTAAACAATGGTGGCTTGATTTTTTTTGTCATTAGCAAGATAATATATCGACGCTGGAAAAGGGCTTAAGGGCGACTGGTCAAAACTGAGTTAAATATGCAGTTTTTTTTCTGCATCGAATAATTAGTATCATCGTTTGATTCTGAAGACTTTTGTGGCCCTTCAACTATCTAAAATATATTTACCATTTGGGAGAAAGCTTGACTCAAGCGACACAAGTTTGGAACTTTTTTTCAACTCTTTCTCACTTCAGGTAACAAAGTTAGAGCATTGATATATCTAAGTTAACTTTTTTTTCAAAAATCCAACTAGGGACTGAAGACTTTAAAGTGCTCTGCTGTAAACTTCTAAAAATGGCGCTTCAGCCCTTCTGCGTCAAGTCCGAAGTTGTTGCCAATTTTAGAGCTTTTACAGCTTCAAACACACGATTATATGCTGACACATGATTTTGAAGACAAGACTAACAATAAAAATAAGCGGAAATCCAATGTAGCTCGGTGAATCGGAGCTCATCACAACAAGCAAAAATGTTGCAGTACCAGTTTGGGCTGGACCACAACTCTGAAGAAGAATGTCGCCTGCGCCGACCTCTCAAAGACTTGAGAGATGAAAAAAAAGAAAGAAGGCAATAAAGCTATGCTGAAAGACGCTTAAAATTCTCTTATAAATATCTTGTGACGATTTTCTTACAAGATCAAGTTATATTATCAATATTGGTAAAAATATTGTTGATGGTTTTGAAAGACGCATTAAGAATCGTAATAATTTCGAAGGCTTTTAATTTCAGGTTAATATCGTATAAAAACAGCTTATTTACCATAGTATATGTATTTGTTTGTTTGTTTAAATATGTATACTCGTATACATTTAATTTTGGAATTTTACAAGAGAAATTTAACTGAACATCAATTGATATGCTGTAGATAAGGTCCACCTCTTTTCAAATCATTAAAGCTAGCAAACTATGTTATGAGTCATCAAAGGACTATAAATCATTATTATGAATTGTTTACAGATATGTGGGGAAATCAAAAATAATTAATAATCTGTTCTGGGTAATATTCTAATGAATGCTTGCGATTTTTCGCTATCGCGTATGATTGATAAATAATGACAAACAATTTGTCCTCAGCTGACATCCTGTCACATTAAATCGGAGACACTTCAACGATAATATTGTAAACTAAAACAATTGCGATTTTTTTTTATATAAAACTTTATAAAATAGAACAAAATATTTTTTTTTGACGATATATTTTGAAATTTACTATTCGATTCCTTCCCTTATGACTTATTAACCCTGTGGTTTATTTAGTAGTATTTACAAATTAAAAATGTAGTCTTGCAAAGCTGCTACACAGAGGCTTGCCTGCAGGGTAAAATTAATTAATGGTAACTTTAGAAGCTTGAACTATATGGTAACATAAAATAATATTTAAAAAAATCTATATATATATATATTTAATTCAATTCTATTTTTTATTACTTTTAAAACATTACAAAAATTAACATATTGGTCGGGGAAAAGTAATCTCGTATTTCGCGCCCTTTTTTCAACTAAGTATATCCCGTTCATTATTGGTCACATCGGATCATACGATACGGCGTTGGAAAGGTGTGAGTGTATACTACAAACGCTTTCTTGACAGTTTTGCGCTTGGTCGATTCAGTCATGAACTATCGTGCGTCGAGTATGGAGGTCTCAAAGGAAGAAATTCGCCATATTTTACATTTTTACTACCTGAAAGGGAAATACGCGTCGAAAGCGACTAAAAAAAATGTGATGTATACGGGGCCGATACTCTTTCGGTTCGTGCTGCACAACAGTGGTTCGAGCGATTTCGTTCTGGTGTAGTGGAGGTGAATGATGCACCACGCTCTGGCAGGCCTGTCGTCGAAAATGTCGATAAAATCATGGAAAATATCGAAATAGACTGACGTGTTAGCAGTCGTAGCATCGCCCAGGAGCTGAATATCGATCATAAAACCGTTTTAAACCATTTGCGGAAGGCTGGATTTAAAAAAAGCTCGATGTTTGGGTGCCACACGAGCTGACGCAAAAAAAACCTCGTGGACCGAATTTCCATCTGCAAATCGCTGCTGAATTACAACAAAATCGACCCATTTCTGAAGCCGATGGTGACTGGTGATGAAAAGTGGGTCACACACAACAATGTCAAGCGACAGAGATCGTGGTCGAAAACCAACGAAGCGGCCCAGACCGTGGCCAAGCCAGGACCGACGGCCAGGGAGGTGTTGCTGTGTGTTTGGTGGCAGGGAATACTGATAATAGTGATAAATAAAAACAATAAAAAACTCTAAGAAATATGAATTAGAATTAATGTAAAAAAAAAACAATTTAAGCTTAATATTTTATAAAAATGATGTATAAAAAATAAAGGTATGATTACACGAATACCAGCAATGCTTGTCGTTTGAATGAAGCCTCATTTGTGCATAGTATATCGTAAATATATATTATTATAACAGGAAAACAACAACTAATACATAATTTTATAGTCATAATTGAATTAAATTAAATATTGAACAATAACGTTATTATATTTGTTTTGAAAAGTAATTGATGATAATTGCACTAAACTTAATTGTGCGATATTACATTTTATCATTTTCATTAGTAATTCAAGTATCTTCACGTGTCTTTATTATATCGTAATTAAGTTAATGTTCGCAATTATAAAATCATAAGATAAGTATTGTGTTCTAAGAGGTGAAACATCTAATTATATATTAAATAAAATAATAAACTTTGTAAAATACCACTTTATTCGAGTTAACCGCCAACCAGGTTTCGCTTCTCTCAAGCTTCGTCAGGGCTTTCACATCAACCGATGTGAAAGCCCTGACGATGATAAGCGAAACCTGGTTGGCGGTTAACTCAAATAAAGTGGTGTTTTACAAAGTGTATTGTTTTATTTAATATACAATGTCACACCCCCAAGTTTTTGCTTCCTTCGAAAAAAATCTAATTATATTCTTACTGGGAATATTTTTTTTGTTTATTTATGATTTTTTATTCCAAAAAAGAGCTAGACAATTACTACGACAGTCAAAAATGAAAAATAAATTATTTTGTATTTTAAAATGTTGTTTTTGTGGTAGGTACTTTATAACCAAATCGATTTTCACTAGTTACTGCAATTCAAGAATTTTCAAACTGGTTTATTACCTTGCAAATAGAGTAAGAACGCACTCATTTAGAGCAAGTTGATAAACACCTCCGATGACCTGATTGACGTCATAATAAGACGGTTAATAAGATGAACGGAAATCATTATGTCACTCATTGGTCATTATGTACAGGTTATATAAATTTGCAGATGAGTAGCAGTTAACAAATAACGCTTAATTCAACATAATAAGGTTATGTCTGTGTGCAAAAGGAAGAAGGGAATGAGTAAAAAAAAGGTATAACAAAATTAGTACACCCAACCTGTTGTCCTTGTCGTGTTGTTTCAAATGCTAATTAAATGCAAATACACACTATTTTATATTTTGACTTATTTTTTCTCAAATGAATGTACCTAATTGAGTGGAATCTTTGAGTGTTTGACTTTTAACTTATCTCTCTTTTCCTTTCGCGCATATATTAATGTCGCTCCGTGTGGAATTGTAGGACCAACTTTTAAAAGATCTGGTGAAAATGACTAACAATAACTAGCAAAAATTGGACACGAACCTACAGAGTAGGTACCGCTAATATGACATTCGACTCGACAAGATAAAGTCATTTCGTGTGGACCTCGGGGGAACAAATTGTAAAAGATCTGGTAAAAATTAACAATAATAACTGCCACCGAGCGAAAATTGAACACGAACCTACAGAGTAGGTACCACTAATTCTAAATTCGACATTGTAAACCTCGAGGGAATAAATTTTTAAATTTCTGGTAAAAATAATCAAAAATTAGTGTCACAGATGAAAACTGGACAGTCTAAAACAGAGTAGGTCCCACATAATCACGCCACATACATTGAAAATAACAAGAAGATATTTTATGTCACTTCGTTCGGATTCAAAGGAACCACGAGTCAAAGATTTGATAAAGAAGAGCCATAATTACTGTCACACGGCGAAAATTGGAGGCGAGAAAACAGAGTGAGTACACGGTGTACACACGCTAGCACGAGAGAAGCACGAAACGTTCGCGAATTATCGCAATAATGATGTGTTTTATAAGGCCCCTCGGTGGCTGTCGCTCGACTGAGAACCGCGGGCTGGACCCGGCGGCCGGTACCGCCGCACGCTGCTCGGGCCAAGGTTGGGAGTTGCAATACTTGCGCTAGAATAGGAGGGGCTGAGGACTCGACCATTCGAGTCACTCCAGACCATCGATGTTGATAGTATTAAGGATTATCTGTACCTGCCTAGAACCATGAGAGGAGACGCGTGGGATAAAATAAAAATATTTAAAAATCACTTTCCACGAATCCTTTTCCCCTGAGATTTCTCACTGTCACATTAAAATACGGCTCTTAAGTAAAATATTATATGTTATCATTTCATATAGTATTTGTAATTATAAATGTTCGGAGTTTGTGTTTTTTTTTAATATCTGGTTCTAATGGTTGAAATAAACTCGAACGATGACGAGTAAACAAAACAGAATTCAGAAAGAAGCTTTCAGAAAATCATATCCATAAATAAATAATAAAGTTAAAACCTTTACTGAGACAGTCCAAGATTTTCAGAAAATCTGTAAAATAATATTTTCTAATTGTTCTATTGCGCTCTATCAGAACCCTGAGGCGTATGTATTAAAAATGTGGATATCCGAAAAGAATGCAAGGGTGATGTAAGGGTAATGAATAGGATCAAGGGACGCTTACATGGTTTGGGCATGTAGAGCGAATGAATAAAGAAAGGAGTGTAAATATATATGACGCAAAAGTGAATGGAAGAAGAGTATTATGAGACGATGTATGAATGTGAATGAAGAAAGGAGTGTGTGCCAAGACAGAGTTGTATGGCGGTCCGTCCTCTCTGCCTAACCCTGCGGAGAAACGTGTGGGAGAAACATGGCGTGATGGTTTGTGAGTTTTTTTTCTATTTCGCAAATTTGGATATTCTGTGTTTATTTAATTGGTTAATTCTTGACAGTTTATTCCACAAATACTAAAACCTTTACAGTCTGTCACACATTTATTGCAAAAACCAATTTTCGTTATTTCATCATTTAAATTCAAAAAGGCTAATCTAAGTACAATAGCAAAGTGTATTTGATGTAATTTAAAGAATTCGAGGCGATCCTTCACAAAAATGGGACTTTAAAAATTATTCAAGTATTACAGATTATTTACTTAAAAATTTCGTATCTTATTAAATCTAACAATTCACTCGACACCATATAATTATAATAGTTGATTAGACTTGGGAAACCAGAAACAACCGACGGGCTATATTTGAGTAGACAGAAGAATACTAAAACATAAAACTGCTACTGTTGCTGGTTTGGTACAATAACTTTAATGAATTACAAGATGGGTTGCTTTATTAAAGTTCTATAAAAGAAATGTGCTTTAAGATAATAAGACCACCCACAACGCTTCAAAATTATCTCAATTGAAAAACATAATGTAATGGGGGCATTAGACTATTAGAATTGACCTCGACAGTAATAGGATCACAATCAACCGCCGCCCAAGGACTCAATAAAATTTACATAAAGAGCTTTGTTCAAATATTAATTTTGGCAAACAGGAAAAAGCCTAAAAAATAGTATGGTATAACCTTGAAATTGTATATTGATTCGAATCTGATTAGTAAGAAGTTTGGTATGAATATGGAATTTTGGGACATGTTTTTCTTAGAACTATTTTACCCCCCCTATGAAAGATATATAAGATATATATTGAAAAACACAGTAAGTGGAATCTTGCAGGGGATTATAAGATTTTTATGGTTTAAATAAACGATTTAAAAAAGATAAAAAAATAAGAAAATTTTGGGTTCAAACCCGATTTGCGCCAATAAGTTATTTATTTTCCCCGTCGCCGGCTCATAAATATTAAAATATGTTTTTAGGGTTATTTGAATAAAAATAAAACGACAAATTAAGCCGAAACCAGAGTGCGAGTGAAATGTATTTTCAAAAAGACGGATTTAACATTAGATCCCCACCCAAAATAAACACGTACGGAATTATATCACAAAAAAACTTTGATAAACGTGAAAAATCTGTCCCAGTCAGAATCTTCGGAAAACCTTTGAACTTATTTCAAAAATATTTACATTGATACCCAAAATAAAACACGTAAGTTTTAAATACTTTGATAAACGTGAAAAACTATCAGAATCTCCATCATCTTCCAGTCTGTAGCAAAAAAATATTATTTTTTATTTCAATTACTAAACTAATTGTTGAAACTATTTAACTCTGGACCTGTTATTCAATATTATTTTTTCTTTTCTTTTACATTATTTTTGGACCTGTTATTTATTCAATATTATTTGTTCTTTTCATTTACAAAATTTTTGTACATGATATTCAATATTCTTTTTTTTATTTTCTTTTACAATATTTTTTGCACTGCTTATGAGTTTATTGTTTAAAAAAATGTTAATATTTGTTTAAAAGCCTTTAAAGGACGTTAATAAATAAATACTTAATACAAAATGACCCATACAAGTTAAAAGGTGGACATAGTATTACACCCACTTCTCTGTCCTCCTGAAATAAAGAACGCTTGTTGTTATTCAATAAAAAAATATTTGCCCACGCCGGGTTTTGAACCCGCAACCTGTGGGTCCAGAACCAATGATCTCACCGTTCTGCCAATGATGATAAAGTAATATTCAAATAAATTATATAATAGCGTGATAATGGATATTAAATTATGGAAGGACTATTTGTGATGAGACTGGATCGAGACTGATCATTCGTCAGTACATCGCAATATCTACAGGTAAATAATATAAAAGCGTGATACTGGATATTAAAATACAGAAGGACTATTTGTGGAGACTGGATCGAGACTGATCAGTCGTTATCTCGTTATTGTGACCTTCATAAATCACAGAGGTCGGAACGGTTCAAGCAGATCTCAACGCGTGGCGAGAAAGGTCGTCTGCAAAGCCAATAATATATTATTATTCTTATTATTATTTTATCTTCCAGCGGGCGAGCTTTATCATTATTACTCGCAAGTACTCGGTTGGCTTGGTAAACGATATTAGCAGTGACAGGATATTATAGACAATAATTAATCATTGCTTCGCTAATGTAGCGTTATTACACCAAAGATGCACCCGAGCGCATTTGATCATGGATATTCAACTTTTTAGCTACCTTGGACTACATTGAGTGAAGAGGAATATAATTGTCTTAAACCCCGAATTAAATACATTCATAATATGATCCTTCCACCGAGAGCTCCGTTGCAATAGATTTTTTTTTATTCCAGTCGTCGTTTACGAAAAATAGTGAGATAACAACGGAGATTTTGGAAGGACACCAGTAGAGTTGATTTTTCAAGTTTGTTTCATAACAACAAAAAAATGAGAACACATTAACCTAGATGTATTTATAATTTTAGAAACGTTAATTCGTGGTGAAACTCCATTTTGATTTAATAATATTTTTTTTTAAATTTGCCACTATTTTTTTATTAAGACAGGACCGGTTTCACCTTATAACGAGCATCTTCAGACTGGTACAATTTAACTGTTAAAAAAAAGCTGACAACAATAGATATTATATAAATTTAAAAAACAACCACAGATTAACCTGTCTCCCAGAAGGTAATAAAACCACCCGAAGGTATATTTGAACGTAATTGTAAACCCGCTCTGTCAGCAATAAAACAAAACCCCAGGTCACAGATGTTCAGTATGATATAGATTCAATAAGCGTCCATTCCGATAGTATATATATTATGTATAACATAGATTTACATAAAATTGTGCCAGTCTGAAAATACCCGTTATACGTGAAACCGGTCCGGTCTTAGTAAAAAGTAGTGAAAAGAGTTTGAAAAATTGGTATTATTAAATCACTAGAGGTATTTGTCTTTGTTTTGTGTTAAAATAACTAACGTAATGCTTGTCAAAGTTTTTTATTACAATTTTAGTATTCGCCAGAAAGTGGAAACATGAATGACGTAATTGTAAAAATATGGATACTTGAGTCCAGTAAAGACAAGTGGTTTATTTTAAGGGTGTTATTATAATCTCAAGGATCGCGGGCCACGGGTTGGACACGCCTGATTTACAGCCATGTTGCATGACCTAAAGAGACTTAATGTGTGGTAATTATTTCCACGATTTCATCGTTTAATGGATAATTATTATGTTCGAATGAAATTTATTTACATAATTTAATATAACATACCTAAAGGGATTATCAATATATTGATGTTATAATTATAATTAAATTTAGGCAAATATATTTCAAATTGGCATTCATCCAAAAATGTGGTGTTAATGAGAGCATATTTATGAAAAACTTAATCTTTTAAATAATGAGTATCTGCATTCGGATTTTTACACTTCATTCAGTGGCGTGGCAATATTACCAACACAAATGCCCGGGCTTCCAGGGGCTCACGCCAGAATAGAAAATGCGAGATTATTTTTTCATCTGAAGCGTTAATTGATTTTTAACTCTACGTGTTGCCGAGTATATGATAAAGTTTACTGAGCTAAAAACGACTTTACAGATGTTGTAATAATTAACTATAAATAATTTATTTCGTGAGTACGTCCGTACGAGTGTGAACTTTTTAAATTTGGAACTGATGTTAGTAGAAATTAAAAATTGTAAAAATATTTTTTCAAATTCCTACCTTCCTAATAAAGTACCTATCTACGAGTATAATGTATTTCAACAGACTTTACTCTATAATAATAATAATAATAATAAATGGATTACTTTTATAGCGCCGTTTTTGTGGGAAGATCACCTCAAGGGCGCTTTACAAATTAATTCATCTAACCTATAATTTATCACTTAAGCTTATAACTAATATTTTCAACTAGTGACTTACAATAAGGACTTATGGCTTGTAACTTACTACTGAGTATAACTTATAACTAGTAACTTACATCTAAGATTTCATTATTATTACTTCATCACCTCTTCATTATTGCTCCACATTTGCATTACTGTTCAACTATTCTATTTAAAAGAAGTGAATTAAAGCAATGAATATTTTTTCTGGGCAAGTCCAGTTATACCCCGTGATTTTTCACTGGTTTCAACAACTGGTAATGATAATATTTAGATAATTTGTATGGCGCCATTTTTTTTAAAAATACCTAAGGGCGCTGTAAACGTCACCTCTGTGGCCAAGCGGTCAAGATTGAGACTACGAATCCAGAGGTAGCGGGATCAAATCCCGGTGTGCGAAAATTAAATTGAATCAATTATTAATGTTATTTCACATTTAATTCATATAAAATAATATATAGTATATTTATGAGACGTTCCAGGGTGCAAGATACATTTATTATCGCCCTTGTGAAAGACCACCATTCATAATCGAAACGTTGCTTGAAATACATATCCCACCAATAAAATAAAATAAACACTAGGTAGGCACTAGGAAGTACAATAAAATCCATGCCCTATATGCGCCCCTTATAATAAGAATAATTGAAAGTGACATGACAAGAGCACCTCACTCGAGGGTGCAGCAAACACATCTACCAGGGTTCAAGGAGGAATACAGAGTAACATTGCTACTAAAAAAGTAAAATAAAGCCAGCACAAACGACATCAAATTGCATGGGCGAGATAGCGGCCAGCGGCCAGCGAGCCAGTAGACAGCAGACTTCAGACAACCAGGAGGGCAGTGCTCGACGGGTATTGTCATCGCGAGAACATCTGACTGATTCGCGTCTTGTGTCGAGGGACGTGATGGCTCCGTGCTGGCAGGATAACACGGTAACGGTGGCGCGATCGTGATGCATGCTTTCTCGCTTACGAAAACAGAACAAACCTCGTTTTCTGTAGATAATAATCACAGTGAGAATAATGTGATCTTGACAAGCGGGAGCATTATATAGCTTGCAACTTATAATCCGTCTGTATCTACCTGTTTACATACTATGGTAACTTACAACGCACAAAAAATATTTTCCGTATCGTATTTCATAATTTTCCCATTTTTATCTTAAATAATACAAGCAGTTACTACCCTTTGCAAGCTGAAAATGGTTGTGATGGCATAGAAATTCCGAACAGAAAAAGATGCGTAAATTTCATGACGTCAGAGCTCGCACAAGAACACACAGATTTCCTGCTTCATAACCAAGATTATTAGGATGGAATCGATGGACCTGTCGTCCTCTTTTACAATGTTTTATTAAATTATAAAAATCGCAGTCTCAATTTGCAATAGTCAGAGCTTAAAGTTCAAACAGTGGCATCTTTCCACACTACACTGGCCGATGACATCTGACAACCTGCGACAGAATCAGGGGGGACACCATAAAATATTTCACACAGGAACAACAATCCCACGTTTCAACCGGAGGCTGTATGGCCTGACACTAAGGCACTGTTAAATCTTCATGCAAAGGAGCATTCATTACGGCCTTTGCGACTGACAGAGGTCCTGCTACAGAATATACTTAAAATGATACACAACACTAGGCTCACAATATAACTCGAAACACTTCTGCCGTAAAGGCCAATTACTGTCGCCGTTGCGAAGAACAGGGCTTATTTCATTTCTACTCTTTATAAATACCGAGTTAACGGTCGTGTTTCTGTGTGAAAATGAACCTGCAATTTACGTACAAATTTTACAGTGCACAATGTTCTATATTTACTAGGGCAAACTTTAACGGCTTTTCTTCCAGATCGATTTAAAATGAGCACGATAAAATTATACAAATGTATAATGTGGTACCTACTTTTAATGGTAATCATTAAAGGAAGTAAAACAATCGAGTAACAATAATTAAAAGCGAGTAAACGAGATAATATGATTATAACCATCTTACACCCTTTGGTTATCCTTCGGGTAACTTTACACTAATTTTAAGATCGAAATATTTTTAAAAAAGTATTTAAATTATGTGAATACTAAAAAGCACTGCAATGTCGATAATTACGCGTAAAAATAAGAATCACATAAAACCCACCTAACAAAGCTGCGCAACGTAGAAAAATTTACTTCTTTTAAAGTACTTGACATAGATTGTCTAAAAATAGTGGATAATTTGTATACCCTTCGGTTTATATTGTATTCTTGTTGAAATGTAGTCTTAAAATTCAGTATTCAACAACGAAACTTTGATTTTGTGGCGTATGAAACACATACCTCTCAATTACCCATAAGTATAATTACTCGTTGATAAGTAATTTAACTTACCTATAAGTTAAATTACTTATCAACGAACTCAATTATTTTTTTAACATAATTCTAGAAAGTAACGAAGATCTTTTTGCAAAATGATTCTAACTCTATTCTAAATTTGAAATCTGCGTGCAAGAGGTTTAAGTTCCATTATTCCAACAAGATTTTTATTTAGCTTGTAAGTTAAGTAAGCAGACAACGGAAAATATATAATGCATTCACATTATCATGTACTAAAGTGCGAGTAGTCCGACCATGGGTAATGTCAGTGGAAGCTTTTCACCGTCTATTTTTTATTGAGCGACGAATTACCTTTAGATGTACAAATTGTTATTAAATCGTGTACCTACTGTAAATACAGAAAGCCCATTATGAAATTTGCTTTCATGTCCTAAAATCGAACAATAAAAAACATTTAAGAAATTAAATAAATACCAACTATACTTTTCTCACTATCATGTCCTGAGAGTGCAAAACTGTATCTTTTCCCAAAGTAGAAATAAATAAAAACAATTGTGTCTATCTGAAGTGATGTGTCAGGTAAGTAAGTTTCTGTACATTATCTCTGTACATCATAATATTAAAAAAATTAATGTGTCATAGGTTATATTTCGGGGGCTTAGGAAAACAAGGGCGAATCTACAAAAAATGCTGTTTTGAGTTAAGTACTAATCTGACATTGAAAAATATAATCTATTAAATTACAGAAATATTAAACTTATCCGATAAAACTCTGTAAACTATATTTTTTCTAAATAGAACACATACACTTTGTTTATAACCACTTTATTATTTAATAGTATGTCTACCGGTTTCGGAAGTACCCTTCCATCATCAGGACAATATTAAAATAAATTGTATTTTTTTCACTAAAATACATAACCTCCGAAAGAGAGAATCATTTTTTAAACAGTTTTGTCGTATATATCTAAACTGTGTTATTGAAGATTCGCCCTAATGTTCCTAAGCCCCGATTTGTAGTTAAAAATAAGATAGAGCATAGGAATTAAGATTTGTACAGCGCCCTTGAGGTAATAATGAGAAATACCAAAATATTATTATTTTTTGTAAAAGATAAACATTTTCGGGTTACTTATAACCTGACAATATTTGAAAAACTCCTAATACCATACTAATAAGCGGAAGATGTTGCTTGTGTAATAATAGAGGACTAAGCTAGCAGAGGAATTGAACCCACGACGCCCGGCCACTAATCCGACGCGTTTGTCCACTTAGCTACTAACCGGTCAAATAATAAATAAAAAAAAACGGTACTAAAAGCGAAGAAGAGATAAAAAATATATCCATCAGAAATGAATTTCGAATAATTGCTGTTGCATTGTGGCAGAGATATCCAGACAATAAAAAGTTTAAAAGAATATAACCTTGCTATAACGTTTTTCTATATTTCTCGGGAATATAATGGTAAAATAACAGATATTTGTCGGAACAAAAACTCGGTGTCATTATTTCAGTTTAGTAATGCAGGTTCAAGTATGAAACAAGAAATGCGGACACATCATGACGGCTGATTGAATTGTTGTCATCACAAAAACATGTCAGTCTACCCAACCAAACCAGCGAGCCATAATAATTCAAGTCCATTTTACGAAATAAAAATAATAGCAAAAAAGCACAACTCTCACGACTACTTTGAAAATAAATTAACGAATTTAGTAAACACTTGTTTTTGTTTTTGTGGTTCGAATGAGAAACTCGAAGAACATCTCTGTTTTCAAAAAATATATTTTTTATATTCGTAAAAAGCATTAACTTTGTGGCTTGCCATATTTATAAATAGAACACATACACTTTGTTTTTAACCACTTTTTTTTTTTTTGTATTTGAAAAAATATATTTGTTCTGTTTTTAGCACTCGACGAAGAACATCATGAGCTTCGTAATTAAATATTAATGAGGGGATACTCGCGGTTTATTGTTGTATTTATTATGGCATGCATTAATGATGTCCATTATAACCTCGGTCATTGTTTATATGAGTAATTAAATACGAATGCGATTGATGAAAATCAATTTATCGCGATGGCATTTATGAATAGACAATGTATGACTCACGTTTTTAAGTGAACAATAATGTAAACAAGTAAATTCAATTGTTATAAACATTCAATCATCCCAATAATGCGTAGCTGCTAAATGAGTTATTCATTCCGGTTGACTGGTCGGTAGCTGAGTGGACAAACGCGTCGGATTCCCACCTGGGCGTCGTGGGTTCAATTCCTCTGCTCCATCATCGCAGGAGCAACTTTTCCGTTTATTATGTTGGTAGAAGTTTTTCAAGTATTGTCAGGTTATTCGTAACCCGGGAATGTTTGTCTTTGTTTAAAAAAATAAATAAAATAAGATTCGAATCAACAATAATAACAAAAAAACTTTGTACTTCGTCGTCACCTTTACCGTCTATGTCATAAACAGCGTATGTAACAGAAGGAGAAGTTAAGACGGAACTCTAAGCGGCAAGATCATAAGAATAAATTATAATATTGGATTAAATGTGTTTTGATTGTGAGACAATGATTATTAATATAGCTGTAAAATAATTCTTAACATAGAGTCCTTATTAAGATTTCAAACACACATAGTAAATTATTATTTGTATTTTATTCCACATACACTTTTTGAAGACTAGATCTTTCGTTGTTGTTTTTACATTCAGTGTGACATAAGTCCTAGCGAGAAAGATATGTTGTATTAAAAGTAATTTCATTGATAATATATAGTTACTGTATAGTTAATGTAAGTCTGTAGCTTCGATATGCGATTGCCATAGATGCTGTGAATCTTCCATTCCACAGGAAGAACAGATCCGAAAGCTGGATAGAAAATCAAATTCACTCCGCTGCGCCGTTTGCAATGACAATAAAATTACAACACCCGCCAAGTTGCTGCAACACGTCAATTCATTACACCGACGTGCATTGAATGGTACATCCTTCGGCCATTATTTATTTATATCAATATCCAGACGTATGGTCCTGCCACTGGGAGCTCACTTATAACCCCTCTCTCTGTTACATGAATCGTTTATGAGAAAGAGGGAGATGTTAAAACGGAGCTATCAGAGGTATGCCTGTCAGCGCGGAGGGAATATTTCCTTGCATCGTATGAATAACAAACGCACTCCCCCGCATCTGTGTCGATATCAGTGCGCCCGTGGGTGTACAGACGCCGTACCGTGAGAACACGCGAAAATTACGCGCCCAAATCAATGTCAATCATCGGATGTTCCTGTCGCTGTTTGTTCGGTGGATTGGATATATTATTGACAACCCATCGCCATCCCTACATTATTTATGGAATAATGTTTCCGTCCGTAAATGCGTCGGATGAACAGAATTCCAAATTAACCGAAACTGCATTGAGAAATGAGACTGTGTGTTAATTTTCTGCATGATGATTTTTTTTTGCATTTAATCATTATAATGTTATATTATGTATTGTATTTAAAATCTACTTAGTTTTACCAGTTTTATGCGTGTGGTATTATAATAGTATGGGATTTACCTTTACATTGTACCTACCTTCTGCTCCTCGCGCTTTCTGTCGGTTGCTTGTGGAAAAATATTTATTGCGCACTAATACATCGTCATTTGGCTCTTCAGCTTTAGTAGTCTCTTATGAATTATGTTGACTGAATTTAAAGCGGTGGGTATGTGTTAGGAGATCGTTTATCGCCGTAGAAAATTAATGGAGCATAATAAGGTATGTACGATAAGTAACAAATCTCTAAAGCGCACATAAAAATAAGACAAAAACATATAATCGTGCCTTATAGACACTGCGATTATCCTTCGTAGGTATTTTCTATCATGGGCAATAAAACGTTCGTGAAATGTCACATTAATGTCGTCACATTCCGAGAAATGTTCACTGTAACTGGTTTGATCATAAACTGACGAGTAAGTATGTAGAATCTTCACTCCACCGAGTTACATTACAAGCATTAGTATGATGCCCACAAACGAGGGGAGGAATTGAAAAGCGGACTGTACAATAATATCAAGGCAAAGACATATAAAAGCGAGTGTCGTTTGCAAAGTTTGCATGAACATCTTTTGATGAAAATGTACAACACACACAACGTAATTGGCTGATATTCGTAAATCATCAAAAGAAAAATACTAGTTTTATGTAGATATACGACAATTTTCTAGATACTGGATCAAAGTTACGAGAAGATGAGTTGTTTATAATCAATATAACTGACAGCGTGTGCATATTTGAATAACTTTAAAAGTCTGATACAACACACAATGGATAACAAACAATGCAGCATCTTGCGCGGTTATAGAAAACATAGAAGAAGAGTAACATCCAAACGTTCGCCGCTGTAAGATGTAAGAACAGGCAAGCAGCGGAGTACACAGGGCGAGCTAATAATAGACAGGCGATAGGAATCGATAAAACGGCAAAACAATGGGTAAGTAATGAGACAGGTGGCGCATCGGAGTAGATACAGCACACAGCATGCAGTATATACACGTACTAGAGATGCTATCGGAGAGAAATATCATATCCAGGCACACTCGAGTACACAGATCTGGGAGTTATTACATGGTAAAGGGGACGAGACGTTCGTACGCAGCGCCGGGCTGGATGAAACGTGTAATTAACCCCCATTCAGCTGTGCTAGGGTCGAAACAATAGAACCCACATTCCCAACAGTCGTTCTATCGGGAACTAGAGTAATCGTAACGTATTCAGCTTGTCAGAGTTTTGGAAAATGTCTAGGGACAGGATTTATTCACCTTAGCAGGAACAACTAATAAACCGCTATTCAATTAATTATCAACGAATAATAATATATTTTCTTAGAAAGCAATCACTTTGTGGTTTGACATATTTAATGAAAATGAAATAACAACATTAAAAAAAAGCACTAAAAATAAAGAAAGCTATTAAAATGAATAATCACATTCTTAATAATCAATTAAATTTGTCCAGTAGTCCAATATTAGGTATATTTCCCGTAAACTCATAAAATTCCTCACTATCTTTATCACGTTATCACTTAACGTTTTGCCTCTTTCATTTCATATTATCTGTCTCTTTCTCTCTGTTCCTTTGTTAAATTTAAATGTTATTCTTTTGTTTTTTTACTGTTCTATTTTTATTTTATATTGTGTTCTCCCTCTGTATGTATGATTATATATAACCACACACTATGTTTTTTTTTGTTTAGTTTAATTTTGTACCCTGATGAAAATAAAATATGTGGTCTTATACAAAGTTATTATTTAATTTTCATTGAATAATAATACTTTGTCTCAGAGTTATTACTCGACAGTTGTGCTTAATAAAGTTCTATTCTATATTCCATAGATAGTCTCAAAGCGAAATTTAATTAGGTGTAGTGCATAAGTGGGTGGAGTGGTCGGCTACATACACAGTACATAGAATCTGTCGCGACTAATTATTGTCTGTGTAACATATGGCAACGATAAATCATAGATACAGAGGACGACAGTCGCGGGAACTCTCCTCCTTATTTGTCACATGTAACATAAACACACTCGAGCGCGGCGATAAAAAACATACATTGAATAAAAACGGGCACAATAGGTAGCCATTAAAATATCTCTAAGGCGATTCACGTTCTGGAAACTGAATGACTTCACAGTTCGTAAATTTGTCGGATTCCCGAGAAACAATGTAGGTAGAGTCATACTTCCGACTATTTCGATGTTTTATCTTAATACTAAGTTTTACATCGTCGTTTTTACGGCATGTTCTAGAAGCGGAAGCTAACAAAACCATTAAAATACACTGTAAGTAATAACTACACGTACTACTAATAAGCGTACTCGAAGTTAATAATATCTACAAACCTCAAAAACGTAATAAAATATTGAAATATAATTACAAGAAGTAACTAACGTGTGTATCACATAGTGGATCTCGATCGAACACGTATGGAAACATTTTAATGTTTCTCTCATAACAAAATATTGTATCATAATTATAATGAGTTTCGATTGAAACTCCATTTTGTCAATTAAAATTAAAAATGAATGCTGCAAACTTAATTAGCAAAGTAACACGTAATCAAAAAGAGACACGAGTGTGTTATGTCGTGTGTAGTTTGTACTGTGCTAGCAATTAGTTCACACATCGTGTCAACACGGCACTTGCAATCCAAACAACCTAATGCCCGCTAATGATACATAATTAAAGGAATAAATTAGCAGAGTGGTTGGGCAGGGACGCCGGAGCAAGGTGGCTGACCCGGCGCCATGTTATAATGAAGGAAGTTTCGCCGAAACAAAGGTTCTTCTCAGTGTCAAGGGTAGTTAAGGAACCCCGAATTTCGGTTACCTACCAGACCAGCTAGATGCGAGACAGGCTTTACAAATGTCAAAAATTTTATACTTTATAAAAACACTCGTAGGATGTCACGAAAGATGAAAAAAAACTATTTAGGAGGCAATGGGAAAGGGGTGAGGGGTGAAGGATAAAACAACAGGCGATTGTTGATCGAAACATAAACCGAGAGATTAGAAGCATGTTTTTTTTTATGATAAAAGAAATGAAAAAAAATGTATACGACCACGAATATTATTTTAATTTTTATGACCGACTGGTTTCGCTTAGCCTAAGTATCACCAGGGTACAAAATCAAACTAAACAAAAAGAACAGTGCGGATATATATATATATATTATTTGTATATTTTGTTTACTTTAATTATTTACCATGATGTTTAAGGCTAAGCGAAACCACTCGGTCATAAAATTAAAATGATATTCGTGATCTTATACAATGTTATTTAAAAAAAAACTTTAAATGTGTCAAACCACAAAGTGATTACTTTCTACGAAAATATAAAAGAAATTACTTTTAGAAAAAAACTACACGGCGAAAATTAAGTCAAATTTCAATCCGGTAATAAAGTTAATAAAATAATAATATTTTGCTAGAGTTTATGAGTAATTTAATTGTTTTTTTTTATATTAGCGATGTCTAGAACATTAAATAAAAATTTAAATTCTTTAACTTGCTTTTAGTGTTACATACGTTTTACCTTGGGATGTGATTTTATTACATAAGTTGATTTACGAGGTCTTATTGCTAGAGCATCGCTCTCAAGGCCTCGTGATCATTGCAAGAATCGGTATGTAGACCAAGGCAATGAGAAAGAGGGCATATGTTCCCGGGACGTTGATTCTTAACCTGATATTTTATAAATGCTGTAAAGTATTCAACTATTAATGTATCTTTTATTTTCTTTAATTAATCAATTTGACCGCCGTCTTCGATAAGGTTAATGGTATAAAAAAACGTTTGAAATGAGAATCATTTAAGACGTAAAAAAAGAAGCAGCCATTCGCTAAGTGAAATCTCTGCGAGATGCATCGAGGTGCTGCACCGATCGTAAAAGCAAATTGATCAACGCTTTAATCGTGCTTTAATCCAACGAAGTTATAAAACTTTTAAAGCATCTTCTCTCGTCATTAACTTTTCCAAAGACCGACTACAGATTGGAACCGTTAAATAAATGAAGCGGCGTATCTCAACATTTTCAATTTTCATCAACAAAAATAAATAAATGTATTGAATACAAATAGGAAGTCAATCATAGAGTTGGTAGAGTAGTATCTATCCAAGGCAGTGAAGTTAGTTTTGGACTTTTTTTGATGATTTTAACCTGACTCGGCGCACCTGGGCGTGGCTAAGACTAAGGCTACGGTATTTATACATCCATTCATATCACATATCGACATAATGTTTTTGTTTATTCGTATAGCCACTTTTTCACAGTATTTTTGTCAACAAAAATATAGCATATAACCTAAAAAACCGTTTAGTTGTGTCAAGTTTAGTGGCATAATAAAAAATGTGGGCGGAGTCCCGCCGTGAACCAGGACCTTAAGATCATCCTTACGATACGCCCAAGTGGTCCAAAAAATTTGTTGTCTCTTTTTCTCTCATGGTGTACGACGTAAAAACTCGGAGAAAGTGATTTATTACAATTTCGGATGGGTTGGGTAAAACAAATTAGCTATCCCTCCATTAGATTCTTACTCCGAGAAGTCAAAACTATTCACCTAATTATAAATGTTATTAGGTAATATATGATGGCATAGCAACAAACATTCATACACGATACTTGTTGGATCCGAAGCTGCGATAAAATATCGAATGTTTTTTCAGCTTCAGATGAATTTGGAAAATAGTGGACTGTAAAGCGATAAACTATACTACTTGATGGAAGTGTCTTATTATGGATGTGTATATATATATGAAAGGAAAATGGGAAACCATTCTTTCACCGATGTAGTTGAAGTGGGAGTTCTAGATTATTCTTACACACAACGATTCACAACACTTAATTTAATTTTACTTGAAGAATAAAACGACGACCAAGCGAGACACCAAGGAACAAACACGTTTTTTCACATAACTCTTCTTCTGTTTCGATTGTAAATTGTGTTTTCGAACATAGTGTTGTTGAGTAAGGAAATCAAATAGCGAAATGGCGGGATAGGTAGTAACTAGATGAAAAATATGAAGGTAAGAAAACCTATCAAATCATCATTTTGAAATCCAACAATACTGAAAGCATACTTCGGTGCTGTGATTGCAATAGGGTAAGTTTTAGCCAATTTTGTAATATACTTCCGATTTTTTTTTTTTTAATTAAATTATTAAAATTCTTTGTTAAGGCAAAAAAGCATCCATCCGCAAACGTTTCCACTTACAAACAAAACATCAACATTTTAAGAAGAAGAAAAAAAGTATTAGGATGTTAAATGATGCTACTTTTGATACATTTTTTATTTAATAATACTTTACCGAATCGATTTCAACACATGTTTATACACTTCTAAAAAATTGTGTCAAAGGCAGATATAGCATATTTCCATCTTCGTAGCTACTTATATTGCAGAAATTATCCACGTACCACCAGTTTTCTTTCTTGAGAACTTCTGAAATGGAGGATTTCATTTTATTACCACTTCAGACAGTTGGTTAAAAACACGGAGGACATGAGAGCGAACCTTGCGGCATCCCTAAATTATCCCAAAAAACCCCCACCTACCTACCCTGTTTCGGGATTTGAACCAGGAATATTAGCTGTGATTTATTATTTGATGAAACAATAAATAATCCCTGGTCCGGGCATCCCACATGATTGGATAATGCGGGTGTTTTGAAAAAGGGTGGAAGCAGGATAGAATAATGAAAAATAAGTGAGTTAAAATCATACACATGATGTTTTGGTATTTTGGTGTACTGAAACTGCAAAAGAACTCTCGAACAGTGAGGCCTGGTGCCGTAAAATTTGTACATCTTTTTGAGACAGGAATATCTACCTCCACGCAACTATGTTCAACTTGCAATGTCATTACCGTTATGAACTGTGACGCTTTAAAATATCATTCAACTGTCAGGAAAGAATACAGGTTAGTAAAAAATTGAATTACTCAAAATCTATTTCATTTGATGTTTGGATGTTTTCAGCAGATAGAAATCTCGTATTTATCTATAGGAAAACATGTATAACTCGATTTTGGCAAATTGTGGGTTAGACGCTTTATGCATAACTGTTCAATAAACTCAGACGAAGCCGGGTAGTAAATACTGCATTTATAAAATTAGAGCATAAATACTTATATTTTTGAAACCAAGCCATTGCACATTTAAAATTAGTGGTTTGTGGCAAACTGCAAACCGATATCTTCCACAAATAATGGCTGAAATGAATGAATATAACGAAATAAAACGTGATGCTTGTTAAAATGGTTACGCAATAAAGTGTTATTTTGTTGAAAGTAACGAGTTGTATCACACAAAAACGTGGAGCATTCAGAAAATAGACGAAACTAACCACTCGGTGAAAGTTCTGAGGCCGGGTAAAGGAACCATAGACAGAAAAGAGGATGTGTTAATTCAGTCATCGTGGAAACTGCCTCGTAAATAAATTCCATAAAAGAGCAACCAGCTAGCGTTAGAGTGGTCCAAATCGTGGGGTACGCATCCAGAAGTCGCGGATTCAATCCTCTGCGAGCTTAGTTCTCCGTTGAGGAAGCAACAATTTCAGCTTTTTTGGATGAGAGTAGGGAGAGTTCAAATATTGTCAGGATATTTATAGATGGGAACGTTTGTCTTCCTTTTTTGAGAAATAAAGAAACCCTTTATTTTTATCAAATAATTGCCACTCCCCACCGGGTGGGAAAATATGATAGAATCTTATATGACAGAATTGTTTTACCTCACATTCATACATCGCCTAATTAGTATTTTTAAACTATCAACATGTCGCTGTGCTAGTTCAATACTATAAAAAGTAAAAAAAAAACTTTTTTTGACTTATTGGTGTTTTTTGATTCCCTCTTTCCCATCTCCTATCCTTCCCCACTCCATATAGGTTCACAACATACCCCAGTCGAGGATGCACTAGTCTTACTGCCTCCAGACAGTCGGAAGCAGTCTTGTGCGGTATTCACACTTTATAAAAAAATGAACCTAAAAAAATTACAAAAACAATTATTTGGGGAATTTACCTAAAAAATTTTCATCGTGTATCACGCAATTCATCATTCTATTGCGAGAACTACAACAACCATACAGCTTTTCAATACGCATTCTTCATCCCATGCGGTAATATAGCCGAACGAATATAGGAATCGGAGAACCTGTTTGTTTGGAACAGTCTCTTATCTCCGCTGCAAGAGAGATGAGAGATGCCGGGCGCATTATAAAGTTACATTTAGTTGGACATCCATAATTGGAGTCGACAAACTAACAAACTTACATAACTACTTCGGGAAGTTAGTCAATAGATGGTTAGGTACCTACTCTATTATATATTATGTACTAGGCCTGTGGAACAAGTTTTTGTTCGGAACTGGAACGGTTCTAGATTTAGCCTGCATAATTTAGTTTTTAAATACAAACAGATGAACAACATTTTAAATAACAATTTTGATGTCATTTGTTTGACTGGGACCTGATTTAACTCGTTGATTAATAGCGAAGAAATCTTCGATATTCGTTACACGTTACAAACATCAGCCAAACTTGACGGTGAAATAGTGGAAATAGCCATTGATAAAAAAATAACCCCACATTGAAAAATAACTTAGATACTTATTAAGGGTAACATTTGGACCTGTGTTTGTTGATTCTGTTATTGATATTTGTGTCGCTAATTATTTTTTCAGAAAGATGTCAAAAAAGACTGTTTTGAAAGTAAAGCAAACATAATCGATAGAAGATGACTTTAATGTATCTCAGCTACCCTGGTTTTGCGACAATATTGATAACAGCCCTCTGGAAATATATATTTTCTTTTTTTTTAATAGTGAATACCGCACAAGAGTCCCAACTGCTCCCAACCATCTAGAGCCAGTGGGACTTGGCATCCCCAATTGGGGTATGTTGTGAGGCTGAAGGTAGTGGGAAGGGAAAGGGGATGAGGAAGAGGAAGAGGAAGGTTGGCACCTGTTATACAATCACATATTATACAGTGTAATAATATGAATAGTGAATTTATATGGCGCAGTCAAGTGATAGCTCACTTCAAGTGCGCTTTACACTAAATCACTTAATCTACTATAGCGAAAAAATAATATATAACAGATATGTATGCAAATTGAAACTATCTTAAATCACGATCGCTATCATAAATCATGAAAAAAATTTCAGATATGGGTTTAACAGTGCATGTGTACATAAACAGATTAAAAGAACTATTTACTAGAATTTAAGGGTGTAAAAAACCCAAATGTAAAGAATTTATAAATATTTCAAAAAACTTGTAAAATCAAAGAAAAGGAAATATGCAAGTACATTAAAACTATTCATATGTAGTGCAGAAAAAGGACAAAGAAAAGATACTTATCAAATTATTTATTGACCAACACACTCACACTACAAGAACAAAAACCTTAAATAAAATCAACATTCCAAGATTGAACACATCTTTTGGACAGAAAAACCACAAGTTCCATGCTGCCAAATTATATAATGCTCTCCCAAATTATATTAGAGATGCCACCGAGATGCAAATGTTCAAGAGCAACATACAAATGTGGATAAATAACCATGAAGACGAGGAAATTATAAAGATTATGATGTAATCATAGAACCAGTGACACTAACGTAGCAACCTACAGTCCGCCTTGGAACAGGAATCCCTAGTGAGGAGGACTGTGAATAAAATATTATTATTTTTCAACATATCTGTTTTTCAAAATGATATATAGTAATTAATATATACTCTTTTTAAATCGTGTATTGATTTAAACTGTGGAAAGCACGAAAGAAACTGGTTACATAAAATAATATCCTCACATTGTGACTAAGGAATTTGTCCAAAATCACGAGCGATGCACAACAAACTCACCACGTAATAATAAACAACACGGTTGGCTGTCGACAATTTCTTCACCTCTGGGTAAACAGTCAACTTATATCATCTAACGCCTCGTTAGGCCGCGTTTATTTGTTTTAACAGTAATCTAGAACCCAAACCGTCTGAGAGACATAAGAAAACAATAATCGCTCGACTGCTGTACGGAGTACAGATTAACACCAAGCAATTAATAAATTGATTCCGTTTCTCACACCCACATGGAATAGAATGTGCAAAGTGGGAAGTTCCGTGAAAGCTTCAAGTGTAAAAGCTTTGTTTTTTATATGAATGCCGCACAAGAGTCTCAACTGCTCCCAACCGTCTAGAGCCAGTGAGACTATGGCATCCCCAAAGTAGGGTATGTTGTGAGGCTGAAGGTAGTGGGAAGGGGAAGGAGATCGGGAAGAGGAAGGTTGGGAAGTACCTGGATATTCAGATCTGGTCACCAAACACGGCTAAAGTCATTTCAAGCAACGGTTCGATTCTGAATGGCGGTTTTTCACCAGGGCGATACTTAGAGTATCTACCACTCTGAAACGTGCCGCAAATATACTTTTTATTATTTTTATATTAATTGAATAAAAGTAATTGGCGCACGTCGGGTTTGAACCCGCGACCTTTGGATTCATAGTCGAGCGTCTTACCACTCGACCATGGAGGCTGTCAAATGTTAAATATATTTATTTGGTAATGCTCCTTGATATAGTATGAAAGGTGTTTAGCCTGATAATAGCCACTCTGTGCAGGAATCGAACCCAAAGTAAAATGCGTAAACTACAAATAGAGTTCACCTAAATAAAACACACTTAGGATTGTGTGTATTGGTGTATATATGTATAAATTTGGGACAGTGATGTCCTTACGAAACGACACTAAGAAACAGTATTTTGTCTTGCTTACGCCTACTTATAGTTTTTAGCGAAAAAGGGACATCAAATTAATATAAACATTATTCGAAATTCAATATTTGACAAGTACTTACAGTTATTTCAAAAGTTTTACAGTTTGTTATTTTTATTATATTAAAAACGAACTTTTTTCAATTTCTCTGAAATTTTCTTTTGTAAGTATAACAAGTTTGACACGTGCTGTATGCAATAAATGCATATGTGTGAGTACTGTGTTCGAGACAACTCTGGCTGCATTGCCTATACTTAATATTAAGAAAATGGAAATTTTCGTTATGTAAGAAGAAGGATGATACAAAAATTTTTTTTCTATTTAACCAAAAATCTGTGTTCTGAAACTAAAAAACTGAAACTGAAAATAAAACTCTCATGAGCTATTGCGTCATGAAATTTACACAGCTTTTTCTGTCTAGAAATTATCGGTCGACGCAACTGTTTTCAGCCAGTAAATAATCAATTTGTCAAATAAATTCCATCACGCGCTATGTATCTTTGAAATATCCACTTAACTGAAGAAAAAAAGAGAAGACGATACATATTCGAAATATTTTGATTTCGAAAAAGAGTTTTATTAGAAATCTTCGGCGAAGAAGTGAAGTAAAATTAGTAATCTACTACACATCATAGGAAGATTTACTTAGTTCCAATAATAGGGAAAGATTATAGAAAGAAGAATAGCGTTATAAATGTAATACTGATGTCGGTATTTGAAAATGATCAATCTCACCCTAGGTAAGGGAATAATTACCTTAATTCGGGCACAGGAGCATTTATTTATTTTTATAACGGACCATTGTCCAATTACAAAACAATACATAACACGAAATGAGAAAAAAAGAGCAACAGACAAAGAACAGCACATACATAATATTTTAATGAAGCAATGACAAAAATATACATGTGACAGAACAAAATGAACAGAACAAATGTTAGACATAATAAAATGAATTCTTCTAAGGTTATTATCGTAAAGAATGACAAAAATCATTTAGACTGGTACAAAAAAATTCAAGTCCCGACATTCTGGACAGTGGAGAATGATACCCATAATTAGTAGAGTGATGATTGAGGAACAGCAATTAATTGTTTCTGATTCTACGGCAAAGAATGTTGAACTGGATGAGTTGCAACAAAGAAGGTGTAATGCACAGACCGCACTTCTCAGTTTGTCTCTTCAGTGGGAAAGATAGATATGCGAACTAAGTTAACCTTACAACATATTACATAGATTGCTTTTTACATTATACACTTCAGACATGCAATTGCAGGGATTAAGTTGGTTTCTAAGTACTCGCCAGCTGTTTGTTTATTTGGCGCAGACAGATTAATCCACCTCACGCAGCATCCAGCATCCAACATCTGCCGGCCGAGGGAATTGCTGACTCGGTAGTATCGAGTTTGGTTATATTATGTAGTAATATTGCTTACGTTTTAACTCCATACAGCACGAATGAGCCACTTGCATTTAATACTTAATTAAACTAATCTTTAATTATTTGATTTAGTTCTACAATCTTGAACCTTATGACGACAGGTGAAATCATATATCGTCGCTAGAAAGGCAAAAGGGTTTAAGCGACACTTTGGAAAAAATAAAATATGCAGTTTTAATCAGTTTTTTTCTGCTTCGAATGCTCTGACTCTCGTTTGATTATAAAGATTGTTGTGGCCCTTCAGCCATCTAAAATATATTTACTATTTGGGAGAAGGCTTGACTCAAGCGACACAAGTTTGGAACTTTTTTAGCTCATTTTCGCTTCAGGTAACTCAGTGAGAGCATTGAGTTACCTGAGTTAACTTTTTTTTCAAAATCCAACAAGGGACTGAAGACAGAAAGTGCTCTGGTGTAAACTTCTCAAATGGCGCTTCAGCCCTTTTGCATTTCCGGCGACGATATCTTAATTTTATTTACTTATTTTGACAGTTCACTGACAACTGTAGACTAAGTGGGTTTTAATTAATGTACATAACTGTTTAAACGTCAAAAAACTACGACAATTAAGTGCTTTATGAAAAATGCTTCAATTTTGCAAATATATATTTTTTAAATTGGTGCGGTAAAAAATAAAGAAAATTTTAAATCATCATCCAAGTGACCCATTCATCTCGAGGATTCAAGTGAGTGATGTTAGGTGATTAATCATTTGGTTGATTATTCAGACGCACAGTGTTTATAAATATTATTGATATCGCGTGACACACAATGTGAGGAGCCATTGAGTTGGGTGGGATGCTGGATGGATACAAAAAGATGAAACCTATTTACAGTAATTTCCTCCCGCATTTGTAAACATTGGAGATGGGATCTCCAGGCTAGAACACGTATTCAAAATAAACAATCCGGGACTCTGTAGCTTGAATTACAAAATCACGTCTTAGGTTGGGGTGTTTCAAACTCTCGTCACATTTGATGAACATCAAATCCTCGATTAGCACCATTTTAAAATTGACATTTTAACGGCCCCCTTTAACCCTTTCAGACACGCAATACAAATATTTTGATTTTTTTTGTTTTTTAAATGTATCTGAATAAGAATAATAAAAGAAAAAAAAAAGATTTTTTTCTAAAAGTTTATGTTTCCCACTTCTAGATAGCAGCGTAACTAACGCGAGTAGAGGTGTATAAGCGGTGCAAACACAACGAATGGTTTTGAGACCGGCACCATTAAGGTATAAATTTCCTTAATATTACAAGTAATAATTACCCTTATGGACTACATTTTTTAAAAAAGTTTTCTTCTGTTCATCAAAACAAATAGAGAATACATTAAAACAAAAATTGAGCATACATCCTTTTTTTAAACTTGTCCTATAAAGGGTTATTTTTTTTTTTTTTCAAATTAGTAAAATCGGACTAATCGTTGAATTACGACGATGTCGAATCTTACTAAGGTTTGAAACAACCCAACCTAAGGCTGTAATTGAAGACCGCGAACATATTTGAATGGTTTATTTTAAAAACACCTCTTATCCACTTATTTAAGTTCAAAGAAAATCATTAAAAACTGTTTATACCGACTTGTAATAAAACGGTTTATCCTTTCACGCGTGAATTCGGTTATTTTGACGTATTTGTTCCGTTTAATCGGATTACTAACACTGAAAACTTGCTGACATTACCGACATAATTATGTAAAATAATATGGCGGCCGTCGAGTTTTTATTTAACAATAAAACTTGTCCCCGATATGTTGTCCTTCAAGTAAAGCAAATGTTAGACGTTCCAAAGAAGTTGAGAGTGAGGCAAGGTACATTATGTTTAATACTTATAGGTACATTGATTTTAATATAATATACTGAATTTAAAACGTGGCCATCAAAACTTTATTCGCTAAATGTGTGGACAAATGGTGTTTTTCAAACGAGTGACTCAATTTAAATTTCCACAACAAACTTGTGTTGATGCATAATTTCAGATGAAGCTCGCTTTGGTATTTAAAATTCTATTCTTTTTTTAAATTCCGCATGCGGACCGGAATCGGTGAACAACAAATTCTGGGAACACAGCGTTAAATTAGTCAACTTAATTTTAGTGTTAAACACGAGAATATAATTGATTTATTGGAATGTCGGTCCACTAATCCTTTTGAAACTAGGATATTATGGCCATATTCAATAATATGATGACACAATCAACAGGAATGTTGCACGAAAAATGCACATTAACTTAATATTCAAACAAGTCATCCATCTCATTTTATGTGATGGTTAAGTGCTTCCAAAAAGAATATTGGTATAATTTATTAGGTAATAAAAATTAAACAAATCCAAAAAAGCCATAATATTAAGTAATGTTTACAAACAAAATCATATTAATGCACCTATCACACCATAAAACGGCATCTTTTTTAACGAATGCTATTAAAACCCACACAAAAAGAGTATAGGGAAGATTCGACGGTCTCCGTGGTCGAGTGGTAAGTCGCTCGACTACGAATCCAGAGGTCGCGGATTAAAACCCGTCGTGCGCAAATAAATTGTATTTAATTAATATGTGTCATATTACATTTCATTCTTATAAAAATACTATAAAGTATATTTGTGGCACGTTCCAGAATGGTAGATACTCTAAGTTTCGCCCTGGTGAAAGACCACCATTCAGAATTGAAACGTTGCTTGAAATGGCTCTAGCCGTGTTTGGTGACCAGATCTGAATAGCCAGGCCAATCTTCCTCTTCCCCATCTCCTTTCCCTCCCCACTACCTTCAACCTCTCAACATACCCCAATTGGGGATACTATAGTCTCACTGGCTCTAGACGGTTGGGAGCAGTTGGAAATCTTGTGCGGTATTCACTATATATATTTATTTATTTTTCGCGACGAAACACGTTAGGCAATGATTTCACTTCACTTTGCTTCAACGAAAAAAAAACAAAAACCTTACCGAGTTAAAAAAAACACAGATTGGTAAAATAAGCTATTTTTAGAATGAAGTAGGTATATTATTTTTATTTTATTTTATTTTATTTTATTTTGTTTGGGAGACCAACAGTTTACATACATACTAGGTAAAATATTATATAAGTAGTATTAATATGACCATTTATAGGTTTCCACTTTAGTGTTTGTATATACAGGTGAACTGATACTGTAAGTGAATCTAATTTTAAAAATTAAACAAGAAATTAAGATATAAATTAAAAGAAATACAAATCAAATAAAAAATAAGAAACATAATTTTAAAATTTTCATATCAGTATGTTTAAAGGGTTGAGGAAAAGGAAGGACATGAGGGGGGATCGATCTAGATGTAGTAGATATGTATAATGATATGTGTGATTTAAAAGATTTTGTTTTTTTTTTAAACATATATATTTAAAGAAATAAAGTTAAAGTTAAAAGAATTGGTGGTATTGTGGAATGAGTAGTTATCTGTAGTTATAAAGGCTCGTTAAAAATGTCATATTGTGAGTAGTGTGTGTTAAAAGTGTGTGAGGCCCGATAGAAGAAGGAGTTTTGTTTAGAATTAGTGTTGCATCGAGGGAGACTAAGAAATTGGTCAGATCTGGTTAGTCTATTGGGAACTCGTAGTTGGATCCGTTGGAGGAGTTCCGGGCAATCTACGGTGGATCTAGCAATTTTCTGCAGAAATAGTACATCAGCAGAGATTCTTCGATCTTCCAACGACAGGATATTAAAGAATGCGGCCGACTCTTGGTGATTTACATGGGGACGGTAACTACGAAAATCTAGGTATCGAAGGAAACGATTTTGAACACGTTCCAAGTTGTACACATATGTTTTGTATTGTGGGTTCCATACTTGTGACGCGTATTCCAGTAAGCTACGGACGTAAGCAAAATACAAGATTTTCATTGTTTTAAGATTATTAAATTTTTTACATGTTCTAAGAATGAATCCTAACATTTTTGAGGCTTTTGAAGTTAGTGAGTCGATATGTGTATTGAAGAGAAGCTTCGAGTCCAATATCACTCCCAAATCCTTGGCTTCTGTCTTGTTAATTATGATTGAGTCGTTTAGAGAGTATTCATGGGTAATGATATTTTTATTTCGTGTAAAATTGACGACGAAACACTTTTTATATTTATTTTAAGGTTATGCTGTGAACAGTAAAAATTAAGACCGTTAAGGCTAAACACAATCTCGTAAGGACTCACACGAAAGCGTAAACTATGATTATTTAATAAAAAATAAGTATACGGTGAGCTGTGTTCGTGCAGAAGAATATAAATTTTACGATAGAAGGGTCATTTCACAGTATTTAAGAATGTACGTGGAGCTTGCAACGTTTTGATGAGTTTTTTAAATGTTAACATACAATCAAATTATGTAACATAAGAATATGCTTACGAAAGCTTTAATGCAAGAATGCACTTACTTAATTAGACTTTCAACTCCTAGGAACAAATTGAATGAATAACCAATTTACTACTTTATATACTCGGATGGTGTGTTCATTTTTATATCGCATTTATTTGTGTAAACAAAGCCTTAAATTGGTGAATACATACCTTATTCTAAAAAAGTTTTCATAATAAGTCAAATGTAATCATTCATTGATTGATTCCCAGTTACAACATTGTATTTGTGAGTCAATTTTGAAAAGTTTTTTTTTTTTCATATTAATATAAATATTAATTTACGTTTGGAGAAAAACATATATTTTCCAGTAATATAAGCCGTAATCTTTCCAAATAACCATTGACTTCCGAGTTACTTTGTGAAACGGCGATTCTAAAAGCATTTTTCTGATTTGGAAAGTGTGCCAGGAAAAGTGTCAGGGCCAGTTTTTCCTACGAAATAGGATACATGAAAAGGAAAATGATTCCCAATAAATAAGAAACACGCAAAAAGCAGATAAAATCTGAGTGGAATCATTGATGTTTTTGCTCACTGGTCGCAATCACCATCAGCCACTTATTCATAATCACAATTCACTTATAAGTTTCATCAACCGCTTATAAGCATAAAACACGGCTTATTGGCATCATCAGACGCTTACAAATATCATCCTTGCTGGGTATCTTAAAAATCCAATGGTCAATAATTGAAACCGATATTATTTCAGCCAGCACAGGGAATTGTGGGTAGAGCGTCGGAAAAATCCATACAATTAACTTGATCCGCAATCGGAGAAGATTATCATCAAAATATGGGTACTCTAGTAAACGGAATGTGTTTGTGATAAAATAATTACATCAAACGAAATGCATGCATTAAAAAAACTGATTCTGATAAAAAACTGTTCGCGGAAGAATCAAAGGAAGTCATAGATAAGATAACGTTTCGATGCCTTTATCAAGATGTAACAATCTATCTCCGGTTCGATGACAAATAATAATTCAATAACAACGTCGGACAAATGAACAAAACAAAGGAGGAGATAATAGGCCAAGTGTAATAGGGAATAGGGAATAGGGAACCAATTAATCCGCATGCCTGCACGCGTGTTCCATTAGCTTAGCGAGAGATAATACAGTGGAACTGGAGAACTGGAGACTGTAGGCCAGGGGTACTCAAACGGTCCATTGGAATTTTTTTAATAATAATAATATTTGGATAATTTGTATTGCGCCGTTTTTGTGAAAAATCACCTCAAGGGCGCTGTACAAATCTTAATTACTACTTAATATTAATTCTTAGTTTATATAAATATACAGCAACATACTTACCTGGCAGGTCACTTCTGACAGGACACAATTACCATATCATAATAATTTAGAATTTCGCTGATTCTTACATATATATATTTTTTTAATTTGTTTTTTTTTATTTTTTATTATTATTTTATTCATTTTTAGGGCATGAGAGCAAATTTAAAAAATGGTATATCGGAGGTATTTTTTAATTTTTTGTCGTGAGGAACAGATAATGGTGGAAATCTTCTAATGAATTTAAGGAATGAGAGTCTGAAAAGTTGTCTTGGTTTGAACAGAAATTCTATTGGGCTTGTTACATCTTGATTATGGATATGATTTTCTGAAAAAATGGGTTTTGAGTTTGGCTCTGAACTCTGTTGAGTCTTTTATTACTCTCAGATCATGTGGTAGTCCATTCCAGGCTTTAGGACTTGACACTCCGAAGGCGCGCTCTCCGAACTTAGTGTCTGGTGTGCGCTTTGGTTCCTTTAACCTTCCGATAGCCGATAACATTGCCGATCTAAGAGTTGACTGTCGCGAATTGGAATCTTCAGGAATACACCATTCCGATAAATAATCCGGAGCCATTCCGTTAATTGATTTGAAAACCATCCAGCAAAGCTTAAGCTGGTTCACATCTATTATCAGTTCTTGTGCATATTTAAAAAAAACATCGTGTGGTCACATGAGAAAAAAACCTGTAAGCAAGTGTAATCTGTAACGTTACAACCGGATTTTACAGAGCTGACTGAAAGCTACAAATGCTTGAAAATATTTTTCGACAAGATTAGGGCAACAAGTTATAAATGGGAACCTACATCTAAAGAATATTCGACTAAATAAAAGGGGTTTGAAGAATTTTCTAGCGTTAGGTGAGGGATCAACGTAATACTTAGAATATGATATAAACAAGAGCTAAAAAATAATCAGTGAGTTGGAAAGAGGTTTTTTTTTTGTCGAAAATGGTATCTTTTATAATATCATTTTTTTGTGGGAAATTTCTAAAAAAATTTCAATGTGGTGAGTCCATCAACGAAAATAAGGCCTTAAAGAAACTTTCAGACAAGCATACAACAACTCAGAGCAACTGCAAATAATTGCTTTTGGTATTTTTTATAATTTATATCCATGATTAAAACAAATTAAAAACAATGCCGGGAATGGGTGGTATGCAATGCCAAGACTTGACTAAATCCTAATTACGGAGATTATAAGTGTTATTTATTTTGACGGCTTCCGTGGACGAGTGGCAAGACGCCCGACTACTAATCCAGAGGTCGCGAGTTCAAACCCGGCGTGCGCAAATAGCTTTTATTTGATTAATATGTGTCATAACACATTTAATTCATATAAACTAATGTATGGTATATTTACAGCGCGTTCTAGAGTGGTAGATACTCTAAGTATCGCCCTGGTAAAAAACACCATTCAGAATCGAAACGTTGCTTGAAATGGCTATAGCCGTGTTTGGTGACCAGATCTGAATAGCCAGGTACTTTCTAACCTTCCTCTTCCCCATATACTTCCTCTTCCCCATATCCTTCCCTTCCTCTCTACCTTCAACTTCACAACAGAACCCAATTGGGGATGCCATAGTATCACTGACTCTAGACGGTTAGTAGCAGTTGGGACTCTTGTGTGGTATTCACTGTAAAAAAAATAAAAAAAATTGAGGGGTAACAGAGTGATATGATTTATTTATTTATTTTAATTATCCGAAGTTACGTAGTCAATAGCTTACCTCCTAGTAAATGCATTGTATATCTCCGCTGGTACACGTCTGAGCAGCCCTGCTGTAGACTGTCGGAGAGCTATTCACAATAATAAAGCTTCATATAAATAACGAACGTTCCACCGGAGAATGCCCTCGCTTAACCTGGGGCAGATTGTTCGTATTTTCCTTGCAATATGATTGTTTCTGTTTTTACGTTTTATTTTGGAAAGCTCGTTTACTCGGAGATTCACCCGTTGCAGTAGGTACCCAGTACCGCGGGGCGAGTCTCATCCTAATGGGCGTCTTTGAAATGCGCATAAAATGCATAGGAAATCTTCCCAGATGCCCGTAATGACATGCATTATTATCTGCAACAATGCCGAACGGGCGTTTATCGATCTTCACCCTGCCTGATCGAGTAGTATAGTAACCTTATAATTGAGACATTATTCATTCGGTAGTCAATAACAAGTCCAGCTGGATAAGGAAAATGTGAGGAGCTACCTATTTTAAACATACAAAACGCCCTTTAGGAAAAGTGTACGTAAGACACTTTAAGTTATTGGATAAGATATCGTAATGAATTGAAATAGAACAATAATAATAATAACAGTGAACTTATATAGCGCAGTTTTGTGATATTTCACCTCAAGTGCGCTTCATACTAAATTAATTATGCTAATAAGACTAACTAAAAAGGAGAAAATAATATATAAAGAGTATACACATTAAAATTATCTAAAATCATGATCGTTGTCATAAATCGTGAGAGAAAAGGTTCAGATATGGATATAACAGTACATGTGTACATTAACAGATTTAAAAAAAAAACAATTTACCAGAAGCTAAGGGTATAAAAATCCAGATGAAACGTATGAATTCATACTAACATATTAGATCAAAGAAAAGGAAATTAGATTGAGGACAGTTAACATGTTGGTACTTAATAACATTAATATTCAAGTATTATAAGTAAACGGTTCTAGAAATGCAAACTATAAATATGACAAGTAACAAAAGAACAATTAATATTTTATGAGTATATGGTGTTCAGTAGACAGTAAGGACATTGAGATGCAAGGAAACCGAAACAAAGCAAATTAAGGACGTTTTAAAAGAAATTAAATTTTAATAAGTTACGTTTTTTATGTAAGATTTTTAAACAATTTGATTTTGGTTAAATTTGGCAAGAGTACCGTGATGATTATATCAATTGTTGAAACAATAGTGTAATTTGATTATTAATATTGTTTGGTTATTTCAAATGAGAGTAATCAAATAAAAAAGCAAGGTAATATTCTATTGCGGATAAAAATGTTATCTAATTAGATACGCGATTATATAAATATTATTAAATAGTGACAGCATCATTGCGGAAAATGCTCACTAAAATTGCTATTCAATTAACGGGAATATTTATATCTGTATATTGCATCAACAGCCTCGCTTTTGACGGCCTCCGTGGTGGAGGGGTTAAGACGCTCGGCTAGGAATTCAGAGGTCGCAAGTTCAAATCCCGGCGTGCGTAAGTAAATTTAATTTAATTAATATGTGTAATTTCATTTTTAATTCATATAAAATAATATTTAGTATATATGCGGCACTTACCAGAGTAGAAGATAATCTTAAGTATCGCCCTGGTGAAAGACCACCAACTTTCGGCAACCAGATCTGAATAGCCAGGTACTTCCCAATCTTCCTCTTCCGCATCTCCTTCTCCTCCTCACTACCTTCAGTCACACAACATACCCCGATTGAGGATGCCAAAGTCCCACTGGCTCTAGACGGTTGGGAGCAGTTGGGACTCTTGTGCGGTGTTGACTATAATTTTTTTTTTGACGCATGCATGTGGTGTCACATGTTAGTTCTAATAAAATAAGCAACATTCATGCGATTGTCGAAAGTCACGTGCCTACTAAAGAGATGCGTATTGTCATACAGTTAAATGGAGTAAAAGAATAATCAAACATATGTAATCATTTCTAATAACTTTTATTTCATTGATGTGTGTCATAACACATTTAATTCATGTAAAAATAATAAAAGGTATATTTGCGGCACGTTCCAGAGTGGTAGATACTCTAAGTATCACCCTGGTGAAAGACCACCATTCAGAATCGAAACGTTGCTTGAAATGGCTTTAGCCGTGTTTGGTGACCAGATCTGAATAGCCAGGTACTTCCCAACCTTCCTTTTCTCAATCTCCTTCCCCTCCCCACTACCTTCAGCCTCACAACATACCCTATTTGGGGATGCCATAGTCTCACTGGCTCTAGACGGTTAGGAGCAGTTGAGACTCTTGTGCGGTATTCACGTAAAAAAATTAAAAACTCTTAGCATGACACGAGATTTGCATTTCGAAATGATCGATAATTTATACGTAACATTTCAAATGTTTGAAAATACGACTCAAATTCTATCGAATGAATTAGTAATTGAAATGAACACTCTAAAAACATCTCTCGGAGACGACACACAGCAAAGATGGGAGGTAAAAAATTGGGAGGCAATTTTGTAGTTGGTTCTTTTTATGGATCAACAAAACTGCGTCACTGTTTTTTTTTAAGGAACCAAACCATCGTCTGTCCAGTGCAGGATGAAGGTCTCCCAAAGCTGTTTCCGCTCTCCTCGGTTCCATGCTTTGTGCTGCTACGTGTTTCCGTCTAATTTGATTATATCGTCTGTCGAGATGTTTGAAGAAGGACAGCCTCAAGTCATCATCCTTTCATCCTTCCTTCAGTTGAATATTATCTAAGCGACGTGACCTGGATTTTGGCACATTAAATTATTTCAATTACTTTCGTTTTCTTCCTCATTCAATCGTCTCTTCTCCGATGTCTTGGCGTGATGCCTAGCATGCATCTTTCCATTCCACATTGCGTTACTTTCAGTTTTTGAACCTATTTTGCATTAGGTATCCGTGATTCTTGTTCATAATTTAGTACCTACTGAAATCGTGTAATGATCAATAGCAACATGCCACAACGGAAGCTAGCATAATATTATGCATCGAACACTAATTAGATGTTCGGAATATGTTCAATTTAATGACGGGCTATTGGTAATCCTGCCTGTCTTCAAACCCCCATATACTTGATACCAATAGAAAAAGCGAGCGGGGAATGGATAACGCAGTTCTGCAGCATAAGATATGAGATCAGGACAGGCCACGTCTAGCGAAGCGCGGAGAAATGCATTTAAGCATAGACTGGAAAGAGAAAAATAGTTACTGAGATGCAGACGAGATAGTGCACCGTGGTGATCAAAGAGGGAATGCATTCAAAAAGATGCATTCAGAGATTAACTTTTATAAGCATCTCGAAAACTGGCTGGCATTTATTTAAACCAGGCTAAGACTTTTACCGTCTTCCTTATTAGATTTTTAAGCCCCGATTCAGCGTTGGTTTAGTTAAACCGGACGTAGGCCATTAAATTATACGCACCAGTCATGGTTATGAGACAAGTTTTTCGCTATTTCGACCTTGGAGTAACAATGTATGGAGAGAGAGCTAATTATTTTTACCCAACCTATACAAACTTGCGATAAATCACTTTCTCCGAGTTTTTACGTAGTACACCATGAGAGAAAGAGACAACAAATATGATACACCGCTTCTATGTACTGTCACAATGATCTTGGGATTCTGGGTCACCGCGGGACTCCGTCCATATTTTTCATTATGCCACTAAACATGACACAACTAAACGGTTTTTTAGGTTATATGCTATATTTTTGTTGATTACAATACTGTGAAAAAGTGTCTATACGAATAAACAAAACTATTACTCGTATGTCGGTATGTGATATGAATGGATGTATAAATACCCTGGCCGTAGTATTAGTCACGCCCAGGTCCGCCGAGTCCGGTAAAAATCATCAAAAACTGACTACACTGCCTTGGATAGATACCACTCTATTAACTCTAAGATTCCGACCTTACACCACGTGTAACATTTACAACTCGTTAGTAAGTAAAGGGGTTAGAGTTCGATAACTAAGAAATCATACAAAATTATCTTTATTTATAATTTGGTGGAACATTTAGTAGTCATCATTTATGATTATTTATTTATTTTCAATTTTTTTATTAATTCTTAGATACATACGGTGGGTAGTTGTTTGACTAAAAATAACAACTGAACTGAAAAATAGAAGGTCATTTTGCAAGTTATGTGATATATGTTACAATAATATAAAACTGAATCGACAAATTATAGTTTTATGACCCGACGAAAACATGTATACATTAGTGCTAGCGTCATGAGAGGAAACCAGATTTATAAATGCCAAGCTCTTATTATATGGCCCACTACCAATGCAAGATATTAGATTAGATGTTAAGTTTAAATCTTTAAACAAATTAATTTAGTAACATGGCAAAATAATGCAACGGTAACTGTTACAGATCGAAAGTCTGAACGAACGTGATTTTTATAAATTAAGATTTCTTTAAATATGTTAGAATTTGATTTCGGTTTCCGCAAATTTAAATAAAAATTTAAGTTGAACGTACTTAATAGATTTGCTAGGTCAAAAAATTCTATTGTGTAAATTAACAAACAGAAGCGAATGCTCACCCCTAACACTAAGACTACAAATTCTCAACTACAAATCTGTACAAGTCAAGAAGAATTACCTATTATCAATGACGTTACATATATATAGACATATCTCAAAGTGGCAAGCAATAATCACGCTAGTTGTTGTGATCGGTGTTTAAGCCGATTTAGTACTAAACGGTCACGCGTCGCTTGAGGTCGTTTCAAGCAAGTATGGAACGCGGTCCGAACTTCGAATCTGTTTCGTTCATACACATATATTCAATGAATGTCTATCTTTGTCATACATGATCGATATTTGAATGATGAATTTACTGGTAACGTGTGTGTTTTGCTTGCCACATTTTGTGTTGATATTCTAAGGCTATAACGTGTCTATATATATAACGTCATTGCCTATTATAGTAATATTTATTTTCAATACATTATATTTTCGTAGAAAGCAATCATTTGTGGTTTGACATATTAAATGAAATAATAACTTTATAAAAGATCAAAGATTTTATTTTTTAAGTCCGACCGGTTTCGCTTAACCTAAGCATCATCAAGGTACAAAGTTAAAAAAAAAACCAAAAATACATAGTGTGAGTGTGCTTATGTACACTCGTACAAACAGAGGGCGAACACAATGTAAAATAAAATAAGAGAACAGTAAGCTAAGTTTAAGTTTTCCTACTGTTCTCTTATTTTAATTTATATTGTGTCGTCCCTCTGGATGTACGAGTATATAAAAATATAACCACACACTATGTATTTTTGTTTAGTTTAATTTTGTACCCTGATGATGCTTAGGCTAAGCGAAACCGGTCGGTCATAAAAAAATAAATTACATCTGTGGTCTTATACAAAGTTATTATTTCATTTTCATTCAATATATTATTGCACTTTCCGTAAGTAAGTAAAATCACTGTAATGCTACAGATTTCATTGTCAGACGTCGTACTATGGTAAAAAAATATTAAATTAGTAAGAAAGATCTTAATAGATATTTTTCATGAGAAACAAACGATCGCTTGTATTGAACATTTACTATTTATGACAAAGAAACTTCCAGCATCGGGTTTCGGAAATAAAAATCCGAGGAGACAATAAGAGGCAAAGATGTTTTATGTGGAACACTCGAGTATTTGAGTTCTCCCCGGACGGTTCACACTTAACTCGCAAAGCGTCCATTGTTCTAATGTCAGGGATCACGGGGCAAGACAAAGGTCAAACTGAAATAATAAAAAATAAAAATACGTTCTCCAAATGCCGAACTAGCAGGTTGTGAGTTGCGGCTGGGATGCGCGTGAGAGCAGCTTACAAAGCGTGATACTAGTTAGCTTTACCATAGTTTAAACGGCCTATATTGCAGGGATTCTCAAGTATAAAAATAATCATTTTTACAATGCTTAATTAAAACTGCAGTTAAAATTTTGAAAAAAAGTGGATACCGCACAAGAGTCCCGACTGCTCCCAACCGTCTAGAGCCAGTGAGACTATGGCAAATCCAATTGGAGCATGTTGTGATGCTGAAGGTAGTGGGGAGGGGAAGGAGATGGGGAAGATGAAGGTTGGGAAGTACCTGGCTTTTCAGATCTGGTCACCAAACATGTTCAAAGCCATTTCAATTCTGAATGGTGGTCTTTAACCAGAGCGATACTTACAATATCTACCACTTTGGAACGTGCCGCAAATATGCTATATATATTATTATTTGAATTAAATGTGTTATGACACAAATTAATCAAATAAGAGTTATTTGCGCACGCCAGGTTTGAGCCCGCGACCTCTGGATTCGTAGTAAGGACCACTCGACCACGGAGGCCGTCAAATTCCTTTTGGGGTTTGTGACAAACGATACTTGGTATTTATATCGACTCTGTTTAGGTCAAATGAGTTATTCCACATCTTTTACAAGGAATTTTAGATCTTAATGATAACATAACAGTCATGCTGTTATGATTGACACCTGATCATAATTTGATTAAATGCGGAAACGGGTTAAAAATCGGTGGTTAACTGGGGCGATTATTTAAACTGGTAACGGTAAAAAAAATCGTGATGGCGCTAATCATCGATTTGCGACAGTGTAAAATGTGACAGTGGTTCAAACCACTAGACCTAAGTTTTTGCTTGTAAAAAATTATGGAATAACGCCTTTGACCTCAACACAGTCGATATGTTAAAATATGTCGGTAGTTGTTAAAATATAAGTTGTTGTTGTCTATTTATGAGTACGACTTTCTGAAGAGATGAGTTTTCAGAGGAAGAATATAATATATGGAGAGAGAGCTAAATATTTTTACCCAACCTATACCAATTTACGATTAATCACTTTCTCCGGGTATTTAAGTCGTAAACCGTGAGAGAGAAAGAGATAAGACAAGTTGTCACACAATATCGTACCACTTTTCGGTATGTAAGCATATTTTCCGTCTCTCGCGTCTCCGCCCACTACGTTTTGTTATGCGACATAACTCAACGGTATTTTAGGTTATATCCTATGTTTTTGTTGATTACAATACTGTGAAAAAGTGGTTAGACCTTACACCACGTGTAAAATTTACAACTCGTTAATAAGTAAAGGGGTTAGAGTTCGATAACTGAGAAGTCATACAAAATTAACTTTATTTATAATTTGATTTTGGTATGGAAAATTTAGTAGTCATCATTTGTGATTATTTATTTATATCCAATTTTTTATTAATTCTTAGATTCAAATAAACAAAACATTATGTCTACGTGTGCTATGTCATTATATTATCATATGCTGCTGAGTCAGGAAAAACTCAACAATCCTGACTACATAAACTCTTCCTCCTGGTATATTATTGCTCTGAGGATGAGTTCAACACTACTTGTGCACTTGCACCCGCAGAGCTAATTGTTGAGAATGCTTTTTTTTATTCTAGAATGGATTATGAAACTTTTTGACGGATACTCGTAGTTGGTTCAACAGTAAAAATACTATAATTACTTCTTTGAAAATATCTCAATTGTTTGCAAAAAGAACATAGCAATTTTCAGGTACGAAGTTAATTAAAGTTTGAAGGATTTATTAACAAGGAGGAGAATATTTTTGAATACCAAGGTTTACAATTATCCAATTACACAGTTCCATGGAGGGTTGAAACAAATTCAACTGACACGCAGAGTCAGTTGAATAATGGTATTGACGGCCTCCGTGGTCGAGTTGTTAAGACGCTCGACTACGGATCCAGAGGTAACGTTGCTTGAAATGGCTTTAGCCGTGTTTGGTGACCAGATATGAATGGTCAGGTACTTACCAACCTTGCTCTTCCCCATCTCCTTCCCTTCCCCACTACTCTCAGTCTCACAACATACCCCAAACTGGGATACCATAGTCCCACTGACTCCAGACGTTTGGAAGCAGTTGGGCCTCTGGTGCGGTATTCACTGTAATTTTTTTTGAGGTTTGAAAAAATATTAAAATCTATCAATTTATCAATACTCGTTTTCGTTTTTTTTATTATTATAATGATGAAAAAGAATAAAATTTAGAATACTTGTAAATATCATTTTTTACGTGTTAAACATGTATTTATCAATTTAATAATTATTCACATGTTAAGTATTGTCATAAAATAATGACTTTCCTTTTCCAAAAATATTGGTGCTATTCTGCCTAATCTTGAAAACGATCCCAATCGCAAAACTGTTGAGAGCCCCTGTTACACGGAACCTACAACGATTACAATTCCTAAGTACTTATGAACATGAATACGTCTTTTCTGTGTATTGAGTCGTACTACCTGTAAGTGCCAGTACACAATGTTATATGCCTTGGCAAATCAGATGTACAGATACATAAATATGAAGAGCCTAGCTTAATAATATAGCCTAAGGAATTTTAGTAACATGATTAAGTGTCTCGCTGCAGTTTCAGAAAGATAAACTGCTTACGTGTTTAACGTAACATGGTGTTCATAGAAGCATTAATCTCAAATAGAATTAAGATTTATAAATAAATTTTCAATGTTAATAGGACAAGATTTATACATACTATTGTAGCAATTCTGCTTCAACCTCGCAATTAAACACGCCTATGCGACGAATGCAACAGCTGGGAAACACATACTCCGATATCGCTGATATATTTAACACGTCAATATCAAACTATAAGTCTAATATAGTACAGTTGTTGTCATCTGGCAGAGTTAAACTAATAGTTGGACCCTTGAAGTAACAATATATGGAGGGATAGCTAATTTGTTTTACCCAACCCATCCGAAATTGTAATAAATCACTTTTTCCGAGTTTTTACATCGTACACCATGAGAGAGAAAGAGACAACAATTTTTTTGGAGCGCTTCTATATACTGTCGTAATGATCTTAAGCTGGTAATTTTCGCTGGTTAACGGCGGAAATCGGCCCACATTTTTTATTTTGCCACTAAACTTGACACAACTAAACGGTTTTTTAGGTTAGATGCTATATTTTTGTTGATAAAAATACTGTGAAAAAGTGGCTATACGAATACACAAAAGCATTATGTCGATATGTGATATGAATGGATGTATAAATACTGTAGCCTTAGTCTTAGCCACGCCCATTTGCGCCGAGTCATGTTAAAATCATCAAAAACAAGTCCAAAACTGACTTCACTGCCTTGGCTTGGGCTACCTCTTGTATACTCTAAGGTTGGACCTGTTATTTAATTTATTTATTTTTTCTTTTCTTTTACAATATTTTTGAACCTGTTATTTACTAAATATTATTAGTTATTTTCATCTACAATATTTTGTATCTGTTATTCAATATTCTTTTTAATTTTTATTTTAGAATATTTTTTGCACTAATGAGGTTATTGTTGTTTTTTAAATAAAAATGTTAACATTTGTGTAAAAGCCTATAACGGGCGTAAATAAATTTAAAAAAATGTGGCTACATGGAATTGGAGTTGAAGGCACTATTTGCAACCCTGGTCCGAGAAGAGTGGAGAACTCGGTTCATTGGGGCAATTGGAGTAGGGAATCCTCAGCTATGAAATAATGACAAATATAGAAAAAAGTCTAACGTTAAAATCCCAAAATAGAACACTAAGCATTCTCAAAATACCCAAGGTACAACTTCCGTCCTACCTGCTTGACTGTAATTTCGTAATAACTTGCTTGTGTTTTACAAAATGATGTTTTATTAATTATTTTAAATTGTATGTTAATGATACAAGTGATTTTTCTGAAATCACATGTCACTGAAAATAGTTTGAGTAAGGATCAGCACCCAAAAATTTACACTTTTTGGCTTTCTAGTACAAGCAAAAATACAAATTATTTATCTGTCAATTATATACGGGTAGTTGTAAAAATGTGTAAGGTTACACAATTCTTAAACAGTAATCTTTTAAATTCTTCAAGAAACGCATACTGGAATTTTAGATGAAACATTGAAAAGATGCCTTTGCTGGTCTTCAAACTGCACATTTTACTGATATTTTAGTACGTTTTTCATAGAATTTAAAGGATTACAGTTAAACAATTGTATTCACCGAAAACTTTAGCCATTTTTCTACCTACCCATAGACAATTTGCAGATAAATCATTTGTAATATTGCTTGTATTACAATGCTACAAAGTGACGTTGTTAATTAATAGTTCATGACCAAAAAAACTGCGGATAAAGTATGTTTGTAGGTTATTGCTGTTATTCGTTTTCACATCACGATTAATGTGTGTTCTTTCCATGGCAAACCTCTAATGAAAACTTTCATGTTTCCAATATATAAGCTGTTGTTACTTAAATCATTACCGTCTAGTAGAATATTACTCTCAGCGTGCATGATAAACATCTCGCCAGTGTATTTTACCCGACCGAGAATAATCAATCCTTCAAAGTCGGAGCACAACCCGTGGCCGGGGCAGAGCGAGGAAACTCCAAGAAACAAGAGATCTCTGATACGGTTATATTTCATGCAAATTTAAAACTGGGGTCAGTTCGAAAAACGGAAAAGCTGGAGCATTTTCTGAACTTTGTCGGATGAAATTATAATATCTATTCGTTTGTTAGCGGAAAAATAATTTGATTTAACTTGGCAGGTACTAAAATAAATCTGTTTCAACTATCGGTTTTGTGTTAACTTATTTAACATCGTTGCATTTTTTTATCATATGCAATAGTATTAGTTCTGCTAGGTAACTCGAACTGACATATTCGTTTTGATGAAACCTGTGCTGGTCACAGTTTAATTAAACTTTTTCAAGTATGTTTTGCGTACTTAATTATTTATATTTAAGAAAAATCTCGTAAATATTTAGCTCGGCTCTGAAATGATTTTCCAGCTTGTGATTTTGATTGATGATTTTTCAGCTGTGTCTTCTTCATCCTACTACACGGGTATCTTCGAGAAGCTTCACTTTTCCTTTTCGTAAAAAAAACCTCCACACAGCATTCCTTTAGTTGACATAAGCCTCTTGTATGGAGTTAATATTTTTTCAAATTTAAATAAAGTCAAAAAAGGACACCACAAAACAGAGAAAACAAGTAATGGGACTGTCCTTCAATTCAACGCTTTAAAAAATCATGGTGTGTCGGTGTGCCTATTTTCTGTGAGTAATCATAACTGTGTAACAACAGACCGAGTGTGATTTTAAATAATCACTGTTAATTTCAAATAATGAACAAAAAACTGATTAAATACCACAAATAAATCTTTATTTAATTAACATTCGCTCGGAGAACACACCTCCCACCCCCCACCCTCCATCCACCAAAAGAGCCGCAAAGTGTGCAGCCCCGTTGTGTGGGGCGGCTAGGCGCTAGGCCACCAACATTACTCCGCTATCAATTACTGCTATAATTAAAATAAACCCCGCCAAATGAAAACGTCAATCCGCTGACTGCTATTATTCGCAAAATAATAGCTTAAATTGAATTGAACAATACAGGGAAGTTGGATACACATCGAAAATGTCACGTTACGGCGAAATGTCTGGCCTGAATGGTATAATCTGCTGAATTGTAAAATAAATATTTAAATAGAAAAAGCGCATAATTGATCTCCAGCATTGTTATTTTAAACACCAATTAATTTAGTGAATAAAAAAAATTGGTAACGAAATAAAGCTTAATTTAAAAATTATTTTTTGAATCCTGTACACCGCGCCTTAAGGGTCACTTTGTAGCATTAAAATACAAGTAATACTACAAATGATTTATCTGTAAATTTCTTTGTAATATTGTTATTCTTTAAATTCTATGAATAACACATACTAAAATTTTAGAAAAAAGTGTAGTTTGAAAACCATCAAAGGCATTTTTGAACGTTTTACCTAAAATTCCAGTGTGGATTTCATATAGAATTTAAAAGATTACTGTTTAAGAATTATATTCACTGGAAACCTTAGACATTTTTCTAACTACCCGTATATAATTAACAGATAATTTGTAGTTTTGCTTATAATAGAAAGCCAAAAAGTGTGTATTTTTCGGTTCTGACCCTTAAGCTCATACCGCAAATTTCAAGGGCTGATTATTGATGATAATCTACGAAAAAAATCTTAATAATTTCGAAAGTTAATTGTTTTTATTTGTAGAAAAAATGCAGTGTGTCCTAGCTTTACGTTTAACTTACTAAGATTAGTTAGGTAAGCGCCTTAATCGTATTAGCTTTTGTTCGGAAAAAACAAGTGAAGGTATATTTAGACGATGTTTTTGTCAAACAAACGTAAGTGAAATAGCCATTACATCTACCTTATTTGAGCTAAAATTAAAATACAGCATTTAAATGTTTTCCTAGATTTTCATTAATAGTGACACGCCCTGCAACGAAGTAAAGAGTGTGTACCAAGACAGACTTGTGTAGCGGTTCATCCTCTCTGCCTACCCCTGCGGTAAACAGCGCGACGGTCAGTAATTAGTCTGAAATATCGCGGAATGAGCGTGAAACAGAGTGGTAGATACTTTAAGTATCGCCCTGGTGAAAGACCACCATTCAGAATCGAAACGTTGCTTGAAATGGCTTAAGCCGTGTTTGGTGACCAGATCTGAATAGCCAGGTACTTCCCAACCTTCCTCTTCCCGATCTTCTTCCACTCCCCACTACCTTCAGCCTCACAACATACCCAATTTGGGGATGCCATAGTCTCACTGGCTCTAGACGGTTGGGAGCAGTTGAGACTCTTGTGCGGAATTCATGTAAAAAAAAAAAAAAGAAACGCGATGAATAATATTTTTGCTTGCAAAGCACACTTAAAAAGATGAGAGGTTACTCATTAAGTCAACTACTGAGAAACCTCTGTACCTGTCTTCGTTCAATTTTTAAGTACATACTCTGTTACAGCTTAGCAAATGATGATAAATGCAATAATAAGAGGGTTGAAGTACGAAGGTAATTACTGCAAATAGAATGGTTGAACAAAGCTCTTTGCAGAGAGGAGGATTGAAATATGGACCTCCCTCTGTACATCTACCGTGCAGTCGACACTGTAATCTCCAAGCATCAAGACATATTCACAATAGACAACACTGAGTTGTCTCGAAAGATATTTCTAGAGCGGAAGACAATCTTACCCTAGTAAGATATGTACAAACACTCGGATTCGAAATGGGTTTAGCTTTGTTAGCAACTAACTCTGATTAGTCTGGTATTTTCCAACCTTCCATTTACCGTCTCTTATCTTTCCCCTCACCTGCTTTCTTCAGTCTCTGAACATTTTCCCAAATGAGAAAGGACATAGTTTGATTTTAATTATTGTACATTTATAAATAAAATTAATTACCTGACGCCTGTTCTGATTTTCTCAGATCGCCCGTATTTAGAGTTTTGAAGCATTACCTGAAAAAACAGAAACACATAATTAGTAATTGTATTAATTTATAAACAAACGACAGCCTAACGAGAGGACGGTATGATTTTTCTAACGGTTCATCTTCACTTTTAATAATAATAAGCACTTTATAACGCCGTTTAGTAAAAAAATAAACAAAGAAATGAAAAAACAACTTTGAATAGGACCACGGATATTATTTTATTTTTTATGACTGACTGGTTTCGCTTAGCCTAAGCATCATCAATTTTTTTTTCATATATATATATAAATAAAATAAAATTATACGAAAATAAAATAAAAAAAATTTCAGTGAAAACTTTATAAACACAAATATAACTGAAACATAGTTTTATCATATATTATAGCTACTCATAGCTTTAAAGAAATATAATACGTATAATACGTAGTATGTTTAGCAATAACTTTTAACTAATTATTTAACATTAATCAAATTACAACTATCAATCCATCAACCAATAATAGATGTAAATGCAATGTAGTTGATTAATAATTTAGATATTTTATGCAATATAAGAAGGTCTCTTAACATTTTGGAATTAAGTGTTTTTTTTAAAGATTGATAAGAGGAATTCGTCAAAGCCAATTTATAAATTGATTAAAACATTTGTCACCCCTCCATTGAGTGAGGAGCCAATTCGACCGAGAGCAGCGACTATTTTAGGCGAATTAAAAATCCTGGCAGCGGGTGTGTAAATACGTTACACATGTGTACCATTGCAAAGGCCATTAATATCCCCCGAGCATCGGAGCGCCAAACCATATCAAAGTCACAAATTATTTATGGTCCGCTCGCAAATAAAGCCCCGAATGCCGGGAAAAATGCAAATTAAAACGGAGAAAATGCTGCACCTGTGGTGGCAAACACACAGCGGCGCTGTCGAGTATCGAACGTGAAACGTGACTAGATCGGGAGACTATTGGCTTCTGATCGAATGGAAATGCCGTTTGATTATTCCCATCGAGAGTTTGCGCAGAAAACATAATAATATTCAGTGCCGAAATTCGTAATAAGTACATAACTCTCATTTTTCCAATTGTATCACGAAAGCAAATTATTACAAAACATTTTACCATCATGATTTACTGTCCAAATTAGTAATCATTAGTAAGTATCCGTATCATTATTTCGTAAATTGGATCACGATAGCAGAGTATTACAAAACACTCGACCATATTATAAAAAGCTCATAATCGGGTAATGGCCTGTTTTTAAAGAAATATTAGTTTGTTCAGTAACACAGCTTTTGAGTTGCCATGTGGGAAAAAACATACTTCTAAGTCATTTCTTTATTGAACAAAAGGGAAAATTAACGTAAAAAGTTCCTAAAAATCGAAAGAAAAAAACCCACTTTGTGAGGGAGCCATTGAAGTGCTGGCTGATAGATTGGAAACTTATTATTTTTAGCAAGTTGCCCACTGTTCACATTCACACGTGCATAAGATGCATATTTTTATCGATCGAGCATTTCAGAGACTAAAAAAGGAAATATATTTTATTCATAGATCACATTCATTCAAAGCTCTATCTCTAGAAACATTACACAATATTATTATAGTTGGTGGACACCGTAATACGGCTAGGAAGTAGGTTCGTTGAATATAGTGAATATACAACCAAGTTGATGATGGGTATTATTTTATGTATTGTATATGAAAATAGAACAGTTTACGTCAACTTCGACACAGTTTGATATAATACACATTTTGTGGGTATATCAGTTTGAAAGGAGGTACTTTAAGCATCGGATTTGTTTTTATCAAAACTTTATTTAAATTCAATGCCATTCGACATAACACGTTTTTGTGAGTAAGTCCTGTAACATGTGCTCGTTCGGTAAAGCGTCAATCTTTATAAATTTGGAATCGACACATCTCCCCACAGAGCGAGCGGCCGCTGCGAGGAGAGGTGGACTCGACGCACGGTAAGCTGCGCTGATAGGCAGAACTGGCGCTATCCGCCTCTCAGCTAAACGCGCTTACAACGAAGGGCCGGAGTGATCGAGGAATTTGGAAAATAGTAGACTGTAAACGATAAACTATACTACTTGATGGAAATGTCTAATTATAGCTTGTCGAAAGAATTATGAAATGAAGGAAAAATGGGAAACCATTCACTCACCGATTAAGTTGAAATTCTTGAATTCTTCTAACACAATTGTACCCATTAGCGAAACGAATCACAAAAACACTACACTTCATTAGGTCTTCTTATTCACGAAACACCCCATTTGCTTTATATTTTTGGAAGATCAAACAACAAACCAACGAAATAGCGTAAATACAAAAACTCTTCAGTTCGAAATATATTTTACATCTATACTATCTACATATCTATTTATAAAGTTGAATACGGAATTCGATACGGCGAAATGGTTGGGTAGGCAGGGATTTGGGTGAAAAACATTAAGGTAAGAAACCTAACGGATTATCACTTTGAAGTCCAATAGTTATATTATAGAGGAAAGAAAAACTTTGATTTGTGATATCGCACAATACCTAGAGTCGTCACTGTTCGGAGGCAGTGACACTCTGACATTTTTAATTGAAATTAGTTTTTACGACTCTTCGGGATTGCTATGTAGCAATATATAAACACAATAGTCATTTTCTTTAATTCAATTTGCGGAATTTCGCGTGGCTGAAAGAAATGGGGAGATAAAGGGGGTGGGGAAGACAAGGTTGGGAAATTCTTGCCTATTTAAATCTGGTCAATAAACATAACTAAAACCATTTCAAGTAATGTTTCGATTCTACTGGGCGATACTGATATGATCTTATATGCATTGGATTTTTTTTATTCCTGTTGAGAAAACAATGGCGGACATTTCAAAATTAATATCACAAGCATTAAACTTATAGCAAAAATAATTCTAAGTAAGGAGAAAGGAGAAACTTGGAGTATACTATGGATCCATTTGTCACTTACGACAACTGTGAGTCAATTTGTTGAAAGTTTCATATGAAAATAAAAAACAATTTAATATCAAAATGATAACACCCAAACGGAAATAATATCTAACCGAAAAGTTACGGTCTATTGAAAGCCGACCCTGTTTGACTAACATCACAGTTTACAAGATGCAATGAGCGTATTCGTATAGCAATGCATGTCTGATTAATATGCAGGGCCGATTTATTAGACTGCATGTCCTCGGCACAGAAATCCCATGCATTATTCAGCCCCGCAGTAGGTAGCGTATGCGGCTCGATTCGATTACGCGTGTCTCAATTAATTGGATAAGTCCTCTAGACTCTAAGCATGTTATGTGCAGCGGGGTAGGCGAGCAGTTTGCATTTCGTTTGCAATTTCGCCAACTGTGTAGCGAGCACTTTGCTCGTGTTTGTGATTTAGTCATCATTGCGAGACTTATCTAAGGGGTATTAATTATGATGCTATCTCCCGAGAAATCTAACTCTATTAGAATTCTAGAAACGTAATGATTTCGCTTGAAATTTATGCTATCGCGCGAGTTGATATAAATACAGCTGAAAACAAACTGTTGGCACACGATTTATAAACAAAACTCGGGTATGTTTTTAAATAAATAAAAAAAAAACATATTTATTTAAATGATAATATCGTCGCTGGAAAGGCAAAAAGGCTGAAGGGACACTTTGATAAAAAGATAAGTTGAACATTTTTTTTCTGCATCGAATGCTCTGACTCTCGTTTGATTCTGAAAACTTTTGTGGCTTTGTGACTTTGAAGGCTCAAACGACACAAGTTTGGGATGTTGTTTTAGATTTTTATTGCTACAGGTAACTCAGTGAGAGCACTCAGTTAGCTGATTTAACTTTTTTTTTCATAATCCAACCAGGTACTGAACTTTTGAATTTTATTGTAAAACAAACAAAAAAAACTTTTAAGTGCTCCGGTGTAAAGTTTCCAAAATCGCGATTCAACCCTTTTGCCTTTCCGGTAACGATATAGTACAATTATTATTTTATTTGTTATATCAAGGAGTTAAAAAAAAACTCATTCCGATCATTTTGAATTCTTAAATATTCAAACACAACATTAATAACGTAAAATCATATCTATATACAGAACAGATAAGAAACATGGGTTATTGGCGCGACCGGATTAGAACTGAGAACCTAATCTAACTACTGAGCTTTCACGTCAGGCTTCAAACCTCCCATAAAAATATTAGATTTTTTAAAGTATTTATTGCGAAAGGCACCCACCTTTATTAAGTGCAAATTAGGTGATTTAATCACAAATTCGCCGCAAGGTGGTGTCGGAATACCTTTCCATTGCGGAATAGTCGACTTGCCTGTTTTAATTTAATTATATAAAAATGACAAGATTGAGATATTAAATAACATCAAATAAATGGAAGTTAGATTAAGTAATCATTCAAACATTACCAAATAATTATTACTCTTAATGAATTAGTCTTGTTTTAATAATCTTTCTAATCGAAAACTTCAATAATGCGAAGAGCTAATTTATTGAAAATTACGTCCAAATTTTGTCCAGTCCTAGTCCAAATCCCCAATGTTCGGGTCACTAAATACACTTGGATTTAGACATCGGTAATCATGTTTCATTTTTTTAAATAACAACAAAATATAATACATTCTTAAAGAAAATATTTGTGTGAAGGTCATTTTATGAATACTCTATTAAGACAAATAACTTTGAGACTGACAGCCTTGAAAAACTTAAGTAATTAATGAAAGCTCGAATAAAATATCGAAAGTAATCAAGGTCTATTGTAAAAAACATGAGTTAACATGGAAATTCAACAATTTACACAACTGCTGGAAAAATGTACGACAAGAATTTACGAAATTACATCCATTAGTATGATGCCAGGCTTACATAATAATAGAGATGTTTATTGCTTGGCTTTATATAAAGTGTAAATAAATAGGTGTGTTATATAATATGTTAACTCTTTTTTTAATAAATTTATCTTGATGTTTCGTAACTGCGCAAAAACGATATATCCGTTTACGAACAGATTATAATATGTAGAATATAGAAGTCAGGCGAGAATGCTGTGGCCCAGGTATACTCCGTCCTATCCTAAAAATGATCATCCACCCAGCATCCCCAAAGATGACATATAGACCCTGAGGGAAGTCCATGGCCTCCAATGTCAATTTAATATATTTTTAAAAACATGGTGTAATGTAGGAGCAATAATTATTGCATCATAATTTCTAGTGAATGAGAATGTAACACATGTGATGCAAGCAGTGAGAAGGTAAAACATTTAATTTTTTTTACAATAACTCTACACAGGAGGCCTTAAGGGAAATAATTTCCCTCAGCGCCTATGTCATCTTTGGGAATGCTATGTGGAGGGTCTTTTTTAAGGAAAGGAAGAAGTGAAACTGGGTATTGAAGAGGCCCATGTTGAAGGGGGAAGGAAACACAGAGGCCGGCAAATCGTTCCATAGCCGAGCTGTTGAACATATAATACCTGTCGAGTTTTCTCGGAATTGAGATTTAAAATGGATCACTCAATTAGCGGTAGCTAAATCCCGCGTCCAAAGCTGCAGTCATTCTTGCCGCCTCCGGGCTATCGATTGCATAGCGGCCGCTGGACTGACCAAAGGAACGCGGCAATATGTCAACGGGTTGATATATGACGGTCAAACTCTATTTTTATTTGGCCACCCATCCGAAAGAATGTCCGACGATCTTTTCTTTCTATTGTATGATCGGGCAATTGATTAGTTAACGGGCCGGGGGCTCGAGAGGTGAGACACGACTAGAGAAGCAGGAACAATTTGTTATGTTTTGAGCTTTCACCATTTGAGCTACTCTTAGGGCGATGAGAAAATTAATAGAGGGGTCAATTATTTATTAGACGAGTTTAATAGGCGTACTGTTGATAGCTTCGTTGTAACTTATCTGTCTTCCTCATGCAATAAAAATATGGAATGTGTATTAAATGGAGCAATGGAGCTTTCAGCGGCTGGTCATACTGCTTCCAACTTCCAGGAAATAAGGCCAATGGGAAATAAATCTAAAGTCAAAGGTGTATTTCAAATTAAAGCTCAGTATTCAGAATTTGTTCGGAACTCTGATAATGGAAGATTTTTATTTATGCTCTAAAATATATATTATTTTAAAAGATAATCTCAATTGAGTGAAGAAGTTAAAAAAGTAATTAGAAATTACCTCGATAAAAAAATTGCAAAGAAAAATTATATTAGTTCAATGTTAATAATGTTTTGTAACTAACTAACCATCACGTCGTTTCTCCGCATGGGGTAGGCACACTCTTTGCTTCATTCACATTCATACGTCGTCTCATACATACTATTATGTTATTCTGACTCTTGACATGGCCCAACTCAAGTATTTGATTCACTTGATCGTGTCATTTCTTCCTCGGACGTCCCCGACTTCTTCTTCTATTCCCTTTCGCGTCATATATTATTTTTTACACTCTTTCACGTCCCATTCATGATCCTATTCATTACATTTACATCAGCCTTGCATTCTTTCCGGATTTCCACATTTTTAACACGGTCATACATAGTTTTTCCGCACATACGCCTCACAAGCAAATTCATACAAGAAAAATATACTACTTTATTCAATTACGAGGATATTTTTGATTTGTTTCGTGTACCATGTGTTTAATTAAATATTTTATGAACGGCGCTTACGACATTCAGTCTAAGACGCCCGGTTTCAGTTGCCCGATAAGCGTGATGCTAACAGCATCGGCCTGTCGACTCGGGATTATTTCGTTATTCTTTTCAGCACTAAAATAATATTGATTGATGCAAATATGTTTGTTTAAAAAATATATTGTAAATTTAATGTATACATTATATTATGTTACGACTCCACTCATTATTTTGGGAACGCCCCTTACCGATTTATTTCTGGGGTACTGTGTCATCTTCAATTGGCCAGAATTACTCCTTAAAGTGCGAAAGGTAACACAACAAGTCGGAAGAATAGGACGTGGTGTGCAGAGGAAGGAGTGGTTCATCATGACCTATCATCGCCGGAAGGCAAAAGGGTTTAAGCGACACATTGGTTAAGTGTCTTAAATATGCAGTTATGATCGGTTTTTTTCTGCATCGAATGCTCTGACTCTTGTTTGATTCTGAAGACTTTTGTGGCACTTCGCCCGTTTAAAATATATTTAACATTTGGGAGAAGGCTTGAGTCAAGCGACGCAAGTTTGAACCTTTTTTGTGGCTTCAGGTAACCTCAGTGAGAGCATTGAGTTAACTTTTTTTTCAAAATTCACGCAGGTGCTGAAGAATTTACTGTAAAAAATAAATAAACTTTAAAGTGCTCTAGTGTAAACTTCCCAAAATGGCGCTTCGGCCCTTTTGCCATTCCCGCGATATTTAGAACAGAACTATAAATTAAATTGTTCATTGCTAATGCTGTAATTATTATTCAGGGATTTCCACTTATTATTCGTAACATTTGCGGTCAGGCGATTAAGACTTTGAATGTACCTTCAGAAAGTCCATTATTTTAATTTCGCTCCCATGCCCTAAATCAAAAAAAAAAATATATAATAAAACTAAAAATTAAAATTAAAATAATAATCATAATTTTAAGTTAATAATTGTGTCTATCTAATGGGACCTGCCAGGTAAGTATGTTCCTGTATATTTTATTATCTAAACTAGGAATTAATATGTAATGATAGAAAGTAAGATCTGTACAGCGCCCTTGGGGTGATTTTTCACAAAAACGGCGCTATACAAATCGTCCAAATATTATTATTATATAATAGTTGCCATCAAAATGAAAGCATTTTGGGATACTAATAATTATTGATTCAACGCCTACTCAGCATCAAGTATGACACGAATAAGTCAAATCACGTGAAGCTGTTTTTCTATCGAGAGATCGAGAGAGGCGTCACTCGCCAAGGACACTATGTCAATAATGGAGGTTGGTATCAAATTATTATAAGTGACAGAGTCGGTATATTGATGGATCGCCAACTAAAAATACAGATGACAAAACAGTTATTTGAGAGAGTAGAAGCACTTGTTGGGATTTCTACTCTTTATTGAAAATAACTGATCAATAAAAACTATTTGATAAAGGGTGAACTGTATAAGTTTGTTCAAAACATAATTCAATAATTTTAATTCAGTTTTGAAAACGGCAAATCAATAGGATTCAGCGAAAATGATAGACCTCGGGTGATTTTATTGGTCAAAACACTTCATTTCGTGTAACAATGTTGCAAGTAATAATAATCGCGATTGGGAAATTTTATTTTGATTCGAGAAGTAATTTCCGGCATACCTGGTTATTTGGTAATGTACCGTTAATCAACCTTCATAAACTATTCTGGTTATGCGCAGGTATTCCTAAAATAAGAATAATCGTTGTGAAAGAGAATCGCTTAGAATTACCACAGCCCCCGCGTTATAATTTATTGCGTCGCGTAAATTAAAGCACAACATTTTTATCGAATATTATCAAACATATAAAAAAAACACGATATTATTATTTAGTTTTTGTACCTTTCTGTTATATTTTTTTCTTGTAATTTGTGAGTGTTTAGGTCATTCTAACTAGATCCACGAGGTGGTCTTATCTAATCTAAGGGGTTAATATTTTCTACATCCCGGACTCACTACAAAATTGTTGTTTTTTATTATTATTGTCTACGATTTATTGAGCAGTGCTACGTTTCATATTTTAATTATTTAGAATGCAGACCACCATGATACGGGCATATGCTTGGAGTAACAATATATGGCGAGAGAGTTAATTATTTTTACCCAACCTTTACAAACTTGGGATGAATCACTTTCTCCGGGTTTGTACGTCGTACATCATAAGAAAGAAAGATAACAAAATTTCCCAAATTATCACACCGCTTTAAAGTATTGTAATGATATTCTTCGTGTCCCACGTCTCCGTTGTTTCCGCCCACACGTTTTGATTTGCCATATAAATTGACATAACTCAACAGGTTTTTAGGTTATCCGCTATATTTTTGTTTATAACCATACTGTAAAAAAGTGGTTTTACGAATAAAAAAAACATTATGTCGACATGTGCTATGAATGGATATATAAGTACCCTAGCCCTAGTCCTAGTCACTCCCAGGTCTAGCCGAGTCCGGCAAAACTCTTCAAAACTGACTACAGCAGCGCTACCTCTTGTATATTATAGCTGTGATTGCATATGCCTAGTTTGGGAGGGCGTAATATTTAATATATTATTATTAATATCTGTATATTTGATATTTTTGTGTAAAGTTAAATTTAAATATACGTATATATAATATGTATGTAGGTGTGAGAACATTAAAATTATCAACGATAAACTTTAAATGAGGTACCCACGAATTTGTGCGGATGAAATAATTTTATATTCAATTCAATTTTGGTGAATTTATTTAATAACTTAAATATTTAACTTACAAAACAATCCCCAACGTCTTGCCAAGTGTTTGTGCAAAACTGAGTTATGTTCGTGTAGGATTTGGCTCAAGCTTGTTATCAATAAATCTGTGCTAATAAATAAAAAAAGCGCATGAAACGACGCAAAGAATCACGAAACAAAACACAAAACAATGCAAGTAATTAAATAACACGTCGGTGGGAAAAAACGCCGCGGCGTTTATTTGATATTTTCAATTGGCCGAGCATTGAAAACACAACGAACACGATATTGTAATATTCCGTTGACATATCGTGTGGCGTGTTGCGCAAACAAACTTTGACATATTACATAAACACCGTCCGGCATTATGGTGGCATAGTTATTATAATAAACGACAACAGATTCTCGACGATCACACAAATGTGTACAATAAAATAAACACGAAAAATACAACAAATAAATCAATTGGCCCGTGCAAATACCGGCGCGAGTGTAATAGGGCGGACAAAGTAATCGTGCGCTTTATTGCTTCATTTATGAACAAAACATACAATTATGTAAATGGTATATACTCCCATTTATTGGTCGTTTACCTAAAACAAACAATTATGGCTAGTACATATTGATAGATAATATATGTATTCAATATAAAGTGTAGATTTTTTAACATTTCTTTTAAAAAATGTTTCGAATGGTATATTATTTGCCGCCAACAGATCTATGCATACTTATGGTACATCTGAAGACTTTTTAAAAAAATGATAGGGAAAAAATATTCAGTAAGGATTAACATCAAAGCTTTTATAAATATATATTTTTTTAATATTAATTATTGAAATAATTTCAAAATCTTCAACGCAAATATGAAACTGAAAAAATAACGGTAAGAACCGATACCAGGTAGAGGTTTGTATACCCTACAAAGATGACAGCCAAATCGGAAGAAAAACTGAAAAAAAAATGATAATAATTTTCAAATGAAGAATGAGATCGATAAAAAATGCCGGTTTCTTATAAGGTCTCGATGGCTCAATTGGCAGAAGCGTTACTTCCGGATAGAGTAGAGGTTCCGAGTTCGTGTCTCGGTCACGACTTTTATTTTTTCTGTTTATATATTTACGTTGAAGATTTTTAATATTATTTCAATAATTAATATTTAAAAAATATTCAAATATCCACAATAAAACATAAATTTTAACCTAAAATACTAATTTTATAAAAAAAGATAAGTGTTGTGTGGGATGTAAACATTACTAAGTTTGATAATACTACATAGTTGGAATTACCTTACAAAGCTCAGTCGAATCGATTACAAAATATGACTATAAAATTGTGTCAAAGGCAGATATAAACTATTTCAATACCGGTACATTTTAATATTTTACGGCATTTTTCAACGATCTACAGAACAATGTGGAATATGTGCATCACTGCATTGGTTGGGCAGGTAATTCCATAATATAATATTTATTCAGAACTCCGGAGTGACAAAGGAGGCTCGATGAAGTCCACGAACATTTCAAATACTACGCTCTAGCGCTGCACATGCCGTCTTGCATAATTCGTAGACAGGGAAGAGCTTTGTATCTGAGACTGTACCATAATATGTACATGAAGCATTGCTCGCCCATTGTTGGAGAGCTTTCAAGCGAAACGCCGAGCTTTTGTCGAAGTCTTAATACGATTATCCTAGTAAAGACTTATAGCCGGACTGCTATTTGAATTTCCCCGTCAAGTTTGTAAAGCGTTCTTACCGGCTACCGAATTGTGGAAATCCTTTGAATAAATCGCTTACCTTTGTCATTACATAAATAGAATGTCTTTCAACTTTATTCACTTTCATTTCCCGGTTATATATTATATATATTTATATATACTTAAACCCTTTCAATTTGTTCATCCGATCTGTACTTCGCAGCTGAATATTTAATAAACCCCAGGAAATTTGTTCAGAGTATCACAACGGTTCTCTGTGTAGAGATTACAAAAAATAATGTAGGTATATTATCTTACCGACCGAGTATCTAACAAATGTTCAATCAAGAATAATAATAAATTAATCTAAAGAAATGAAAAAATAACTTTTTATAAGACCACGAATATTATTTTAATTTTTATGAGCGACGGGTTTCGCTTAGCCTAAGCATCATCAGGGTACAAAATTAAACTAAACACAAAATACAAAGTGTGCCGTTATATATACAGGTACATACAGAGGGAAAACAAAATATAAAATAAAATAGCAAAACAATGAGAAAATATTAGAATAACATATGAATTATAACAAAGGAACAGAGAGAAAGAGACCGAAAATATGAATTGAAAGAGACAAAACGTTAACTGAGAAAGTGATTAAATAATAATGATAACTTTTATGATTTTACACGAAATATACCTAATATTGGACTACTGAACAAATTTATCTATTATTATTAAGAATATGACAATTAATTTAAATGGCTTTCTTTATTTTTAGTGAAAAAAATAAATAATGATGAACTAATCACTTTTATAGCGCATTTTTTTGTAAAACATCACTTCAATAATGTTTTACAAAGATACATATCAATTGAGGCTTTATGAATTAAACGATATTTGGAATTTCAATTTATAGATGCGGTGGGATGTGAAAAGGTTAGGACTTGTAGGATAAACTATCAACATTAAAACCCCGGTGCACAAGGGTGGTAAAATACAATAAAAATATAACAAATAAATAATTTAAAAAATGAAAAAATAATATCAATAATCTTCAATGAAAGTATGAGATCGATAAAAAATGTCGGTTTCTATATATAAGGTTCCAATGGCTGAATTGGTTGAAGCGTGACTCACGGATAGCGTAGAGGATTCGAGTTCGAGTCTCGGTTGTGACCATTGTCTTTTATTTTCTGGCTTTTTCTGTTTCATATTTGTGTTGTTGATTATTGATATCGTTTAAATATAAAAAAGGGTGCATTAATGCTTTAAAGTTAATTATAATATATTATCAAATCATTTGTTTCGTTTGATCTAAAATCGCCAACAGTATTTATCACGCTTCCAATGTTCTCAATCGGTGAATGCCTGTTTTTGTTGGAGCGCTCTAACGCTTACACCCGCCCCTCATCCGATTATCATTGCAAAGTTTAAATGAATACACCCCGAAATCGCAGTTCAGCCAAGTAGACCGCCAAACGGGCACATCCCGCTATCCGCATATCTCGTCTATCGCCCCCTCTCCCCCTGCATTTTTTCCTTTTCGCGAATTTGTTTTTACTGCGCAAATCTGCGGCTCAGACGGAATTAAAATATGGCCATTGCCGAGTCTATTCTATAAAGCCACGTAAAATGGAATTGGCGCGCGTATGAAAAACGTATTATAAATATGGAGGCGAGGCGAAAAATCTGCCCGCTACGGGGATGAAAAAACTTTAACTAAGTTTGGGCCGCCCGCTGTCTATCTCTGGCGGGCGGCGCGGGTGGCGGGGGGCGGAGAACGCGAGGGAGGGGTGGGGGAGCTTTTGCCCACTCGGACTTGTGGCGTTCTACGATTCAAATTTACTACGCTTTTCCACTGCTGTTTTTATTTCACGGTTTCTGAACACGCTTTTAAACGAATCAGGTTTCTATGGAACACTTATTCACAAAACACCCTTCGTTTTCAAAGAAAATTTTGTGATCGTTATTTGGGTGGATTATCAGTACGTACATTTGAGTTTCAAATAACGTAAAGGCATTCGTGTATATTTATGCATGTACATTTTATGTAGACACTATTTATGCATGTATATTTTATGTAGGCACAAGTTTTAATTGGCATTTTCAAAATAGCTTACAGATTTACATTTATTAAGTTGAAATAACCAACGAACTATTGTTTAGATTTATATATTTTCTTGTGACCATAGAAGCTACGCCGACAGAACAGATAATTTTGTAGATCTTAAATATTAGCGCCCTTGAGGTGATTTTCTCACAAAAACGGCGCTATAAAAGTTATCCATTTATTATTATTATTTATCTGGAGGAGCTTTAGTACATACACAGTTGATAAATTTTATAAAAAATGTACAAATTTACAAGTCCATTATTAGCAATCACAAGTACGAATCTTAAGAGTCATCTTCAACAGAAGAATGTCGGATCAGCGCTCGAAACGCGCAAATTGAATTGCAATTGTCAACAGTCAGCCGAGTGATACTCCAGCCAAGCTCGGGCTCATTGTTGGCGTGTAAAAGCAATTTTCCTTAAGTCAGTCTTGCTTAGCTTCGGCGCCCGTCCTGCGCCTGTCTCTAGCCCGTCACACGGCACACACTGGGGTAGAATCACAAAAAACGGGCATAAGTTCTCAAAACATTTATCTTAGTCGATGTTTCGGCAACAATGACTCGAGCATCATTTACCTCAATCTGTTTCGTGTTTTCCCAAAATCAAAAGAAAATAATTAACTGACTTATTTTCACACCTTTTCTCCGCATGGTTGGGAGAGGATGGACTGTCACAGAACTATGGCTCGGTATAAACTACTTGCGTCATTAACTTCATTCATGGTCTCACACACACACTCATTTATTATACAAACTCAATTAAGTGATTCACTTGACCGCGCCATATCTTCCTCGGGTGTCCCAGACTTGTTTCACTTGCACTTTTTTGTATTCGCTTGCACGTGATGTATTCTTATGACACTCCTTCCCCCGTCCGTCCGCTCTACATGCCCAAACCGAATAAGCGTCCCTCTTTCGTTTATTGCGGTTACATCCGCTTTGCATTCTTTCCGGATCTCCGCATTTTTTTTTTAAGATAACATTCCCGTGTTACGAATAACCTGAAAAACTCCTATTGCCATCATAATAAGCGGAAAATGTTTCTTGTGCAATGATGAAGGACTTAGTCAGCAGAGGAATTGAACGCACGACGCCCGAGCGGGAATCCGACGCGTTTGTCCACTCAGCTACCGACCGGTCAAATACATTCGTAATGCAGTCGTATATGGTTTTACCAGACATACGGGTCAGGATATCGTTTCTACTAGATTCAGTCTAATTCAGTCCTTACTTCGCCAGTCCCATGCTTTACGCCAGGATTAGAATCAGAACTGCACTGTAGACTCCTAGCTAGATCTCCACGTTTGTAATATGGTCATATTTTTTCATAAAAAAGAAATAAGATACTTGCGAGATTTTTGACCATGTTTTGACGATTCTGCCCGATTCCGTCGCACTGTGCGGACTAATAAAACTTCCCCGAGCGCGGAATTTAATTTCCCCATGGCTGAGGATTATGCGCGCGGATTAAAAATGAACGTGTAAATGAATATTTCCGCTTGGCTTTATCTCGGCGCTCTCTCCCACTCTATCCTGGCAATCTACATAGCATTCAGCATTCGTTGGGCGCACTAACACTGCGATCGCCTTAACTAAGGAAAAATATTAACTGCTTTGGATTGTTACACTGCGTCTGCAGGCTGAGATTTTATCTGTACTCATATATTCATAATAATAAAACCTGACTAAATCTCATAGCGTCATTTTTGTGAAATATCACTAACGGGCGCTTAATAAAGTTAGAACATTTTTCTAAAGGAAAAACTTAAAAGCATTCTTAATTTAGTGACGTAACGATATACTGGATCAGACACCTTCTCCATTTGAGGTGACTAAAATAAGAAGATTATATCGTAATGCACGTAGATGTCATTTTTTAAACAACGCTAAAGAAAAACCTTCCGTCTCAATATCAAAAATGTAGACCATTTAGCTACGGAGATCGTCGAAAACTTTAAATACACACGAGTACAAAGGTTTATTGACCGCTAGTCTTATAGAGAATTTTTTAGTGAACTCTGTTCAAAGGCGCTAAAGTACGACTGGGAATCGATCTCCAGGACACTCACCGAGCTACTGAGACAACTTTTGAGCGAAATCGCTGCTAGTTGATATCGGGAAATGTAATTTATCGTAATATGTGTTTCAATTGAAAAAGGGTACAGAAAAGGGTACAGAAAAGCTTCCAGCGGGGAAAACTTGAAATAATATACGTATTGGCCAAACGCATTGGGTCTTTAGGTGGATTATAAATATATGCATTATAAATCGTGTCATATAATAATGTGATTAAAACTACATTATATATGATATAATAGACGCCATAAAACGTCACGTAGGTAATTCGTGCAAGGTCTTTTGTATTCTTTCTTCCTTTTATATTTTTTGCAAAACACTTAATGTTTAAACGTCGGTCATGTTTTGTACTTGTATAATGCCTCTTTGGTAATATATTCAATTTCCTTGACACAATAAGAAAATCACCGGCACGTTTTGAGACTCGTTTTTTGTAAACGTCTGACCTCGTTCCGTTGGCTGTGATTTCGACAATCGAATTAACGTTTAATGTCAAAGTTAAAGAAATTGTTAAACATTGGGCAAATTAGGTACGTCTGTTCTAATAATTACAAATGTAAGAATAGGAACACTAATATACACGTTCTGTTAAATAAGCTTATCAAGAAAAATAGCGTCCTATTCTTGCAATAATTTATACACCGTATTTCGTGTACATCTTCAAAGGGGCAGTTAGTTTTTAATGATAATATTAAAAATTTCAATCAGTTTTTTTTAAGTGTTGTGAACCTAGCTATAACTAATTACAATTATGTTGCACTCGTAATAACATGTATTCGCATAATATCTGGAAAGGGTATGGTTATACAAACTATTTGTCAACAGGACGCAAGTAAACACCAACAAAAAAGTCCCTGGAAAGGCGAAAGGACTGATGCGCCATTTTGGGAAGTTTACACCAGAGCACTCAGATAACTCGGGTAACTCAATGGTCTCACTGAGTTACCTGAAACGACAAAAAGCTAAAAAGTCCCAAGCTTGTGTCGCTTGAATCAAGCTTTCTCCCAAATGGTAAATATATTTTAGATGGCTGAAGTGCCACAAGTCTTCACAATCAAACGAGTCAGGAAATTCGATGCAGAAAAAACCCCGATCAAAACTACATATTACTATATTTTTTACCAAATTGTCGTTTAAGCCTTTTGCCTTTCCAGCGACGATATCAGAATATTTTAAGACTTTTATTAATGTTCCGGGTATGGGCGTTAAACCGTGTATTTACGGCATGCACATTATATTCGGAAACCTTTAAAAATAGAATATCACAGCATGCATATCAACGATTAAGAAAAACAATATTCATTTATATTTAGAGACAAGAATAGCAAAAGCCTGTGATGGCAAAAGAAACAGAAGTTTAAACGCTTTGTTCTTTGTACTCGAGCTATGTATGAACTTGACATGTTGATATACCGCGTTTCCACTGGAGAAAAACGAGCCCAGAACCAGATGTAAGTACTATTTAATACGTCGAGTGGATATTTCTCTAGATTATTTAAATAAATGAGGAACGCGTGAACGAGAATACAATTGTGAAGGTTTATGTGCGGGATGCAGTTCGTGATGCTCGCATTAAAGATAATTGACTGTGATTAAAGAATCTTTTATTGCAAATGTAATGTGGACTTGCTTAACATTTCAACAGGGCGATGACAAGGAGTTCGCTATCTTGATTCAGTGTTTTTTAAACAAGTGAAATAACCCACAAGCGACGAATAAACATAATCAAAACGCAAAGACACCGATCGAAGATTGTCATATTAAACTTTGTTTCATTATAAAAGAAAATAAATCAACTGTCGTTAACTTATTCACAAGCATATCTTAAAAAACGCGTGATTTGCCACAGACCAAATGTCTAAAGTACGTGTAGGTTTATTGAATAGTAGATTATCTAACAGTCACGAATGTATTCAATATTGGTTCAAGGGGTAAAAAAAAACAACAGTAAACCTGGCATTCTACAAAGAAACCACAGCCGGGTAACTGGTTCAATATCACCGCAAACTCTTCGTTCATGGCCTATAAAATTTAAATGTACGACGATAAATTGAATACTTTGTTCAGAGCGCTGTAAAACGGCAGTATATACAAGGGTAAATACGAGCTTACCGAACAAAAGGTTAAATAATAACGCTCATTTGCATATCCTTGAGACGGGAGAGATGACTTAACCAGTTCCGTGGACCGCTTTAATTACATTCATTTAAAGTTCTTCGCACAGCGACACGGAGTTGAGGGAAGTTTCATTACGCAAATGTAGCTCTTTCAACCCCTTTGTGTAGAAGCGAAAATGCTAATGGGCCGGTGGAGAGCGGGGCTAGAATTTGGGTCAATGCAGTAGTCCGGGGGTCTTGTCGTCAACTTTAGTATTTATCCAATACAATGGGCTGTATAATGCGTGCCGCTTTCTCGTATGGTAAACGAGAAAGCGGCACGGAATTATTATTATTATTTATTAACTATTCGAAGGCGAAACGATCCCATCTCGCAATATTGAAGCGGATCCCCGCGGCAGATACGAGTCGGTCCACACTGCTCCACTCCACAATGGGATTCGCGGCGGAATGATGTCACGGCTGCTCCACTGAGCGGCGAGCGGGTCAGATAGTCAAACGATCCGAGGCGCCCACGCCGACACTTCCACGGACCCGGGACCGAGGGCCAGAAGGAGGTCAATGAATCACGCGTCCATCCATTCCACGCGTGCCTTTTGTTCAGTGTGCACTGTGCAGTGTGGCTCAAATCACTGTCAAGCAGGGCTCAATCAAACCACTCGGTAAATAGATATACGACAAATAGTGTGGTATAACCGTGCTGAACAAGTCATCATAGCTATATTACATATACATACATTCAGAGTGGTAGATACTGTTTGTGGTAATAGCTCGTAAGCACAATATTATTGGTTATTAATAAGTATTGGTAAAAACCCTGATTTATTCTTAACGCTTTATCAAAACCAATTTTAAAAAAGGCAGTTAACTGTCCAATTTTAAAATCCGAATTAAATTGGTATATTTAAACTTTTAATTCGACCAATGTTTTAGGATATTTGAAATATCACGTAATCTAGAGTATTAGATACCCTCAGTTTTGCCCCGGTGAATGACTACCATTCAGAATCGAAATGTTGCTTTAAATGATTTAAGCCGTGTTTGGTAACCAGATCTGAATATCCAGGTACTTCCCAACCTTCATCTTCCCCATCTCCTTCCCCTCCCCACTACCTTCAGTCTCACAACATACCCCGGTCGGGGATGCCATAGTCCCACTGGCTCCAGATGGTTGGGAACAGTTAGAACTCTTGTGCGGTATTCACTTAAAAAAAATTATATATATACCAGGCCTGTTCAAAAGAAAAGGTGAATTTTCGCGGGCTGTGTACATTCGATTATCGTTTTTTTTTTGTTATGTTGGTACACATATGTTTATCATATGTTAGCATTACAAGCCAATTTGGATTAGTGGTTTGTTTTTGACAACTGGAAAGGTTAGTCACGTTTTTGTGTGTTCTTCGATTTTTTACTTTTGAAAAAAAAACAGATCAAAGAATATGTATTAAATTTTGCGTTAAAAATGGAATAAAGTGCTCCAACGCACTTAAAATGTTGACTGTGGCATTCGGCGAGTCTACTTTGTCTCAAAAAAGTGTTTATAAGTGGTACAAGCGCTTTACAGAAGGCCGAGGAATGTTGATGACGATGAGCGTCCTGGAGTTGTGGAAAAAAAATCATGGATTTTATTCTTTTATCCTTTTTTTTTCAAAAGTAAAAAAAAAGAAGAACACACAAAAACGTGACTAACCTTTCCAATTGTCAAAAACAAACCACTAATCCAAAATGGCTGATAATGCTAACAGATGATAAACATATGTGTACCAACATAACAAAAAAAAATCTATAATCGAATATACACAGCACGCGAAAATTCAAAATTCACCTTTTCTTTTAAACAGGCCATGTATATTTAGATCACAGATATTGTACGAGTATCTCCATAAAACAAAAAAGGATTTGTTTTTTTTTTTTAAAAAGCTGAAATCCAAAATTTGGAACCCTCGGAAAATTTTAATTGCAAAATATGGTCTTGTCAAAACGTGATTTAGAGATGTTAAATTTAATTTTCTTGCCACACAATAAATAATACGGTTTCTCCTAAGTAGTTCAAAAGATGTATGTGCTCTAAGACATCGATATATTAATCGCATACATTATGTAGGTACTAGGAAGACAGAATCTAGTTGTGAATCTTGTTTATGAACGTCATCCGCTGCATCATCTTATACCAAATGATGTGTTATATTTCAAATGCACTCTACATGTTTATAAAGTCACCCCTTCAATTAAGCGCACTCAAAATGGATTACGATGGGTGTGATGCCCATGTGTTCGAAAACAATTCAATTTTAGCCTATAGAGGTCGCCTTGTAAATGCATCAAATAATTACTATCTGAAAATATTTACACACTAAATGAGTGATTCACGTTTCATTTCTGACAAATACGTAATATTAAAAGCACTTCAGTATCCTGCGGAATGCGGAAAATAGCTCACCCAAATACAAACTAATGTGATTATTTATAGAAAAAAGTCAATACGAAAAAAAAGGAAGCTAACTCACCGCCCAGCCAATAGAATGAGTAATTCCGTTTATGAATAATGCTTCCGAAGATTTCAGATTAAAAAAAAAAAAACTAGTTTTACAACCCGCCCTTGGCCTAAGATTTCAACACTCATTTTTCTTTTGGAACAATTAAAAATATGGCACAGCGAAAATAAAGCTCATGATGGAAATGATGCAGTGAGCTGAAAATAGTTGTCCTAAGAATTTTCTGACAAGCAAGTTGAGAAAATTTCAAGACGACAAAGCTTACATTATTATTTGAGAGTTTTGCTGCTTCATGCAAACATATTAGAATTATTTTTGACTTGATTTTCATTTATAAAATTGTCAATGGTATTATAGACGGCCCTGATTTATTAAACTTTATTTCCTTTCACATACCAACGAGAACTACTCGAACCAAAATTGTATTTAGCTGTAACATTAACATCAGGACTGAGTCTTTTAGATACTCGCTTGTACCTAGATTGCATGTAGTTGGTAATACGTACGCAGAGGTGGCTGATGTATTTAACTGCACGGAATGTAGATACAAGAAGGCTATAACATCATATATCTTTAATCAATAATCTTTTTTATGTATTCAAACACTATTTTTTACTAATCTACAACTATTCCTTATTTTATTTTGCATATAATTCTCATTTTTTCACTGTCAATTGCAAACCTTTTAATGTAAAAGCTCTCTCGGGCGGATACAATAAAATAAATAAATATTGTCTTCTTTATCGAAAAGTCATCTCGCGTGAGGTAGCTGGTTAAAAAGTACTTTGTGGCGATATATTTATAATCTAACGGATTATTGTCCAAAATACATGGCACGAAATGGAAAAAAAGTAACAGAAAAAGAACAGCCCATGCCCATACATAATATTTGATGAAGCAATGACAAAAATAGGACAAAATATAAATAAGAACATTCAAATCAAAGCCAAGGTCAAGTCAAAGTTTTAGTAGAGTCGTAAAGAATGACAAAAATCATTTAGACTGCTACCAAAAATTTCAAGACTATGGCTTGAGTTAACAAGTCTCGACATTCTGGACAATGGAGAATGATATTCATAATTAGTAGAGTGATGATTGAGGAACAGCAATTCATTGTTTCTAAGTCTACGGCAAGGAATGTTGAACTGGATGAGGTGTCTTTCCTACGGTTTTCATTAGTTCTGGACTGCAGTTCTTGAGAAATATGCAAGTGTCACCGAGTCTATCCAAATGGTAAAAGAAAAAGGTACCCGAACTTGAACAATTAGCTGGTCAAATTTGGTCCATCTGTGAAAAATAATCTGCCACATCGAATCACCCTTTCACTGCGCCTCGCGCAAGACATGTTTTACGAGTAGCGGGAATAACGCAAAGGTAATAAACTGGTGCAAATAAAGCCTGCGACGTGTGGTAATTACGGGGAACAAGAGCTTTTCACAAGGCAGCGATAATGAATGACGGGATAATTCAATTTATATCTGTTAGGCGTCGTTAGTCACCCGGTTATTGGTTTGATTAATTGAAATACCAACTACCGACTAAATTCTGGGCGCCACATATGAACCAACCTTCACATTTCACACAACGTGTGATGTGATCAAACCAGGCTTTACAAAGTTACACAAAATCAATTAAAATGTTCGAGCATGAACAAACTTAATAATTGGACATTTTTTTAAGGATTCACGTTAGGTTATGTTCGCTTTCTGGTAGCACCATTTAACGATCTAAGGTTTCGTTGCAACTATCACAAAACTGCGCTATATAAATTCACTGTTATTATTACTTAACGATCCTGGCTTCATCTTGAACCACAAGCTTTTTATAAAAGGAAGCTTCAAACCCTAAGATTTGGAGTAGGTAATTTCACTAAGCAATACTAATTCTGAAAATGAAGTAAATCGTGATAACCGCTTAGTATTTGACTCTATCTGTCCGACTGTTAGCCAAGTGTTGTAACCACTAGGATATTGACCACCTTATCATGATTAATTCTAAGAAAAGTTTTTAAAGAAATAATATTGATCGTGTTTATTAATGCTTCAAAGAAACGTGCAAATATTATAATCAAAACGATGTGTTTCAGTTTTCCTTTCGCTACCACAGCCGTTGAATTGAAGTCTTCTCATGCAAACACCCCATTACCATCCCAACAAGCAATATAATTACTTCATTGAAACGATAAATTCATTAAGCCATAAGAGGTTTTGTTTCAATCAGACAATTTATTCCCACCGCATCCTATTATAATAGCATAAGAATACGGTTCTAATGCATATTCAGCAGGCACTTTCGCGTACCGTGTAGCATGTATCAGGGTGGGAACGTGTAATACACATACGTTGTAAAGTGTACGTAGCTGTCGAGGACAAAACACTCCCCGTAGCGAAATCCCGGTGGACTGACACGGCAGGCGTTGCGGCAATTCGCAGTGCAAACAGGCAGGACAATGCTGAGCCGAAATGTACACGGACGTTCTGTGACATTGTGTGCGGCGTCGCGAGGCTCGGAGTCGGGGCGCTCTGGGGAACGAATGGACCATTTTCACTTTTCACCACATACTACAGGACGGCGTCTTTTGAATTGAACAGCGAACGGGAAACAGGCTGTGTCGGGAATCAAGATGACCAGAATGTGAGAAGGTAGTTTTCAGAGCATTTATGCGTACTTCCAGGTCTCGTTTGCGTTCAATGTAAACACCTTTTACTGATATTTATTCTCACATACACACCTACTTACTCTACACGTGTACGTTTTTAATGGTATATTACTTTATTTGAAAAAAATAGGTATACGTAATATAGGCAAGCCTTAATTACAAATAAACTAACTAGATAAATTATATATCTAACATATACATTCTCCAGATACTTCAAAACATACATTTTTTGATCGTGTACAGAATTTATCTCCACATATGTTTCTTCCAGAAGAGATGAAGTTATTATCTAAAGATTAATTTAATATTGTCCTGATGATGGAAGGGTACTTCCGAAACCGGTAGACAAAATATTAAATAAAAAAGTGGTTAAAAACAAAGTGTATATGTTCTATTTATAACTAGATAAAATTTGTATTTATATTTCTATTTTTGTTTTAAAGAAAGACAAACATTCCCTGTTTACGAATAATCTGACAATATTTGAAAAAAATCTACTACCATCATAATAAGCGGAAAATGTTGCTTGTGCAATGATGGAGGGGCCAGCAGAGGAATTGAACCCACGACGTCCGGGTGGGAATCCGATTAATTCAGAATGATTTAACAAAGCGATTAATCAATATGCATTAAAAAAGTAAAAGCTTATTTTATTTATTTATTTACGCCCGTTTTAGGCTTTTACATACATTTTAATATTTATTTTTTTCAAAACAGTAACCTCATTAGTGCAAGAATTGTGTAAAATAGAAAAAATAAAAAAAGAACATTGAATGGCAGATACAAAAATAACTAATAACATATTCAAAAATATTGTAAAAGAAAGGAAATAAACAATTTTAAGTAATAGGTCCAACTATTAATTTGGCTCTACCAGATAACAACAACTGTACTAAATTAAACTTATATTTTGATATTGACGTGTTAAATATATCAGCGACATCGGAGTATATGTTTCCCAGATGCAACATTCGTCGCATAGGCGTGTTAAATTGTGAGATTGAAGCAGAATTGCTACAATACGGAAGGTACTGCCTTGTAATCGTCTTGCTAGGAACATGAAATGAAATCAAGTTTAATAATTCAGTTTAATTAATTTTAAAACTTTTAAGTTAAAAATAACTGAGTAAGATAATATATTCATAAACAGTGCAGTGTACAATTATTTTAATATATTTTTTATCTATTAAAATGATAATACAGTACAAAAAAATATATTTCTTGATATATTATTCGCAAAAATTCATTCCGGGAAGGAAAAAAATATAAAATAAAATAAAAAAATTTAATATTTTTTGCAAAAACATACAAATTTGAAAAAGAGAGTACAAATTAAAGAGGAAACAAGCGAATAAATACATCAAAAGAGACTAAAAATTAATACAAGTACCGAAGAAAACAATGAACCGTTCATTCATCATCGTCGTTCTGTATTAAAATTCGCATCGCTAATGAGAATAAATATTTAATTAAGAAAACATTAAACTAAATAAACCGAGTTTTGAAATTCTAAAATATTTAGATGGATACAATTTGATTAAAACTTGTTTATTTAATTTGCGGCCCTCCATTAAGAGTGAAACACGTTGTCAAATATCCTGCACAAGCTTTCGCGTCAATTTGAAAAACTCGCTCATTAAGGCGGGGATTTTTAACGCTCGGCAAATAATATATTCCTTCTGTACGTGTTATTTCGGGGAAACCGGCGAGATTTGGTTGTTTCTCGCTAAATATTAGTTACGCTACCTTGGCGCTACGAAGAATACGAACACAACGAGATGCTAAAAAGGTTTCTTAAATGCACATTGTTTACAAGTTCCAGCAGTTGTTCGTGAGAACCGCACCACCGCACCACCGCGCCAACTCATCGTGCATAAATTACACACAAACAATTCTGACCGATTTTATCCGGGCCATTGCGTTAAAAGCACGTTTGATCGATTCAAATCAAAAGTATCAATTTTGATATTAAATGGTATCGAACGACCGAATTTTAAACTCATTGAAGTGGAAATAACACTAGAAAAATTAAAAATATTACCTTTTCGGGGAAAACTCCGTTGGCAAATAACATGAAAAGTATTTTTGATACATAGTGATCTATTAGATTAAACAATCGGAATTCAAATATAAATTTAAGTGTGGGTACCGATATTTCTTTACAATTTTTTTTTTAAATTTATCTCCTTGTAAACTCCAAACTGGGCACAAGAACATGTTTGTTACTCGTATGGAAATAAAGTGGGATATATATTAAAAAACTTATTTTTTCTTCCAAATTATATATGTTCAAAATACATCAAAATACAATAACGTACACTTAAAATATATGCGCATTGCTGAATACAAGTCAAAAACTTAATTTGACGATTATTCTTAAGAAAGCAGAAGATAGGCCGCTGATTAATTGTATCTCTGTAAGATAATAAACAAAGCTGTAAATAGCCCCGAGATACTCGTATAAGGAGACTTATCTGACTTTCTGATGAATCTGTAGCTAAAATTTTAAATGTTTTTCCGCGTATGTAATTTATGTATTTATTTCTTTATTACTTTTATTTATTTCAATGTACTCAGGATGAAAATAATTTATATTTTAGATTAATAAAAATTGACCCTTACCATTCACATTCTTACCGTAAAACGCATACCAACATTTCGGTAAGGACCAGATTTTATTTTTCTGTTTGATGAATTAGTTACTTTCCGAGATATTCCTTAGAAAAATATTTGAGATTATAGTAATATCATCACCGGAAAGGCAAAAGGGCTGAAGCGCCAGTTCGGGTTAGTTTTTTTGTTTGTTTTACAATAAAATTCATGAGTCTTCAGTACAAATTTTGAAAAAAAAAGTTAACTCAGGTAACTCAAGGCTCTCACTGAATTACCTGAAGCGACAAAAAGCTTAAAAAAGTCTCAAACTTGTGTCGCTTGAGTCAAGCCTTCTCCCAAATGGTAATTATATTTTAGATTGCTGAAGGGCCACAAAAGTTTTCAGAGTCAAACGAGAGTCAGAACATTCAATGCAGAAAAAAAACTGCATTTTTAACTCACTTTTGACCAAAGTGTCGCTTAAGCCTTTTTGCCTTCCACGATATATGTTTTAGCTCAGTTGTCTCTCGAGGTTCGGCGGATAGAGAGAGATGTTGGATCTGCGCTTATTGTGTGAATTTTTAAATTATTTTGACGAATACTTATTTTGAGTTTACCTACCTGTAAATAAAGGGTTTTTGTATTTTTCCACAATTTAATATAACATGAACGAATGCAAATGAATTTGATCTATTTTGATGTCGCCTCCCATTTTTTTAAACCCCCCTCATCGATTTATTAATACGGTTATGTGTCCTCATGATAGCATTATTTAAAACACAAACCCGTAGCGCTGTTGGAATGGTATACGATAAGTAAAAATATTATTAAAAAAATGATAAGAGTTCAATATCAGAAAATTCTGAAAGTCACTTTCTCTAGTTCTTTCATAATCCTTACAAATATATAAAGCGCTGAGCCTTATACGTTTTAATAAAGTCCTCATTCTTATTCTCCATTCCATGTAAAAATTATGGCCCTATTATTGCATCACCCCTGTAAAGCCAATCGTTGTCATGCAAGAAAAAGTGTAGTGGTGTCGATTGAGCATGTCGATGTAATCAGAAATCAATATGATGCGAGCAAAATATAGGACAGATGTCTCTGAATAAATATACAGGCGATAGTTTTTATCAGGTGTCTGGGTGCGGACATACGTAAGTACGTAATAATATGAATCATGCTTTCATTCTGCATACACCTGGCTTTTGGCACAACAACGTCGGGAACAGCATGGGGTCATACAATATTATGTCTGTATACGTAGTAGGTACAGTGTATATTTTGCCTTTCGCAAATTGATAAGGTGCGTGTGATGAATTCGGTTTGATAACAATGCATTTGCTCAAACTAAATACATTTGGGGAAACGACGAAGGGCATCGATAGCAGCGACGTACGTATGGTGACTTTTGCATTCATTTTTGTGATTTTCCGAAAAAAAACTTTTAGCCACTTTAGGTATAATATTTTTTATAAACGTCAGGTTGTTTCGGGCTTCAGCCTGCAGGGTGATTGTCCTTATGATAGCTAACTTCCGAGAGTATACGGCACCAGAAAATGATAAAGAAGCAATAGATTGAAAAGGCTCCGTAATTACTATTTCAAGAAGAATCTTGTCGGTTATAAAGATATCAACCAAAGACCTTTTGTTCTCAACAACAAAAAAATATCACGGACCGCCCCTGATTCATAGTTAGGAATCATACCATAAACAATATATTATAATATATTCTCTTCATTATATATGTAGTTGAAATTGTATTTTATCCAAACTACATTTTACTATTATAACTATGTTAATCCGAAGGGAACTGCCAGGTAAGTATGGTTTTGTACATTATCTGCCTTACATAATATAAATAATGTGTTTATTTCAAAAGAGATTGTGTATAGTTAGTAACAAGAGTTTAGGATTGAATATTTTTACAGCGCCCTTGGGGTGATTTTTCACAAAAACGACGCCCTAGAAATTATTCAAATATTATTATATTAGTTTTTATATAAAATGAAACACCAGAGACCAAAATAAAGCATACAAGAATTTTCAATACACATACATTTTAAGTTTGTGAGTAAAATCAACCGAGTAAAGAAATAGTATCAAAAGTCCCCTCTTACGTATTTACATATAAGTGTTGAAAGTGCTTCAACAGATTTCTTAAGCTTCAACAACTACAAAAGGCAACTGAGTTTCCTCCTTTAGCGTACTTCAAGGATTTGAAGGATGCGAAGACGTAGGCAGGCGTTACAAAAGCACCCTCAGCGGGGATTTCATTCTAAGAATACCATTTGTAGGTCTTGAGGCCTAGTTAATGGGTAATGGGCGGTTTCGTTTTTCGAACATCGCACGTGCGAACGGTCTGAATCCCAGCTCGAGATCAATCCTTTATTCGGCAGTTCGAGCCGTCTCCGTATTTGTAAAAGGCTATTCAGAACCAGAATACGCGAGGTCATTCGTATATTGACTTGTAATTTTGTATGCAACTGTGTTCTCAACACAAAGAAAGAATGATTCCATTGAAAACAAAACTGCCACCTGGTTTTGGACGGTGATTTGTTCAATTGGTAGTCGGAAAAAGTTTTTTTTAGTCTGCGCTCGAAAATAAGCTTGCCCTATTCCAACACACATAAAGCCCCAGGTTCGATACACTGTATCGTAGTGCATTTATTGATAACATGTTGATATAATATCTATATTGACCGAATGCAGTAGAAATGAGACATTTATTTGAGGCGTGTATGCATCAACCAATTATATATCGATGCGTGTATAAATACGGTAAAACCACGTACGACCGTATTACGAACGAGATGTAAGCGTTATGAACAAGATTAATAAAAGAACCCTTAGATGATGTGGACATGTAAAACGAGTGGATGGAGAAAATAATATCAAGATAATATATCGTCGCTGGAAAGGCAAAAGGGCTAAAGCGACACTTTGGCCAAAAATTAGTTAAATATGCAGTTTTAATCAGGTTTTTTCTTCATCGAATGCTCTGACTCTCTTTTGATTCTGAAGACGTTTGTGGTCCTTCAGCTATCTAAAATATATGCACCATTTAGTAGAAGGCTTGACTCAAGCGACACACGTTTGGTACTATTTTAAAGCTTTTTGTCGCTTCAGTTAACTCAGTGAGGTATTGAGTTACCTGAGTCAACTTTTTTTTTAAATCCAACCAGGTTCTGAATACTTATGAATTATATTGTAAAACATAAAAAAAACATTAAAGCGTTCTGGTGTAAACATCCCGAAATGGCGCTTCGGCCTTTTGCCTTTCTGGCGACGACATGACGAGCAAGTGAATTGAGGAAGACGGGGACGCCCCAGAAAAACATGGCACGATCTTAGAGTATCGACCGAGTGAATTGAATACTTGTGGGGTCATGCTAATAGTTGGAGTAATAAATAAATGAGTTCATTACCATGTGTTTACCCACCTCTGAGGGTAAATTGGTGCTGGTTAGTTAGTTAAAAAATTGACCTAATTTCTATAAAATTAGTATGCAACTATGAAGGTTGAAATAATATTGATTCTGATAGCACAACAGATGAAATTATTTTTACTGTTTATTTTTTCAATAACTTTGAATTTATATAGCGCAGTTTTGTGATATTCCAACACAAATACGCTCTACTATAATAACTACAATAAAGATTTTGTGACCCCATTCAGGGGTCGTGTTCTTAAAATTGCTTCCATAGTGCTCTGTACACAAAATAATGTTACAAAAAAATCTTTAAAATATGAATACTAGTCCAATCATGCAACATAAATGTAAGATTTAGGTTAGACACTGCTATGACATATTTATATACAGATAACAGATATGCATATAAACGTTATAATTAAAAATATGAATGAAGCCAGTACGACGGAACACAGAGATAAACGAAAGAAGTACAAGGTCAAATATAATAGAACGTTTTGAACCTACATTGACTGATGACGGGCCGACATGTAACTTTTTCATAGGTAAAATTTTTTGGTCGAGTGTGTTTTTTTCACTTTTGTGGGATAAAAAATATAAATGCATACTGCTGATAGATAGCTCCATTGTAATATCTTTCTCATAAACGACGGATGTATCAGAGAGAGAGAAAGAGGTTGCAACTGAGCTCTCAGCGACAGGACCACAAGAAGAAAGATGGGGCATTGGGATGTTATTATAGGATATAGTGTGGCACTGACCTTGGGGTCGAAGTTGAAGGTCACCTCCGGCTTGAGCGGACAGTCCAGGCCACACTTGCACGTGCCGGCACTTTGCAAGTATTGCCGGACGTGCTCCATGGAGCACAGGACTTCTCCGCTGGGGCTGAAACAAAAACAAAAATATGCGTGATTTATGAGGAACAAGACAAACTGGACCAGAATAAAGGTATGCCGTTAGAAGATCCATTGTAAGTTGTAAGCCCCGCGTATAGCTCACAAACGATGCATGTTTAAGATGGTCGACACAAGTCTCAATGGCAGGACCATAATAATAATAATAATAAATGGATTACTTTTATAGCGCCATTTTTGTGGGAAAATCACCTCAAGGGCTTAAGATTATTTTTATGATGAAGAGTATGCTGGTCGTGTTGTTTAATGATGATAACAATAATAATATTTGGATGATTTGTATTGCGCCGTTTTTGAGAAAAATCACCTCAAGGGCGCTATACGGATCTTATTTTCTAATATAACATATTAATTCCTAGTTTAGCAGGAAACTCCATTAATGGAGGACTGAACGCTGTTGGGGCAAATAAGAAATTGTCCAAAGAAGCGAAGCTAGCAGTCCACAATGGAGTGCTTATACCAACCCTGATGTATGGCAGTGAGGCATGGAACTGGCAGAGGAAGGATGAAAGTAGACTGAATGCTGTGGAAATGAGATCTTTGAGACGGATGTGCGGTAAAACCATGTATGACCGTATTACAAATGTGGATATCCGGAAAGAATGCAAGGCTGATGTGAGCGTAATGGATAGGATTAAGAAAGGGACGCTTAGATGGTTTGGGCATGTAGAGCGAATGAACGAAGAAAGGAGTGTGAAAAGAATATATGATGCGAAAGTGAATGGAAGAAGAAGTCGAGGACGCCCGAGAAAGACATGGCACGATCAAGTGAATCAAATACTTGAATCGGGTCGTGTGAAGAGTCAGAATAACAGAAGAGTATGTATGAGACGATGTATGAATGTAAATGAAGCAAGAAGTGTGTGCCAAGACAGAGTTGTATGGCGGTCCGTCCTCTCTGCCTACCCTTGCGGGGAAACGGCGTGATGGTTAGTTAGTTAGTTAGTTAGTTAATTCCTAGTTTAAATAAGAAAATATACAGGAACATACTTACCTGGCAGGTCCCATCACATAAACACACTTATTAACTTAAAATTATAATTATTTATTTTTTTTGTCCAATTTAGGGCATGGGAGCGAAATAAAAAATGGACTTTCTGAATTTGTCGTACAGTACAGGATTTGGTTAAAATTTGTATATCTAAAGGTGATTCGTCGAGAGACAGATTATGTTGAGATTCTTGTGATGAATTTAAGGATATGAGAGTCTGAAAGGTAAGTTTTCAGTTTGGACCGAAATTCTGCTGGGCTCGTTATACATCTTAGTTCCGGAGGGAGTTTATTCCAAGCCTTCGGCCCCGATACTCCGAAAGCGCGATCTCCAAACTTAGTATTTGGATTGCGTTTGGGTTCTATCAGCCTTCCGATAGCCGATGACGTTGCTGCTGTTTTGTTGGAAAATGGCTTTTAAATTACCTTTTTAGGTTGCTAGTACGTAGATAAATTATTTAAATATAATAATGTGTCAATATCAATGGATATGAGTAGGCATAATACATTATAATAATGTTTGTGTTATATTTGTTCTTCCTTTCCTTTCGTACGGTGGGGGTCAGAGGGGAACATCCAGATCTGCAAGCCAGTCTAGGGCATCAGACTCTCGTTTGATTCTGGAGACTTTTGTGGCCCTTCAGCCATCTAAAATATATTTACCATTTGGGAGAAGGCTTGACTCAAGGGACACAAGTTTGGGACTTTTTAAGCTTTTCGTCACTTCAGGTATTTTAGTGAGAGCATTGAGTTACCTGAATTAACTTTTTTTTCAAAATCTAACCAGGTACTGAAGACTTTTAATTTTATTGTAAAACTTTAAAGTGCTCTGGTGTAAACTTTCCAAAATGGCACTTCAGGCCTTTTGCCTTTCCGGCGACGACATATGTATGATGATTCAGATAAATATACTTGTGTATTTAACGAGCGAGAAAACCGCCTGTCTCGCGCCCAAGAATCCCCCGGCGAAGAGCTCATAACTCAGGCATATTATCAGCCTCTTCTTGTCACGAATTACTATACGCTCAACATGTAAAGATACATCATGGCTATGCGCTATGCAGCGCGAGCATATCACGGGCTCACGTTTGTGTAGGGATCGAAGGTACTGCGGGGAACGCCGTGGAAGATAATGTATCTGATGTCGGCCATCGAAGTGACATGTATGAAGTTAGCTGAGAGGTTCGTATCAAATTATAAAGAGGAAATAAGAAAAAGATTTTTATGTAGAATATAATTATTATTATTGCTAGCAGAACAGGTTGATGATTACCTCACCGATTGGTGTTATAGTAGATCTGTAAAAAAATATGTATCTTAGCGCTTTTAATGAAGTTGAAAAAAAAAACAGAAGTTAAATGTGGCTAAGTCAGTTTGTAAATACACGAAGCACCAGTGGAAAAATATAGCCGTATTAGCTTGGAGACTGTAAAACATAATCACGATTAATGAAATGCCATTCCCTTTCCATAAAAACATTTCATACAAGTTTTTGGAAAAAAAAAACATTTTCGGATTCAACATCAAAATGTCGTTTTTTCAACCTTGGAACTCTAGCACACTCAAACGTCATGAACCACCGCTGATAAGAAGCATTACAAACAAATAATAATCAACTAAAAGGATCATATAGTCCTACTATTCTTGGCATGTTTCAAGTAAACCTATCTGTTCATACCATACACCCTTTACCTACTCCTTACCCTCGGTTAAACTCCCACTCCAATAGATAAATATGTCTGTCAATATATAATATATTGTTTGATGTTAGTCGTAATACTATTGTCCTGAAGATGAAAGGGAGTTTCCGTAACCGGTCGACAATATTAAAGTGGTTAAAACAAAGTTACGTATTTAAATATGTTATAAGTATTACATCGGAGCATTAAATGCCAATAAGTCGATAAATCTCACTCGTGTACCATTTCAAAGACCGGGTGGGAAGGGAGCGATTACTGTTAGGGGCTTAGATTTTTTCGGATTGGTGCACAAATGCACACTGCGCAGTGCATACACATGATCAACCACTTAATGCCCAACTCTTTTCTTCCGCGAGCGAGTCAGAATGCCCCTGTTGTACTGTGACCAGTGATCGGTGATCCGTACTCTGAATACTCTGCATACTCGCCGCCTTTTGTATGGAGATTACTGCCGATTCGTATGGCATGCAAGCTGTGATCGTATGAAGTGTTAGAACAAAGAGGCGATGAATGCGATAGAAAAGAGTGATGGATGAAATTAAGTTATGCAAACGAATTCGATAGGGAGAGTATCTTGAAATAAAATTTAACGTATTGTTATTAATACTCGGAATAGAATCTACATGAACGACTGATAAAATCATCAGAATAAAACACATCTCTTTAGAATGGCATATCCATAAATATATGATACCAACAGTTGAAAATCTAATTTCAGAACTAGTCCGAAGTAGCGAAATTTTAGAGTAGGTATATTATTTTCTAAAAAATAAATAAATAACTTTAAAGTATTAATGCTTATGTTTTTTTTATTAATATTCAAATAATATCAATAATCCAAAACACAAATATGAAACAGAAAAAGGCAGAAAATAAAAAGACATTGGTCAGAACCGAGACTCGAACTCGGATCCTCTACTTTATCCGGGAGTAAAGCCTTAACCAATTTGGCTATTGGGACCTTATTAGAAACAGTGGCGGCTCGTGACTTTTTAGTGTGCTAGAGTGGTAAGATTGAAAAAAACGTCATCATTGATGGTGATGTAGCCGAAAACATTTTTTTTTTTTTTTCGAAATTTCAACTTTTTGTATGAAGATTTTTCAGAATTCCGTGCAGTGCACCACCAAAACTGAAATATCCTGAAAATCTTCATACAAAAAATAAAAAGGTGAAAAAAAATATAAATCATTTTTGGCAACAACAACACTAACAATGGCGTATTTTTCAATCTTAGCACTCTAGCACACTAAAAACTCACGAGCCGCCACTGATTAGAAAGTGGAATTTTAATGGCTGCCAAAAATCGAAAGAAAGAAGAAATCAAAAATAATATTCATAATTTTCAATGAAAATATGAGATCGATTAAAATGCCACTTATAATAAGGTCCCAATGGCCGAATTGGTTAGTAGAGGATCCGAGTTCGAGTCTCGGTTGTGACCATTGTCTTTTTATTTTCTGGCTTTTTCTGTTTCATATTTGTATTTTAGGTTGTTGATATTATTTAGATACATTATTTTCTATTTGCACTATTGTACAAATTTAAATCTTCTGGGTATTTTATTGTCTTCCTTGACAGTTGTCTGTGATAAGTCTGAACCTTTTCACAGTCCGTGACATATTATGAGTGTAGAAATGTCTCGTTTTCTTACTAGAAGTATAGTTATTCATAGCTTTACAAGGCGCCCCCCAGGTAATACTTTACATATATTAACCAAGTATAATAATTGATAGCATTATTAAAGTGAGAGACAGTTAAATACGATCTGTCAAGAAACTTAACGAACACACGTTCGAAAGTGTGCGGTTACAAGTCAGTAATAATTATCTATTAGCACATTAACACTTTGAAAGTTTCCATTATTCATATTCAATTAAACCTGAGGGGAGTTATACAATATTTAAAAAAAAACGCCCTCACAAAAACGGCGCTATACAAATCGTCCAAATATTATTTTTTATTATTATTCACAGCAACAGTTAGGAATCATGTAAGGCAATGATAGATTAATATAATCGTTATTAGAGCGTCTAACAAGTTTCCGTGTACAAGGAACATTTAGGGGCTATTTCACCACCTCTCAATAAACTACTATTCATTTGTTAACTCTAATCATCGGAATATTCGTTAGTTGTCTCTTTCCGCAAGTTTGGCTGGCAACGTCGCTTTTTTTCAAACCTTATCCCGTCTGCTGTCACGTCTGTCAATACAATGCCGTTATTTCTAACATAAACTAACTTTCACAACACAACATTCGCGCGCGAAGCTCATTACATCCCTCTCACCAAATAGTTAAACGCGTCTCCATATTTAAATAAAACATATTTCTATTTTATAACTTTATTGTATTATTCAGGGGCTATTTCACCACTTCTCAAGAAGCTGTCAACGTAAAGTGCACAAGTTAGTATCTACCTTCTGATTTAAAATGGCGGCGTACTGTTTTGACAGCTGACAGTAGGCGAGTTTTCTGTTGAAGTTGATTTTTTACTGTAATTATGGAAGTGGTTGAAGATTTAAATATCTTAGACGAACAGGACATGGCGGAAAGACGTAGACCGCGTGTTTTCAAACCAAGAGTCAATTTTTATACGTCTTAGATGACATTGAGTTTAGGTCAAGATTTCGCTTGACAAAAAATGCCGTAAAGGAGATACAAAATCAAGGATAAAATCTCTCCAAGAAGCACACGGTATGTAATTCTAATATACGCCTTCACAATGTATCACGGAATATACTATGAAATAACAACAATCTTTGGCAGTACAATATACCCACATACAACATGTTCATGCTTACAAACTATCAACCTTCACCAAGCAATAATAGACACTCCCCAATGCACTTCACTAATATAATTTAATAATAAAGTTATAAAATAGAAATATGTTTTATTTAAATATAGAGACGCGTTTAACTATTTGGTGACAGGGATGTAATGAGCTTCGCGCGCGAATGTTGTGTTGTGAAAGTTAGTTTATGTTAGAAATAACGGCATTGTATTGACAGACGTGACAGCAGACGGGATAAGGTTTGAAAAAAAGCGACGTTGCCAGCCAAACTTGCGGAAAGAGACAACTAACGAATATTCCGATGATTAGAGTTAACAAATGAATAGTAGTTTATTGAGAGGTGGTGAAATAGCCCCTTAATACTAAATGTGAGTTCAATTAACGGCTGGGAGCATATCTCGGGCGGCAACAGAACTGGCTACTTTCTAAAAGATCGAACGCCATTCTCCCGTTGGAGGTACACACATTTTAATGACATTCACATTCACGATTTCTCCGCTTTATTACACGTCGCATTTCGATGCACGACGTGCTAGTCCAGTCAGCTGTTGACGCTGAGTTCAGTCGTCGGGCGCTTTCCCAACCAACGAACCAACTGAACCAACCGAACAACCAACCAACCAACGGTACAGACAGCCTCTCTCCTGACCGACCCACCAGCCAACCAACTCCACTACTCCTCTGCTGAATGTCGGGGGTCGATGGAATGTTTTACTATCGTTTTGTCATGAGATACTCTCCTACGAAATCATTTATCACTAGGGAAATCTTACGTAATAATTCATACACGCATCACAGTCGATTGGAAAAGATAAAAACAAGAATGTGAATTATAATAAAAGGTGTGAGAATAAGACAAATAAAGTGGAACATGTTATTATAGGCGTACCGCTGATAACTCTATTGTAACCTGAGACGAATGTAAAAATAGTGCCTGTGTGTACCCAATAACAGTAATAATTATAAATAAAAATAAATTGGCATAAGTAAGGTGGTATGACGTTACAAATATATAGACACGTTGTATCGCTCTCAAAGTGGCAAACAAAAACCACGCTAGTTGGTGTGCTCGGTGTTTATGTCGATTTAGTACTAAACTGTCACGCGTCGCTTGAGGTCGTTTACTATATCTAATCAAATTACAAAAATAAGTGCCAAAATGCCCTCGTGTGTGATGAGAAAGTGTTTCAATTACACTGCAAAGACTACTAAAAGCAAAGGAATAACATTTCATTTATAAGTAAGCGCAAATTACTTATTAATTTAGACAACACAACTATCTCCATTATTGACCAGCATAATGAAGTCTTCGCGTAAGCGAGTAAGCCAGTGCTATCTCATTCTTACCAGAGCATTCCGATCTTACATCTGTTTCGTTCATACACACATATTCTACGAATGTCTATCTTTGTCATACATGATGATATATGACCGATATTTGAATGATAAATTCATTAGTAACGTAAGTGTGTTTGTTACTTCCACATTTTGTGTTAATATTCTAAGGCTATAACGAGTCTATATATTTGTAACGTCATTGGGTAAAGGTAACCGGTAGAGAAAAATATTGAGTACGTGAATGAAACAGTAAAAGTAAAAGGCAATAATCAACAGTAGATTAAGGTAAATGCCAGCGATGAAGAAACACGTGAAGCCGTATCGGGTAGCATGGATATATTTCATAACAGGATACCTACATAAGCGTACGTAAGGTAATAATTAATCTCCCCTTCAAAACAAACCAATCCGATAAGCGCATTATCGTCCTACGAAACCAGTCAATCCAGTCGAACCTTAGAAAAGTAAGTATAGGTATACCGCTGATAGGTCTTATGTAGCATCTCCCTGCATCTCATTCATTATTATAAACGACAATATCAGAAATTATGTTACAACGGACCTCCCAGCGGCAAGAACATACCAGAGAATTTAGTCGAATCTTCAAAAGCACCGGCAAATCTGGTCAAACCCTAGAAGGCAGCAATCTAAATAGGCATCGCGGTATGTCTCTCTAACAATAGATATACGAAGCATTAATTAATATCTCCTTCAAAACTAACAAATCCGATAAGCTCAAGAAGGTTAAGCGCATTATCGTCCTATGAAACCAGTGAATATATTAATCTTAGAAAGGTGGTCACAATTTCAGTCGAACCTTCAAGATCATTAGTGAATCTAGCAAAACTTAAGAAAGCGCGTTACCGTTCTATTAAATCAGAAACTAGTGAATCTACTCGAACTTAAGAAAGGTAGGTAAGAATGAATTTAGTCGAATCCTCAAAAGCACCGGTAAATCTGATCAAACGCAGTAATCTTAATCAAACATGTACAGAGGCGGTGAACGAATAGTTGACGGCATGTATCACTAATGTTTATTATTATGACGTAAAATTAGTCTCCGCTTAAAAACAAACCAATCCGATAAAATAAACCGATCCCAAAGTTATCAGCATTATTGGCAAATGATAGCAGAAACCAGTGTATCAGGTAACTTTGGGAAGGTGGGTAGGACAAGTGAATTCAGACGAATCTACAAGAGCATAAGTAAACCTGTTCATACTTTAGAAAGGTTAAGCGCATTACCGACTACGAAACCAGAGATCGGGGAATCTAGCTGAACCTTAGAAAGGTCGTTGGGTAGGTACTAGTGATTTGGACAAACCTTAGAAAGCAGCAATCGAAATCAAACATGCACGAAGGCGGTGAATGAATGAACTGCGGTGCGAGTATGTCTCACTCGTGCCAGTAGTTGCGACTTGCGACCCGAGAGGCCTAGCTGTAAATTAATTCCGGTACACATTCGAGAGGCGGCCGGCCGGACGGCGGATTACTAATGGAATTAGCAGCGTTTGACGCGGATTCAATTAAACGCTTCGCCGGCCGGCGCCTGTGACAGGCCCCCGGAGGTGGAGGAGAGGTGCCGATCTCGGGATGGGAACTGGGAATCCGGCCCTCCGCAGCCGGGATTAGACCGCACCGAGCAACTCCGCAACACGCCACGATGAAAGAGAATCTCATTAAGAACCCTCAATTAATACCGCTAAGAGATATCCGTTCATTTACTTTCACTGGAGAATCAAGCGGTGTGTTGAACAGATCCACTTATGTAGGGGTGCGTTTCCGTGATCTCTTCTCAAGATGAATCACGACGTACTCAATTATGATACTAGTAAATGAGCAATAAAGTATTTTTTGCGAATTGCTTGCGATAATTTAAGTAATCGGTCACCGAAACAGAAGTTGGATACCACCAATCATTAATGAGCACCAGAAAGCGAATATTTAGGATATAATTGGTGGAAATCATCTATATCATAATATTATATAGGGGATTCGATGATCTATAAATTGCTACAAAACTTTTGGTGATTTGGGCATTCAATCAGGCATATTAATTTGGTGGTCGGATATTAAAAAGTCAAAATTAAACTGGTAATAATACTCTAGCATAATAACATAAAGAAACTTCTGTATTACATACAGATAAATGTTATTACAAGTTAGTACTTTGCAATTCGACTTGCTTCGTACTTTTAATCCAATCATTTTAAATGGGTAAAACCACTTAACATGCGCTGCCGTAAATAATAAAGGTCCGTGTACTAAAATACGAATTGAAAACCAAAACCAAATCCGATATTGCAAAAACCTCGCATAATGAAGTGGGGGAAGTGATATCGGGTGTGAAGCGAAAATTTTCACCCTATGTTCTGTACCAATATAAAAAGCGCTTTCCCAGTGATGCACAACCTGTGGTCGATTTTCAGGTTTATTGGGACCCATTTTGTGAACTTGATTTTAGCCACTATGGAATTCTGATAGTGAGACATGGAATTAGCAGAGGAAAGACCAAAGTTGACGGAATGCAGTAGAAATGAAATTCCTGAGGCGTATGGACCACCGGAATACAAATGTAAAGCTTCGAAAATAATTCAAGTCATAGAGAGAAAGAGAAAGAAAGGGATGTTTATATGTTTTGGATTAAAGAGAGCCTAGATCGATTGGACGGAGAAAAAGGTTTTAGGAGTGTATAAGTCGGGGACGCTTCATAAAGACACGACACGATCGTGTCTGAACGTATCTGAATCGGGCCATGTTAAGAGTCGGAATAACAGAAGAGTACGCATGAAACGAAGCTTGTGTGTGAGTGAAGCAAGGAGTGTGTGCCAAGACAGACTTGTGTAGCGGTCCATCATCTCAAAGTAGGCCTATTGAACGCGTTTAAAAATAAATACTGGCATTTTAATTGTTTTTTTTGTTTTATTTAGCTTAAGGGTCAGCACCCAAAAATACACACTTTTAGGCTTTCTAATACAAGTAATACAACAAACGATTTATTTGTTCATTTTATAGGGCAGTTGGAAAAATGTCTAAGGTTTCCAGTGAATACAAATATTAAGCAGTAAACTTAAATTCTTTACTAAATGTGTACTGGAATTTTAGGTAAAACGTTCGAAATTACCTTCGTTGGCTTTCAAACTGCACCTTTTACTGAAATTTTAGTATTTTTTTCATAGAATTTAAAGAGTTACACGAATTCACTGGAAACCTGAGACATTTTCCTAAATACTCATAGATAATTTAAAGATAAATCATTTGCAGTATTGCTTGTATTATAATGCTACAAAGTGATGTTTAGTGTCATTTTTGAGTGCTAAAGCTTAAGCTAGTTGGTGGAAATTTTTATTTATTTCTTTTGAAATTAGACTGCAATTCCTCAAGGAAAAGTGACTCTACTGCTGTAAAAAGGTTGAACATCGCTGCATTGAGTCTATCCCATTGTGCGCATAGATTGGGCCGATACATTGAAAATAAAAAGGCGACCAAGCGCCGAAACGGGACCAACACAATGGGGGACAGGGGTGCATAGCGAATACGGGGTAAGACCGTGATAGAACCTATAAATAACGTAGATTACAGCGAAAGGCGAGTACTACGGTAATATGGCCGACTCGCGCGGCAGCACGCAGATTTCGCGGCCTGCGGGAACTGGTTCATTATTGCGAGCAAACACTTGTTCGTGCGGCGCGTTATGTGTTTTTAAATATGGTCCGGTTGGCTGGTGGAAATATATCCAGCATTGTTATTAGATGAAATATAGGATTGTAAAAGGGGTGCTGCGGACCAGTGGAAACTGGTGGCTTTTTAAATAACTACTTAAAAACGCATTTTATTCATAATCGTGCTGGAAAAGCAAAAGGGCTTAAAAAAAGTTAAATATTTATTTATTTTAAGTTAGATCCCATCATTGTGTGTTCTAATATAAAAGGTATAATGTATATACAGACATGATTTTTTTCAAACATATTTTTCTGATTACATTTTATAAATATGCTGCTTAGATCGTTTTTTTTCTGCATCAAATGCTCTAACTCTGGTTTGTAAAAAAATAAACAAATCCGCTTTTTTGTTCGTGACATTACTTTACGAAAAATCCTGATTAGTAATGATACTAATTATCATTATTTATGTTCTTTAAATTTGCCATTTTAATACTTTTAAACAATTTTATCTTGTGTTTTAAGGTGTTTTACCGAAATTATAAACGAATCTTTAATTATTACATTTAGTTCTACAATCTTGAACCCTATGACGACTGGTGAAATCATATATTGTCGCTGGAAAGGCAAAAGGGCTTAAGCGAAACTTTGGTCAAAAATGAGGTAAATATGCAGTTTTAATCAGTGGTTTTCTGCATTGAACTGCTCTGGTTTGATTCTGAAGACTTTTGTGGCCGTTTAATCATCTAAAATGTATTAAATTTTTGGGAAAAAGTTGACTCAAGCGACGCAAGTTTGGGACGTTTTTTTAGCTTTTATCGCTTCAGGTTACTCAGTGAGAGCATTGAGTTAACTTTTTTTTCATAATCTAACCAGATTCTGAAGACTAATGAATTTTATTGTATAACATAAAATAACTTCCAAATGCTCTAGCGTTAACATCCCAAAATGGCTCTACAGCCCTTTTGCCTTTCTGGCTACGATATCTCATATAATAATATCAGTGCCTTTAACCTTCCCCTTACTGTGCCAAATTATTCTTTACGTTCCGGTGCTGTGTAATCATTACACAGGTAAAAAAAATGCGATTTAAAATCAGAAAAATAAAAATATTCATAGCCAATTGCTTAAATTAATCAATAAAGTCAACAGTGATAGTAATTAGAATTTAAAAGCTGAAAACATGAAAAAACCATCGGCAGACGCTCACAAAATGGGCGAGAGAACCAACCCCAAGGGATGTCCGAAAGCTACTGCCAGTAACTCGAGCTCGTAGGCGCTGTGTATCTAGATCTAGAAGGAAAAAGCACAACTGCGAACTGAGATTCCATTTCTCGGGTTTCCATAAAGCAAAGTCAAGTAAGAGTGAGATTTGAATAGCGTCGATCTCCCCGCACACTCTTCGCGTATCTTCGTATCCCATAGCGGTTTTTGAGAATGAATATACCTACGTCACACAATAGCACACGTTTGATTGTATTGGTGAATTTATTCCCGATTTTCACAAAATATCTCGTATGTGCCCGATAAGTGCTAGTTATTATTAATCACTATTTTTTCATTCAATGCGTTAATGTATTATGGAGGAATACCTGAAATCTGAAGCTAGTATTTATGATGGTTATAGAGATATTAAAGTTATTAGAAGCAATGTGTAGTAGTTACACATCATAGTTAAGGAAAGGTTAAGCCAACGTTATATGTTCATTTATTGGCGTTAGGACTTAAATATTAATATCCAAACAGTTAGATTACGATTAGGTCCCGTGTCGTTTGTCGGACATAAAGGCTGACACTGACAATGTCGTCTGGATTCAGGAGACTCACTACAGAGTGTTAGTCGCATTGACCCCAGAGAGAGCTTTGTTTTACATTCTAGACTGATTGAAAACCTGAAATAATTAACTTGTTCATAAACGATTAGATGTAGTGAGAATCAAATCGTGTCCATAGGGAAACTTATATGAGAGGATACCTGACTAACAGCAATATAATATACGAGTATATATATATATTTTTTTATAGTGAATACCGCACACGAGTCCCAACTGCTCCCGACCGTTTAAATTCAGTGGGACTATGGCATCCCCAATTAGGGTATGTTGTGAGGTTTAAGGTAGTGAGAGGGGAAGGATATGGGGAAGAAGAAGGTTGAGAACCAATTATCTGGCTGGTTAGATCTGGTCACCAAACACGGCTAAAGACAGTTCAAGCAACGATTCAATTCTGAATGATGGTCATTCACCAGAGCGATACTTGAAAGTATCTACCACTCTCAAACGTGCCGCAAATATACAATATGTAATTTTATATGAAATAAATGTGTTGTGACACATATTAAATAAATAATTTGCATTTTTTATTAATATAGTAAAGAACAAGATTAATAAGGGGACGCTTACATGGTTTTGGTATGTTTATGGAGAGGATGTACGGAGAATATATGATCTACAAGATAACTGAAGAAAAAGTCGGGGACGCCCCGAGAAGGCACGGTCAAGGGAATCAAGTGCTTGAGTCGGACCATGTCGATGTTATAATACGGTGTATGAATGAGATTAAAGCAAAGAACCAGTGCCATGAAAGAGGTATGCGGCAGTTCATCCTAACTACCTACCAACTCTGCAAAATTTCGTAATGGTTAGTTAATAATTAATGTCAAAATAGTAAAAAAGATAACACATATTTTAATGAGAGATGTCAATTCTATATCGATCGGGATAAAAAATAATAAATTTATTAAACGGTTAAGGAATTTCTGTTGGTGTTTAAGGTGTAAGGATTTTTATTACATAGTTAACTAACATGTTTTCTGCAACAAACTTGGTTGTTAAACATATATAATCTTAGATGTCGATCTTAATTACAACACATCAAATAACCCTCGAATTGTGACGAAACTGCTTTTGAGGTGGCAAAAAACGAGAGCCACCGGTTCTTATAAACTAGTTTTGTTTATATTGACTATAAAACATTATTACCTGCCACTTACGACTTACGACAAAGGCAAACTGTTTACGCAAGTGGCCCATCTAGTTTGAACTCGACAAAAAAACGGCCATAAGAAATAAAAAAAGAGGAAGGGTATCCGTGCTTCTATTTGTACGGAAAGATGTTTTACTTTAATTTGTGTGTTAAATGCATACATATATAGGGGAAAGCGTCTCTGGCGAGAGACTATACGCTTCGCATCTACGCTCGAATACCGGTAGCATTGGTCCAAAAAACTCTCTGGGAAGAAACAGGTATGTTTGTTCAAGATTAATCTTCTTTACACAGACGGCTCTGCAGCGCGGAGGGGAACATTATACCACGCCAAGATATACACGCGCTGGAGGTAAAAATAAAGCAAACATGGACAAATATGTAGGCGGTAAAAAAAAACACTAACGATCTTTCTATAAGAAAAAAACTGTACTATATTTTTTTTCCCTTAATTTTTTTACAAAACAAGTTATATAATATATTTTTTTGAGAAACCTAATACGGTATGTATATACATTTCAAAGAAAAAGCAATGGGAAGCCACGAAAGCGCTAACTATGTGTTGGTAATACAGAGTGATTCTGTGTTACGTTAATTTTGGGACAGAGTTTCAATTAACTCTGCAGTGAAAAAATATATTTGCATTGGATTCTTTTTTCATTTGATATAATACTAATAGTAAGTACCCGACTCCACCCGAGTTACAACACTATTGTTGAGAAATATTTATTTCTTATTGAACCATTTTAAAATAAGGAACAAACCAAATGGCGTCTTGTTTTATTTGTCGCCATAAAAACTTATAAAAAAGCTTCATAGCTCATCATGGAAATATCACGTCGTAAAAATAGTTGTGTTGACTCAGAAATTCCAGATAGAAGAAGTCTCCATACCAGTATATCAAGAATATAGAGCTCACCGATCGAGAGATTTTTCCTAACAAACACAAATACATATACATCTTCAAATTTCTTTAAAGTAGTTTGTTATCTTTGGCATGATAAAAATGTATTTAAAGCTGTCATGAGTAATAAATTAATTTAATTTAAATCGGAGATAGCGAAATGGATGAAATGCGAAAATTTTAAGACGACAAATTTACATAAGAATCGAGAAATTGGGTTACAATTACAAAAGAAAAAAATGGCGAAATATACGATATAGAGTATAACAATACAATTACTATTGTTGAACATAAAATGAGTAGATTATTATAAATCTTCCAGTCGCTATGAATTGACACAATAAAACAGAAGTGTGTTCGTGTACATACAACACAAATCAAAACCGGTAACGTTCTCAACAGTTAAAACTTTCACATCTGCTCATAGCCATTGGGAAATGGAAATGTTCTTCTACATACAGAATGAATTACAGTACGATTTGATTGTGGGTGCGAGCGGATTGTTATGTTTACAAATCGTCGTACAAAAGTCTGTAACTAGAAGCGTACCGCTGATAGCTCCGTTGCAACATCTCCCTCTTTCTAATAAACGACGCATGTAACAGAAAGAAAAGTTACAACATAGTCTCAGTGGTAGGACATGCACAAGTTGATACAAATGATTAGCACTATGTATAATTTAAATTGATTTTTTATGGAAGAAGAAGTCGAGGACGCCCGAGAAAGACATGGCACGATCAAGTAAATCAAATACTTGAATTGGGTTATGCGAAGAGTGAGAATAACAGAAGAGTATGTATGAGACGATGTATGAATGTAAATGAAGCAAGGAGTGTGCCAAGACAGAGTTATATGGCGGTCCGTCCTCTCTGCCTACCCCTAGGGGGAAACGGCGTGATTATTAGTTAATTTAAATCAAAGGTACGAGCAGAATAGGCAAAAAAGTGTGTATATTAAAAAAAAACTGTGATATTAAGAAAGCCAAGCAAAATATTCAGTTCAACTAACTAACTTACTGACGAACTAACCATCCCGCCGTTTCCCCGCAGGGCTAGGCAGAGAGTACGGACCGCCATACAACTGTCTTGGCACACACTTCTTGCTTCATTCACATTCATACAGCGTCCCAAACATAGTCTTCTGTTATTCTGACTCTTCGCGTGGCGGTCTTCCTCCGGAGTCCCCGACTTCTTCCATTCACTTTAGCATCGTATATTCTTTTCACACTCCTTTCTTCGTTTATTCGCTGTACATGCCCAAACCATCTAAGAGTCCCTTTCTTGATCATATTCATTACGCTTACATCAGTCTTGCATTCTTTCCGTACATTCACATTTTTAACACGTCATACATGGTACTATACTAATAAATACCTAGCTAAGTATATTTTCGAATTTATCGAAATTCATTACGTTGAAACGGTTGCAAAGCCATTATTAAAAAAAAAAAACATAATCTCATTCCCGAAAGAAAAAGGTTCGATCGGTTTTTTTCTTACAAACAAGAATAGACGACCCACGATATTCTGACTACGATAAATATGCCATCATTGAAAAAAATGTATTTCAAGTCAACAATTCCATTATTATACCTTCTCCTTACTGGTGATTCCGATATATATCTCATTTCATTCACAGGCTGACCTTTATTACATTAGAAACTACGATGAAAACTACATATTTACTTTCTATTCTGGTAGAAATTCAGTTTCCGGCTTGCCTGTATCCAATTTCGATTGGATTAATAATCGACACCAAACATTGCGTCGCAAAATAACCCTCGTTAACCGTTGGTGAGCCGAAACGAAAAATAATACGAACTAAGGTTAAGTAGGGTTAGCATATCGCTCGTTATCATTACGCCCCTATTCGTCACCGGTTCAACGCTCTCAACGCGCGGTAAAGGTTTTCTCATTGATTGGAAAATCGAAGGATATACGTATTTAACAGTAGGGATTGCAATACCGGTAAGACGGTTAAAAGATATTTTAATAAATAAGCTAACTTACTGTTTTTATTTAATATATTTTTTATATGAATACCGCACAAGAGTCTCAACTGCTCCTAACCGTCTAGAGCCAGTGAAAATATGGCATCCCCAAATAGGGTATGATGTTGTGAGACTGAAGGTAGTGGGAAGGGGAAGGAGATTGGGAAGAGGTTGGGAAGTACCTGGCTATTCAGATCTGGTCACCAAACACGGCTAAAGCCATTTCAAGCAACGTTTCGATTCTGAATGGTGGTCTTTCACCAGGGCGATACATAGAATATCTACCACTCTGGAACGTGCCGCAAATATACTTTTTATTATTTTTATATGAATTAAATGTGTTATGACACACATTAATTAAATAAAAGTTATTGGCGCACGCCGGGTTTGAACCCGCGACCTTTATTTGCGCACGTGCATAGTAATAAAAAAGTCGAATGCAAGAAAGTCAATTAATTATTTAAGCTTTAAAAATAATAAAACAAATGATGTACACACTATATTAAAGACAAGCGCCCCTAAAGTGATTTTTTAACGAAAACGGCGCTATAGATTAGTTCAATTATTACGTAAATAAAATTGATACGTCACTTCGTGGCATTCAAGGCCAGTCTTTGGTGGCATTGCATTCATATTTTTTTCGAAGTTGCATACAGATAAAATAATCAATTATATTTTCGTAGACTGTGGTTTGACGTATTTAAATAATTAATTCCTACGTGACATTATAATTAACCTTTTTGGACTTCAATAGCTTTAAAAAATGTGTATGTTTAAAATTGGAGTGGTTTTATATTGTCAATTTTTTATTTATTTTAGTTTTCTCGTGGGTACATCAGTTCACGGTGACATACTATGGGTAATTCCAAAATTAACAAACAAAAAATGTACAATTTATATTTTAAAAAGAACTAAATAATATGTTTTATCTCATGCACTCGCACAACTAAAGTCTTAATATGAAAATTAGACCAGTCGGTAGCTGAGAGTACAAACGCGTCGGATTCCCACCAGGGCGTCGTGGGTTCAACTCCTTTGCTAGCTAAGTCCTCCATCATTGCACGAGCAACATCTTCCGCTTATTATGATGCCAGTAGGAGTTTTTAAAATTATTTCAGATTATTTGCAACCCGGGAAGGTTAGTTTTCTTTAAAAAAAAATTAAAAAAACTCATTTTAAATTCCAATAACTATTTCCTTTTAAGAAAAACAACCGGATAGATAACTATTGTGATGATTGATTTATTTGTACCGCATTAGCGTTAATTAGAAAAGGCGGTACATTTGCAATTCCTATTTACCATCGTCGACTCGTGAACTTCAAGGAGATTAGAGACAGATTATTCGATCGGAGTCACAGATGTCATTCGAACCGATCGGTCGTGAAAGTTGTGGGCACGATTCGTCATGATGCGCCTGACAACTGTTACTGTGTGGGAAAGGTTTTAGATGTGGACTGATCGGGAAATCAATTATTTAAATGTCAGTGGGTAGCGCCTGTATGCTAGATGTATATGGTTTGAAATTGAGGCTCATTTGGGTGTACCATCAACATGTACAGTAAATTAGATATGAGTTTGGTTAATAATGGTAAACCAACAACCAGCGAATCGTTATATTAACATTATGGATACAACTCTAGGTAAATTGCTTCATGCATACTTACAAACTAATAACTCTTTATTATCAAGACCTAAAGAATGTAGAATTATAGTCCAAAACTTTAAAAGCCATAGCCTATTAAATGTGCACATTATAAATACATGCTTTGTTTGGAGGTTAACAATTTGTATGACATAAGCATCCATCCACTATCACAAGTTATTACTAGGAATCGCCAGAGTATCAAACACCCTTTCTTCGGAATATACACTTTTTTTTATATTTTCGTAGAAAGCAATCACTTTGTGGTTTGATATAATATTATGACCGGTATTATTTTATTTTAATAATCAGGTAAATTTGTCCAGTAGTTCAATTTCCTGTAAACTCATAAACTTTATCATTATTCTTTAAACACCTTCTCAGTTAACGTTTTCTCTCTTTCAATTCATATTATCTGTCTCTTTCTCTCTGTTCCTTTATTATAATTTAAATGTTTTTTCTATTGTTTTCTCATTGTTCTGTTATTTTGTTCTCCCTCAAAAATAAATAATATGGCGGATTATCACAAACTAACTTTAAAGCGATCGTGCGTATAATATATTCAACAATGTTTTGCGTATGAATGCGAATAAAAAATAAGTAGTGTTGTGTAATGTCTCTTTTAGTATACGTTTCCTCGTAGCGCTATTTTTTTTTTTACCAGAGTGTTTCTCTTTACAAACGAATTGGCACTGCCCTTTGGCTAGGCTAGGCTAGACGGGCCGGCTGGCTGCCGGCTGGCTCGTTGCATACGCGGGGAAGACAGCCAACTAATAACTTTTGGATTCTGTGCAGTTTAGATAATCTAGCATCGTCTGAGTCCCGCGGCTATCGGGGACCGCATTAAAGCTATGTCCACAGTTCCAAGTTCCACGGAGCCCCTTCCTTTCGCCACCGCGTGGCCCCCGCGTGAATATTCATGAAGCGGATAATTGCTTACACTGGTTGCGGAGCATTCTGCTCCTCTGTTTACTTCTGCAGCTTCTGCTCCGCCCATCTTGTTTTCTTGCATACAAATGCTTGATATTGGTTTGAAAACGCAGAAAACTCTTGTGTAAGTGTTTCATAATGAGCCATAAACTGTTAAAAAAGGAAGACAAGACGCCATTTTTTTTTCTATATTTTGAAAAAAATTATCACTAAGAAAAAAGGATATTGAAAGCCGAAAAGAAATGACTAGTGTTATGAAATTAATTGATTTTTAGATTCAATGTCGAAATGGTTTTAAAAATATGTTCAATTGAGCCTAATTCTGTATGCGCAAGGAAGAACGGAATGAGTAAAATAATCAAGATTTGGGCTTAGTATTCAGAATTGTTCCTTACATATCTAGAAAGTAAAAAGGAGATGAGTCAGAAAATAAAATAATATGCTATTATTCTTTGAAAAAGGACATGTGACATTTGACATGATTATATACAAAAATCCTAAATTTTGTTTTAGCTTTCCTGAACATCTGCGTTTATTGACTCATTCCTTACGCAGATAGAATTAACCTCATGATGTTTAGTTAAAATATGTATTACCTATCTACATTGTTTGTGTTATAGGAAGGTTGCTACCTACTGTTGTTTTTAATCACCTGCATATTTGTCCATACTGTTAGTAATAAAACTGGACACATAAATTTACTACCAACACGACCATTTTGAATTTTCACTAGATTTATAAGTAACATGAAATAAAAGTCTTTGTTTTAACCAGGTATGTTTCGTGTTATAAAATGTCGGTGTATTGATAAGGAACGTACGTATAAGGCGACTATGATTGTGTTCGCGTTACGCCTCGTAGCTTTAATCGCGTTAAAAACGATTCTCACACACACGAGGCGCAATCGAAATAAGGCATCTCGACGGAGTACAGTTCGTCGTGAAGAAATGTGTTGAACAAGCGGTCCCCTGCAAATAGTGAGGGATAGAGTATCATTTACAGTACGCAACCTCCGAGAAACGGAGATGTGCTAGGATGATATAAGCCCTGCAAAGATATATTGCGTCATTTATGATGTTGTATAAAATACAAAATGGAGAAATCGCTTAGTGTTTATCAAGGTTCCTTATATGGTTCATATTATATGGAAATTGTCATTAATTAGATTTGAAGATGACAAAAATAGCTAATAATAATAATAATTGGCTGATTTATATAGCACCGTTTTCGTGACAGAAATATCACCTCAAGGGCGCTTTACAGCATAATTAACATGATATTACAACTAAGACTTAATATTAACTTATGCTTAATACTTATAACTAGTGACTTACAACTAACATATTAAAATTAGCACATATTTATAATTGTTGCCCGTATATTTATGGTTGTTGCCCGTGCTGTCGGACCTAGGGTAGAAAAAAAAGTGGAGTAAGTAATAATTAACTATATATATATAAACTATGTATAGCACTCGGACTGAGTGATCAAAACTCCAGTGAAGCAAATTGAAGTTATTGTGGGTGTGCTAATTTAAAAAGGTGGTCTTTAGTTTTGCTCTGAACTCAGTTGAGCTGTCGATCTTTCGCAAATGTGAAGGGAGGTTATTCCAAGCTGTGGGGCCTGGTACGGCAAAAGCTCGGTTTGGTACAGTGAGTCAACCTATGGCCGTTGAAGATGCTGATCGAAGAGTAACTTGTCTCGTGTTAGTATCGCTTGGAATGCACAGTTTTGACAAGTAAGGCGGCGCCATGTTATGTTTCGCCTTGAAAATCATCCTACAATCAACGATAATAATTGAACAATTATTAGTGACGTAAGATCAAATATGTCAAGCTGAGGAAAACACATTTAAAAATTCAGACACCTATGTGAAAGTGTTCTTATAACGGAAATCCCATTAAAATATTTACTGATCGGTTACTATTGTTTGAGGAAATATATTACCACACGAGAGTTCCAACTGCTCCCAAGTGTCCGAAGCCAGTGTGACTATGTCATCCCCAATTGGGGTATGTTAAGAAGCTGAAGGGAGTGGTGAAGAGAAAGAGATGGTGAAGAGGAAGTTTGGCAAGTACCCGGCTATTCAAATCTTGTCAACAAACACGGTTAAAGCTATATCAAGCGACGTTTCGGATCTGAATGGTGCTCTTTCAGGACGATACTTAGAGAATCTATCACTTTGGAACGTGCCGCAAATATACCATATTATTTTTTACTACTACATATTATTTTTAATTAATTAAATGTGAAATAATGCTAATTAATTAAATACATTTTATTTGCACACGCCGGGATTTGAGCCCGCGACCTCTTGATTCGTAGTCGGGGATCGCAACCGCTCGAACACCGAGGTCGTGTTTTGTGGTTACACCACTTCTCTGCTGACTACCTAACGTATTTAACCTTAGAGTACATAGAGTGGTACCTATCCAAGGCAGTGTAGTCAGTTTTTGATGATTTTTGCCGGACTCGGCAGACCTGGGCGTGGCTAGGACTAGGGCTTGGGTATTTATACATCCATTCATAGCACATGTCGACATAATGTTTTTGTTTATTCGCATAACCACTTTTTCACAGTATTATTATCAACAAAATATAACATATAACCTAAAAAACCGTTTAGTTGTGTCGAGTTTAGTCGCATATGAAAACATGTGGGCGGAGTCTCCGGAGACGCGGGAGATCAAGATCATCCTTACAGTACATAAAAGCGGTGTGTTATTTTTGTTGTCTCTTTCTTTCTCATGGTCTACGACGTAAAAACCCTGAGAAAGTGATTTATCGCAATTTTGTATAGGTTGGGTAAAAAGAATTAGCTCTCTCTCCATACATTTTTTCTCCAAGTATTTAACTAACCATCACGCCATTTCACCGCAAGGGCTGGAAGAGAGGGTTAAACGCCACAAAACTCTGCCTTGGCACACACTTTAACATATTAATAGATAACATTGACATTACCCGACTTACGATGACATAAAGTATTCGATGGTGACATGTCTTACTGGGGCGTCCCCGACTTCTTTCATTCGCTTATGCGTCAAACATCATACGCGAAATATTTATTGAAGTATCTACAGACAAATAGTTTTAGAAAAACAGTAAAATTCTATTTTTAAAGCCATCTGATAAACCACCTATAAAAAGTATTTATTTTTTAATTCCCTGCATTAGATGTTATTGTATGCAAATATGGGCTTCAGCGTCGGTGGGATATTCCAAGCTTGTTTACGAGCCATAAAATAGGTAATAGCAGTTATATAATTTCAGATGCTCTCCAAGGTCAGAGGAAGATAATCAAAACAACTCCTCCGTCGTCGTTAAAACAACTGCCTTCATTTACCGCAGTATTTCTCATCCACGGTTGATTGGAGTGACTTCAATGAGATCCAGCGGAAATGAGGACGCTCGTTAAAGTTGATTGACAACGCTAAGTGGATGTGTGTGTGAGTATAGGACTAACTTCAGATCGCCTGCAGTAAGACATATATGTTACAATAAAATATGGCTCACAGATCAATATACATAGGTACAACTGTGTTTATATCATATTTTTTTGGTCGAAAGCAATCACTTTGTGGTTTGACATCTTTAAAGAAATAAAAAAATAACTTTGTATAAGACCACGGATATTATTTTAATTTTTATGAGCGACTGGTTTCGCTAAGCGCATCAGGGTACAAAATTAAACTGAACAACAGAATACAAAGTGTGCGGTTATATATACATACAGAGGGAGAACACAATATAAAATAAGAGAGCAATGAGAAAACAATAGAATAACATTTAAATTCTAACAAAGGAACAGAGAGAAAGAGATAGATATGAAACAGATGTTCTCTTATCTTATTTCATATTGTGTTCTCCTTCGGTATGTATGTACTTTGTATTTTTTGTTTAGTTTAATTTTGTAACCTGATGATGCTTAGGTTAAGCGAAACCGGTCGGTCATAAAAATTAAATCTGTGGTCTTATACAAATTTATTATTTCATTTTCATGTTTGTATCTAGTAACAAGTCTGAACAAAAATGGTCGAGTTCCCCTATTGATATAACACTTTTGATGTAAAGGCAAAATCATAAAAATAGAATTTTAATTTCAACGCAACTATTTTAAGCTCTCAACGTCATAATAATATACAGGAATATAGAAATATTCACAAAACGATCAAAGAACGAAAAACGCCACTTTTTTAAATACAATTCGAAAAATTGTATTGAAAAAACAGTGTTGAAATCTCGGACGAAGTCAGGTAGTAAAAGCAGTTCCTTGTGAGTATTTAAGAGATTACTAGGAGATTCTAATTAAAGAAAAATAAATAATGAAATATCATTAAATAAAACATGTGCATAACTGCACTTATATTGAAGGTAATTAAATTCGAGAAAACTTTAGTTTGTATTTATGATTGTCTCAATGATTACAATTTAATTGGAGTGTTTTATCGTCGTACAATTGAGTGGGTTTGGTTTAATGTTAATTTATTCGAATATCTTAGCAACCATGGTTAGTTTAATTTTATCAAATGAATGAAGAAATAAAACATGTGAAATGATACAACTAAGAAGTTTTATACAAAAATCACTTCCAAGAGTTTTCTTCCATAGAACTTGTAGTAACTTGTTCCATAGTACACTTTGACTCGCTGACTGAATTCAATTTACAAAGTTAGGTATGTCAAGAGCTTTTCTGAAATTGAACAAATACAGCTTCAAAAAGCTCAGACTCGGCGATATCGAGAGATCCCATAAAATATTCGGTCTTTCATAGAAAAGTTCGAGTAGCGAAGGGAAAGGGAGAGGTAAAATTGAATGCGCGAGCTTTCATCCAGGTGTCCGGGTTTATGGTAAACTGCGGAGAATGGGGTTGGTTTAGAGGAGTTGGGGGTATAACAGATTCCGGGGCATTAAAGCGCTATATAACCTGGATCCTGGACCCCGAGCCCCCATTTACCGGCAAAGTGGGAAATTCGAATTGCACGGCGGCCCATCGAACGCCGGATTCAATTACCCACCCCGGCAGTCGGCGTCGCCATCCCCTGTAATTGAAGTTGAGTTAAAACAGTATCGAACTCAATGTCGGCTCTGATAACGGACGGGGACGTTGCCGGTAATTGTTTTTGACGACGGCCATCGCGACCTGAAAGACTGCAGAGAGATGCAAATGACACTCCATAGCTTTCCGAAGCAATACAAGTGTAATGCCGGGCGAACTCTTTGTGTGAGGGCAAAATCAATTCAAGCGGAAATATAGTCTGAATATATTTGAGGTCTGCTCCCACAAACTGCTTTGCTAATTCGCCATTCGGCTTCAACCGCTTCAAATCAAACGAAATATAATGTTTCTTTCAACAAATAAAATGTCCTCAATGGCTATAAGGAAACATTGTCTTTCTGATTTATTCAAAGAAACATAATAACCAGAGATGGAAAACTATATTTTGAAAAGCTATACTTAAATGAAAAATTGTTTTGCATTCTAAAGCACTCCACAATCGAGATCGTAGCACGAACGAAGGCAGTGTGGCGAATATGATTTGTAGCGACCACTCAAAAAAGCTATTCAGTTTTCCATTCTCGCTCGAAAGCACAAACAACGGCAAAAGCCTTATTATGGGCGGATAATTTCTCCCTCCGAGTCGGATAAACCGGGTAACAGTGAATAAAGCTAACATTTAGGAACAAAAAAACAATCTGGAAGCTTGGGCCATTACATGAAATAAAGGAAACGTTTTCGTTGAATTATATTCAATTGAAAAATAAAACAATGCCAAGAAAGTGGGGAAACAAACGGGCCGAAAGCACTCTGGCCAAGATAGTGAAATATAATCCTGCGGCAAAGGAAGCCTCTATCTACACTCCCCATTTACAGCCGCGTAGGATCCGACATCAGTAGTGGTTATGGTTATAACTTGGCAGACTCTCTGACAGACTTATTGAGCTTTATTGGGAGAGCTTCTTAACGCGTTTAAAATACAAACAAATAATTCAATTCTTGCCCTGTTGCATGAATTATAACTAAACCTATCAATTCTTCGATTGTCCCACACTTATAAGGAAGTTCACTACGTATAAGGAAGATGATTGATTATCATACATTAACATACTAAAAACACGTTGGGATATTTTTGCATACCATACTTACCCACTTTACATGATTTTAGAAATAGCATTCATTCGACATACGTTTTGTTTAGACATCGTAAAGAACCACACCTACCACTAGTGAGATTGTTTCAATTCCTTTTAATATATGTTTTATGTAAATGAGAATCTAATAAATTGTCCGAAATGCATCCAATCAGAGTAGAGCATGCGCCATATCGCATACAATAGAATAACTTACCTACTTCATTAGATTCCCGAAATAGCATTCGACAAGCAAATTAAAACTACACGCCTATCGTTGCTGAGATGGTTTCATTACATTTAAATATGGTATATTTAAAGGCACATAAATGTATCTAATCAGAGTTCAGCATGCGCCATTCGGGGCAGGTGTTGGTTTGCCTTCTCGCACACCCTCAACAATATGCAAAGCCGGTGTCTACGTACATTTCTTGAGTTCGAGTGCAATATGACTGCAGCGGTGAATTATTGATTAGCTTCACAAAGAGCGTTTGTATGACGGAGACCCCTGACCCATCTTTCCACCCTCTTTGAACCACCCGATACTGCATTTTCTTGTGCGCGCGCACTGTCAACTGCATTTTCTCGACAAGACGGGTAGCTAAAGCTGGCTGCGAGCTACTCATCACGGCGGAACTGAATGAGGTTGCATTATTATGATGCAGTAATTGCACAATTTATTTATAATTCCGCATTACAATTTCTTCAGATAACTAACAGAAAACTGCTTTGTGGGAATCAACATTTTAGATAAAACGTCGGGAAGAAATTAGTGTGAGTGCGTCAGAAATAATATTGAAGATATAGAAATCGCAGGGCGACAATATCTTAGGCAGGCATAATTACAATAAAGACAAACAAAAATTTAACATCGAGTGGATATGTTATGTTTATGAGAGAGAAGTGTGATGGATTTACTGTTAAAATCTGTTTCATTTGTCGATTATAAAACTAACGCGGAACTGGAGTTTCACTACTCTTTGATCGACATGTTTTTTTTCCTCGTGAACAATTGTTTTTGAAAAATGTGATGTCTTTTCATAATTTTGAAGGTTAAATGATAATTCAAAGCTCCATAGTTCATGTCAGAAATGATGTTGACGCTGAAAATAGTTGAGCTAGAAACTCCAGAAAGAAAAAGCTATTTAAAAGTCCAGACTACTTTCACTTTGCTACTTCGGGCAAACAGATTTCTGCTCTATGGATAAAATGACCGGACGAAGGGGTTGAAAACCCAGCTAGCCAACTTTATTTCGAAAGTGGTAGTTTTACCTACAATCTAAGCAAACAAGAATAAATGCCATCTTCGTGCATTGTGCAAGTGGCACTTCCCATTGCTTGTCAGGTTTCAAAATAAACCAGTCATAACTTACTCAAGGAGAGGTAACTCGTGCTTAGTACCCACATCCTATTCGTAAACATTAAACGCGTTATCTTTAACTCAAGTAAACAAAGTCAGTGTGGAGTTTCTCCATCCGCTTTATCAGTAAACATGTTTTTGGCGGCCCACATTAGGACGTAGGTTCGGTTCTTTTCCAAAAATAATTTGCCATTTGAACCCTTATTCGATGACTGCATTCTTGGTACTTGGTAGGCACTTGTTGAATAAATACTTGAGCACAAAAAAACACAAATAATTATCCAAACGAATTCTTCATTCTCCAAGCTAACATATATCTCGACTAAAGTGTAATAGTAATATCAGAATTAAAATTTATAATATTTTCAGTTCAATACGCTGTATAATACCAATGGCTTCGAAGTGTCCACGTGTTCTTTAAACGTCCAACAAAAAATAAAGGCAACACTTTTGAAATTCCGGAAATATCGTTATTTTTTGTAAAATCTATTCGTCGTTCGCGCGATTGGAAAAAAACTGTCGACAAAAAAATCTCCACGCTTTCCACGGGCTATTTGCAGAAAGGAATTCTCGTTCGAAGAAAAATTACGGCATCAAACTGCAGCGAATTCGGACCAATAAAGTCAAACGGCTGTTGCTGGTTGTGAAAATATTATTATTAACATAATATAACGCATTTAGACTTGCATTACATTTATTTTATAATATAAAAATACGTAAAAAGACCGAAGAAAATTGATTTCTTATAGCCCTGTATTAGAGCGAGCCTCTAACAAATAGTTGTTTTATGCCCAAATATTAACATTTTGACAAACAAAAAAAACAGTTTGGCACCAATTCAGTGATTCGTCGAATTAAACATTCAGTGATTCACAAAAAAATAGTAATCTGAATATTAGCTTGATCATCCAATATTACATTGTGAACAGGAATCATATGCAAGCAGAAAAATACAAGCACGGGGTAAAGACGACACCTATCGACACTTAAAAGTAATAATAAAATATTTATACCATACTAATAATTGGTAACTGTGTTTCAGTATAAAATACATCAAAATGCTGGGTCTAGGTTGTTTAGTATTTATTTACTTTACTTAGTGGTTAATTTCGATACCAATGCTATAACAACAAGTGTACCTATAAGAACGAATTATTGGGTAATTAGTAGGTAATTAAGCTAGTCAATAGTTTCCAATAATTGTATTGATTTACCTGCTGAATACGTTTTTATTTTATCTTAAGAAAATAAGATGATTAACCTCGGTCTCTGTGTTCTTATAGAATTACACGGTTGCATAGTTGAAATCCTCCACGTTGCGACACTGAACGGTAATCTAAAATAGAACGATAGCGAGAATAAGATTTTAAAAATATTTCAAATACAACAGAGGATTTTGAATGGTTAACGACCTGAAAATGGATCACTGTACACAATACAAATAGCTTGTTACCAGAATCTATAAACAATTTCATTGTACTTGAAGCTGAGGAACTTTCTATTGTGGTAGATTTGTTCGGATGTGATCTACTGCTTACTAGATTCAGCAATCGATAGTTTGATCTTGAGGTTATTCTTCTGCTTCTTGTGTCCTCTCCTAACAAAGATTTGCTATCATCAGCGCAATCTTGCAGGCCGCAACAACTCTGTGGAACTGCACTAGCACAAATCACGTAGATTTCGAAGCCACAAAGGACGACTACCCAGCTACGTCTTCCGGGAAATATTGTTTTGTAAGGTTAGATGTATCCTATTACAGGCTACAAAAAAACACTTCGGGCCACAGTGAATTTCACTTTTTAAGTGGTTCTAAATAGAATAGCCTCCACGGAATGACCTATAAGCAATATTATTTATTTTTTAATAGTACGAACTGAATTATTACAGTCCACTATTTTTAGTGTGGTAGATACTCTAAGTATCGCCCTGGAAAAAGGCCACCATTCAGAATCGAAACGTTGCTTGAAATGGCTTGAGCCGTGTTTGGTGACCAGATCTGAATAGCCAGGTACTACGGTAAGGTAGACGGTTGGGAGCAGTTAGGACTCTTGTGCGGTATCCACTATAAAAGGCTCAATAATAAAAGGAACTGGTGAAATGGACCAGCCCTCAAGCTCGCATTCATTCATTGGTCTGGAACGGTCGATTGGGTAAGCCGCGTATTTGAAAAGTCTTCATTCAAGTTGTATCAGAAGTCATCAGTTCATTTCTATCATTTTCTGTAAAATGTTCATATTATCTTCACGTGAAGCGTCTTCATCTGAAGCCGATATAGTACCTGATGCTAGGTACTTAATTTAGCTGAGGAACTTTCTATTGTGGAAGATTTGTTCGGCTGAGATCCACTGTCAACAAGTTTCAACCACCAGTCGACAAATTCACCGGGTGTTCAAAAATAAGTTCGGATCGTTTCTAAAATAAGGCGGCGAGACTTTTGCACTTAGCAGTTGCACTAATGGCTCCAGCGCAACGCCACCTTGTACTCCACATCACCCTCTCTAAGATAGTATTTACGTCCTTTCTAAGGAGAGGGGGTTAGTTTCACTCCAAGGCGAAAACTACGATTCTTCCTTTTTTGTCTGCCGCAACATCGGACTAAATCTTCGTATCTTCTATCTCCGTGCAGAAAAGCACAAAAAAACGCAAGGGGTAGTCTAAGATAGAAATTTTCATCTATATAATATAATATACGTATATTTGGCTATATGAGAGTTCGTGAATAGGTAGGTACGAGGTAACGTTATTAACAGCACAGTAATTAGGTAAGTTTATAATAAATTATACGAATAATCATAAATAAGATATTTTATCAAGGCATCCATAATATTTTGGTAGTATTAACTAGGTAAATTATTACGTATTTCATTACCTGTGCTAGGTCTAAAAGATTGTAAATTTATGTATTACGAATTAATCTTAACCCTGTGTACATATTCTATGAATTAAGCGATGTGCGATATAATGCGAAGATTTTTTTTTAAATTATAATTTATAGTACAGAATAATAAATTCAAGAAAGAAAATTAAAACGAAAATATCCCTCTGACAGTATTAAATTTACCTACGGAATATACGAGATGAATTTATTTACTTTATAATTCCAGCAGAAATATAAATAGCCTTATCTCAAATTCCGCCTACGATCTGCCGGTATTAGCTGAAAGGCTTTCTCGAGCTCGTTTCTGCAGAATAGAGAGGATTTTATCAACCTGCATTTACATGCAAGTTCAGGTGTGCGCAGATGATTCATCCGATAGCCGTTCAGTCACCCAGCATCTACCAGGAGACTAGGAGATCAGAGCGGTAACTATCTACTATCTACGGTTGAGATCGATTAATAAAGGTGGCATGTTTTATGCATTTGCCGTGTTGAGACGTCTCGGTTTCTATAAGCCTAGAGACAGGTCAATGGACCACGGGAGACAGTGCGTGGACGTAAAATGGCAACTCGTAATTCAAAGGCACGAGATTTCTTAGAAAATTAAATTAAATAGGAACAAAATTGATACGGAAAACAAAACACCTAACACGACAACTGCAGAGGGCAACGACCAGTATTTGAACGGCTGATTGACTTGAGAACACGAGTCAATAAAAAACATCAGTGAGCGAAGGAAATCTAACGCATTGTAAAATTCTGAAACTAACGAAACCCTCGACAGCTGGGTAAAGAATTCTCGGGCAAGAATACACGTTTCTCGAAATCCAAACAATACATTTTCTAGGACAGTTGTCGGTTGTAATCCTCTTCTCGAATCGTGGCCCCCGTTGGCCGCAAAGAGCGCCGGGGAACAATGGGCACTATGCAATTTTAGGGCCCGATCATCCGAAGAAAGAAAGTGACCCACAGTTAAGTAGTAAATCTTTTACTCACCCAGAGCTATAAATTATGCTTCACATTTTTATGGCAAGGTCTGCTAACCATAGAGTACTAAAAAAGGGAAACAAAAAATCCGGATTGACAAAAGTAATAACGACTCTAGCTGTAATGATCCCGAATGAGCTTGTAAACTTTTATAGACCAACTAGGGCCGGTCATTATGCGAGGAAAGGTCCGGACACGCGTAACGTGAAAACAAAAGGCGAGCTATAAAAAAGGCGCAGGAAAAAAGAACAACATGGGAGGCGAGATTCTTGTCCCACGTGGCGAACAATACCGGGTTTTAAAGTCAAAGTCCTTCTGTGAAATTCCTCGTATTGTGTTATCTTTTTGTTCGCCTCTCTCCCCGCTCGGAATGGGAAAGGAAGGCTCTTCGTGATGTGCACAAGTCAAAGTTTAAAGGGATGGGGTGACGCGGGCGCGGCTAAAGGGCTCGGGCCGCCGATACCTGTGGCGGGGGCTGCGAAAGATCAAACGTATCCGATTTACTTTCGTGCAGCGAGTCACGCTAGCATGGCCGGACGGCATGCCACATGCGACATGCACTGCATGCAGTGCTCGGTGTGTTCGGTGTGCTCTGCTCACGTGCAGGTAATGTGCATCTAGCTGGGGCTGGGAGCCTTACTAACGAACTAGTACAACTAATAGACTCATCAAATTGGCTTTTTGAAATAAATTTATGAACCATCACTTTTCATGAATCTACAAACCAATAAATGTATTTTGCTATTATCATTCTATCAATAATATAAACATGCACTTGACAATTGTACAAGTACACTTTATTCATGAGTTGCCAAGTTTTTTTGTGATAAATCTATCATTTAAAATTCACCATTTGTCCACATATTATACAGTGGAGTTATAATATTTTCATTATTTCATGTGAATAGACCAACAGATTTAACGAATAAGCATGTCTTCCTTCTTCCGCTCTGAATACTGTGCTGTGGATCTTCGATCATTTAGTTTACTTTAGGAAACAAATATGGCTGGGAATGTTGCATTTCAAACAAACGCAATATAAATTAGCAATCCAATTATAATATGAATATTAAATGGGTATCAAAAACACGATATTCAATTGTAATACGGTAAACCACTGAAGAACTAAATGAATTTTGAATAATAGATTACGGTTTAGTACGGGCTAAGGGACAAGAGGCGTTTTTCAAATAAACGAATTAATTAGAATTACGATTATTAAACACCTAATAAGCAACACTTTACAGCAGAAGCTTAAATAAAATCCATAAACTGAAGAGTAACAACAAAGCTTTAAAAAGCTCACTAACCGCAGTAAGTACATAAGTAATGATCAGAGATATTTCATACGAGTCATGGGTAAAAGGCATCAATCATCCCACCGCATCGCAAAACATGATACAGATGGTTACAATAAATATTAAAAAAAACACATACAATGGAAGGACATGCGGAAAAAAATAACGAGCAAACTTAGCAGTCAATCAAAGAGCGAACGACAGATAAAGTTGTCGGATATTTTGGTTAAGGCCGTCGCCAATCCCAAAGAGGAAGCAACTGGGAAGATCTGAACTGGAGATAGTGCAGATTGACAGCACTGTCCTTCTGCCTTCTGTCTCCCCGTGGTTGGAAGTTGAGGAAACCACAGTGGATTGTTGGCGAGCGCGTTCTTTTGGCCGTTTGCGATCTCGGAAAGCAGTGCGCTCTCGATAAGGAGAAACCGGTGGCCGAACGGTCTGGCCGCTCGAGGCTGATTCACAGTTCAAAAAGGTTGAGGGAATTTCTGCCAGAGCGATTCGCGAGAGCATTTTCACGTTATTATTTTTTCGAGCTCGCTTCTTGGTAATTGGTAGGGACTCGGTGTTTTACATAGTTATCCGGTCATGGCCGGTAACGATGGTAGCAAATAAATTATTGGATGAGGTAAAATCTGCCAAAATGATTGGTAAATTATATCATTACAATTCGGTCAAAATAAAATCCAATTATTTATGAGTGTATTTATAGTCAATATTTCCACATGTTTCCGCAATTTTAAGAGAAACGTAATTACGAGTATTTGGTGAAATTGGGTTTGCACAATTCGCAATAACCTACAAAAGATTGATTTGAAAATAATACCTACCTGATATGCCTACATACTTCGATGTTTAGTTAGTATATTAGTCTTTCTCTGCATCAAAATGTATTAATAGTAATACAGGAATAATATTTACAGCGTTTAATACAATAAACTAAAGCAAGAAGCCGAAGTCTATTAGTATGATATAATCAATGTAGGTATTATCAGTTGGGCAATACGAATGTAATTAATTATGACCTGTTCTTCTATAGAAGTAATTACGCGAATATCCTCTAAAATATGCGTGCTGATTTTTTATTACAGGACTATTCGTCTTTCACGAACTAGGTAAGTAATAAAAAAACATGTTTGGTCGTAATTCAATAACTAGGCGTGCGAAGAAACACTTCCAAACACAATGGATGTTTAATGATTGGTAAATTAAGTGCGCCGAAGGCAAAATGGATTAAAAGGAATAAGATACTAAATGGAGTTGCGTCACGAAGACAAAAATAGCCGACATAACCTCAATTCGGGCTGTTCAATGGACAGGGCATGGATTGGGGACAAGCAACACGATGAAATGCTCAACATCGGAGGACACGCAGCAATAAACTCGTGAATAAATGTTTGACACCAATCTCAGCTTCTGAAACAGTATAGTAAATTAATAAATATTAACCACAAACCTACGCAAGGAACCCATTGCTTTTATTGAAAAATTGAAATTCATAATAATTTAGATAATTACACCAGCAAAAACTAGTACTTACCGGTACGCAACCTTTCGCAAATTAACTATTGATAGTAGGTGTTGCAAAATTCTTTCCGTCATAATAAAATAAATTAACTAACCAGCATAATATGTATATAGGTAGGTAGTACACACATCGATGGGAGAAGAATCCTTGCTTAATTTATCATAAAGATGACATACTGTAAATATTATACTTGCAGTTTTTTTATGAAGACATTTAACATTCATGCAAAATGACTCGCAGTCAACGTTGTCTTGGCTATAAATACCAGCCTCATGAAAAGCAATGTAAATGGTAAATCATTTTTAGGTACTCGTATCTTTACAATAAATGTAGATTATTCAAACACGCAAGGGTGTGATTAAAAAGGAAAAACTTATATTGTGGTATCAATATTTGTAAGTAGTACTTTTGCGAGAGACAGTTACCCAATTATACATAGAGAACTACGATCTGTTTTTTTTTTAATCAATCAGTGAAACAGAATAAAAGTAATTCTGTCACCGCAGCACAAAAAAGTTGAGATGCTTTAAGCTGGGTAATGTATAGACAATGTTTTCTTAAAAGTTAATATTACATGGCCTGTTCAAAAGAAAAGGTGAATTTTGAATTTTCGCGGGCTGTGTACATTCGATTATCGATTTTTGTTATGTTGGTACACATATGCTTATCATTTGTTAGCATTATCAGCCATTTTGGATTAGTGGTTTGTTTTTGACAACTGGAAAGGTTAGTCACGTTTTTGTGTGTTCTTCGATTTTTTTTTACTTTTGAAATAAAAAACTTTATACAATATTTTGAAATAATTATAACGTACCGTAGATAGTTCAATTGAAACCTTTCTCATAAACGACTTATGTATAATAACAAAAAGAAAATTCACAACGGAGCTCTCGGTGGTAGGACCATACAAAACCTTAAACGAATACTGATGGTCATACAAATAAAAGCTCCGTTGTAACCTCTTTTTCTGTTACATGCGTAGTTTATGAGAAAGTTGGAGACGTTACAACGGAGCTCTCAGCAGCAGTATCATAAAAATGAAGTTCATGTTTCGATATCATTGAACTCGCGACCCTCGTGGTTGTGTCTTCGAAAGAAAGGGCATCGATTCTATTACAAAAATCAAAGATTGAAGAATTAAATATCGGATGGTAATCACACTAATCAGTAACAGAAAAATAGGTAACATTGAAGCACTCATTGGCAGGATCATCATAATGAAGCGCATGTTTCAGCATCTTCCTGCCCGCGATAATAATAATACTCAATGAAATAATAACTTTGTACAAGAACACAGATTTTGTTTTCATTTTTATGACCGACCGGTTTCGCTTAGCGTAAGCATCAACAGGGTACGAAATTAAACTTAACAAAAAATACATAGTGTGTGGTTATATTATATACTCATACATATAGTGGGAGAACACAATATAAAATTTAAAAAGAGAACAGTACGAAAACAAAAGAATAACATTTAAATTCTAACAGAGGAACAGAAAAAAAGAAACAGATAATATAAAATGAAAGAGGCAAAACGTCAACTGAGAACGTGATAAAAGAATAATGAGAAATTTTACAAGTTTACGGAAAATATACCTAGTATTGGATTACTGGACAAATTTAACTGACTATTAAGAATATGACTATTCATTTTAATGGCTTTCTTAATTTCTGGTGCTTTTAAATTATTTAATCTGTTGCCACGACCATTTTATGGAGAATATGAGCACCAGTGCTTTTATTGAAGGTATGATCTTTTTCAATAAGATGATTGACGAATTCTGAAAAACCTTCGTTATTTAAACATCTAAGATGTTCTTTGATTTTAATATTTTTGTGAAATATCACCTCAAAGGCGCTTTACAAAACTCAAAGTATGGCTAAATTTACCGTAAAACTATCGAAATTTCTAAAACTATAGCTAGAAATACCTTATTAATATTTAAATATATCTTTGGCTGTGAAAAAGTTTCGATTTTTTTTTATTCAGCAGAGATCGAGAATTTTCCGATCATTGCATGAAAAAATATTATTATACTGGTGAGTTTAGATGCTAACGGGCGAGCCTAGCTTTGTAAATTAGTTTGTCTTTGAAATACAAGTACGAGGCCTGTTCAAAAGAAAAGGTGAAGTTTGAATTTTCGGGGGCTGTGTACATTCGATTTTCGATTTTTTTTTGTTATTTTGGTACACATATGTTTTTCATATGTTAGCATTATAAGCCATTTTGGATTAGTGGTTTGTTTTTGACAACTGGAAAGGTTAGTCACGTTTTTGTGTGTTCTTCGATTTTTTTTACTTTTGAAAAAAATGGATAAAATAATAAAATCCATGATTTGTTTTTCCACAACTCCAGGACGCTCATCGTCATTAACATCTTCTCGGCCTTCTGTAAAGCGCTTGTACCACTTATAACACTTTTCAGAAGGCCGAGAAGATGTTCAACGATGTAAAACAAATCGAGGATTTTATTCTTTGATCCATTTTTTTCAAAAGTAAAAAAAAAATTGAAGAACACACAAAGACGTGACTAACCTTTCCAGTTGTCAAAAACAAACCACTAATCCAAAATGGCTGATAATGCTAACATATGATAAAATATGTGTACCAACATAACAAAAAAATAATAGATAATCGAAAATTAAAATCACAGCCCGCGAAAATTCAAAATTCACCTTTTCTTTTGAACAGGCCATGTATATTAATATTATTACAAAAAGCAAAGCAAACAGAACAGAGTGAAGAATTAAATCTCGTCAGTTGGTCAGTTGGTTTGTTGGTAGCAGTAGTTAATAAGGTCACAACGGTAATAGTGAAACGCATGTTTCAGCTTCTTCCTATTGTCGATCCAAATGGTTTCGTCTTTGAAATAAAAGGGCATCAATAGTATTACAGAAACTAAAGCACAGAGCGAAGACTTCAATCTTATCTGTTGTATGGGTGGTAGAAGGGTTAGTTGTTGTGTTGGTACACGCGGCTGTGATCGCCAGGCCGCGCCGGTAGGTAATTATAACGATGCAGCTGTCGGGACAGGTTTGCTTGCGGACGAACCAAAGGAAACAAAAAGCTCGCAGATGAGTGGGGAGAGCACAGTTTAGTGGAATCAAGACATTAGTCCGGGCTCAATCTCGGACAAGGAGATCGAATGGATGGGTGATTTATCAACGCGGGACTACCGGGGATTTGGGATAGAATGGGACACGTAACAGGTTATTTATTATAATACTACTTGATACCAGTGAAGCCTAAATCGGGATGTAACTCGAATTGTAAGTTGCTTTAATCTACCCACTTCAAATTTAGAATAAAATAATTGTCTGCCAAAATACATTTTAGGTAGGTACTTTATTAGGTAGGTGGGGATTTGAAAAGATACACAAGATGAACACATCCGTCAATTTCAATTTTGAAAAGTTCACACTCGTACACATGTACCTAGGCACTCACAAAGGAAGTGATGACTGGTTAACCATGCATCGTGGAAAATACTTTTACTATTTTTTTTTAAATAACTTGCAAGGTTTTAGACAGGTAGCTAGCTACTCGAAAACAAGATTCAGATTTAATTAATATTAAAAACTAAATCAGTGATGAACATATTTATATATACATTTCAGTAGCAGTTTCTAACCGATTTTTATCACTCTTTATTCGAAATCTCTTTTGTATAAAAATAAGCTCTAAGATTGATAGTACATATGTACCTGCAGACCTCCTCACTAAGAATAACGTGTTATGAAAAGGGAGTAAGTCGGCACCCGCTGTGTTTATCTTACTCTATCCACCCGACTGATAATCGAGCGTCTCCCACAAGAATATTGACCACCTTTATGTTTTTTCCTAATTGAATAATTCAAAACTAGATAGTAAACAATATGACGTATTGTGTTATTTTTTTACAGTTAAACGGATATTTCATGATGGAAAAAAATGTTGCGAGCTAAATATAGTTGCGTTAACCTAAAAAATACTGTAAAACTCTGCAAATTCAATGACGCTAGAACTCGCCGTCAGAGTTTTCAATGGGACCTACACCGGGTTTAGATTCAACCTAATTCACAAAAACATATTTACGCAAATACGTCTGCGCATACTTTTATGGTAGATCATACCACTTTTATTTAGTTTTAATAGGCCACTTAATTAATGGTCAAATCCTCTTAAAACCCACTGTCATCTTAAACCCTTCAATAATAAGCTTTTTTCGAGATTTATAAGATTTTATGGAGGCACTTACGAGTTGTTAACATGAAGGACAGTTCATTAAAGTTCTTTAAAAAAGGACCTCATTAGTTGGTCATTAAAGTGCACAATAACCTACCACATTCATTAAAATGATCCCATGGCATTTAAAACACCATTAAAAATATTCTTACTGAACAAATGTCGCTTCACTTTAACCTCTAGTGTGCCGGAGGTGCCAATAGTCACCGGGCATTCATCATTATCTTTTCGGGAGTTTTTATACTTTAAAAGAACTATAATCGCTTTTCAACAAAATAATCATCAATAGTGATATTTTGCATTGCGTTAAGTTCGGTAGGTACTAGTACTAGACGTTGGCGATAATTCGAAACAACGCCACCGCCGTTATCGTTGGCAATTGTCGACTGTTGAATATAATCGTTGGAAATAACGCCGACGTTGACGCGACGATATTGATTTCAAAACAGTTGAATCGTTGGTGCCGTTGGGGTTATTTTATAAAAGCTATATCTTATATTACTTGCCATCGGTAGATTCACTTGACGCTAGGCGCTACGTATCGGCCGTTTCGGATAGGAAAACCCAAAAAAACGTCTAGTAGTTAAGTATACAACCAAAAGTTCATTTCAAATTATGCATAATATCGTTCACGAAGTATACACCCTTTGTTTATTTGGCGCTAAAGCTAAAACAATAGGTTCATACTCAGTGTTATACCCATACGAGTGTTGAGACTACATTACATTTTTATTTTATCTTTATTAATATTTACATTTAATATTATATAATTTATGTACACTACGTCTGTCTCGACACAGGAATATCCTAGTGATACAGACATGGACCAAACCCATGTATTTTTTTAAATATTTTAGCAAGAATAAATAAAATTAAAAATATATATATATATATTTGTATGTAGCTATTGATATCCAACTGTTGGCGCAAAATTTCGTCAATAGCGTTGGACGCAGACGGCATCTAGCTGTTATTTCCAACGGCTACTTACATTTTGATACAGTACTATTGGTTACAAGTGTCGAGCAATAAATATTTGAAGTTTGCTTACGTCAGGGCGACAGAAAAAAACGATTTTCAAAGAGACATAGCTGTTTGTATTTACAGGCAAACTTCAAGCAATTTTATTTTGGGAAGGAAATTTATTCAGCCACACGAAAATACAATAAAATGAGAAAAAAATCTTCATATTTCTTTACCAAACTATTTTTAATGATATGAAAGATAAAAAAAAACAATTCTCGGAATATAAGTAGTTATTCCGGAATACCACTTATACCATTAACATAAAATTAGAAAAAAATAGATGAACACATTATCTGAGAAGATAGCATCATTGAAAAAAACATCATTTCGTAAAACACAAGTTAGTTATTACGAAATAACAATCGGCAAGGTACGACGGAAATCGTACCTTGCGGAAATCCGGAATTCCAGAGGTTAAACGATTTTTTATCACAAACTCAGTATCAACAAATGTCCTATTTTATGTGTCCCTTTTTTTGAGTAACGTGGTTATTAATTTCCATTGTATATTTATTTTACTCTGCAGGTGTTTAATTTTTTTAAGGTCAGCTGTTATAAATAAGACAATCCTTTTCACACCATTCGTTACACTACGTAATAAATTATTATAATATAGACGCTTGAAGACTTCGGTATAAGTTTTCCCAGCGAACTGTTGAAGAAACACAATAACATAACTACAATTTTTCAGTAATTTCATCCCCACGGGAACCTCAAACTCCACGCCAATCTTCTTTTTTCATTATTACTGTTAATATCTCCATGATCATATAAATAAATAAATATAAGGTTAACCCTTTGTACACTATAATTAATGAATAATAAAAAAAGTTAATCAAATCTAAATTCTTCGGTTCAGCTATGATATAATAGATACCGCCCGAATCACCATTCGGACACTTCGTCATCGGCAACATAGACTGTTTTATCTCCCGACCTGCACTTGCTAATGGTCATGGCAGTGGGGAGGGTAATCTTATTGTTGAATCGAATCGAACGGATGTTGACATATTTTGCATCAAGGAGGCTTGGTTCAAACGACAAGCATTGTTGCTATTTGAGTAATCATATTTTTGTTCTGTATCCACCATTTTAATGTTTTTTTTTCTTTGTGAATATTGGTTACTTATTTTCTTTAAAAACGTTTTGATATGTTCAGTTTTGTAATGTTTTAAAAATAATATTATTGAATCGCAGATAAGATTGACAACTTTGTGACGTCATCTGATGCAATATCCCCTGGCGCCAGTTAACACTTCAAATTGAAGCGTTAAGGGTAAAAAAATGCAAACATAAAAAAATACTACGAAAATAGACTTATATTAGAGGTTAGTCAGTAGATAAAGTTAAAAAAATATTATTTCTTTTGTACAAGTTTTTTACTTTTAAATTGTTCCAGTAACCCTGGCAGCATGGTAGGCCTACAGAACTCTAAAATGTGTGAGCATCTCGGGTGTGGGGGGCGGGGGCACTCCACGGCGGAGGGGTTCACATTGTGATGCAACCGGCGACGGAGGCCGCATCAAGTTCACGAGCAAACCCGTCTCGGCGAAAGCGGGGGGGAGGGGGTGGGGGGACCGCGGAGGGCGAAAAATGCATCGTGTGATGATTAAATAACATTATTATCATTTATCAGGAATCGCGGATGTGTGGCGCGGTAAAGGGTTGCAAGCAATGGGAGTATTTGTTTATTCACGCCCAGTTTTAACTAATAAATAATAAAGGGCATCCCTGTAAGACGTAATAACAAGGATAAATAAAGGTACAAATTTAAAACAATACCGTACATTTATTTAATGTATACCTTTAGCAGCAAATATGTTTGTAAGATATTATATAAAGCAAAAATAAATTACGGTAAACTCCGAAGTCATGAAAATTGCACAGCTAATTCTAACTGGAATTTCTAGGTCAACGCAACTATCTTCAGCAACGTTATTTCCATGTTAAACTATGGAGATTTGAAATATCCACAACTAGAAAAAGTGTTTTTTTAATCGTGTTAAAATCTAAGGTGAAATAGGGTATCAAGCAGGTAATTCAGAATTTCTGTTCAAATCAAGACAACTTTTCAGACTCTCATTCCTTAAATTCATTAGAAGATTTTCACCATTATCTGTTCCTCAATACGAAAAATTAAAAAATACCTCCGATATACCATGTTTCAAATTTGCTCTCATGCCCTAAAAATGAAAAAAATAATAATAAAAAATAAAAATAATACAAATTTTAAAAAAAAAATATATATATATATAATCAGCTAAATTCTAAATTATTATGATATGGTGATTGTGTCCTGCCAGAAGTGACTTGCCAGGTAAGTATGTTGCTGTATATTTATATAAACTAAGAATTAATGTTGAGTAGAAATTAAGATCTGTACAGCGCCCTTGAGGTGATTCTTCACAAAAACGGCGTTGTACAAATTATCCAAATATTATTATTATTATTGTCTTGCACGAATCCAATTTTTTAAAAATTCCTGTGTTGATTGATGCCTTGAACTCAAAACCTTATTATTATAATTGGCAAATTCAACAGAATTCTAGATAGTGAACGTACTTTCGAATTATTTCCTGATGACTAGAGATGCTGCACCCGGGATATGAATCACCATTAAACCGGAGTGAAGGACCAATATAACGAACAAGAAGCATTACCAACCTAGTATGTAGCTCGTTCTATGTACGTAGCAGATCTCTTCCCAAATGATTCTAGAAATACGTGGGCTATAAGGAAGTTGGTTGGTTAAATAATGTGACCTATTACATTTACTATTATTGTTTGGCCAGCAATCAGCATAATGCGACCATATCTTGTGGCCTATTAGATGGAGTTTAATAATTAATAAGTATGCGAGCTACCTGACTATGTTGATTTGATGTTTTTTTACACCGATCAGCTATAATAATATGAAGTAGAGTTAGAGATTGAATCGAAACATTTCTAAATGAAAAAAAAACATTCGAATGCATTCACATTTTATTCGATCATGGATTTTATTCTTTGATCCATTTTTTATAAAAGTAAAAAAATTGAAGAACACACAAAAACGTGACTAACCTTTCCAGTTGTCAAAAACAAACCACTAATCCAAAATGGCTGATAATGCTATCATATGATAAACATATGTGTACCAACATAACAAAACAAAAAATCGACAATCGAATGTACACAGCCCGCGAAAATTCAAAATTCACCTTTTTTTTACCAGGCCTCGTATAAGCAATGGAAATAAATCGGAACACATTTTCAATTTCAACGACAGGTTTCCGGAAACTCTCCGAGACTCGCTGGATGACAGCATTAAATGTACCTACAGACATTCACTAATGTTAGGAATGTATCTAGTTTGAAAATACAATAACAAGTGTTGATTATTTTAAAAGTCAATGCGCGACTGTATCCTCCGTTTCTCTTGCCATTTGTAGTGCTGGGCTAGCGCATTGTTGGCAATTTCCTATGCGTTTAATTTCAATTGATCGAGAACCTTGGGAGTTCTGGGTCATTTCAACTAAGGCAGATTTATTTCTCAGCAGTCATTTAACGGTTAGAACGTTCTCCAAATAACTGGTACACGAGTCTTGAACGTGAAATCATCATCTTTACCTTAACAATTTAAAAAATTATTAAGTACCTACAAAAAAGTTTTTATTAATTTATTTCTTCCAATGGTAACTCTCCACCTATTGTGACATGATTTGACGCACGATTATCATGAAATTTGACAGCAACATTTTTTCACGGTAAATAATTGGCAAATAGGTTGCACGAGCTTTTGAACTATACTACAAAATATAAATAGAGAATGGAAAGTTTTTAATAGCACAAACTATAAAATAGGTTGAAGAAAAAGAGAAAACTTTTAATTTAGCGTGCAGTTTATGGAATTAGCCATAAGATACGTATTTTTTTGTACGTTTTATAAATATGCAAAATTTAATTATTAGGTTTATTGAGATTTGACGGTAGATTTAATATTATGTACCAAGATGTTTAATTTAAGAAAATGTGAGAAATCCTGTATTTAATTATATAGGTACCTACGTAAGAATTATAAAATAATAACATGCTCGATAGTTTTAGGAAGGTGATTTAAATATAGTTTTGAGTTATGTATGCTCTAGCTTTGAACATACAGCACCCTTGAAATGATATTTAAGATAAATGGTGATATAAAAAATAAAGAATATTAACAGCAATAGGCAGTGGCATTGCTGAGAAATTAAATCATCGTTGTGTTTTTGTCAGATTCCGTTTATTTAACAAAGAAAATCTTTTGAGTCTATGTGAATAGTTAAGAATTTAAAATAAAATATGAATATTAAATTTATGACTCGGCACTCAAAACTGGCGCTAAACGTCACTTTGTAGCATTATGATACAAGCAATACTACAAACTGTTTATCTAAAAATTCTACATAGGTAGTTAGGAACATGTCTAAGGTTTCCAGTAAATACAAATGTTAAGCGGTGATCTTTTAAATTCTATGAAAAACATACTAAAATACCTGTAACAGCTGGTGCAGATTGAAAACCATCGAAGGCATTTTCGAACGTTTTACCTAAAATTCCAATGTGCATTTCATATGGAATTTAAAAAAATTACAGTAAAAGAGTTTTATTCACAGGAAACCTTAGATCTTTTCCTAAGTACCCGTGTAGAATTTACAGATCAGTAGTTTGTAGTATTGCTTGTATTAGAAAACCAAAAAGTGTGTATTTTTGGGTGTTGACCCGCAAAGAATAATACTAATTTTAAGATCAATTTGATTACCGGCCACTCGACCGTTTTTATTTTATGTTACATAATATAATTAATTACGTTATCTATTTTTCTAAACCGCCATTAACGTGATATTATCTGTTGTTCTTTTCTAATTTGATACAATAATAATAACAGTGAACATATATAGCGCAGTTTTGTGATATTTCACCTCAAGTGCGCTTCACGCTAAATTAATTATGCTAACAAGACTAACTAACAAGGAGAAAATAATACAACCTTATAACTGTCAATAGCATTGAATTGTAACATTTTCCTGTACTTTTCTGCTACCTACTTGTAGAAAAAAAATTTATAAAAAACCTATATTATTAAAATGTCAATAAAACTTAATTCTAAGTATTTAAACATGTAGTTTTGTATTATTATGTGTCTCATAACTGAATAATACATAAAATAAAAATTATTTCTCTCGAAAATAAGACTGTACAAATTATGGACAAATCATAATTTTCAACATTATTTGTGCGAGGATCGCCCGGGGATCCGTGAGTTTATCAACACCCCACTGCTCAGAAGGATCTCATATTGAAGGTTTAACCAAAGAAAATGTGTTTCAAATGTATGAATTAGTAAATATATATAAATACAACATCTGGAAAGTTATTCAAAACAATGATTTGATTAAGTAAAAATAAAAAGTTTATTTCACTACCAAAAATAATCATACAATCATGGCAAATTAGACATAAAATAATGGAAAAAATATGTTATTCATCATAAAGAAATATAAAAACCATATTAAATAAAGTATGCAGAGATGAGAAGCTAAAAGCAATATATATATATATTATTTTTTTACATGTAAACAAATAACATAAGGGCAAACATATGTTATCTTTTCATGTAAAAAATACATCTAAGTACTAAATGCTGAATCTATAAAGAAAACCAAATGCTATGCGTTTTGCAAAAATAAAAAATAACAAATTTATCAGCAGGTCACAGAGGGGTAAGTAGCTAGAAGAAATTCACAATCATTATTTTTACTGAAATAATCTTCAAAGTTATTATAGAAAAGAAAAAGCCAGAAACTAAAAGTTTGTAGCATGTTTCATATTTACTTTGAAGACTATTGATATTATTTCAATAATTAATATCAAAATAAAAAAGCACAAGTTAATTCTAATTTTAAAAATATATTTTTACATTCAAACATACAAAATAATAATACTATGCATATAATACAAATAATAATGTACTCAAAATATCTCCTGAACATCAGGCTTCAGTTAAGTGGATTTTAGTGGATTTCTGAAAATAAAATTTAAAAACGTTGAAAATAGTTGTTACCTGATGTAGTAGACGTTTTTTCCATCAACGATCCTGTTCCACCCAAAGGGGATAACTATCACTTCCGGCTGCGACTGAACGGTCACTTGTCTACCATCACTTGGCACAAAGGATTGCACTGCATGATTGCCTCCAGCACTGGCTACACTGTTCACCACACCGACACTTACACTAGAACCCACTGCACTCTGTTTAGTCGCTGGGAGCATGCTCAACATTATACCTGCAGGCGTCCGCACCAGCTGATGGGGCATATTGTTCACTATCACCATCTCTCCCTCCATGCCCATGCCCATCGGCATCCCTTGCCGCATCATCCCTTCAACTCCCATACTGTTGCATTCAAAACTCTGCCTTCCATGCTCCGCCAAACCCTCCCGACATTCACTGGGGCCATTCTGATTATCCATCACATTAGTATTAATGCTACGCTGACTCGACAGCATGTGCTGGCTTATCATACTGATGTTGTGATTGGTCATCGAATGCTGAGCCATATGACTGTTCATGATTTGGAAGTTAGAAATTCCATTCTGTCCATTTTGAACATTCTCCATTTGAGTCGGTAACATACCGCTTTGATTATTTGTTATGACTATGTTACCCGTTGACCGCAGTTGATTCATGGCATTCTGATTCAAGACAATCTGATTATGACTGTTAATATGTTGGGGGTGGACGTTGGCTGGCATTTGTCCAGGCATTATTAAGATGTTACTGGGGCAGTCGTTGTGGCTGTCGCCGGAACTCAGGCTGGAACAAGATTCACCGGCTTCGGACCGGACTGATTCTGAACGAGCGAGAGTCACGATATTTCCATTGCCTTGCACCTGTTCCTGGTTCAACTCGACATAGTTATTGCCGCATGCGGACATCATGCGTGAACCTTCAGATTTATCATTGATTTTGGTCATGGATTCGAACATCTCTCGCTGCATTATTCTATGTCCGTCCTGTATGTTCAGTGTACCGACAGCAGTGTTGTTCATCATGCCAGGTATACCGTTGTTAGGATTAGTTGAGTCTCCCGCTGACTTGCAAGCGTAGACAGATGACAAATGGTTAGAATTATTTTCGATAGAGAGAATGTTGGACATTGCCATGGAATCTTTTTGGATTGAGATGCCATTATGATAGGGGGATTGATATTGTAAATGTTGTAAGGTTTCTTCCTTGGGGAGATGTTTGCGATGAGAGAGCTGCGGAGGGAAGTGTTGAGACTCCTGGCTGTGGGACTGAGAGACCCGTGGCAGCGGAAGATTGGGGGGGCTGACGTAGAGCAGCAGGTTGGGGGCGGGCGGGGCCCCCGAGGACTCTGCCTTGGAGCCGGACATCATGTCACACCACGCCACTGCCGCTGCCTGCTGCTGGCACTGGCCTCCCGAGGATTACCGATTGCAGCTCCTAAAATAACAAGAAATAAGCATTTATTTACTTTGAGGGTATATTTACAATTAAACAGTTCTATACAAAATGTGGTCTCATTGTATGGTGGCAATGTCTTTGAAGGAAACTAATTCAGTACTAAAAATAGAAATATTATAAAGAAAAAAAATTACATTTACACATTACAGGGCATTTTGTTTGTGAAATGTAAGTATTCTTCCTTCTGGGGTATAATAATATTATCAGTGGTTTATTGAACATGATGCACACTTTACTAATTCGTTTCAATGACATTACTATACTGGAGAATTATTTTAGATAAAATTTTTCAATATCATATTAATAACCGTAGAAAAAAGTTCAATTCAATTATAAAATAAATTGAGAGTTTAAAAAGTTTTTTGGAGTGATATTTGATATGTTTAAATTGCGCAAATATTTGAATACATTTTGTGCAACTTCTAAAAAATAAGCACAATTTGTACAAATACGAAAAATAAATAGCAGCGAGTACTGCCCGCAAGATAGATGTAATTGAAACCAATTCAATGAAAACAACATACGAAGATAATGAAGTTTGTTATTTTTTCTATTGGGCACGGACCAAAATAAACGTAAGAGACCTTCCTCATTTTTGAAAGGCCTACTTATTATGAAAAAAAGAGATGTTTATGGCTCGGTGCTGATAGATATGGCAATAATGTTTATGACCTAAGACTGCTACTGCAGTTGTAAACATAAGTTATTCGTACCTGGGTGACACATTTGTCTGCGGTAGGATTATTTGGATATTCAATAGGTTGCACATAGCACTAGTATTACTATCTTTATTGACGTTATTATTGGTTGCAGTTTATGTAAGCAATTATCACCAAAACATTCACTGAGATTCAGCAGCACTTGGATATAAACACTTGAACTTTATAAACATACACATCAATCAAAATGAAAACAATTTCTCGCCACCTCATGCATTGCCGAAATAATTTAAAGGTTCATTAAATTCACATTTTAATATTTTAATACCCGTAATTTAATATACACAAAAGACAACCACTCCCGTCAACACACCTGAAAATATGGTTGCGTCTCAGCATTTGAGTGAGATGGCTTTCATTATTCTATGATGCACAACGTAAAAGTAATAAGAACGAGTGAGATAGGAACAGAAATACATTTGTGCTCCAAACGAATTTAGCAGCTCTAGCGGCCAGCGTACGAGATGTTGACTAGTTTCGTGAATCAATAAAGGAATCTGTTTTATCGTCTGTTCGACGACTAATGTTATATTTTTATTCGCTAGGCGACACTTTTAAAAATAATTTCTTGGTCGAAAATAAAAATTATTTTACAAATGCTCTCCAGTCATTTTTATCCCACAATCATTAGAATTTTTCACAAAAATATAATAATAGTAATCATTATTTTGTGAATACGTCACATCTAGGTAACTTTTGATAGGATTGTTCTAAATAATTTTTCATTTTTGCACTATCAAAGGTATTTGTAGATTAATTAATTGATTCAATCAATGATAAATATTGGCACAGGGGAATCGATTCATATAATGTACTCTATAATCGTTATAATGAATTATTTTTAAAATTGTACGACATGTTATAGCTGTGTTTTGTTTAACTTTCTTTTTTAGTTGTGGATCAAAAGCAAACGTTGAACATGCGGAAAATATATTGTTCCCTGTATTTTGGTTTACCTCAAGGCAGATGAATGAATTTCTTGTTTGTTGATTTTTTTACTTTACCGGACATATATTGTTCAAGGGATATTTTGTGATTTGTGAAAAGTAACATATTATTATACATTTTATGTGCTTAAATCAGCCACTACCTTATGTCTTGAGGATATTTTTCTAAACATTTAGATAAAATGGTAATTTTTGAACACATGCATTTATTTTATAATTGAAAAAATAACTGATCTTTACAATATGTCTTACGTAAAACTAGTTGGAGAAGATGAAACGCCATTGAGCTTTTTCCTTAAAATTTGTTTTTGTTTCATCCACATTTTTTATAAACCTTCTTACGAATTCAAAAGATAAAATAATAAATTAAATTATTTGTTAATAAAAAATACTTTTGTATTAAATTTTTAAGTACTTATTTGGTTGGGGGGATTGTTCATAAAATGGCAACATAATTTCTATTTAATTGTCTTTGATTTTTCAATATATTTTGATTTTTTTCTCACATTTTTTCCTCGTACATAAATTGTCTATTCTCTTCTTTGCCATGCTTCGATAACTGTCAAAGTACAGTAAAAGTGGTCATTTCATTCCGCAGTTACAGTTTGTCAATTTTTTTATTAAGTTTTACATGTGCAAAGTAACTTGAAATTTGTATTAATTTCTTTGAGATTCATTCATCTTCAGAATATATTTTCGGAACCGAACAATCTCTCACTATGTCTACATCAGCGAAACGTTTTAAGACAGAAGAAGAAAAGTAAGTTTGTCTTATGGTGACAACATTGTTTACTATTATATGTGTTTTGTTACAAGAAGGATCAATTATGCATGTGCTTGGAATATGTTTTTGTTCGGGAAAATATCACAATCTCTTGATTCTTGCCAAATGTAATATCCTCTTTTTAATTTATAAATATTTACATTTCGAATTTTAGTAACCTATCAATTTACATTGTTCCAGGTTGTCAAGAATACTTTTCAGTGATACGGCAGGGTTGATGGAAAAGTTTTCTGAAGTAACCAGCAACAGTGATGATGAAGAAAAGAAAGAGCGGAAACATAAAGATCACGTGGCTGCGTGGCACGACGACGATGATGACATGGATGTCCGCGCAGTGCTCAAAGTACAAGGACGAAACTTGCCAGACGGAGGTGTGAATGAGAAATCAGGACAGTATTCTGATCTTGTGAAACACAAATACAAGCTGCTTGTAGGTACCCCTGACTGGGCAGACCTCGACAGGAAGGTTGAAGAAGATAGCGATGATGAAATTCTACAGTCTGTGGGACACATTGTTAAAACCTCATCTATTTCTCTTCCCAAAGGAGCTCTTGAATTCAAACGGTTGAAATATTTGAACCAAGAAACAGGAACTGAAGGGCCAATCATCCAAGCTATAGAGTTCCACCCAACTTCTAGTGTAGCTCTCGTCGCTGGCCATTCCGGGGTGGCGTCTCTTCTCACAGTTGACGGAAAGAAAAATGAAAAACTTCACTCCATTGCCTTCAAGAAGTATCCTATTTACTGTGCACGCTTCTCAAAAGATGGCTCGGAGGCTTATCTAGGCTCGAATGTCCCTTATTTTTATGTTTATGACCTAATGAATGCAAAAGCCCTGAGGATTCCTCTCCCTAAAGATGTTACTAAAATGACAATGTTTGAACTTTCACCTTGTGGAAAGTATTTAGCTATAGGTGGACGTTTTGGTGAGATTCACTTGATCTGTGCCAAATCAAGAGAGTCCATTCAAACCTTGAAACAAAGCGGAGAAGTCACAGCAATAGCTTTCAGCCCCGATAGTACTAAGCTGTTTGGCCATGGCTCGGAGGGCCTCGTCACAGTCTGGGATATGTCAACCCTCAGGGTCATTCACAAGTGGGTGGATGATGGCTGTTTATCTGGTTCCAGTTTGGCTATCAGTCCTTCAGGCGGCTACTTTGCTACTGGAAGTGCTCAGGGAGTTGTAAATATTTATGAGACTAAGGACATTCTATACTCTAAAGCTCCCAAGCCCCAAAAGATTATACTTAATTTGACAACTAGTATTACATCCTTAAAATTCAACCCAAGCTCTGAGATTTTGGCCATTCTGTCTTCTGGGGCTTCAAATGCTGTACGTTTAGTGCACATTCCCTCCTTCCAAGTATTCAGCAACTTCCCAGGAATAGCACCTAATCTAGGGCATTGTTCCGTTATTAATTTCTCCACCAACAGTGGTTATATGAGTTTTGGCAACAACAAGAGACTAGCCTACCTTTATCGTTTGAAACACTTTAAGAACTACTAAACTGTTAACATTATAATATGAATATTAATAAAGAATGAGTTCAATTTTTAATTTTTGTTTAATGTATGCCAAAACTATCCATCTATTAAATACTTGTAAAAAAAAAAATCAATACTGACATTTTACTATATTTTTTTATAGAAATGCGAAATTAATTAAAGTTTTTAAATAATGGTAACTGTCTAGATTGCTTCAAACTATTAAGAATCTTTTTTTTAAAGGTGTGCTACATACAATTTTATTTGACAAAGTAGTATTTTATTTCTACTATCAGCAGTTTTAGTTTTTGGCACTTAGCGCCTTAATTAGTACAATTTTATTATCTTAGGAATGGTAAAGGCCCTTCTTTAAAGATATTATCCGAATATTATTATAATTACGAAAAAAATATTATTTTTCCTGCACCTTAAAAAAATCATTGTACATTGATTCTGCAAATTAATGCTGTTGGTAAAGGAAAGATTTTTTTCAAATTGCCCTTCATACTGATGACATTTCCAATACATTTATAGTGTCATTTTTGTGAAAAATCATCTCAAGGGTGCTGTGCAAATCTTAATTTCTAGACTCCACCTTACTACTATATGAAATCTATGGCATATTAATATTATGTACAGAGATGGCATACAGAAGAATTCTTTCTCTATTGTTTTTGTAATACATGGAGCATCATAACTTTTGATATTGGCATGTTTTCATATGCAGTGAAACTCTTCTTAAATAGGGAAAAAAAACTTCATAAATGACATTTGGGTTTCAAATAAAAAGGCCGTTTAACAATTCAATGAAAAAAGGGTAGAAGAAGAAACTTCCAGGCACTTTCAGTTTAGAGTGGACATATATTGAAGTCATGTAAATGTAATTACATAACCAATTTATTGATTTCATACACTTTTATTGCATTACATTATTAATTTATAGATAGCAGATTACAAACTTTCATTTATACAGGAAAACACTTGAGTTATATTTTAGTCAAAAATTTATTATCATTTGATCATACAAATATTCTCACACAAATGTTCCAGAGATGGTTTCACGCCGAAACTATTGGATAGTTCACAGATTTGACAGTCGAACACTTGCATCACAAAAGACTGCTGGAGAAGTTCGTGGAATACATTAAGTATTAAGGAAATAATAATCACATTCACTATGAAATAAAAAGTGGTTGTTATATTGAAGGTGCTATTAATAAGAATAAAATTAGATACATTCTAGCTAGAAGCGCATTGTACTCGGTTAACGCCTGGCCCCTCTTCATCCTCGTCGTAAGCCTGACGATGACTTCTACGCTGGTAGTCCTTCTCTGGGTCCATGTCCACCAGCATGCACTCTTCTGCGCATTCCGGAATGGTTATCTGCGGGAAAAAAACAAAACAATATAATCAGAGTCAACAATCTACAAAGTTTACATAAACTATCAACAAATCCCAGAAATTTCCATACAATATTATTTATGTGTTCTGGTTTTATGGGTAAAAAACTGTTGTTTTTGGTATAAATATTTTTAGCAAGTGGATTTCCCATTGACTTTTAAAATTTTAAGTTTAATAGGGTTTCAAAATTAGAATTTGATCCTGGTTACTACTGTTTATAATTAAGAGTTCAGAAGGTCAAAGAACTGTACCTAATAATTACCGTGGGTCGAACCTTTGATATTTGTGGGTAAACAATTACAGTTGAACTTGGTTATAATGATCATGGTAATAGCGAGGTTACAGCTATAATGAGCAATAACACAATGATATGTCAGTTCGGGATTATTTTCATACAGTCGTGTGGGGTTATAATGAGGTCGCTTCACTGATATAACGTCCAAATAATATTGACAACTCAATGCGCCCGGGTATGAGAAAAAACCCAATTCTCGAAACAGTCAAATAATGTCATAAACAAGACAAAGAAAGCCGTCTGTCCGGCATGGCGGCGGACTTTCCGTAAATCACGTTAAGGAAGGTTTATAATCCCAGATATAGTTGTCACTCTAAAAAACATTTCTATCCAGTACTATCAGACACTATGTAAAACTGTTGTTAAAAATCAAAGTCATACGAATTTTTTTCTTTGGAATTCTGTTCCCTTTTTACAAATTCATTTATATTCTATGTCTAATTTGTATCTGGTTTTCCCTATTTCTGAAAAACAATAAATTTAATAATATGCAAGTTTTCATACCCTGGCATAAATATCGATATTAGTAAGTAGCTACTTTTTTTACCTACCTAAGTTTATAACGAGTAATGGCTTTAAGGAGCAAATTTGGATTGTCCCTTCGCGCTCGTTATAACCAAGTTCGACTGTATTAATTTGATGTTAGATTTAATTATGTTTCAAGATGGAGAGTTTGATAATGGTTGTTTAATGATAATTTAAAGTTCAGAAATGAAGAACAGAAGATTAGATGTGTATAACAATTACCGTGGGTCTGGGTGGCAGACAGCTCTCCAGGGCAGGAATGATATCGGGAGACATCTGTGGAGGGAATGCAACGAGGAACTGCACCACAAGACGCCCCTTTTCAAACGGATTCTTGTACTGGGGCATACCTGGAATAAATGATCATTTACATAAATAAAAATTGCAGCGCAGGCGTCGTCATTATCCTTTCTTATAATCTTACATAAACAAAGTAGCCTAACCTAATACAATTGTATTGTTGTGCACATTACACTGTTTAACAATAAATCAGTTCTCACCTTCATTCATGATGCACTTGATATCGCCGTGCTTGGTGACTTCACCGGGGAGTGTCTGTATGACTAGGTCTCTCTGATCCAAAGTCTGTATCACCTTTTGGAAGCCGCAGAGAGCTTCAACCAGCTGAATGTTCATTCGCAGGATCAAGTCATTTCGTGAACGCTTGAAAGCCTGTTGAAAAGAACCTCATAAGAAATTTTATTTTAACCACACAACAGCAGTATTTCGATACATTTTTTGTTAAAAGCGAATGATCTTTATTCTGAAAAAAAAGGCAGTTTTTCCATGGGAGCGGTGTTACTTATAGCCTTTATAGAAAGTATTTGTGATCCAAAATCTTAACCCAATGAATATGACACGATTTTAAGCTAACCTAAAACTTTGCTTGTTATTAATAGTTTGGATACAACAATGCATGATATTCATTTGATTGATCTTTTACGTTGCTGTAAAATTCTGTCTTTTGATACATGGCTAGAGATTACAGACAATAGCTTTTATGGGAAGCCTGTTCTATAAGTGATGACACAAGTCAGTGTACTTTGAGTGAGCAATCATTAAAAACATCAAGAGATGATTATTTCCAAGTGAGTTGAAAAAATATTATTAAGCAGAAAAAATAGGTCTTACATATTGTCTCTCTTCGTTACTTACATCATGTTCCTTTTCATCGAGCACAATGATGATGTCTCCAGGTTCCAACTCCGGTTCCTGGTCTCCCTCCCCGGAAAACACTATCTTCTGTCCGTCAACCATGCCCTTGTCAACATGCACCTCCAGGATTTTCCTATCTCTTATGGTCTTTTTACCCTGAAAGATTACATTTTTTTTATAGTTCCATTCATGTTATGGATTTTTTGGAGCAATGGCAAATTTCCCTTGTATTTTTTAATGTGTCACTATTCAAATTTCATCATTTATATTTTAAATTATGATATTTGATCATTAAGGCACTACAATACTTTGCCTGGTCAAAAATACATACCTGTCAGAATAACAAAAATAGAGCAAGTGCCTCTTGAGAACAGTCCAGTGATGATACCCAGACTAAAGTTCAGGATGCTGAACATTTTGTTCTCATGTGAGAAGGGCAATACCATTTTAGTGAATGATATTGTGTGATTATGGGATATTATTCCATTCCTATGTAGCGGAAATTAGACATCTTTATGTTAGAAACCGTCACTCCAAATGAAGATCAGATACTTACACAGGTTGAAACCTGTTAGTATAATGAATGGTTAATCTCCATTTTTATTTCTTGTGAAGTGGTTAAATATGTAATATAAACAACAAAAATGTGGCACGGTTTATTTTCTATGGTATATGGCCATTTGCAAAAATGGTTTTACACCTATCGCAAAGGAGATTCACATACATACATAATATTATAATTACCTGGCAGTGCTTACACCTATCCTTGGGATTGATGTTCTCGCCTGCTCCCCGGCACTCGGGGCACACCGACTGGATCTGCTGGAACATGCCTGGCCCGATCTGGCTGATCTTCATCTGCATGCCGCTGCCCTTGCAGATGCCGTAAGTCGTCATGGCACCCTTCTTGCCGCCCCTACCTTCACATTTATCACAGATTACGTTCTTCTGCAGCGCCAGCTTTCTCACTGTGCCCTGGGGAATTAATTATGAGCATATATTAGATGTTGGAACAATGATTTATTTAAATAACATCGTGGAAATTAAGAAATTTTTCACACTATGTCTATGTTATGGCTTGAGCTGGGATCATATCCTTAATGGGTGTCTCGTTTTAAACACTGAAAACTAAAAGCCACTAATGTTCCACTTCAAACACTGACCCTTTTGGAATTGGGGAATCTTTGCATTGGAATGTCTGGCACCGGCGCTTGAAAAAGCTATGCTTGACTCCGAATAGCGTTGGTACCATGTTGCCAGTCAGGCCATGGATATTATTTCAAATGTTTATTTATGCGTTTATTTAATATGCAAGCTCTCCTGGCGCAGCTCTTCCAAAAATGTTTTGAGGGAGTACAGATTACTAATATGTTTTGTTTCTACAAAATTATTTGTACTGAAAATGTATGAATGTGTGTACACATTTAAATATTTATTTATCTCTCCTAGCAAAGTGCAATATAGTTTCTTTACGGTAACACTGCGCTATGGTGAGTATAAATTATTACATGTTTATTTCATTGTTATTAAGTAAAATTGTCATTTTTGCTCTATGAACCGGAACACCGTGTCATATTTTAATTGATTTCTTGGTATAAAACTGTCAAAATGTTCACTATTAAAATTCTATACATACTTTGACGAAAAAAGAGAGCGATTTAATATAAACAGTAATTATAACACACCCTTTGGCTTGTATAGAAATGTTTAAAATAAATAGCTCAGAGCAAATTTCATAAGCCCTTATTTGTCACTATTGATAGACAAATGATGTTTTCTTTATGTGCATTCAATCGATTTTAGGACAAAAATAAACCCCTTCACCCAGCAGCCATCTCAGTAAATTGTCCGACTTGTGCCCGCAAAAGTTGAATTATAGGAGACGATTTAACAACTGTGTCACAATGCCACAGATTTATGATATTTTGGATAAACTGAATAAGATATTTACACATACATCTTATATTCAGTTATCTTACTACACTTAAGAAGACATGGTTTTATACTAAACTAGTTGGCTATAAAAAAAGTTGTGTAAAATAAATGTTTTTTATATTTTTTTAATCATTTGGAGAACTTTCTTTTTTTTTGCTATAAAACCAAATTGTATGTACATTAGCTTCACAGAGTCAAACCAAACCTCTCAAACTCATGTTAATAGAATGATTAAGAAGTGTTCAGAAGATTGATGCCAAGTTTTTAATTCATCATGGTCATTTCTAGGTTACTTTAAATGAGATTGGTTTACTGTAGTACGATGACTCAAAATTTATACATACTGAGATATCACATATGAAAATTACATAAAAGTGCAAAAATAAACCACATTCTTGTACTTTTATTAAATAGGTATGGGCTAATGTTCAGATCTAGTTAGTGTAAGAAATTACCTTATACAGCTCTTCCAAGTTGACGCTGAGTTGATGTATGACATCCTTTCCTCGCTTCCTTCCTCCTCCACAGCCGCCGGAGAAACCCCCACCAAAGAACATGTCGAATAGATCCATCGGACTTCCGCCATTGCCGACACCACCTTCTTTCAATGCTTGCTCACCACCTGACAAAATCGTAACAGATTAAAACAACTGTCCTTGGTTGGGAAAGGGAAGCAGATGTCACCCACAGATCAAATGGGCTGACTACTTGAAGAGGACTACCGGCTTTGGATGAGCAAGTCACCAAGAATCAACAAGTTTGTGGGATATGTCCAAAGCTGGACGCCACTCACAAAGAAGAACATTTGGCTGTATTTCTTCAAAGAGTTCATAGACAATGGCACTTGATGATTACTAAAATATTGCATACATCATGATAATTTATTTCTAAATTTTAGTAATTTAACCCTTATTGTGCGGGCCAGATTTGCGCTAATTGTTCCCCAGAAACGGCGTGATTTTTCAGAGATGCATCTTATTTACGCACAATTTAATAACACTGCAATCTGATCATTTTTAGTAAAAAATTAAAATGCGCAATACGATCATTTATTTAACGTATACGTTATAAAAATAATAATGGCAAAATTATCAGTGGTTAATTAAAAAATAAATAAATAAACTTGAATTTACCTCAAAAATGCAGCTTTCCCATAAATAATCACTAACATAATGGTAAAGGTAGGGTTTATTGTAAAACTTAACAAGTCTATTATCATAAATGTACGTTTTCACATATTATTAAATCATAAAAACTTTATTTTATTGCACTTTATTTACTTTAAAAAATATTTTTGTGGGACACTAAAATAAGTCGTCCTTTTTACACACACATTCACATTGCGCTGCGTCGGCATTGAACTGGGTGACCACACATTAGTTGAATGGGGCCAGGCGTATAGTATTTGTTAAAAATTTAGAATCGTGATATATTTTAAAAAGATACTGCTTTATCCGAAGCCTTCCTTTGAATAAAACTAACGACTCTTCTATACACGAATTTTTAAGTTAATAAAAATACTTTTCAAAGTTTTTACACACTAAATCTAGAAAGTTTCTTAATTTATATGTGGTATCGTTTTTTGCTTACTTTTTGGTGTCTGAGAAATGGAGCATACTTAGTATAGACCTGTAGCGATCCCGAGACATCAATCTCTTCAAAAATTGTCGATGCGATTAATTTATCAGTTGTCTAGTATTGACTTATTTGGCCTTTTTTACTCTGAACCATCAGCATAATTAATGGAATAAATACGTATAATTCATCTACAATAACATTCTTCCATTTATACATGCGAGACTGGGGAGGGAATGGTTTATTGGTCTCTTGACTTGCTCATAATACCAATTGGTTTCATCCACAACTCCGCTTACGATATCACGACTGAGAAATAGTTCAAAGAAGTTAATTTCCCGGCTTTCTTCATTCAGTTCCCAATTTCGTTATCCAGATTGTTGGTTGAATTCGTGCACAACAGAACAAAAGCGGCTACCATCAATCCATTCAGGTGAAAAAATCTGTGCATTTATTTCTGCCGTGGTATTAACTTCGAATACATCGGAATCCTCAATTTCGGCATCACTTATTTGTGAAGGATCATCTGTAACCTCTATATTGTTCACTCTATACTCATCATCGTCACACATAGAAAAATCTTTTAAGCGATCCATTTTTTAAACGATAATGTTGTTAACATAAACAATGATACAAGTAATAAAGTTCACAAAAATAAACACGACCATTCCAATAAATTATAAATGTTAATAAACATAAAATAAAGTCAAGTTGTAAACAATCTCCAGTTACTGGCGCCCCGAAACGATAACCAAACAATGCGTACCCGAAAAAGGAAACAAACACACACCAAATACGTGTACTGACAGGCGGCCGGGCGTGACCTATACACACTCAAGTTCAAACGCAACTGTGTGTGTGGCGTTTCTTCCGACAGATTTCTGTGAGATGCGTGTTGAAAACATCGCTCATAATTTAAAAATCCTCGAGTAAAAGTGATGATTTATAATTTTAATATGGTAGACAAAGCATCAAGCTCATGAAATAACATTTTTACTTTGGCCTTTACTCGGCAAATAAACGTTAGAAATAAAGATTAAAGTGATCCACGCTCCTTGGCTACGAATGTAGCCAGCCGTCAGATAGGCCCGAAAATTCCTGGCTACATATGTAGCCAGCCGCACAATGCGGGTTAAGGAACCGAAGGTTTTAAGAACATCTCTCGTTCACAGTGGAATAATGCATGTCCGATTCTAAGAGCCTTACTTATTTTACACCATGGAGGTTATAATATCACCTAATGTCAAATACTAGTTGTGGTATTAATTCAACTAAACAAGAACCAGAAAATATATTTCATGAACAATTTGCTTTGATGTAATACTATAAATTATTGTGATAATTTGAATGAAATTCACATGGGTGGGTCTTTGAGTCAGTTGCCAAGTTTGAAAATAAGTCAAATCCATTCAAAAGCAAGCGCCCACATATTTCAAAGTTCGGACTATCCAAGAGGTGGGCGAGGCAGCAAAGTTTTCAGATTTCTCTCATAGGGGAAAACACTAATATAATCATACACTGCTGTAAACCATATCTCTGTGATAAGCGGTTACCTATAAAGCATTAAAAGAGTGTGCCATTCAAAATTGTTATTCAATGGCTTTATTTAAAAGGGCATTGACATGATAGTGATTAATCACTAAGTATTTCTCTTTTGCAACAATGAATAATATTTAAGAAATTTATGGGTTATTGATAACCCAAGCAAATATTTTAATAATTTGGATATTAATTAGCATGATCAGTCAATATTAAGACACCAGAATGTATATTTTAGCACTGGTATATACATTAATATTTGGATAATTTGTATAGCGCCGTTTTTGTGAAAAATCAATTGGTAAAAAAATGTTATTCTGATAGTTTATATTACAAAAAGCAAAAATATTGACCTAACCTCTAATATAATGTAAATTATTGTATTCTAGTATATAATTCACATTTGTTAGTGCCTAATAAAGATTCTGGCGATTATTAATGAATAAATGCGATTATTATTTAAGACAACTCAAATTATTGTAAGCCATTTGGTGACCATAATAAACCTTTGAAATTAAAATAGATTTCATCTAGAAATACATGGATGCATTGGTTTTATATGAAAATTCCACGTAAAACCATTAGTCAAAATATACTGAGAATACAGATAAAGGAACATTGGTAATCATTATATATTATACAATAATTCCCAGATGGCTAATAATAATGACCAACAGTGGAATACTGAAGGGTTATGGACACACCCTTGGCCTTGACACTGTCTAGTTCCTAAACAATAATAGGTACCGGTGACTACAGTAAACCCATAATAATATTTTGAATGATGTCCGGTAAACTGAAACATCTGTCTGACCTTGATCATAAATCTTCTTTTTATCGGGATTAGATAAAACCTCGTACGCCTGGGAGATTTGCTTGAACTTATCCCCCTCGTTGGGGTTTTTGTCGGGGTGGTATTTGAGGGCTAGCTTTCTGTACGCCTTTTTCAGCTCGTCCGGGGGGCAGCCGGGCTTTACCCCCAGCACGTCGTAGTATGTGGTTTCTTTCACCATTTTGACAATCTTTTACTGAAACAAAAGAAAAACAGGTATCATTTTGACAGTTGCTAAAAATAAAAGATTGGGAATTTTAAATAAATTGACCTGTCAGAATTATGCAGGGACAGTTTAAACTCTTCAGTTGGTCAGGGGAGGAACTAATGAACTAAGTATTGTACCAACTTTGTTTGACTGAAAAGTTACCGACTACAAATCCTTAACTGTAAAGCAGCCAGAAGTGAAAATAAAGAACTAATTTATTTTGCACAGATAACCACAATATTTACAAGTTTATACATCTGTAATAGCAATTTTAAAGAATCTATTAGGCAGTTACTATTTTGTGCTGTCAACAATGAGTGTTTTAGTATGGAAAGTACAAACACAATATGTAGAAATTTATGTTTTAAATATGCACAAAATGACAGAACTCATTTTTAATATAAAAAAATGATTACAAACACCAGAAAACAATGCACTTTTAAGGTCTTTATGTGAATAATAAAAAATTGTCAATTTTTTAGTGCCATTTTGTGAAAAATCACCTCAAGGGCGTTTTAAAACGTAATGTGGAGGAAGGAAGAGATTGTTTATATTTGAATAAATTACAATAAAAAAAACGTTTTAACACACTGTCATTTCGTGTTGGCCTGTTGGAGTAAAAGAGGCACCATTAATTTTTTTCTTTTCATTAAATGTATGTTTGATAATTGAAATTATGTATTGTGAGACAAAGTAAATTCTTAACTTAAAACATAAATAACGTTTTAGAACGTATTTACAGGAAAAAAAAACCTGTTAATTAATATCAGTGAAACATAACTTGAGCCCTTCTTGAGCTCCTCTGTAAAAATGGCGAAAATGAGACGTTTCTTTGACCCTAAGAGGCTGTATTGATAGTGATAGCGAGCACAGGCTAATATCCATTAGTTAAGTAATTAGATTAAAATATTTGATGCGAAAGTGAATGGAAGAAGTCGAGGACGCCCGAGAAAGACATGGCACAATCAAGTAAATCAAATACTTTAATCGGGTCATGTGAAGAGTCAGAATAACAGAAGAGTATGTATAAATGTGAATGAAGCAAGGAGTGTGTGCCAAGACAGAGTTATATGGCGGTCGGTCCTCTCTGCCTACCCCTGCGGAGAAACAGCGTGATGGTTAGTTAAATTTTTTAGTTTTTACTGTAAATTATTAAAACAAGTTTTACAAGTAGTGGTTTCTGTGCTTTATTTCTTTTTATTATTTACATTTACCAAATAAAACATCAGTGAAAATGGAACGAGGTTTACAGCAAATTCTGACATGTGAACAAACATAAAAAAGTATTTTTCCACCAAGCTGGGTTTCATATAAAGATAGCTATAGAAAGCAATTCAGCAACATTGGTAAAGTAATGTTTATTTTTATAACAGTTAAAGACAATTCCGTTTACTATGCTTAACGGTAAATAAATGGAAAGAAGAACTGCATGTACGCCTCAGGGATCTTATTTCTACAGCATTAAGTCTACTTTCATCGCCTAATTTGTATATCTCCATTTTGGTGAAATATCAACTCAATGGCGCTGCCAGCAGTACATCAATATTTTTGATCCATTGGTATTATTTTGCCTTGTTGTTGTAATGTTTTCGTACTATGTTATTTAATTTTTTATTATAATTTCAAAAGATAAACAAACTTGAAATTTAAAAACCCCCCAATAAAAAATATAGACTTGAGGTTTTTTTAATACAATAAAAGAGTCAGAGCATTTGTTGCAGAAAAAAAACTGATCAAAACTGCATGTTTAACTCATTTTTACCAAAGTGTCTCTTTTGCCTTTCCAGCAACGATATGTACTTTACAAAAAAGATTAATTTAAAATAAGGGTAAGTAGAAGTATCAACCTCTCCCAGATCCTGAGTAATAATTACTCTAAAATATATTCAATGCTTAACGATTCTACAATTAAATTACTTAAGCTGGTCCCGTCACTATGGAACTGTACAAAATTTACTGATTAAAATACTGTCAGAAGCATGGCTTATCAAAACAAAAAATAACAATTTAAATAGGTAACCATTTTCATAGAAGACTGTTTTGATGTTTTTTTTTTTTTTTTAATAAATGAAATTAAACAATTTATGCAAGAGTTAGAGAACATCATTAGAGAAGGTAGGTAAGTCAAACATAAATTATTAAGTGTCAGGGATTCGGTAGATAGGGGGAAATATAAATAAATGATTGGGCATGATCACTGTAATTATTATTATGTTACAACATTGAGGTGTGACTCAGCAATAATAATACTGTACTGAAGCTATCGGCATATTAGGAAAAAGGTGAATACATTTGAATATTGTAAGTTACTTGTGACCAAATAAAAAAAACCCAAAATTGTCTTTGTTCTGGAGGAAACAGAAACGGAGTAGAAAGTTAGTGCATTAAATTAATTTCTAAGTGCATTTGAAATATACAGAATATACAAGAACTAAATAATGCATAAAAAAGCATGATTATATTTTCTCAAAATGATTGAGCTGAAATATTAAAATTATTATAATTATGAAGGTCCCTACGTAATTCAAGTTGAATTAATCAACATTACATCACGGATGGATCAAGTCAATCAGCTGACAGTTTGATCTTCACTGAATTATCATCGGGAAGACACATTTTAAAAACGTATTGGTGAAACGGAGAGCCGTAATTTCAAAGCATTCAATGAAGTCGAAATAGTCACAACGTGGGTACGGATTAAAAATGACGGCAACTACAAATTTTGAGAGCATTTTAGGGCTGTACCCGAAAACGTTTAAATTTCAACGGTCCGTACCGAGCAAGAATAGATTGATGCGTATTTAAATGACGAAACATGAAATTACTCAAACTTTATTCCTTATTCTATGATCTTCTCGAACCTTGACAGCCATAGGGAAACGAATCGTAAAAAAATATTTCACGCTTCGAACGACTCCGAACATTCAGAAACACACTAAAATCTCGTATATTTTTACTAAATACTGTAATTTCTCACCTGAAACTTATTGCTAACAATAAATAATTCCACACTTGGTATCTTTCGGACACAATTTGATGGCAAAAAGAAGAGCAGTAGCAACTCGGCCGACGTCCGATTTCTAACTGACGTGAAAATAGCGACGAGCAATATTCCAGAATATTTCACCGCTTAAGGTTTTCTAGAAAATTCTCCATGTTGGCATTTTACTTTGAACAACTTAAGGAAAAAAATATCAATAATTTAATAATAATGATTCAGCAAATTGACATGTCCGTCGATTAAATATTTGAAATAAAGAATTTGTAAAAATATTAATTTATTTTTCAACAATGTTAAAAACAACACAGTCAAGAATCAATAAACCATAAATATAAAAGTATATTCTACGGACGTAGAAACCAGATCTACCCCATTATTTTTTGAAATAGACCCTAAAATTTTTAAAATTTTTAAATTTTGTACTTATGATATTTTGAAGTCGATAAATCAGCGCTTTTATGAAAAAAAATTGCGAACTCTTAGAAATGACGAAAAAAATAATTATTAGCGTCAGGAACCCCATCTATGGATAAAGCATGAAAGCTCTTTTATTCGTTGTTCCTAACCAGTGCTACCATCTTAAGTATTATTACTTGGAGTAACTAGGTAGCTGGAAAAAGTTCTAAAACTTACCATACACGGAAGAGCTCCATATAATCCGTAAATTTGAACTCTCACCATAATAACACATTTCAGATAATGTATCTATACCCAAACATTTTTGTCATAAAAAAAATTCGGACAGCACTATTCAAAACGATACAAAGATTTTATTATGGGATTGCTTCAATTGGATTTTTAAGACAAAATAAATAAATAATAAAACATTTTTTAAAAACATTTATTAAACGCACCAATCAGCATTTAGTTTTACCTTCCAAAGAGTGGTGCAGACTCGTTTCCTTTAATCAATTTTCTAAAAAAAAACACATGTTTTTTAACAGACTTGGAAATGCGTGTTGTAAAAAATATTTTTAATGATTATTACTGACAGGGAAAAATGGAAGAAGCTGTACAATATTTATACGATACATAGACATTAAAAAATACATATTATTTACCTTGCAATCTAGTAAAATACATGGGCTTGAAAAATGTTAAGTCTTCAATTGTACCAAAAATTTCGCAATGCTTTTAGGCAGGCCCGGCTCTGAGCCAAATGACGCCTAGCGCAGAAAAAACAAATTTTTTCGCCCGTTTTCAAATCAACATTTTCGTATAACTTTTTTTATGCCTAACGACGTACCAAAAAGGGCAATATGGAGATTCATAGACGTCTAGAACATCTAAAAAAAGAGGTTACTATGTATTTGGAAAAATAGATATTTTTGTTATTTTCCACGTGGATCCATGAGTACTACACGAGATACAAAATGTCATACTTGTTAACCACTCGTTTTTGGCAGGTTTCCCCCTTGGAAAAAAAAACTGTTATGTCTGTTCGAACGCCAATAAAGACGCTTTGATAAAAAAAACGCTTCAATTTTGTAGGTATTAAAAACGTTATATTTTTCACAAAAAGTTGCTGTTTCGAAAATATGATTAAAAAGTAAAAAAATCTTTCCTGAAACGAAAAAAATATTTTCAACATGCAAGTTGCTCGTTCCACGTTACCCCCTTCCCGACTAAACTACCCAAAGAATTTCAATCTAAAAAGTAACACCCAAATTTACGGTTTTGGAAAACTGCTCTAAAATCAAAATATTGCCCTACAATATATTGTTCTTCAACACATAAAACAATAATTATATTCTACCGCTATTTTACACTTCTGTTATTTCGAAATATCGTCGTATTTATTTTTGGTTTTGGTATTTAATTTGTAGAACTCCATTTTTATTCAATTTGATAATGGGGAACGCCGAAACAGCTGTCAGTAAAAATAAAAACTAAACATAGTAGAACTAAATAATAATAATAAAACATTTTATTCAGAGGAATTATAAAAAAAAAAACTTCGCATTTACTTGAATTCCCTTCTGCTTTTTTCTTGTATTCTCTTCTGATTGATTTTATTATCTTCCGTTATTTTTTAAAATCTTCTCTTCTCTTTAGTTTGTCATAACTATTTAGATCTCCCTCGCGGTTGAACAATCTATTACCATGCAGGTAATTTTTTTATTTTTTTTTATTTCCGTAGATATAACATTCAGATACGATTTAAAAAAAGTGATTCTATATTTTCCTTAAGAAGAGATTAAAGTTGGTTTCAAAATATATTGAATGCATTTCTGTAAGCATAGACCAAGGAAAAAAAGAGTTGAGAATATAATGTAGTTCTCGCTTGTTGCGGGTGCCTAATCATATGTGAAGTCATGTCGCGTGGTGAAGAATTTTCTGATATTGCACGTTTCTCAAGGGTAGGAATTTAAGATGCTCGTCTAGTCTAATAAAATTCTCGCCAACGAACTCTGGAGATGAAAGCTCCGGGTAATGAGCTTTAATCCGTCGCCCGGGAGCTTCGAGGTGCGATCAATTCACTCGATTCATTTAACTCGGTTCAGGCATCAGCGGAGACTGTGAGAGAAAACCGAACCAGTAAAGACTGACTCGAAATAATGGAAAGCTTCTTTTTTATCTCGTTCAAAGCAAAACGCGTGTGAAGGTAACCATTATTGATTTGAACCCCACGTGCCACGACGAATGCCTGGTTAGGCTGTATTATTTTATTTTTATTTATTTAACTTAAGGGTCAGCACCCAAAAGTACACACTTTCTGGCTTTCTAATACAAGCAATACTACAAATGATTTATCTGCTAATTCTATACAGGAAGTTACGAAAATGTCTAAGGTTTCCTGTGAATACAATTCTCAAACTGTAATCTTTTAAATTCTTTATGAAATGCATACTGAAATTTTAAGTAAAACGTTTTAGAATGCCTTCGCTGGTTTTCAAAACTGCACCTTTTGCTGAAGTTTTAGTATCTTTTGAATTGAATTAAAAAATATTTCAGTTTTCCAAATTAATTCATTAGAAACCTTAGACATTTTGATAACTACCCATAGAAAATTTACAGATAAATCATTTGTAGTATTGCTTATATTAGAATGATACAAAGTGACGTTTAATGCCATTTTTGGTTGCAGAGGCTTAAGTTTGATCACATTCTTGTGTGTTCTATTGCAAACATATTTTTCTAATAACATTTAATAATATTATAAAACTATGGATTACAAAAATTAAACATATTATACGCCAACATTAATGGCTATGGCGAAAAAAATAAAAAAATAATAATTGACGAATATTATCTACTGTTGTAATTTCTGTTAGAAATTTATTGTATATTTGGACGGTCCGGTATATGAAAAATTACTGTGTGCTTGATTTTTTCCTTGTTGGTAATCTAATTTATTTAGCATTTTTCGCCCCGTGTATCACGTAATTATAATTTATCCTTTATTTTAATGGGTAAAAGGTACTCGTTAGTCGATTCTGAAAATATCATATATTGGATGGAATGGTGTATTTGAGGGTTTAATCACTATTCGTATTTAGGGAAATACGATGCACGTCCATACTGCTGGGAAGGTACTTCTATTCCGTATTTTAAAACGTAAACGACACTAACTGTACTAGCGGCCTCCAAACCTCGGTAAAACTCAAATAAATGGATATATTTTTTCCGTTTTTCCCCAGCTGATAGAGCTGTTGGTTTCTATTAACTATGGTTTTTTCGTACTTAGAACCTCATTTTTGTTGGCCAACAATTTATTAACACAAACATTTCACAAATTCAAAAAGTTTTCAATAAAAGTTCAAGTCATCAATCACACATAAAATAATGTAAAAATACCGTGTTTTTGTTAAAAATATTATCTACTATAATTAACATCTCGAACTCACAATTTAAGGTTCATAGATTTTACGAAAGTAATAATATTTGGATATTTTGTATAGCGCCGTTTTTGTGAATAATCACCTCAAGGGCGCTGTAAAGTATATAGGTACTGTGTAATTCGTTTGTTTTGGAAAGTTTCAAAACTATTCCACGCGCAATCCACAGGAATCGCATTAATTATCTAAGTTAGAAATGTTTCTGCCTTATAACTCATTCCATAATACGGAAAGCCTATATTATTAAATGTAAGATAACGCCTTAAGGCAGTAATAATAATATTTTGATAATTTGTAAAGCGCCGTTTTTGTGAAAAATCACCTCAAGGGCGCTGTACAAATTTTAATTTCTAGTTAATATTAATTTATAGTTTATATAAATATACAGCAACATACTTACCTGGCAGGCCACTTCTGGCAGGATACAATCACTATATCATAATAACTTAGAATTTAGCTGATTTTTACATATATTTTTATATCACGGGTAGACAAAAAAATACTCTAAATTTGTTGAATGGCAGAGATTTGTGGGTTTAGGGTATTGTGTATATTATTTAATTATCCATGCTTCTCACGACAGCGGTTTTCCAAGGTTCATCGAACTAAACAATCAACATCACGACACCTCGAAGCAACCATATGAAAATCATCACATCAAAAATGTTTTTTTAAAGAAAGACAAACATTCCCTGGTTACGAATAACCTGACAATATTAAAAAAAAAACTCCTTCTACCATCATAATAAGCGAAATGTGTTGCTTTTGTAATGACGGAGGACTTAGCCAGCAGAGGAATTGAACCCACGACGCCCGGGTGAGAATCCGACGCGTTTGTTCACTTAGCTACCGACCGGTATATTATATATATATTTTTTAAATGCACGTTAATTGAACCCAAAACCTTCCGACTCAAATTCAAAAGCGTGGACTAATTGTGTGTCACTTTATTTATATGAGCAGCCAGCCAGTTTCAGTAGAACCGTGTCTATTAAGGAATAACAACGTTCCTGGTTACTAAATTCCTAAATATATAATAAAATTATTATCGCGGCAAGTTGAAATCCTACCTGATTTCCGTTTTGATTGAATGGTGGATCATTTTAACACAATGTTTTATGTAATGGCCCCAAATCCCAATCAGCCGATCTGACTCGCGTAGTGTGTGATTGGCATTTGACAGGGTATGGGAAATTAAGTATTCTCGTGTGAACCACGAAAAGCTTCGCCAGGTAAGCAAGATATGCTATAGAGTAAATAATGCAACTTTAGAGATGATATAAAAGTGCATGCTATCAAGTAGTTATCTATGTAAAGCTTGCAAATGCAATTATTACCCACATATTAGAAAATAATGCAATTCGAGTTCGTGTGGAAGCATGAAAAATTGTCTGACGATTATTTTAAAGATATTAAACGAATACATGATATAAGTAAAGCTCGCAAAATATGATGAAAATGGCAATATTCATGCCCATGAAAGCGTGAATTTTTTACAAATTATATATCAGTGCATCATATTGAGTAATTTTATTCAAAAAAATAATTGATAAGATTCTAAGCAACACCAGTACTTGTACTAGGTGAATAAATAAATCTGTACTATGATTTATAACAATAATTTACAAATCAAGTGACGAGTTTATATTACAAATTTTAGCTAATTTTGTAGTGTGAATTAGAGGTGTGAAATGATATACTAAATGAATCTGTTTATTATTTATAAGCCTACACACGCTATACAAGTTGACTTTGAGTAAACATAAAAAAAAAAAAAAATGTAAATATTATTAATTTAAAAAAATATGATTTGTATTGTACGTTTAATCTATGCCAGTCTATGCGATACTTACCGAAGAGCATTTATACATCCATAGAAATTAAAACGTAAAAAGCTGGTCGTATAGTTTTATTTTAAAAGAATCGAAAATATAGTGGTGGTTTACATACGTAACATTATCATAATCCAGCTTTCGTAGAAAAATATAATAATGCAAAAGTAATTGTGTTCCAGTTCGGAAACTGGAACAAAATGCGTAGGTACTGTTCTAGGGGCTGGTATTATATAGGACGATTGAACACTAAATAAAATGAGAACCCTTTAAAATTTTCCGTTCGTAGCAAAGCCTGGTTGAAAGGCCTGCCCCGATTGCGTCACACGCACGCGCAGTGGGGTTGTTCAACAGCCTACGGTTTGCACTTAACGATACGGAGTTTCAGACGCTTCCCAACCCCCGAGCAGGACGGACGTCTACGAAGTTTTCCGCAGTTTTCCCACAGCCGCCTGCATTTGGGTCAGAGTTTTGACATCCTGGAATCGCCCCTAATCGGATTAGCGCGCTACCCCGGAGAAGAAAGTTGGCCGGACCTGTGACAGACTTCCCGCCAGAAACTAACCAGCGGTGAGCGATTATTTTATACCCTAACCATATTGGAACTTAACTGCTGAAAACTTTTCAACTTAAACTTTTAAAAAGCGAAGGCATATTTTTGAGTTGAAATGAAAATTAAAGGCATAAAATTCTATCAAATTATACGAAAAATACCTCTTTTCACCTTGATTACGGAGTTATTTTAAGTGTCTCTGCAACGTTTGTTTTTTTTAAATTTCCGTATGTTTCGGGATCTTCACAGTATTTTTCGTGTGTTTTAATATTCTTATTATATCATTCCCGTTGGTCGAATTAATTTCGTTTCTTGGTTTCGCTTTGAATCGGGTGTGAACTTGAGGAGTGGGTCATATTCAGTTGAGTGATTTCTCGTCATCCTCAGAGGGGTGAAAACTTGTTGATCTCCTTTGAACTTAGAGCCCATTGAAGTTAAGATGCCGGCGAGGAAAAACAAGAATACAAATATCTACGTATTTCTCAAACATTTGCGTTTTTTATCATTTCTCATCAACAGTTATTCATTTATTAATTTTCCCCGTGGTGGCTTAAAAACAAAAAAAAGGTATATTAAACTACGCATTCTGTTTTTTGTGTACATCTGTTCTGACGGAATCCCTTAATGGCTGTTACCATTTATTATTTGTGCCATTAAAATTGCCTGCGGCCGCAACTTGATGTGCTTCCATTCACACTTTTTATGGGCGTTCTGTTGGGTCGTCGCTTAGGTTGTCTTAATTTAATTGGTTTTGCCATATGGCTAACGGTTTATCTAAACTTTATGAAATCAAATTATTGTCCTTGTTATTTATAATACGAAATATGTATTGTATCATCTCGTTGAAACAGATTTGATTGGATTATTCAGGAGAAGATCGAACAGAATAAAAATATTTAATTATGCTTCACAAAAACCTTGTTATTTATAAATCACATTTAATAAATCTTTTTTTTTCCTCGGCTTTACTCGAGATTTAAACAATAACAACTTTTGAAAAATACGAAACAAACGATAAGGCATAGTATCTTATTTTTGACAAATAAATTGATCTTTCAAAACCTAATGATGTTAACGCTAATAGTTTAAAATAGTTACGTTTTACTTGCGAAATCAAGACGGAAAAAAAAAAAACAAATTGTTTGATGCCTAAGCTATAGAGATACAGTTCGAGTTAATTTAGATTATAACGGTTTTAAAATATTAGTAGAAAAGTTTTCTTTAGTTAACCCGTAGAATAAAAAAAACTGGATCTAAAATTTTAAGGAATCTGAACGTATTGGTTTCCAATTTAAAAATCGTGAACCCTTAACCTTAAGGTTAAAACACTTACAAGCACGAACAAATCACCAACTCTGGAAGTCTTCCTACAAATAAAACATGTTTTTTAATGTTACTTTAACAAAAATATCAAATGTGATAAAATGTTTTCCTGAGTTCCGTCAGTTATTATCGCGTCCTGAAGAGCCCTTTCCTTCCATGGAGAAGTTAACGTTGACGCATAGAACCCCATCGCCTTTGTTAAGAGAAAAATATTCTTCTGGCTTCGTATCATTTGAAATATTTAATGGTATCTACCTAACTACCTATGCGGTCCCCATTCAAGCCGAATACGGGGACTCAACTTTTTTAGTCACTGCTTCTGCCTTGTTATTAAATAACTTGGATATTATCAAACAAAGAAGTTGAATGTTTCGTACGTAAAGTTTAATTGATTATAAGGCAACAGGAGGTTGACAAAAACTCTGCGTAAATATAATCATACACACTTAAAATGAAAACTTTGTTTCGCTAGACGCCGACGCCTGAAGATAAATATGTAGAATGTTTAGTTGTAAAGTTGTTATAATATATTCACGTGTAAAACTTTTAGTTCTAGGACCGTCAGGTACCTGAAATCTATATATCCATAGTTTTGCCACAAAGAGTAGTTGTAACCTCTCTTTATTTTACATTCGTTATCTTACAATTTCTTTATGTTATATTATAACAAAGAGAAAGAGGTTACAATGGATCTATCAACGGTACGCCTTTGGACAATGATAAAAACCAACCCAACATAACCCCCTTTTCTCTTTTCTTAAATGACATATTATCGCGCATTGTCGGGCTTTTAAAGGAGTATTGATTCAAACCAAACATCACAAAAAACTGATTCCATCCGTGCAAAAAGAGCGGTATATAAAAAAAATACGCTCACTTAAAAAGTTTACACTCTTTTCAATACTAACTTGTTTTTAATTGTTTACCATTAGGATCCAAAGATGTACTTTTCCCTGTTTAAGATAGGTATTGGAAAATATTTTTTTACCTGATTCTCATTTTAAAATCTCTTCCATTTCAAGAATCAATTACATTTATCTTAGAATACGTATTTCCACAGCCGTTTATGAAATCATGTTTAATAAAGCGCTCGTACCGTGACGTTTTCCGGCGAATTTTCTCGGAAATCTTTTTGGTTGCTTGGCGTTTTCATTGCTTTAAAGAACGATTATTTTACAAAATGTCTATCTTTTTAATGAAAAATATTTAGAGATTACTCTTCCGGGGAGGAGATTGCTGTTTTCCATTTTCCCACAATTTTGTCAGATGAAAATCACGAGAATCAAAAATGAATTTCTGATATCCACTCTGATTTTAACACAATATTGTGCCCATCTGTTTTTTTTTATTGAAGAAGAATTCCACTTCAGGAAAATATAGTTTTTAGTATTCACGAATACTTTATTCGCTATTGGTGTTTTAGGTTTATGTACCGCAATTTCATATTTATGACTTAATTTAAAAATTTTACCCCCTAAAAAATAAAGCTACAGAAAAAATAAATCCGCGCCACGAGCTTAATTCTCTACCCGTCTCTTTTAATAAACTTATTTTTTGTTTACGATTTTATTTACTTACCCACGAAATTTACCATGTTGATATAAGGTACGTACTGGAATATTATATAAATATATGATATAATTACTAAAAAGATGTGTATAAAATTCCCTAAATAATCCCTGGTTATGGTTAGCATCATTCTCATGAAAAAAATCGTTCCATGAAAAATTATTATTCAGTATTTTTTGACACCCAAAATACACAAAACGTTGCGTTGTATTACTATTTAAGCACATCTTCATTCCTTGGTCGAAACAACGATTACTTGGTGATATTAATTGCGTATTTTTAAGTATGGTTTATTTAAGAGCCAGCTCTAACCTCTATGGGTACAACATTATTTAATGGAAAAAATGGTAGCGAAAAGCAAAAAAAAACAAAGAATTCTTCTTTGTAATTTTTCCCTGATATAACAGAAAAATACAAAAAAATACTGCCGCTAAATATACTTTAAATAATTGCGTTCTGGTGAAAATTATTTAGAATATAAAAGAGGCAAAAAAATACCACACCCCCGGGTTGCCGGTAATGAAATGATCAACGTGAAAAAAACAAATTCGTTATTTAAAAAAAATAGTTCGTTTGCTATTTCCCTTTTTTCCGCCAGCACAGATAAGTTTGTAGCTCTGTAAGTAGGTATATATTTGTGTCACCCAATACTCAAAGTCAGTTCCACGATATCTCGCGCCCTGAGCAGTATTGATTATTTAGTACCGATTACGCCTTTGCAGGATTTCATTTGCGATATTTTTTTTATTATCAATATTCAATATTCAATATCATGAATAATTTTAATCACACAATACTGTATTGCATGATTAAAAAATAAACCCCCAAAAGAAATTCTTCAAACGTGTTTTGAAAAATAAATGAGCGCAATGTCGCCGGTACAAAGTCACCGGGATAAATGTACCATCTCTGTAAGTGAGCAGTTCGATTGCTGGAAGAAAGCACGGGCATGCTGATTGGTTGTTGACTTTGGATCGCATCAATTTTAACGTACGACAAATCATAGAAAAAAGACTACGTCCAAATAATTATTTTGTAGTTCGTAAAAAAAAATCCCTGACAATATACTTTTTTTTTCCATACATTTTCGATAGCTGTTGAATGCACAGTGATGTTGCCAGCGCAATAGAAAACATTATTATCCCATGATGTGGGTAATTTAAAAATGATTTAGGGAATATTTAAAGTAAATTTAAATAATATTTTTATTTTCACGGCGCCCCTTCAAGGATGGCGCCTATATTTTTTTCACAGTTTGAACGTATGGTGGATCCGGCGCTGCCAACAGTTGTTGAACTAAGTATGGCAGGGGATTCCGGTCAGACAAATGTAATAATAATTTACGCAATTTTTACGCACCATGTTTGTACGTACACCCCTTGGAAGATGGAGGGATAGCTAATTTTTTTACCCAACCCATCCGAACAGACCACTGTTTCCGTGTTTTTCAATACACCATGAGGAGAAAGAGACAACAAATTTCTTGGACGGCTTCTATATACTGTCGTAATGTTCTTAAGCTGGTTATTTTCGCTGGTTGACGGCGGGACTCCGCCCACATTTCTTATTTTGCCACTAAACTTGACACAACTAAACGGTTTTTTAGGTTAGATGCTATATTTTTGTTGATAAAAATACAGTGAAAAAGTGGCTATACGAATACACAAAAACATTATGTCGATATGTGATATGAATGGATGTATAAATACCGCTTAATCTTAGCCACCATTTGCTTGTCATGTTAAACATCAAAACAAGTCCAAAACTGACTTCGTACGGCAGGCTACCTCTTGTATACTCTAAGGTACACCCCAACCTACGCACATTGGTTGGCCATAACCGCAGACACGTCCTCAGTTTATATTCTCTATCTACTCGTACACTATTTTATAGGAGTGTTGATATGAAATGCTTCGGTAACCGCGGGATTCGCTTAGTGCGCTACAAAGTTTTGTGAGTTTTCTGTGATTTTACTGAGAAGTTTTTAGCTTTGACGAGCGCCGCCATTGCGATGGTATTTGCTAGAGCTTTTTGACTGTCACTATTAGCAGAGCCAAGAAAAGTTCAAAAGACCGTCCTCAGAACAGAGTGCCCAAACACAATTTTATTAATATTATACGTCTTATTAGAAGTTACTAGCCGGTTTCGTCCGAGTTTGAATACTCTTTTTTTCTGTTTTATCAATCAATAATATGGAAATGCAATATGCCGTATTTCGTTTAATTTAATACACTTAAATGAGCATTTCAACGCTTTTATTATAAGTTTTGTTACGTTCAAATTACAGTATTTTTTTCATTTTTATTGAACAATTGAATAATCTAGATCAAACAATATGGAGTTTTTACAGGTAAATGATAAATTCAAATCTCCTTAGCTCATGATGGAAATGCTTTTTCATGATTAAAATATTTGCATTGTGCTAGAAATTCTAGACAGAAAAAGTTGTGCAAATTTCATAACGCCAGAACTTAAAGTTTCGGCCTCCATGGTCGAGTGGTGAGACGCTCGACTACGAATCCAAAGGTCGCGGGTTCAAACCCGGCGTGCGCAAATAGCTTTTATTTAATTGATATGTGTCGTAACACCTTTAATTTATATAAAATAATATAAATTATATTTACAGCACGTTCCAGAGTGGTAGAAACTCTAAGTATCGCCCTGGGGAAAGACCACCATTCGGAATCGAAACGTTGCTTGATTGAAATGACTTTAGCCGTGTTTGTGACCAGACCTGAATAGCCAGGTAATTCTAAACCTTCTTCTTCCCGATCTCCTTTCCCTCCCTCCTATCTTCAGCCACACAACGTACCTCAATTAAGAATGCCATGGTTTCACTGGCTCTAGACGGTTGGGACTCTTTTGTGGTATGCACTATAAAATTAATAAAAATAACTACTTAAGTTACTGTACTGAATTTTAAATTATAACATAGGTACTAATACTACACTTAACGACATTATTGGTTAATAAAAATCTCCAAGTAAATACAAGAAAGCCCGGTTTATGTGCCATTTTAAACTACGCCCATGGTGAGATCGGCCCCGATTACATTTTCCATAACGGGGTAACTGATTTCCTTTTAGCCTCCACTCTTTCTGATATTGGCAGTCGTTTTCAGACAACTTTTCATTTCCTTTCCATCTTACTCGGACGTTAGCTAACTGCAATTCTTGTGAAGTAAATAAACCGCTGGCGTCCCGTTGTGAATATGTACAATGCAATGAAATGAAACGTTGATACAGGGGTGTGTTTCTTGTAAACAAACACTGGAAAAATACAGGGGCAGATTGAGTGTAAGGAAAACTTAACACTTGCTTAGGCCATCGAGGGGAGAGAGGAATTACAGAAGTTATCATCGATCATTTGAAATTAAACCAATTTAGAGCAATATATTTTACTATTCTTCAACTTTGTAATAATTCAAAGTTACTTATTTGACTATCATAATTTTAATTATTATACCTACATAATATATAGATAAACGCATGAAGTAACAATATATGGAGGGAGAGCTAATAATTTTTATCCAACCTATACAAACTTGGGATAAATCACTTTCTCCGGATTTTCACGTCGTACACCATGAGAGAAAAAGAGACAACAAATATAATACACCGCTTCTGTGTACTGTAAAGATGATCTTGGTCTCATGGGTCACTGCGGGACTCCGCCCACATTTTTTATTATGCCACTAAACTTGTCACAACTAAACGGTTTTTTATGTTATATGCCATATTTTTGTTGAAAACAATACTGTGAACAAGTGGTTATACGAATAAACAAAAAAAATATGTCGATATGTGCATGATCGATATGAATGGATGTATAAATACCCTAGCCTTAGTCTTAGCCACGCCCAGGTCCGCCGAGTCCGGTAAAAAAACATCAAAAACTGACTACACTACCTTGGATAGATACCACTCTATGTACTCTAAGGATAAACGCATGTTATTCATTTATTGTAAGCAGCCACTTTGGTGAAACATGGTTCGTTTGCATAATTTACATCATATTGAGTGTTCCAAGTCAAACTTGTGATTTCTCACTTTGTAAGTAAGAAATCACAAGTTTTTTAGGAGAGTGAAAAAATGTAAGAAAATGTTCTGTAAATGAAAATAACAACCCTTTTTAATACTTATGATTTATGGTATGACATTTTAGAGTGGAAGATACTCTCAGTATTGTCCTGATAAAAGACCACCATTTAGAATCGAAACATTGCTTGAAATGGCGTTAGGTACTCGTAGTATTTCCCAACTTTCCCTTTTCCTATCTCCTTACCCTCCCTACTAATTTTAACCTTACAACAAATCCCGATTAAAGATTTCATAGTCCCACTGATTCCAGAGGGTTGGGAGCAGTTGGGACTCTTGTGCGGTATTCAATATAAAAATAAATAAAATGTAATTTTTAGACGTTTTCTCGTTTTTCATGAATGGAAAAAATAAGTATCTTAATTATTTACGCAAAATTTTTCACTGTTTTCGATATCTTGAAAGTGAGATTTGTCACTTAATCCTTTTGGGCGTGGAACAATCGATATGGTGAAAACTGTGCAGCTGAACCAGTTTCGTAGAAAAAAAACTTGTATTATGTACAGTAATAATAATTGCAATAACAGAGGAAATAGAAACAAAGTGAAAGTATAAAAAATATTTAATTACAAGTTGGTTTAATTACGATTTGTTATTTCAGTTTTAATTACTTGGATAAAGTGCCATGGACTACTAGAGGTCTTAATTTAGCTTCGGAAAAAGAAACTGTACACAAAAAGTAATTTTACCAAAAAAATCGCACTGTTATCTTAAGTACCGACATCTTGAATAAACAAATTAGTATTTAGATTTGTATTTAATAGCCGCCAAAACCATTGCTAATTACATAAACTACGTAGTAACGAATGTTTGTCAGCACCTATCTACGTAGATAACGAAATGTAATATTGAAAATTAGGCAATACATAAAACACCTTTCTTTTATTTATGGACAACATAGGATTATGGCCCAAAAACCTTATATTAAAAATAATATCCAGTAGTCGATTATTAGGTTTATTCCTGTAAACTCATAAAATTTATCATTATTCTTTAATCACCTTCTCAGTTGATGTTTTGTCTCTTTCAATTCATATTATCTGCTGACAATAAGAGTCTCAACTGCTCCTAAACCTTTGGAGTCAGTGGAACTATGGAATCCCCAATCGGGATATGTTGTGATGTTGAAATTAGTGAGGAGGGGAAGGAGATAGGAAAAAGGAAAGTTGGGAAGTACTACGAGTACTAAACGCCATTTCAAACAACGTTTCGATTCTGAATGGTGGTCTTTCACCAGAACGATACTGAGAGTATCTTCCACTCTGAAATGTCATAGTTAAGCGAAACCGGTCGGTCATAAAAATTAAAATAATATCCGTGGTCTTTTACAAAGTTATTTTTGTCATGTCTTTAAATAATATCCGATTATATTATTTAGATTGAATGATTTTCTGGACATTTTAAAACTAATACTTATTTGAAAGCTGCATTCTTACGATAGAAATTACGTTGCACCCTGAAAACAGTTAGGTTGACCTGCGATTTTCTGAAATATGTGCGGTTTTTTTACGCAAGATCTCAACGTTCACGCGTTTTACTAAGATATACCAACAGATTTTCCTTTGTATTTATGGTAATTGTCCTGTATTTACTCTCGCAGAATTAATTAAATGTCTTCTGTTTGAAACGAGTATCTCAAGCGAACACCGTGCAAGATATATTATCGGCTTATTGTAAACTGCTTCTACATGTACTGGAATTAATGAAGATAAATAAAACAGATTTTGTAAAGAATATAGTTTATTTTACTGCAAGGGCTATAACCACTCATAATAATAATAATAAATGGATAAATCTTAAAGCGCTGTTTTCGTGGGAAAATCACCTCAAGGGCGCTTTACAAATTAATTTATCTAACCTATAACTTATCACTTTAACTTATAACTAATAACTTACAGTTTTGATTTATTACTAATGGCTTACAACTAATATTTTCAACCAGTGACTTATAATTAGGACTTATAGCTAGTAACTAACTACTGAGTATAACTTATAACTAGTGACTTACATCTAAGATTTCATTATTATTATTACATTACCTTATCATTATTGCACTACATTTTTATTACTGTTAAACAATTATTCTTTTCTTGTGTAACGACAAATAATAAAACAAATGTTTCAAATTCTACAAAATAGAGCAATGAGAATTATACTTAGGCGAAAAAGATATTTAAAAGTAGCAAAAATGTCAGACAAACTAAATTGGCTAACAGTGAAACAGATGCTGATATTAAATACATTAATATTTTATTTATACATAAAATTAAAATAAAACAACTTGTTTCCAAATTATTTACAACGTCAATATTCACAGATATAATACAAGGAAATGCAAAGAAATCAGACTAGCAGAAAGAATAAATCCAACAAACAAAACAGTTTGCTTTATAAAGCGATGAAAATTTACAATGCGTTGCCGGAAACCATGAAAATTATACCAAGTAATACATTTAAAATAGCCTGTAAGAAACTATAAAATACATTCGTATGTAATATCAAGTAGTATATAACATCATCCCTAAAAATGGCGTGAAACTCTTAGGTGTTCATCTAGATGCAGATACGAGTTTCCTTCGAGGAGGTTTCTTTCACAAATCAAATTAAATCCAGATGTTGGTAAACTCATACGTTGTGTCACGACCTTAGCGTATATAGAGTGGTATCTATCCAAGGCAGTGAAGTCAGTTTTTGATGATTTTTACCGGCGGACCTGGGCGTGGCTAAGACTAAGGTTAAGGTATTTATACATCCATTCATAGCACATATCGACACAATGTTTGTTGTTTATTCGTATAACCACTTTTTCACAGTATTGTCATCAACAAAAATATAGCATATAACCTAAAAAACAGTTTAGTTGTGTCAAGTTTAGTGGAATAATAAAAAAATTGGGCGGAGTCTCGCGGTGACCCAGGAGCCCAAGATCATTGTGACAGTACATGGAAGCGGTGTATTATATTTGCTGTCTCTTTCTCTCTCATGGTGTACGACGTAAAAACCCACATAAAAAGGGATTTATCGTAAGTTTGTAAAGGTTGGGTAAAAATAATTGGCTCTCTCTCCAAACATTGTTACTCCAAGGTCACTGACAGACTTCAGTCAGTCTTCAATGCCGCAGCGAGGCTGATAACTGGCGGAACGGGTAATCCTCAGAACAGTGATCTATACCGATTTACACTTCTATCGGTGTTCGATCCAGAAATCGCGAATCGGTTTCTGGAAAGACTTGAGATGAATTAAGTGGACTGTAAACGATGATATACTTGGTGAATGATTTGAAAATAATCTGAGGAAAACAATGGTAAAAGGTTTTACGCCATTTTGCTAACCTGGTTTGGATGTCTGCGAGGAGAGGCCAACTTCCCCGTCCGGGCGTTGATTGTCAAGTGGAACTTCCCTATCCGGGCGATGATTTTGAAGTGCCTGAGACCGGTGTCGACAGTTCGGACGACCCGATCTTGTGTCGTTACCCGATAATGGGGGTCATGTCACAGGCTGGTGAATACATGTTTATTCAGCCATGCGAATAGTGCATGACAGTGGCGCAAAATGGCGTGTAGGAATAGGTAGGAACGGGGTAATAATGAACATCAGATTTGGACCTATCAAAGTGTTGATTTTAGGACCCAACAATCGGTTTTTCAAGTAGGTGGCTATAACACAACGATCCACTATTTGAAAGAAAATGCATTTAATAATCTTTATTCACGTTATTCTAAATAAAAATGCAAGACTTCAAAGTTCCATGAACATCATTCTGGCATATTTTAGCATAGTCTAGTTGCAGAAGTGCGCGATGTCCACGAACATTACCATAAAGTTTTATAGGAATTCAAATGTTCACTCAAAATTCGGTTCCACGTTGAGATATGTAAGTGCTCTATTTACGTAGCTCCGTCCGTTGAAAGTACGTTTTCGTACCAAGATGATTCACGTAGTTCTGTTTAGCGGGCGCCTGGGATTTACTCATACCTCCTACTTGTCCCAGTTTCCTGTTCCATTTAATATCCTGGATGCACATACCGATACACTTCCCTAAATTAAGTCCATAGAATATCATACTGCTCGCTCTCTCCGTGATGGTCGGAGCGAATCATATGCTCCCAATTTGGTTGCATTAAGGCTGAGACGCTGAGAGAGAGCAGACTATATTATCAAGATTTGCTAAAATAGTTAAAATTTTGGTCGTTCGAGTATGCGTCAGCCTCGTCGCATTTTGTAAACAATTCCGCCAAAAGTTTATTGTAGATTGTTACAAAATGGCTTGGTTCCTGGTATCCGCTCGTAGACCCGAACTTGCAAACGAAAATTCCCGAACAAATTCATCACGTGACATAGTCTTACACTGTTTTGCCGTATTTTAATTAAACTTTGTGGTTTGTAAATTGAATCACGTAAAAGTAATGATGTGTCCCCGCGTACTAACGAGTAGGCACTTTTCAATGTTGTTTTCAAGTGTGGTTTGATATGTTGATCGTTTGAAATTGATAAAAGCAGTTAGTAAAATATAACATATGTAATATTGAATATTCAACTAATATCAATAATCGCAAACACAAATATGAAACAGAAAAAAGCCAGAAACTAAAATGGTTGTGGCAGCCTAAAATCGGAAGAAATTCAAATATTAATAATTTTCAATTTTAGTATAAGATCGTTTAAAAATGCCGCTTTCTAATGAGGTGTTGTTGGCTTAATTGTGAGAGTGTTCTCCCGGATAAAGTAGAGGTTCCGAGTTGGAGTCTCGGTCATGACCATTGTTCTTTTTAGTTTCTGCCGTTTTTCTGTTTCATATTTATATTTTAGATTATTAATTTCATTTAAATTATTTTTTTTTTTTTTTTTAATTAAAAAGCTCTTATAATTATATTAAATTTATCAATACAATTTTTTAAATTATCGAACTACACGACAGAAATCCACAAGAGAAAAAAGTTTATGTCGCGATCGGGATTTGAATTCGAGATGTTCCCTTATCTAGGATGAGCTGTCTCGTCAACCTTCAGATCCTAATCCAAAACTAATGGTATGTTGAATTTTATCCTATTTCCTTATCTGAAACAAGCGTGTCACTAAATCGCCGCTAGGTGTTGGGTAATGACTACCGCTTTGTTGAATAATAAACGATTTTTTGAAACGACAAGATTAATAAAATACATGATTTTCTTTTTAAAAATAATATTCGTATTGTATCGCTATTTCAGACAAATATGACATGGTATTATAAGATAAAATACAAAATATAATATGATTTAATCTTTTTAATCGTTTATCATGACTTTCTAACACAAGATACAAGCAGACATGATATTCGTCCTATTTCAGTTTACCATCGGCATTGCATTTAATCTCGCTGTCTACTCTGCGGTGAAAAGATCTAATGGGATATTGATACCCGATAGCTACCTACTTAAAACCCCTGTTACGTTCATAATATAGTACTATCGCTTTGTTCCTTCCCCAGTGTTTGACTCGAGAATAACACATCTCTGAAGCTATAAAGCAGCTACATATAAATACGCAGGGCCGGTCCTGTGCAGGCGCAATTGGAGCGGTCCGCTACAGGCGGCAGATTTCCATGGAGCTGATAGTATCTAATTACAGATTTTTACTTACGGCGGAAATCGAACCCGTTACTTTTTGACCCGACGAAGCGAAATAAAAATTGGCGCCTCTCGTTTTATAATTAATATGAGTTGGCATGAGTTCGCACGAAAAATTTACACGGGGTATGAAAAAGAGATAAGATTATGCAGAAAATATCAGTGCAAAATGAGACACTGTTTTGCTCAGGACCGGGCCTGTAAAATATGGTGGGTGTACCTTTGTCCTTGATGTACTTTCTCTCCATTGAATTATTTATTAGCCATGGCTTTCCGAGTAACCGAAGCTTGTTTGTTTAGGCAAGACGAAGTTTTTTAAGGGCGTTTATCTCACCAGACACTCTCCGGAGCCGGTACATAATGTATTTCTTATATAAAGCGAAACAACTTTTGAATAAAACATAATGACATCATATTTCTAAAGGGCTAAATTAGGATTTCTAAAAGTATCGGGCCACTGGGCATTGAAAATTTATTTTCGAACTTTTCCCTTTCACAGAATAACATTCCTTTGAAATTTATTTTTCGATGAATTCCAAATCTTCAAAAATCTACAGATTTATTTATTGATTACCAATGTTCCTCGCGATAGCTGAAAGTAAATGTTGTCCATAGCTTGTCAAATATAGCAATCAACACCACGACACCCAGATATTCAGACTTGACCAATTGTATTAGGCACCCCCAATATATCCCCATGTTTTTTGAAAGGCTGGATTTAAAAAAGGTTATTAATTGTATATTGTAACATCTGTTTCAATTTTTTTTCTATTCTTCAAAAATGCGTTGTTTCAACTTTTGTTTCTATTTGATTTGTGTTTGCACACATTTTGTTTAAACCTTGACGTGAAGTAGTGTTTGCGCAGGCCAAATTATCATTTTGAAATCGTCGTCAGCAAACCACTCCATTCTTTTTTAGGAAGGCAGGAGACGTTACCCATCGAAAGAAAACTTTATGTCAGGACTTGACGTCAAATAATATCTGTCTTGAGTTTGTCAGCCACCTCTGCTATGGAGCCCCAAAACACCAAAAATGGGCGGTCGGTTTGATGGATTACCTATCTTAACAAACGGATTGCAGTCTTTTGAGCAACAAGAACACCATTCCCACGTCAAGTGGGAATGGTGTTCTTGTTTTACCAGTATTTCAATGGAAGATGCTTCAAAAACTACCATACGCATACCTATTTTGTGTAAGGTATTTAATACACATGGCCACGGCTGTATATATACAATTATTAATACGGCGGTTGATCTATTAATTAGAAAGTAATAAGTAGTGACAAGATTTTACTAGAAAGCATTCTTGATATAATAGAATCTCGGGAATTATCATAATAATATTATTTGTTGCATGACTTACCACAAAACAGTTTGGTTAGCCACCGTCACGTTAAGGGTGTAAAGTATTTTACTAAATTTACAAATTTTTATTTTGTGTAAATGTTGTTTAAACTATAAATTGGTGTTTTTATTATTCAATTTCCTTTCTGAGTCGACTGAATATTTCATCGTTTAACTTCCCATTGAGATCCCCCGAGATATAATACCACTCGTGTTGAGTTTCGCTATCAAACAAACGTAGTATAGAAAATAAATGTTCAATTACCCATACAAAGAGTAAAAAGTGTCAGAAGAGTGAGTGCAAAATAAACAAAGTAGAATTTCTTCATACGCCGGAAATGTTTTAAATTGATCGTAGACATTTGGAAACCCTTGTGTAATTAATACGTTGTTTGCCGCATACTCTGAATGTAGGATTACAGCGAGCAAAAAATGACACACGCTTACAATTATTGTTAATTGCAGAAATAAACTTAATTCATTTTGGAATTAAGCGCCCAAACAAAACATGGATGTAATACAAAGTAAAACAGACAGAATTTAACTTACGCGTAAAAAAACTTTTTGTACGATACCTTAACTCTGTACGCGATGAATTATTTTTAGTTAGTGTCTGCTTACTGTTTTATTTATCTAGTCGGGTATTGATATTTGTGGTTTCATAGCGATAATCTAAAATTTCATCAAATAAAAAATAAAAATAATAATAACATAATAATACCATATTTACATCATTGGCTTATGATTTGTGATTGTCGAAAACGCGAATAATTCTTACATAACAAGTTTTGAACCCAACTGAATGACAATCGTAGTATGAAACAAATTAATGAATATACTTAAATTTTCAAAAATATTTCTACTTGACACAATATAAAATGTAGATACACAAACATGTTTTGTGTAGGGTATTTAAATTATATATTTTAGGAGTTTTAAATAAGAAAAATCGCATTAATAGTGTTAATTATGTACAGTATACCACAGATACCTTTTATAATCAAGTTATGCGTTGAAAATTTATTCTTGAAACTCGATCATTGATTTCATGAGCCTTTTTCTCAAACTTGTCTCAAACAAGATAAAGGAAATAGGATGGCAGAAATGTAATTAATTTATAGAAAATGTATTAAACATAGAATATAAAACATTGTTCTGAAGTAATAAGTAAGTACCTGTGTATCTACCATTTTTTAAATAAAATATGCATCACCATCAATCACTTAGCGACGACGAAACCACGTTTAAGCGAGTTTTAAGAAGCAATATTTTATTATGTTTTGAACAATAACGTTTTACGATTACTCCTAAAATTTGGTAAATGCATTGGATTACTCATTCTATGTACACATTAACTTGGTTTTTAACTCACGTACGATGAAGGCATTCGATTGATAGCCCCGTTGTAACCTCTCCCTCTTTCTCAAAAACACGAATCAGAAAGAGATGATACAGCGGAACTTTCAGCAGCACGATCGTATTTAGCCCAATCAGTAGCATCTCCCGGCACGTCACGAAAATGAGATTATGAATGAAAAATTATGGAACGAAAAATAACGTTCGCTTGGGAAATTGTTATTCCATAAACACAATTCATATTTTCTGTTATTTTGGAGAGGAGATGAATTTTGCGCAAGAATCAACGTTGAACGGATTAAAAATTGAATATTCACGTCGTTTAGAATGATAAGTTAAATTTCACAAAGCGTGGCCCTCGAAAGCGAGAAAATAAATCGTGTACAGCGTAGAAAATATGAATATTCTTAAAATATTTCTGCTGACGTTTCGAAAAAATTAAAAATAAACTTATTGAATAACAAGTCGACATTTCAATGTACATACGAACCTAGAACTCATTTATTGAATACGAGAATAATAATTAAAGAGTTTGGTCAATAAGCAATACAGCGAATAGCGAAGAAATCAGTTCCTTCCAACAGTTTTATATTGACATCAAAGTGTTGTTATAATGTAGGTATCGAATATTGAAAGATATTCAGTCCACGTTAAGGCTCTGTGGAACATTAGATTCAAATTACCTCGCATTTCCTACTTCTAGCCATTACACAATAGAAGAAGAAGAAATACAATTGTAGTTTTCAAAGCCTCCATAGCGCAGTAGTTTATGCATTTGACATAGAATCGGAATGTTATGGGTTCGATTTTCGCCATCCGCAAAAACATATTTACACGAACATTTAATATAAGGGTGCTATTGTCGGTTGGTGTTTTAGATTTAATAAAAAAGATATTAAAATTGGTCGTAGGGAACATTGATAAATAACTTAATACAAACAAACAAGTAGGTTTTCTACTCATTTGTAAGTGAATAAAAATGTGTTTTTTCATTACTAGCGAAAATAAATTATTTTTGATAATTGGTTTCATCTTTTTCTAGTTTTTCATCAACGCCTTAAAAACTTTTCTAGTCGACGTTATCACTTTTTAGATTTGGTCGTGCCTAACATGTTGTTTTATTTTCTTAATTAAAACTGAGGTCTACACACTAAAGCTTAGCAATGTAAGCCTGGTTCACTTCATGATTTATATGTTCAAGATGCTTCTGTTAAGCCCAGCTTAAGAATCCTCCCTAACCCTTAGCGACTATTCTAAGTAGAATATTGACATTCATTGTTCTGCCATCATATAGGACTGATCGAACAATGAGTTGCTTGAAAGAACTTGGCACTCAAGTGTACTGTTTGTAGAGGAAGATTTTATAGACCGATTGCAAAAAAAGCTTCCACAAAATTCTAACTTACTGAACAATAAACATAAGAAGCAAGACTGAATGTTTTGTGGTATGATTTGTTGTAGTGAGCAGAATTATAATAAAATACTACTTGGGACGATTATTGCGGAATAGAAATACTGAACAAAGTAAATAATCTACACCTTACAAAGTGAGTCCATGTTGAATGTTACAATCCCGAATGAACGATAATTTGGACAACCTTACTGAACATTTGAAGAAAGGTCAATTCACAAAGGCTTTGCTTTGTTGTCCATAAACTGTACTGTTTATCATTATATTGGAGGGATTATTCGTACATGGAAATTTTAAATGAGGGTTAAAAAAATCACGGTACATTTATGAACGTAACATAAAACAAACTCTTCAAAATTTTTTTATTTATGAAAAATGTCTCTTTCATTTAATTTAAAAAGCTACACACACAATTCAAAGAAAACGTGTAGATTTTTCTGTCCAGAGAAATACAGCATCGAATACATATTTAAGTAATAACTGTTTAGAATATCGCGACCTACAAGAAGACTATTTAAATCTTCAATGACCAGGAATTCATGAAAGCAAGGTAGTGGTTTTTCTTCATCTCATCAAATATAATATATTACTGGTAAGCCAATTTTAACGTAATGTTTTCCTCAGAAGATTATTGGTAAAAAACTTCTCTATTAAAAATGAACTGTAACATCGTATCATATCGTTGTATTATACACTTCAAACGCTTGGAGTTACTATCTTAATTAGTTTTGTTGTAAAATTATTAAGGAAAAAATAGTAAGATTATTAAAAAAATATGCTTCAAATATGAATGAATACCAATAAATGAGAATAAAAGCTGACGTTGGAAGTCCAGCACACCGTTTTAGTAAGCATAAATGATTTAATTCTGCAGTATTAACACCAGGATACCAGGAGTAGAGGTAAAAACGTATTAGCCACATGTTAACCCGACCTTCAAAGGCTTATGAAACGTATCCTGACTGTATTACGTCGCAATGCTGTACAATATATCTAAATTTGAAAAACCCTTTTTAGGTGTTGTTAATGCTTCACATTATCTTGGCTTTAAAGGTTTTAGGTCGTATTCCTAACTTTGTATAAACTTTGGAGTCAAAGGCACAATAAACACATTTTATTCAAAAAGGGTACATACTTTGTTGACTATACTCTATATTCTCGCAAAGGAAACATTTTGCGGGCTGGAGATTTTTATAACGCTAGAGCAGTGTTACCTTGGATATAAATTTTGGTTCATCAAAAAACTCTTTCACGTAACATGACTGGTTAATATTATTTATGGTTTCTGACCAACGAATGAAATAATTTAAAATTTAGCTTAGTAATAATGATATTTTACGTAAACAATTTTCAGAGTGTGTAAAGTATCTAGATGAATTCCTCGTTCTAACTGTGAACTAAGAACTAAAAACAATGTATTACCAGCCAAACACCACTGTTCATATTCATAAGGCATGAATAATATTACGTAGATAATAAAATATTCATTCATATGTGTCACATGCAGAATTGTCCCGTTGCTCGCCAATTATATAATGGATGCATAATTATATTTTATTGATAATCAATTACTTCTGAAAATAAATCAAAATCATAAAAAGTTTTTAATAAGATAATATTAAAATAACAAAACTTTGTGCACACCATTTTGTCTCGCATTGAAGCCAACTAGTTTCTCTCTTGAAAATCTTCTTTTACAAAATTTTAATAACGTTCCACCACAAAATTGCTATATTTAAAAGTGAAAATCGCAATCTCTTTCATAACGGGCACAAATGGTCTATAGTCTTGCGATAAAACCACCAACGATGAATTTGACAGCTTGAAGTTCAATGTATACAAGTACTTATATAATATTGTGCCGAACGATTTTTCAATTAATATAAAAAACATGATTTGAATTTCGAATTAATAATCAGAATGCTTCTAACATCTTTTAAAATACTGCTAGGAGAGATTCTGGCCGAAAATCGGAAAATTTGATCATTTTTTTAAATATCTAAATCTTTTCATATGCCTAGAAAAAAAAATAAGCCAGTTAAAGTGCTTAGAACTGTCGGATATTAAAGCATTTAGTTCTTCTACATCTGATCAAAAACGTTTTATAATTTAAGCTTGAGCTTAAAAACATTAATTAAAATACACTTTTTAGTGAATACGGATTCATTGGCTTACTTTAATAGCGTTTGTCCGATGGTATTTGAAAAAACATATTTTTAATGGATCTAATAAAAGAATTAAGAGTTTTAAAACGGTGTTTAATTTTTCATTGTGTTGGGACCAAAGTCCCTTCAGAGAGCTTCCTGAAACAAAGAGCGCACTAAGAAACCTTCGTGCCGCCGTTTTTTCTTTAAAATTATTATTTCCGGTGCCTTTCTTCCTCCGACAAATAGATTAGGGGAATAATGAGAAATGGTATTAAAAAACAAATTATAGAGTTTTACATCCTTAATCTTGGCGGAAACAGTTATGTAAAAAAATCCTTAATAGAATTTACTAATTAATATTCTATCCATCACGCCATTTCCCTACAGTGGTAGATAAAGAGGAACGAGATGGGCTGAAATACAGCTCTGTCTTACACATTCTTTGTTTCATTCATATTCGTATTTGGTCTCATACACTCTTCTATTATACCGATTCTTGGCTTGGCCGAACTGAACTATACGCTTCCCTCGATTGTGTCTTGTCTTTCATGTGGTATCCCTAAGTTCTTCTACCATTCATCTACGCGTGATATTTTCTCCAGGCACTCCTTTCTCTGCTCTACATGTCTAAATCATCTAAGTGCTGCTCTCTTAATCTTGTTAATTACGCTTCAATCATTCAATTCGTTGCGGATCTCCACATTTTGTGTGTTCACCAAATTACCTCTTTATCTCTTTCCTAATAAGAATTTAAACTACCACTTCTTAGATGTGATAAAGAAACACTTTGTATTATTACATCGCTTCAAGTTATTCAACAAGCAGAATAATTTTATTTACTTTTACTATCACATGTGTTTCATTCATTACACTTCATTCATCACACGAGACATGCAATATCAGCAGATATCCATTCAAAGAGTGGTGTCCTTAGACCATCGCTGAATTTAATGGTAAACATTTTACGATGTATTTTCATTCAACGCGTTAAGTTATGGTTTACGGAGGATACATGCCATAAACCCAACAGCCCATTCCTACTCTTAAAACAGGGATGCAAAACTTTTGACCAGTAGGACGAATTTATCGCTTATTCCAAATATCCAATTTTCACGGGCCGCAAACATAAAGTGAAGCGTTTAGTATTGCTTCGGCGACATTGTGCTACAACCAACCTTCGGGATAACTAAAAATAGAACGCACCTGCACTGCTAGAACTTCTAAACCATTTCAATACCTAGAAAATCCCTTGGCGTCTTTTTTATTATTTTTAACGGTGTTAGGGCTCAATCAGACGGTTCATTTTTTTTCATTTCTGTCTTTCATTTTGCCTCTTTGACTTGAAGGGAAACGTCTGAACAGAAAATGAAACAAAAGTGCCGAATGAAATCGTTAGTGCGCCGATCAAACAATATTGGATTTTGGCATTCGGCACTATTCACTCGCACTCGGATAAAAGAAAAATGAAACGTCTGAACACGGAAAGAACTTTCACTCGGGTCCGGTCATTCAGTTTTCCTTCCTGTAGCGGAAGGACGTCGCGTCGCACGCAATTAAAAGGTTTTCAAGTGAAACGATCAAGACACGCTGCTCTTCTTAGAGAATTTCAAGAATTAGCAATGTCTCTGGAATCATAAAGACAGATCGCTAGTGCAAATCTTTTTTATTATTTATTATTAATGTACTTACTCCAGATCGCAGGGAGGGTGCTGCAATCCCATAAGTTCCATATAATACACAGAAAAAATATAAAGATAATAAACAAATAAAAAACATGATAATATAGTGATAAATAATAATAATAATAAAGAAATAAAATTAAAATTAAGCTTCGTTTCAAGACATCATGAAATGACTCCATTGTTTATAAACGGGGCCCTGTAAGAAGTCCAGTGCTGCCATAACAATAGTGTTTTAGCTCGTGCCTATTCTTATTCGTTAGAACTAAAGAATTAGAATAAAAAAATATTTAAAATCGCTAATTCAACACTTCCCCTTAAAATCCATGGTCGCATCCACCAACGTCGATATTTTCTTTGCTTCTTTTTTGTCAATTCTTCAATCAAATGATCACCAATCAAACGAATTCCGAGCCGCACGATTTCATCGGACGACATCGTCGAGGAAAATAACGAGTGCACGCTCATTTCTGTTTCATTCTGTCTGTGCCATGTGAACACGGAATGAAACAAAAATGAAAGGTCACTCGAGTGCACGTTCCCCTGAGTGAACCGTCTGATTTCGCCTTTAGATGTAGGAAAAAACCCTATAAGCCTCTAGGATAGTTTTTTAGTCGATTTTTCGCCGGAGTGACCACTAACATTTAGATTTTGTATTTAGCCAATAAGTAATTCCAATGATATTGTATAATAGTTATTCGGACACATAATAAATCGGTTTTGAAAAATAATTAAATAACCAAATATATTTTCTTAAGCGCTCTGAATGGGGGTCTATCGTCATAAAAAACCGTCGGGGCCGTCACAGGATAGGGAAATTGACAGCACGTGACGTCAAATGATACTAAATTCTTCTGTGCCACTCACCACTTCAAATAAACCGGTTTTGGCGGGGGTGTAAAAATTCAAACGATCGAAATTAATCGTACAAAGAAAATGTTATTTACTGGCATAATACGATGGTAGGCAGCCTGTCGGGTAAGACATTTGACTAGCAGTCGGAAGATCGATACTCGTAGCGGGTGACCAGTTATGCTTAGTAGAAAAGTCTGTACCATTGATCTTAGGGTTCGAAGATCCCTATTTAATGAATATTTTATACTGTTTTAAGAAAATTATTTTGTTTAATTAAGCTAGTTTGTGAAGTCACTTAAAAATGTAGGCTTCAATTCCTTATTTTGGTACTTAGTTGATGATGAATGTAAGTAAGTCCAAAGTGAGTGGTGTTTGAAAGAGAGAGTACGAGAACAGTGTGCAATATAGTTGTGAATGATGAATACTTGGAGCAAGTGGATGAGTTTGTGTATTTAGGAAGTATGTTTACAAGAGACGGAAAGGCTGATAAGGATATTGAAAGAAGGGTGAATGCAGGAAACTCCATTAATGGAGGACTGAACGCTGTTGGGGCAAATAAGAAATTGTCCAAAGAAGCGAAGCTAGCAGTCCAAAATGTAGTGCTTATACCAACCCTGATGTATGGCAGTGAGGCATGGAACTGGCAGAGGAAGGATGAAAGTAGACTGAATGCTGTGGAAATGAGATCTTTGAGACGGATGTGCGGCAAAACCATGTATGACCGTATTACAAATGTGGATATCCGGAAAGAATGCAAGGCTGATATGTGCGTAATGGATAGGATCAAGAAAGGGACGCTTAGATGGTTTGGGCATGTAGAGCGAATGAATGAAGAAAGGAGTGTGAAAAGAATACATGATGCGAGAGTGAATGGAAGAAGTAGTCGAGGACGCCCGAGAAAGACATGGCACGATCAAGTAAATCAAATACTTGAATCGGGTCATGTGAAGAGTCAGAATAACAGAAGAGTATGTATGAGACGATGTATGAATGTAAATGAAGCAAGAAGTGTGTGCCAAGACAGAGTTGTATGGCGGTCCGTCCTCTCTGCCTACCCCTGCGGGGAAACGGCGTGATGGTTAGTTAGTTTTAGGAATGTAAAATTGGGTTATGTTGGTTGTGCACCACTACCGTAACACAATAGCCTGAAGGCGAGTTTGTTACATCGGTCGGCAAAAAATCTGGGATTATTTTCCATACGGGTGGGCCTTTTCACCCCAGCTGATGTCAGTTACCATAGCGCGATGCGAGATTAAATCTAGCGTTAAGTCTATAGGCTTCGGCCCCTCGGCCCCTCCGACCCTCTGAGCAAATCGCTCACGGTAGAAGGCTCAACCTTGTATATTAGTACCGAATTATATAAATACCCGAGAGTTATGTGTTCCACCCTTTACGGGCTGCCTGAATGGAAAGTAAATATGAAACGTTTAAAACATGATCCAGTATCCAATCTCTATGTGAATACATAAAAATGCTAACTGTAAAAGAGAGACACAATGTGTTCTAGGGATTATAATCCCTGTGTTTGAGTATGCTGATTACATATTAATTGGCCGTTATAGTGGAAAACAGTTTTATTTTTTAATATATACTACAATATATTTCTAAGCCGGTTTCGCCCGAGTTTCAAATCTGTATTTTATAGTAAGCGTGTATAGTGTTGGCGTCTTTTTTTTACAGTTAAATTAATATTTTTGTAAGCGCCACAGCTCATGATAAAAATTACGTTGCGATCTGAAAATAGTTGTGTCGACCTAAACATTTCGAACAGAAAAAGCTGAAATATTCATGCTGCCACAACTCTGTTGAGAGTAATTTGTGGGTAGCACAGACAGATTTTCTTATTCATAGTTCAGATTTACAAAATAAAATAAACCGTGTTTGCCTACCACGAGAAAGCAATATAGTGTATATATCTGAATAAACAGGTGGTAATAATTATTTTTTCTTTCCTACATTAAGAGTACAGAAGAACTATTGGCTCTGGCAAATGAGACCATAATATGTTTTCACATAAGGGATGTTGATAAAAAAAATTATCTCACTCCATTAAACACACTATAATAAATTGAATTTGGTAGTTTACGTGTATCAGCGTTGACCCTGTGGCATTTCGTCTAGGGAATTGGTAGAGAGAGTGAGTTGAAAGGTCAAGCACTATCCTCCCGAAATAAAGAATATTTACGTTTCTACTTCGACTATGTTTTTTTCCCATACCTACGTGTGGCATAAACAGAATGGTAGAATTAAACTGGATAGTGACCTTATAAATCTTTAAGACACAAGAATTCTTTGAGTTCTTACGGTAATAAATAAAATGAGTACCGTTACAGGTACGATAAAACAACTTGTAATATAGGTACTAAATTAACCATCATACATATTTTTTCCCTAATTTCAGCTTTAAAGTTTTATACGATAATAGCATTTAGGTTTTTTTTAAAAGAAAGACAAACGTTCCCGGGTTACGAATAACCTGGTAATACATTATTTGAAAAACTCCTACTACCATCTCAATAAGCGGAAAATGTTGCTAATAAAATTATGGACTAGCTAGCAGAGGAATTGAACCCACCACTCCTGGGTTGGAAGTTGGAACCCGATGCATTTGTCCACTCGAATAAATCACAAATGTTCAAGGTCAATTTCTGGATTAAATAATATGTTTATTTAAAAAAAAACAATATTTTTGTAAATATTTTACGATTCCATAGATTACTTTTCGAGTCTAGAATGCAAGGAAGTATGTAGTAGGTTTCAAAGTATTAAAGTTTTGTAGATTTTAACATTGAATGCAAATCTAAGATAAATTTAATACGGATCTGCTGAATATACAATCTCTGCAACTGACTGAAATTGTGTAAATTTATTACAGCAGGTGTGTTTTATTTTAAAAGGAATTTACTACTTGTAATTTACCTTGCTAGTTCCGCCAAATAAAATATTAACTCTATACATCTTCATGACTCTTAAATTTGAAGGAATATGTTGCAATACACTTTTTATTTCACCTCTAAAATTATGAAGTTACTTATTCAAGTTTATTTTTTGTTCCTAAATTATATCACTAAAGATTTCGCTTGTTTGATAATTTTCAGAAAATAATGGTTTCATATTTTTAGTCAAATATTTAAAAATAAAAATTTATAAATAAGATAATCAAATGGCATATGTTTTTAAGCTCCGAGTAGATAGTGCTAGATCTGTTTCTCTTTCTTTATCTCCTTTAGCCCCCCATGATACAGGCTTGTTGAATAAGTACAAAACCTTATGTAAAATGAGGGGATTGAAAATGTAATTATGAACACAATAACCAATATTACTGAATTCATCATACAAATCACAAACACGCCCAATTGTCCGCGTATTTCTGTGTTATAACATTTACTCGGTTGCATAATACACTATTCTATGATTTGTAATACAAGTTTGTTTTTTTCAACATTTTCAACGAACTGTTTTTACAACTTATTATATTATGCCTTGCTTGTGAAGTACAAAGTAAGTACATTGCATTACATTTGTGATTTTTTAAATGAAATAATGACAAGAAAAAAAGTCTGGTATTCAGAACTTTTAGTCTTTTATACATTTTAATAAAAGGGTTAAATTTCTGCTAAAACGTATAAGTACCCACTTATAAAAGTGTAGATAGGAAATTTGTTTTCTTCGATTTTATAAGTCAAGTGGTTTATGGGTAATTATCTAATAACTTTTTATTTTGCAGCTGAACTTTCGATATAATATTTAATGAGAAATTTGATATTGCGTCAAATGTTGTTGACAACATTCATTACGCAAACAATATTGTAATCAAAAGTAAGGAAAATAACATCATTTGTCCCTTTCGCGTACAATCAAAACAAAGCCAAAGCCTTATAAGAGAACGAACAAAAGAAGTGAAAAAGTCCACTGTCACAAATTGCAAGAACCTTGTTGAATAATGAATTACCATGTACAATAAAAATCACGTTGAACGTGAAGCCATTTATGTGCTCGTTTCTACGTCGAGAGGCACGTTGCTTGCAATGGAAACCCCCTTTCTCGAATCTTAATAAATTTTACCTTTGAATTTATATAAACTCTTACATTGAAATTTATATAAACTTTTCATCAACTCTTCTGAATTTCAAGTAAAACTTTTTCATTTTATCAAGACTTATCTCGCTCAAGTAACGTTGCGTAAATACCAATTCAATCGTGAAATGTATTTCTTCAACCAACTAAAATATTTGCTATTGTTATAAAAATGTTTTTGGGAAAAAAGGAATGCTATTTACTTTTAAAGTAAAAAAAAACGAACAAAAAAGGTTGAATGGCTAAATTTTTGATTTTGTAATAAAATCGTGGTTGTAACTGGTGAAAATCACGGGATTTAACTTGCCTTACCAAGATAAATACCGAGAAATTATTTCTACAGAATCAAAAATATATATGTTGCTTTATACCCACCTTATTTTCTAGATATATGACATATCACGGGAGAGTCCAACATTTCCATTCTCACGATGATTCTAGATTTTTTGTGGCAAGAAGTTTCAGATTGCGATTCTTTGTAATATTTTTTTAAGGCGAGATTTCATGACTTACACACTTAAAAAGTTATTAAATTCAAAAAAGGTATATGTATTTTATCAATTCAGTTTGTCAAAATTAAATTTTATATATACGCAGGTATAATATTTATTATTAAAAAAACGGTGGTTTTTAAAAGTAATTATTTCTTCATTTTTAAAATCAGGAGACTTATTAAAACTGAAAATATAATAATATAATGAAATGTGAGTACGTAAGTAGTCGCTTAAAATTACCCACACACTAAAGTTTTTGATCTTTGCCACACGTTAATCTACTACAGCGACCAAAAATTAAGGATCTGACAGTTTAGTGTCACTCAATTGTTTTTCATGATTGTTTACGGGTAGGTACTTCATCGAAGAGAAATAAATTCAAACTAGGTGCCTTCTTAATCAGTGACGATTGTAAGAATGTTTATTTAGTTTTTACTACTGATAGAAATAAAGGAAAGAAGCTTTGCGACACATAGACATTAAACGGTATAATTTGTCTGCAATCTTGCAAAATACGCACATTAAAAAAAAAACCTGCTTTATTTATTAGTTCCTTTTTTGAAAATGGTCTGCAAAAGTAAGCCATATTAACGCACATTTTGAAATACAGAACTAAAACAACCATCGGTTAAATATATTATAGGTAGGTAATATATCGCTTGTCAAAATTTGAAAATATTATTTTTATACATTGATATTTTTCTTCATACTTAGTCACTCGTGCGTTTAATACGTACGTATGCACAAGAAGATTATACCTAAATATTGTTTTGTAATTTTATCAAACAGCATCGTTAAAATTTCTTTGTTAAATTAACATAAATTATTTTTTCGTTGAAAATACGTTTAATCTCTAGTGTGTCGGAGGTGTCAATAGTTATCGGGCATTCATTATTATCTTTTTATCCTTTAAAACCTGTTGTTAGAACATTTAAATGAGCCGTAATCGCTTGTCTATAAAATAATCAATCCATAGAGATAATTTGCATTGCGTTAAGTTCGGTACAATTCGAGTATTAAATATTTGAAGTTTGCTTACGTCAGTCCGGCTGGAAAAAAAACGATTTTCAAAGTGACATTACACTTGTATTTACAAAATAACCTTATGTAATTTTATTTAATAATTTGGAAGTTAATTTATTCAGCCACACGAAAATAAAATAAAACGACCAAAAAATCTTCACAACCAATTCTCCAAATATAAGTAGCTATTCCAAAAAACCACTAACATACAATTTGGAAACAAAAACATAAACAAATTATCTGATAAGAAAAGAACAATTGACGAGAACATCATTACGTAAAACACAAGTGAGTTTGTATGAAATTACAGTCAGAAAGGTACGATGGAAGTTGAACTTTGCGGGAATCCGGAATTCCAGAGGTTAAGAAAGCAACATTTATTTCTTACATATACACAAAGGAAATACTGTTTGGCTTTATAAACTAATATTATATAAAAAAAACGTTTTCTTTATGGAGAAATTTCAACACGAGTTTTTTTTAATACTTAATATGGAGAAGCTAAATATATAAAATAGTAATTATTCAATACACAACTTACAAAAAAATACTCGCACGTTTTATGAAGATTTATAATTTATTGTTTTGATATGTTTTTTTCTGCAAAAAACATATTTTGTTCGATACGAGTTACAACTGCATTAATGCTCCATATTTTTATTACTGTTCACGGTTATTTTCTTGTGTTACGACGGAGAACAAAACAAGTTTCAAATTCTCCAAAATAGAGCAAAGAGAATTAGATACTCAAAAGTTGCTTTAGAGGAACTAAATTGGATAACAGTGAAATAACCGTAGATGCTAACATTTAACACATTGATATTTTTATATAAAATAATAAATTAACTTGTTCCAAAAAATATTTTTTGTCAAAATTATTTACAACGTGGATATTCACAGACGCAATACAAGGACATTCAAAGAAATTAGGTTAACAAAAAATAATAAAACCAATACAAAAAAACAGTTTACTTTACAGCCGGAAACCATCAAAATTATATCAATTAATAAATGAAAAATAGCCTGTAGAACCATATAAAACACATTAGAAATATCAAGTAGTACATAAGTTATTCTTATCAAGTATAAAATATGAATTATAATTACTTACTTTATTAAACTTTGATGTACAAGTAACTAAAATAAAATAAATAAAACTAAAACTAAACTACATAATTACGATCGGAATATTGTAAGCTGTTTGCTTAGATATGCTGAAGCTAGTCGAGTAGACGAATGAGATCAACACAAGTGAAAAAGTTCCCCAGTTTCTCGACCGATCAAATATTCGTCTTCAGTTCACAGTAAACGAGAGACTTATTGTAATGTTTTTCTGGGAAGTCTTTTTTAGTTATCTTAGTAAGTGAACGAAATAAAATCAACGGAAAAATCCCTCCTTGTCTATGCTCACTATTTATTCCAAATCTCGAGTGATGCTTTCAGAATCGCCCTGGCGCCATATTTTTTTTCTACGATAGAGAAAAATTGACTGATTTGTTTAGCTAGTGATCAGTAATCAGTTACCCATAACTCCAATCTTTTCATTTATCTGATTAGATTCTATAGTTTGATCAACCATGCCGAGGAGATATCACGAGGTGTCAACTAGCTACGAATCCAGAGTTTACGGGTTCAAAAATAATTTGCGGGCGTAAATATATAGTTTTTAAATTGTGTTATTTCACATTTAAATAATATATATAATGTGGCATACTCCAGAGAAGTGGATACTCCCAGTATCGTCCTGGTGAAAGACCGCCATTTAGAATCAAAACGTTGCTTGGAATAGATTTTGCCGTGTCTGATGACCAGATGTGAATAGCCAACTGCCCTACCTTCTTCTTTCTTTTCCCCATTTCCTTTCCCTCCTTATTCTTTCAGCCTTACAACATACCTCAATTGGGGGTGCCATTGGCATATGCCTTGTCCCGCTAGCTTTAGGCAGTTGGGACTCTTGCGCGGTATTCACATAAAAAAACCGATCAGAAAACCAATCACTGATCACTCACTTGTATAAAACGAGATTACGTATTCTCCATCTGACTTCCTACTTTTCCTATGGAAATTTAGCAGAGGTACCTTGGAGTTTGCATAGCTATTTTTGAAATAAAAAGGAAATTTCTAAAGCATCTGCCTATATTTGAATTGACCTTAACAATTTTTTCCCAAGATAACATTAACTTTTACAAGTGTTCATTGACTTTCTATCTGATCTTAGAAAATAAAAGTCTTAATACCAACAGAAAATATCTTGGCCGCTTAATAGATTTCTGGAATCGTCTAAGCGTCTACAGGATGAACTTAGATGGCCTATAGCATATACTCGTAAAAGAGTTTATCGAAGCACGTGCCATTTTAACAACTTCGTAATTGGAAACTCGTAAAAGGTAAAATAATGTTGCATCATTCGATTAATAACTTCGACAAAAGAACCACGAGTGCGGAAATTGTCAATATTGATTGTTTGTTTGTTTCACATCTTAGTTATATAAAAACACAATATCATCTGCTAAAAAATTCAAATATCATTTCAAAATTACTAAAATATTTACAGAAATTAAAAAAATAACTTTATATATGACCACGAACATTATTTTATTTTTTTATGACCGACCGGTTTCGCTTAGCCAGTCTACGAAATCAAACTAAACAAAAAATACAAAGTGTGCGGTTATATATACATACAGAGGGAGAACAAATTATAAAATAAAATTATAAAACAATGAGAAAACAATAGAAAAACATTTGAATTATAACAAAGCAAAAGAGAGAAAGAAACAGATACTATGAATTGAAAGAGACAAACCGTCAACTGAGAAGGTGATTATTAGGCTAAGCGAAACTGGTCGATCATAAAAATCAAAATAATATTCGTGGTCTTAAATGAAGTTACTTTTTCATTTCTTTAAATATGTTGAACCAGAAAATGACAGCTTTCTACGAAAACAAAACTAAAATATTTGATTAATTTACAAATCAATATTTTGTTTGTTTTTTAAGCACTCTCGTTTATTCATTTTACACGATGTTAAGTGAGGTACATAGATTAAAATAAATGACAAAGATAAGCTACGCCGCCAAAAAACATGTCAAGTAAAAAAATAAACCTTACCTAGGCTGATTGGCATCAGTAATTTCTCAAGTTTATGGATTAAAGTTATAATTGGGCGGACATGTGCATGCTATCACGACGTGATTAAACATTAATTTTCTAGGAGCTATACGCCAAGGACTAGACGAGTGCCCAGACTACATGGTCCTTTGTCTTGTTGATATTGTAAATAATCGCCCCTAGTTGACAATGTCCTGTGTCAAGCGGGGTTTTTATGAAAGAGCTTTTCGAAGTATATTCTAAAAATAATATTTTAAATTAACAATATTTTTATGAAAACATAATTTCTTACGCATTCCTCGAATAAATAATACACCCAATATGCTTTTATCCCTAATATTCTTCAACCATGTACACAAAGACAACTTTGTTATCATTTCTTTTATCATCTACACAAATAGTTGGATAGGTGAATTGTTCAACGTTGTGGTGTTCGCTCGACGAAAAATTCATAATATAAGAAGAATGTAATATATTATATTTTCAATACTTTTGACAAAGGACTGAGCTTATTGGATAGTTGATTGAAATTTTAACTATTAGCAGATATTTAACCATCTGAAATAGCAAAAACTAAAAACTATTGTGGAATTTGTAGATCACTATTTTCAAAACGTCAAGTCAAGAGTTTTGGAGCTTTGAAACATCAATTTACAGTCTAAAATAAGACAAGACGTCATTCTGCTTGTTTCGTTATTTTCAATAATTGTTTCACCTTTTTAAAATCTTGAAATTTACCAGAAATACCAAACTCTATTCCAGGATGAAGCCGGACAGTAAACCTAGTACGGAATCAATCCGAAATTGTTTTATAATATCGATTTTGGACGAATTAACCTATTAAAGAACGTCGTCATCACCCCGTCAATTAAAATTTAGACGTTTTAATCACGCTGTGAAATACGATATCGCTGCTTTAAACATAGATTTAATGATCCCAGCCAACGTAATAATTTGAACCGGTTTTATGTATCTATGGCTTCTGTGGAAACTGAAAGTATGATTCCCGTCAAAAAGCAAATATATTTCAATAAATTTTTTGAAACAATATCAATAATATTCAAACAACATGCTTTATGCAGAGTTCACACGATGACAATCCAGAAGACAGGACAATACTGTCGTGTCCCAGCCCCGTGGACGGTCTCGACCGCGCAGGAGAGGACAGTGGAACAATACAACATTCAAACGCGGGACGCTGTGAAAATGGATACACGACGACTCGCTTTACGAGTGAGTTTGCGAGTTCGGGAGCGCTACGCACGTGCGGAAAGGTGGCTATTGTTCTACTGTTCTGTCTGTGCACGTTCATACTAGTACTGGCCATTTATGACGAGAATTCTAAACAACGCCACCGCCGTTATCGCTGGCAATTGTCAACTGTTGAATATAACCATTGGAAACAACGTCAACGTTGACGCGACGGTATGTTGGGAATGTTATTTTACAACAGATATATATTACTTGCCATTCACTTGACACTAGGCGCTACGTATCGGCCATTTCGGATAGGAAAATCCACAAAGACGTATAGTAATGAGGTATGAAAGCAAAAGCTTAATAAAAATTACGCATAATAGCGTTCAAGAAGTATACACTCCTACACCTTTTGTCTATTTGGCGATAGTCTGCCCGTCCATCTCTAGGACAGTGTCTTGGTCCATTGTCCTGTCCTCTTTTATTGTCTTTATTTTGTAAGCGAAGGTTCAAACCCAAACTAAATCACCAAATCGGTAGATGGCGTCGGGGAAATACCAACTCTATTTGATTAAAAATCTTGACGTTGTGAATTTTTTGTAATGCATTGTTTGAATATCATTAATTAAAACCTGCCTATGGAGGGAAACAGGTTTTAAAGTTAAGTACCTCACAGAATAATGATATCAAGATAATTCTATTTTTACCGAAATTAGTAAATAGACAATAGTGAACTAAAATCATAAAAAATTAAGTAATTTCCATGTGGTCTAACTACAGTTTGATAATGACCTTGGAAGCCGAAACAGCTGTCACTTAAAATAAAAACTGAAATAACAGAATTAAAAATAAAAATATTAAATGTGATAAAATTGAGTTAAAAAAAATATTAATTCTGTATCGATAACTATTATTATCACCATGGAGCGTAAAACTTGAAAACAAAATTGTTTTACTTGATCTATACATGTATGTACTATAAAGTATTTAGTGAGAATCACATGTAAAAAAAATCATATACTGGGCAGTATTAGAACGAATCGGAAGGTTCAGCTCAGTGAAGGCAAATCGGAAAAGAATTAAGGGCACACGCAAGTTAATTCCTCCTCGATAAGGTTTCCAAGGTTCTCTTCATCACTAGGCGATTGTGGGGAAAGCCAATAAAGGTCATATTTGATCACCTGCCCTCTATCCTCGTACTAAAGAAACCCTAAAATAAGTAAAAATGTGTCTAATTTTAGACGTAATATGCTTTGTACTTAATACGGAAATCTGGACATTAAAAAAAAACATTGACAAGGAAGATGAAATTTTGAAATTATGATACAAAGGCGTTCCTCAAAATACTTTGGACAGATGAGGTAACTAATTTGAAAGTACTTCAACATAATCGTCGCCGGAAAGGCAAAAGGGCTGAAGCGCTATTTTGGGAAGTTTACACGAGAGCACTTTTAAAGTTTTTTTTTGTTTTACAACAAAATTTATAACTCTTAAGTACCTGGTTGGAATTTGAAAAAAACGCTAACTCAGGTAACTCAATTCTCTCACTGAGTTACTTAAAGCGACAAAAGCTAAAAAAAGTCTCAAACTTGCATCGCTTGAGTCAAGCCTTCACCAAATTGTAAATATATTTCAGGGCCACAAAAACCTTCAGAATCAAACGAAAGTCAGAGCATTTGATACAAAAAAAAAAACTGATGAAAACTGCATATTTAACTCATGTTTGATAAAAGTGTCGCTTAAGCCCTTTTGCCTTTCCAGTGACGATATAGTAAAAAAAAATACGATAATATATTGGATATTAAAATAGAGAACTCGAATATCTTGGTTCACCGTGAGAAGCGCTCAGCTGATAATCCGGAGGAATATTTGAATGGCTTCGAAATGTACGTGACTGAAACGAGTTTTGTAACACTGAGTTGTTCCGGGTGATTATCTGCAGGGAAAAGATTGCCCCGATGAAAGCCAACCTCCTTATACGTAAAGCAAATAATACGTTTTTATAAAAAAAAAAAATTATTAGACTTGTACTCAAATACACCGTGAACAAAATTATAAAAAATATTTATAAAACAATGTTTTTTCAGACGAACGTTTTCAGGAATACAAAAATAATATACGTTATGAAGAAGTTGTAATGTTATGTAAATTGCATATACTCCAGGCGCCTTCATCCTTTCCAATAGTTTTCTTTTGAGTTAGTTTGTCTGATGAAGTACCTACGTTTTTGCATGTGCCAATAATGGTATCCTTGTACTTAACGCAATTTAAGTCTTCAAGGATTTGTAGAAGTTGATTTATGAACGTAATTGAACCATGGAGCTTTAGGAGAGTTTCAAATAATTCTGACTTGAATGTAAGAGGAATGTTTTGATAATACCATCAACTTGGACCAAAGCTAACTGAACAACGAATTATTCAAATATATTTATGGTCATTTTTAATGTAAAAAGTAAATTAATCATTATTTTTGTAATCAACAATCAAGTTTAATAATATTAATTATTTATTTATGGTCTTCATAAGATGTAAAGAAAAAAAAAATCTTAAATTTGCATTGATATTCCCATTTGGATTGGAATAGAACAAACACAATGGATATGGAATAAATAATAATATTACTACTTGTCTTATATTTTGGTAGTCTAACGGATATTTCAAAAGTTCCGTAGCTTATGATGGAAATGACGTTGAGAGTTGAACAAACAAAAAAAGTGCCAATTTCATGAAGTCACAGCTTACCGCTGAGAGTTTTGATATCAATAAACTTCAACGCAAATATGAAACAGAAAAAGCCAGAAACTAAAAAGAAAACGGTCGCGACCGAGACTCGAACTCGAAACCTCAACTCTATCCGGGAGTAACGCCTCTGCCAATTGAGCTAACGGTACCTTATCAGAAACCGGCAATTTAATCGATCTCATACTTTTTGAAAAATGTTAATTTTGAAAATTATTAATATTATAAAATATTAATATTATTTTTCAATTTACGTTGAAGATTATTAATATTATTCCAATAATTAATATCAAAATAAAAAGCATAAAGATTTATAGTTAATTCTAATTTAATAATAATAATAAAAAATGGATAACTTTTAAAGCGCCGTTTTCGTGGGAAAATCACCTCAAGGGCGCTTTAAAAAATAATTTATCTAACCTATAACTTATCACTTTAACTTATATATGAGTAATATGCTTATTACTAATAACTTACTGTTAAGATTTATTACTAATGGCTCACAACTAATATTTTCAACTAGTGACTTACAATTAGGACTTATAGCTAGTAACTAACTACTTTTAACTAGTGAGTTACATCTAAGATTAATAAAAGATATCAATTGACTATCAAAGCGTCTTAATTTCAGAAATGTTTTACCAATAAAATAATACATTGTATTCTTAAGAATAGAAGTCTTTACTTGTTGTCAAGCGAATATCATATAGAGTAGAAGAATAACATCTTAAAGTCGTCTTTCAGTTTTATATTTGGTAAATCCAAGAGTTTCTTGAAGGCAGTACTCAAGTTTTTAAAAAAATTTAATGAATTCCTTTGAGCCTTCCAGGAATTTCGCCGTGTTCGATTTGACTGTGACCCGAGACAAGATATTTAATCTGTCAGTAGTGTTCGCTCTATAATGATAATCGTATTCTAGAAAATATTATTTGAAATAAGAAAATAATATACCAACATATTTTTGCATGGATAAAATATGAGAAAAAGATTTTAAAATTACAAGATTCCTGAATATGACATTGAATTTAAGAAAAAGGTTCTTACAAAATTTATCACTCAAATTTGCCCAATTCACTATGATTTTTGTACATTTATTATGTCTCTGAAAGTAATTAATATTTTGAACTTCAAAGAAAATGAAAATGGAAAAAGACTCAGAAAATAAAAAAAAAGATTATGTTGTGATCGGGACTAGCTAATAAAAAGAAATAATAATATTTGAATAATTTGCATAGCGCCAATTTTGTATGAAATCTCCTCAAGGGCGCTAATAATTCTATTAATGACATCTAAATATGCAACTTTGTTCGAATAGAACTTTTCTCACGATTACAAAAGATTGATGCCAAATATCGTAAAAGTTAAAATTGAAAAAAGTATGAGAAAATGACTGGGAATGAATTATTGTTTGAGGTGGTTAAGTCGGTAATACGGTACTCCCAAGTAGAGTAGAGTTCCCGAGTTCGAGCCTCGGTATAAACCTAATATTTTTAGTTTTATTTATCTTTTTCTATTTTCACATTCTTAAGAGATTATTAATATTCTTTCAATAATTAATATTACATAGAAACGTAAAGCTTATATTAGTAATTTTAAATTAAATACATAATAATTTGTTATTTCATATGTTTGCGAGTTATTATAAAAATGATAATAGTTAAAATGGCCGAAACATTAATGTATAATTTTTCATCTCAAATTAAAGTAAAATACAAGAGATCATTAAATTAATAAAACTATTTATAAAACAACTACATACAAAAATGATAACTTACCGTAACTGTTTTTATTCCCAAATTTTATCGTTTAAGGTGTTGTTTTAAACCCTTACTTCTGGTGGTGAATTCCATTTAATTATGTGAGGTTTAACTAAAAGATAATAAGATTCTTACTTTGAAAGTAGAGCCAAAAATAGAAATAGAAGAAGACGTAGAAATATCAGCATAATACGAACATATATATAGTTTGGTAGTAGTACGACTTTAAAATGTAAAAATAACGTCTTGCATCTAATAAAAAAAGTTAAGCACTTTATTAATCACAAACAATAATTACCGACAAAACTTGACGAAAAATGCTCTATTTGACAGAGGCAAATTTGAAACACGTGTAATGATTGTTTTGGCGTCAAATACTCCCAGTCTATCTCGTTTTATCAGCCATTTTCAATCCGCTGTTGAATGAAAACCCACTACTAACGCACCGGGTTACCCAGGTATGTATCTAACGATTAAAATACTAAAACACAAGTTCCTTCAAAGGCTATACATACTTTATTCACGTCAGAGAAAATGGGATGTTTAAAAATAACCGTTTTGTTTTATAAATTAATGGTTACATTATATTAAATCGCATTTTATTTGTTTGGGTTTTGACGTGGAAACATTTTTATTATTGGTAAACGGTTTAATCCAATAATTTGAAAAAAAAGTACTTAAAATATGTTTACTTTGTGAGATATATTTTGCTTTCAACATTGAATATACGAGTATTATGTTAATTTTACGCGAGAATAAGTAAGGCTTCCTGGAGTCTTTGATGGCTTAAATAATAAAATCAACAGTGGAGTAGCCACGTTTGAAAAAAAACCTTTTCTAGCTAATGTACGAGTGTGCTTTCACAGAAAGAAATTCACATTGGAAATATTCTGATAACATTTATTATTTGTATAACATCTAAAAATAGCTTCAAGTTCTCATATACTTTTCTAAGGAAAACACAAATTTTGCTTTAAATCTAATAAATACAAGTTGCAGATATATTAACAGTTGATTTTCTGTCCTGTTTAAGCTTGGTTAATCTAAGCCGATTGACGAATATATGTAATACTAAGTAAACATAAAAAAAACGATTACTGCGCAGCTGCCCGGAGCCAGTGGGACTATCGCATCCCATAGTTTGGGGAATTTTGCGAGGCTGAAAGGAGTAATGCGTAAAATTATTTTGATTTTTAATATTTCTTGAAATGTAAACACTTGTGTTGATTGAAATTCTAAGAAAAAGGAGTGTTTAAAAAAATGTTATGGTACCAATGTCGGACAAAGAACAATGTCATTAAAAAATAAAATTAAGCTTTAGTCAATCTTTATGTATATATATATTTTTTAATTTAATAAAAAATGTTAATATTAAGTAGACAAAGGCGTCGGATTCCCATTTGGGCGTCGGGGGTTCGATTCCTCTGCTAACTTAGTCCTCCATCATTGCACGAACAACATTTTCCGCTTATTATGATGGTAGTAGGAGTTTTTCAATTATTGACAGGTTATTCGTAATCTGGGAATGTTTGTCTTTCTTTAAAAAAAAAAAGAAAAATAAAAAAGATCTGCCAGCTTACATTTTGTTTTGACAGCTTTTTCATCGTTCGAAGTCATTATCAAACTGTGACAAAAACACGCGGAAATTATTTAAATATGTGATTTTAGTTACAACAACCTCATCAAAAAAATATTTAGATTTAATTAATAATTTCGTTGAAAACCGACTTAAATAAAATGTCCCTAAAGTACTTATGAAAGCTTAAGAATTGTCAAAATATTTTTAATAGCTTAGTAATGTGTAATAACTTAATAAATTATGAAACAAACATGAAATTCGGGGTGAAAATGATTTTTAAATTTGGTTAACTGTGCAATTAGTTTTATTACGAGGCGGCTAAAATATTTTTTTACAATACTCAGATTTACGCAGCCTACGGAAGTAAATTATATTGAATGATATACTTGAGTTAAAAGCTTATTTTTGTGATTGTATCAAATTTAAAATGCAGTAGACTTTTTACGTTTGAGAAATCTGGAGCATTACTTTTCCACCCTTTTTAGTTCAACTCAACATTGAAAACAATACGAAAAGTTCTCCAGAGCAGTCAATGTGACTCGAAAGGAAATGTTATTTGGAAATTTCTGATAAATATGATGATATATGCATTTATCAGTTGGAAGGTTTGAATTGACATAAAGCCCGGTAGCGTAAATATTAGCACAGTAAATTAAAATGGAAATAATATTTCACTACGAGTAAATAAAATTAAAATGATTTATTGTTGAAAGAAAATATTTTAAACTCCGTAAGTTTTAGGTGCACAAACATACCGACTATTGACCTAAAAGTACAAAAATACGAATATTGCAATCAGACTTTATTTAAAATATATTATAACATTATTAGGTATCTATTAACAAATCATGATGAATTGTAAGTTTTTTTAGCTGTGTTCCATTTCTTTATTAAAGACAGGCTGTTTTTAATAATAATTTTCAAAGGAATTCCAGCACAAAAAATATATCTGGTTTTTAATAAAATACGAACATTATTCCGAAAAATGTTTTAGAAATCTGAAGATTTAAAATGCTATGAACTCAAAACTGGTAGTGATAAAATAGATATTATATTATAATGTTTACAATGTTCCCTAAAAGCAAAGTAATTAAAATATAATTAATTTAAAGTGTTAATTAATATACCCTAAGGGTCATTATTGAGTATTATTCCAAGCTTAAGTAGATTATTGGATTTTCAATTTATTCATTAAACAATTATCGTCGCTTGGAACATGAAGATAAAAGTATGAATAAATAAGTAGGAATTATTAAATATTTGTTAGCAATTTATTGAATACAATATTAAGTTATTGAAGCTTTGTCTTGAGTAACGAAGCCACTTTTAATTGCCGATATTATAATCTTCTGTTATTATAAATAATAATATCTCTAGTAGAATCACTGTTCGTTGAATGGTATATCCGTGGGAGGTTGTGATGATTTAATATAATTATGCCTTGATACAATTTGCTCATCAATTTGAAGGTGATTAACGTCTTGGAAAATGTATAACATAATTGCAGAGTGGAAATTATTTTTGGCCAACGGCTCTTCGTCGGTTGGTGCCAAGGGCCTTAATTTTTCTTACGGCATTAAATTATAAAAGATACACCGAAATACGCGAAACTTCCAGATAATTAGACTATTTCAAGTTAAACAACATTTTAATTGTACCGATTAATTGGAAAAGGGCTTCTTAATATATACAATTCAAATAATACTAAATTGTAAATAATATTTTTGAAATGCGAGTTTTGAGAGGGGTCGCAAAATGGGGTCGTAAGGTATTGGCTGCAATCAAAGAGGAAATACCCTTAGTTTGAAGATTCAGAGGCTGTACGAGGAAATGCAATGGATTGAGGCCTCTAAATTAGCATAGGAAAGAGACCTCAGTAGACTGTTTGTCGAAGCAATGGGTCGCCAACCCAACCGAGAATAGGGGAGGAAAACGAACGAACGAAATAAAACCGAAACAAAAGTAAAGCTTTTAAGAATATTGGAAATATTAAACTTGACTGAAAAATACGTCATAATAAACATCTGTCAAATCTTTTAGCAGCCTTTTAACCTTTGATACCGTAGAAACGTAAAAAAATCACCGACCATATTCCTGTTGGGATTTTTTTGGCTGGATACTATTGGAAACAAATAATTTTGAAGTTTTCTTCCAGGAAATTTGTATTTTTATTTCCCAAAAACATTTATTTGAAGCTCCAATTGAAATTTTATTAGAATAGCTCCATACTATACGACGAATTGTCAACTTGGAGTATGTTTATAAATACTAGGTTGGTTTATTAAATATTTATACAGCGGTACGGTGGGTGAAAGCATCCCACCCAAAAGCTACGCTAGGCTTAAATTCCGATGATTACAAATTATGTTTATTTACTCGTCTACACAATCCATTAATATGATTAAATCTGAATAAAACTGCAAAAGGGAAGTGAGATTGTTTTCTCTATCGTTTGATCAAAACAAATTTCTCTGTAAATAAGCAAGAGTACTTAGTATTCTAGGAGATTTATTGGTTTAGTGAATTTTTCAAGAATAAGAGTAGCGTAGTGGAATCCCGTCTCAATCCGGACTTAAAAATTGAAGAAGTCTCAAATTCCTCATTTATCTATTTTTTATCTATTAATCAATTGATTTTGCATTATATACCTACCATTATGGAGTTATATCGGATTTCACTACACTTTTATTGCGTGCCAACCATTAAGAAAAGGATACATTTTTAAATGACGCTCCCTATTTCTCTCGTTTACTTAGATTCTTTTTAATTCTCCAAATAAAAAAAAACTTTATTCATTTTTTATTATTTCTAATTTTGAAACTGTTGATTCGTGGTGGAATTCCATTTTAATGATTTAATAAAACAAATATATAACTTTATTCCACTTTTATTAATAAAAGTGGAATAAAGTTATATATTTGTTTTATTAAATCATTTATTCATTTATTAAATTCAACACTTATTTAAAACTTTTTAACCAAATTATTTGTTGATTCTACAAAAAATACTGACTTAGTCCTAAAATGAGATGTTTGTTCTAGGTATATATTTACGAAAACAGACTTAATAAAAGTTAGAAAGCTTTGTAAAAATACTGGTTATAAATAAGTGTAATTTTAATGATTAAACAAAGAGGTTTTTTTTAATGTGCTACTGCACAAGGATCTTATCTGCACGGAGCCAGGTGGGGAAGTACATGTTCATTCATATCTAGTTCCTAAAGATAGCTACAGCCATTTAAACCTATTTTTTTAAAATCGTGAATGGTAGTTTCTCACCAGGGCGATACTGGCAGTTTATTCTCACCAAGAACGAGGTGTTTAGTTTACTGTGTGAAAATTTCCCGCAAGTAAAATAATACATTTTGATTATTGAAAGCACATTATTAACAATCTTCGAAGAATGTGAAAATAGAAAAAGACACAGGAAAAAAAAAACATTAGGTTGTGACAGAGACTTGAACACGGAACCTCTACTCTATCTGTGAGCAGCGCATTTTTTTCCATCTCAACCAATTCTTTCACTCCCATTTTTAACAATTTCAAATTTAAAATTATTAATTTAAATACAAGTATATATTACAACACTACTTTATTATTACACATATACTTGTGTCAATTAATTTCGGTTGGTGCCAACCTTCTTCAGGACAATATAATATAGACTAACCTAAGTTCAGATAGCTACATATAAAGTAAAGAGGGATACAATAAATTAGAGAGGGACAGAGCATCAATCAATAAATTAATGAGAGAGACAACAAATAATATTATTAATATATTTTTTTTATTAATTATTAATATTGTCTTTTCTCTTTTTTGTATTCTTTGAAAAATGTTAATATTCTTTCAAAAGTCAATATTAAAATGATGTGTAAAGCTTTGATAAGTTTATTTCAATAAATAATAATTACATTTTATTTGTTAAGAATATCATATAGTATTAATATTTGGATTATTTTTATAGCGCCGTTTTTGTGAAAAATCACCTCAAGGGCGTTATATTATAATTTATACCGGGTTTTGAACCCCCCACCTCTAGGTTCTGGGCCAAGGAGCTTACCGCAGAGGCTGTTTAGATGCCATCTATAAAAGGCTATAGCATTGACTAATAAAATTTCAGGTTCAATTAGGTCATAATTATCGATTAAATACTAAATATACTATATTTTGTATTCAATAGTAAATAGTTATTTTAAGTGAGGCTCAACCTCATGTAAATCATTGTAATTTTAAGTAACTTTCATAATGCTGGACGCTCAACTTGACCCCTAAACTACACCTAAGCTATTTGTGACAAGGGTACTTGACTACGCCGCTGCGCGAATATAACCATGATAACCAGGGATGCTGTGACGTCAATATACCTTACAACACGGGGATGAGTAGGTTATGGAAAAGCTGTTAGGTAATTTTACATCACATAATATTTTGGGAAAACTGGTTGGTTAAGGATTATTTGAAATAGCGAATTCGCAATAAATAATTTCCTTTGTACGTACGAGTGTGAAATTTTATCGACCCTCCTGAGCCTTATACTATACAGTTAGAAAAATGTCTGAGGTTTCCAGAGAATGTATTAATTAAACAGTTATCTTCCAAATTCTTTATGAAAAGAATACTAGAATTTTAGATAAAAAGTTCAAAAGTGTCTTTTCTGGTTTCAGAACTGAAACCTTTTACTGAAATTTTAGTATGTTTTTCATAGAATTTAAAGGATTAATTACAGTTGTAAAATTGTTTTTACTGGAAACCTCAGACATTTTTCTAATTACCCATTTAAAATTTTGTGGTATATACATCATTTGTAGGATTGCTTGTATTAGAATGCTAAAAAGGAACGTTTAGTGTCATTAAGTGGCTGACCCTTAATATTCAATATCATATAGTCTGGTAATTGAGATGTTAATTAATCGTAAATAAATAGTTCTGCAGTTGCACTAAGAAACACTTATTTTGTTATATTTACTAATAATTATAATTACCCTGATGAAGCTTGATTTAAGAGAAACCGATTAAACCATAATAATTAGGTGGTTTAAAAGTGATTTTTTAATTAGAAAAAATATATATGGTTTTAAATTCGCATTTGTAAGTTTTGAGCACCAAATGTTTTTTGAGTTACACTAGAAAAACCAACAAATTTAGAATATTTGAATTTAGAATTATTTTAGAATATTTTATTGCCCAGAGATGAATTGAAAAATAAAATGAATTGGAAGTAAATAAAGTAATGTTAAGTATTAATAAATTAAATTAAAAGATATGCATGATTATAGCATTAAATCTAACTACTCTCACGATTGAAAAACTTATTTAAAATTGGTACATTCATGATGAATTTTTATATGCGGTAACTTGCGACATTGAAAAAAGTATGGCCAAACTCATTTAAATTATACTCAACTGTAATAAACTTTAAAAAAATGTTTCGGTTTTAATTATCGCACTTCCAGATAAATTTTATACCATTTTTCTATTTCCTAATATAAATCAACTAATATTTAATTCAATTAGGTATGTTCTACAACAGAACGCTAGAGTCATATTGAAAATATTTGTATTACAGCAATGAAAATTTGTCTTAAAAAGTATAAGCAAGAAGAACTAATAAATAAATTTACATGTTTGACAAGTAAACTGAATAAAATTTTTCATTTCACATATCCGATGAAAGCGAAAGAGTTCCCTAAAGAATCAAATTGATTGAAACCTAAAACGAATTTGATTGAACCAATTGAACTATCTCTGGTAAGAATAACATCATATAATAAATTGAAGAAAAATATTATTTCAAAATTCATAAAATGACTGAATTCTATGGAAATGCCACCGATTTTGTGAAAATTCAGAGAAAATATACGGGAGAAATAATATGTTTTTCTCCATATCGATTTCAAAACGAAATTTTCTCTTCAAGGGAAATAATGAACAGAGTAAAGCATATTCAATCGTATACTTAATCTTCATATTCAATAAAAGCAATCGTTTATAGATGGTTAAAAGCAATTTATTTATATGAATAGTTAGTTAATCAAAGTTAGTCAAACATTCAAGTTTATGTATTACGTTGATCAAAAATTGCGCAGAAGAACAAAAGATTTTTGCTGAAATTGTTAATTTTTCCCTTGCATGCATAGCCCATATGAGTATTAGATTTAAGGTAAAAGCTCTACTGTATAAAAGAGATTGGCTGAAAAAGCTCTGCCTATTTCCATGTAAAGTAAATGTTCTGCATGGTGATTCAATTTGCCTTCAAGATTTCTATAAACTCGTAACCTTGTGTGTAGAATGGGAAGGAATGGTCTATATATAAGGAAAGTTAAGTGGGGAATGCTTGCAGTGTTTCCAATTTAATCAGGACTTTTCATGGCCTTATACTAATATTTTATTCAAATGAACAATTGATTGTTTAAAAATATTCCGAAGACGACGAAACTTTTTAATCGATAAAAAATTTTTTATCGTTGTGTAGAAGTATGTTAAAATTAATTACAGTAAAAAAAATATATTTATTTTGAACACAATTCTCCTGAATTTTATTTATCAGTGAAAACAAATATTTAAAATCAGTTTTAATCTCGAAAGCTATCAGAATTTGTCATTTTGTATTTTCGTCAAAGAAAGCCGATATTTGGTTAATTTTTTTAAATGTTTGGGTGGCCTTTAAAATTGCGGGATATTTCGTTTTAATGTTGTTGAACACAACTGACTTAATTGACATAAAAAAATTGACCGTTTAGAGATCCTAAAAAAAATATATATATATATTTCATACGAAGGTTATGGTTTTAAAATATTCTTGAATCAGGCAGTAAAGTTGGTACTGAGCAAATTATAAACCGAATCAGTGGTAAATTTCCATTGCAAAGCAAGAAAAATAATGAAACATTGACTTTGGTCAAACATGATATTACACGAGTAGTTTGATATGTCATATAATAATTAATGTTCATCAATGGCGTTACGTGACGTAACTCTTACAGCAATAGGTTGATTCTAGCAATAAACCATCTCTTGTGTAACAATTAAATTCTAGAAACATCATTCCTCTTTTGTGACGACATCAGATTGATACAGAGCCGGTATACGCGATAAAAAGACTAGCGAGTACTTGAATAATGACGGCCTGTATGGTCAAGTGGTAAGACGCTCGAATACGAATCCAGAGGTCGCGGGTTCGAACCCGGCGTGCGCAAATATTTATTTAATTAATATGTGTCATAACACATTTTATTGATATAAAAAATAAAATATAGTTTATTTACGGCACGTTTCAGAGTGGTAGATACTCCAAGTATCGCCCTGGTGTGAAAGACCACCATTCAGAATTAAACCGTTGCTTGAAATGGCTTTAGCCGTATTTGGTGACCAGATCTGAATAGCCAGGTACTTCCCAACCTTCCCCTTCTTCGTTGCCTTCCCCTCCTCACTACCTTCAGCCTCACAACGTACCCTATTTGGGGATGCCAGAATCTCACTGGCTCTAGACGGTTGGGAGCAGTTGAAACTCTTGTGGGGTATTCACGTAAAAAAAATTGAACGTATACTTCAATGGATGCGTTGTTTCTAAGTACCGCGTTACGCTTTTGTTACAAATATAAATGGTTAGTGGCTTAGACTTCATGGATTTTTCTTCTTCATATACATCAGCAATCTAGTGACCAGATATTGATGGGCGAGGATTTCCCAACCTATATCTCCCACTTCCACCTATACATCCTCTTCCTCACCGCCTTATCTTTAATCGTTCCACGAAACGAGAATGCCAGTTTGGACTCTTGTGCATGGCCACGTAAAGAAAAACATACTTGAAAAGAAATACCACTAATAAGTAGCACTAGCACCCGCCCTGGTTCCGCGGGCCGCCCGACGCTTGGTGACAGTGTCGGCACAGCCAGTACTTGCGCGGTAATCCCCCGGCTCGGGGTGGGAGGAAATTCGGGGAAGGAGGCTTCGAGAAAGTTCAGAGGGAAATAGTGGGGTAGGTAGGTACTGTACCTACCGGAGGCGCGTGGGAGAGTTGAGCTATTCGCTGTGAATGGAAGATGGAAATAGACTACAGGGGGAGTGGTTCATATCATATAAGAGTTCCCTTCATACTCTTCATAAATGCGGAATGTAGCTCCGTGTTTATGTCAATATAAAGGAAAAACAAACAGTGTTGTTTTTGCTTCGGGTAGAAAATGTTTAACGTTCTTAATCGAAGTTTACAAACAGTAAAAAAAACGGAAGCCAATAATGCGATGCTTTGACTATACCACATAAAACTGAGCAAAGTTTTGTGAAAAAAATATGCTTAGAAGAATAGTCGCTCAACGACAATGGATTGTGAAAATGTCCATGTATAATTATTTGTTTAATCCAAATGAAATATTATATTGTACTGTACTGAATACATGCAACATTTTATATTCTGGAACGCATTTATTTTTTTATAGCTTAGGTACTTGGTTTTTTTTAAATTTTCTTTATTTGATTTTTTTTTACATATGGTACATTTTTTGAAAAAAAAAATATTACAAAAATTAATTCAAAAGAAAGAAACATATTCTAAAGCATAAATAAAAGAAATATCAAAACAAGGAAAAGCAATGTAGACATAACAAAAAATCCCATATAGGCAAAAGCCAGTGCAGATTGAATGCGAACATTATTTATACCACTGAGCGAATCTCCGCTCTGTCAATTGGTGATACCCATGACTGCCAATTGGTGACCAAAAGTGACTGATAATGATGAAAGTAGGCGTTTAAAATAATAAAAACCAAATGATAAAAACTGTGCCATTAAGATAGCTTGACACTATTTCAATTTTTGGTACAAATATATTTGGATTTCAATTTGTCTATTCATGTTTTGGTTCGAAATTCATGAATTAAAAGTAACGTTTTTCTATATTCATGCTATGTTTATGTATTTATTTTATGTCAAGTTGGGATTTTACTTGTAATCTAAATATAAGTAAAGAATATAATGAGCTATGTTAAAGATTACACAAAAGGTGTTCAAAGCATAGAGTGACATAATATGTTTGAAAATATTTTCAAAGCACACAGGTGACAGAGTAACCTATTATAATATTTCTTCAACGCATTTGATCCTGACATGGTAATAATATAAGGGTAATAAACTGTTTTAAAATGCATGAAACATGAAATTTTATCTTAAAATGTTGACTTATGATAAATTCCATTTCTAGCGATATCATTTGATATATGAGTATATTTTTCTCGACGAACTCCCTGTAGGGGTGTTTAGGATACGTGGGTGTCAGGTTTGCTCCCCTTACCCCACATTTCTGATACTACCCTTACCTCTGGTCTCGCCTCCCTTCTTTCATTGGCAAGACAGTCAGCCAGCTGTCAGATAGGAGACCAAAAGTAAAATCGATGCCATATTTATATGTTTTTGGCATCGGAGGCACAGCTATTTTAAAATTGAGTCCCATGTAAACATAGAGATGACACACTTGTAGTGGAAATGTTTTCGATTATATTTATGCAAATGGTTTTTTTATTTGGTTGCGTGTCGTTGTTTTTTCTAATAAAATAAAGATTTTGTATATTTTCTTCCTCTCCGCTTATTATCCCCTAGTGGTACTTGTTTTCAGTAACCATTTGTACAACTTTTGTTTAAAACCAACCTCTGCAGTATTGGTCTGCCAAAAGGACTGATACCAGGTGGCATGTATTCATATAAACTTTGGGTTAAATTTATCCTCCCCCGATCGAAACACACAACCAATCCATGGCAGTCAACTGGCTCTCTATGAAGAGTTGATGGTTTAAGAAACGTTTTTATTGATTTCTCTATATCCCTACGCTCATAGTGCTATATCTAATCTAACGTTCAGGATCATTTCAAAAACTAACATAGAACCAGAAAATTACTTAATTATTTTTTTAGAGTCATTAGTTATAATCCACGTAGTTTCATAATCTAATCATTGCCGGGGCCTTGATCTCAAGAAATCGGTCGATACTATTTTCTTCTCTGTAGATTATTCGCTAAAGCATTGTGTATTCTACACTTCCTGGAAACACTTGCTGTTAGTCAATTTATACAGTAGACTCTACGAGGTTAAAGTACATTACGTGTATTGCATTGTCTCAGTCGCAGACAAGAGCCATTCCAACCATTCCTGCTTCTAAAAAAAGTTTTTTCAATCATCATATTTCTAAAATCATTTATAAAAAGTCTGTTTCTTAGGGCGTAGCTTTCAATATTAGTATCATCATATTATTGAAACATAAACCCATAAAAATGTTATAGGTATATTTAACGTTTTTATAAAACTTCCCCTAAAAAGTTAAACCCAATTTCATTATAATTAACCGGATAACTGCGAATATTAAATATTTTGGGTGTGGAAAGGCACTAACTTTTGATGTGTAATGGAAGCTTAAGAGCTTACTCGCCCACAGAAACCCGCCTCGGGTGATAAGTTGTCACAATCTTAGGCAAAATCCGTGATAAGCGGTTAAAAGCACTAAGAAACACACACACACTCACACACTTACTCACACAGTTTTATTTTTGTTATTTACTCGAATTTAAAATAGGTATCACTGAATTTTACTGTCGATGAATTAAAATGTGGTTAAAAGCTTGGCTGTCCAACTTTTTGGTTTCTCTAGGCAACGCCGGTTTGATTGACGTGGAAATGTATTTGAATGTATTTAAAATAAATAATTAGTTGATACATGTTTTTCTAATTATATGTGTTGAAGCACCCAAAACTTTAAAATGGTGGGCTCTGGCATATTAAATTTGAATTTCAACGTCAACGCAACTATTTTGTGCTCACAACGCTTATATAATAATCAGCAATATAACTTCGAAATATTTATATAATGAAAAATAACCTCCATTTCCTCAATTAACCACCAAAAAAATATTTATCAAAAGATAAATGTTGAGACTTGGGCAAAGTTGGTGGTAAAACTAGGAAATAGTAAAACGTACTACCTTAATTAAAAGGAAAAAAAGGTAACCTAAAACAAGTGGTGTATTTAATCCTATTTGAAGTGCTTCATCCTTGTATATAGTTTTCACAAATACACGCTTTGCCAAAAAGCGACGACATGAAAAAGGCGTGTTTGTAAAGATGGAGATTTTTCTTAGGTAAGAGAGGTTTAATAAAACTCCAGTAAAGTGAAATGATCTATACTACGATAGAGTTTTTTATATTTTGAGATACGTCAACTGGTTCTAAAAGGTTAAAAGGTAATATTTAATGCTTGCAAAATAAAAAATAAAAAAATTCGAAACAATAAATAAAATATATTTACGTGGAAAGCAATCATTTTGTGGTTTGACATATTTAATGAAAACAAAATAATAACATTTAAATTATAACAAAGGAACAGAGAAAAAGATAAAAACAATGAGATGAAAGAGGCAAAACGTCAACTGAGAAGGTGATAAAAGAATAATGAGAAATTTTAAGAGTTTTTTTTGTTATAATTTAAATGTTATGTTATTTTATATTGTGTTCTTCCTCTGAATGTACGAGTATATATAACCACACACAATGTATTTTTTGTTTAACTTTAATTTTGTACCCCGACGATGCTTAGGCTAAGCGAAACCGCCGGTAATAAAAATTAAAATAAAATCTGTGGTCTTACACCAAGTTATTATTTTATTTTCAATAAACAAAATATTTCATCTGATTAATCCCGACAGCGAAGATTAAAACTATGAAACCAATCAGACAGACGATTTGAAAATATTAATTCTAAAACTATGTCACTAATATTTTTCAGATGTTTTTGATGCCTACGATTTTTTATCCTCTTCTTTCAAATAACAGTTTGGCTTAATGAAAATCAAACCATAATAGGATACAAAATTAAACAACCCTTTATGACATGAACCTAGTTTATGAAATACATTACAGCGGCGAGTGAAAACGAAAATGTCGTACGAGGAATCTCTGCGAAAGCTGTATTAATTTTACGGTCATATTTCTGGTATTCGCTTCCGCTTGCACGTTTGAAATTAGGTACTTACATATTTGTCAAAAAAAATATACAACCGTAAATATAAGGCAGAAATTAATTTTCAAAAGCCATTTTGTACACTGACCGAGACATTATATTGCGTATATGTGACAGATAGTAAAAAAAAATAGAGTTTTATTATAACATTTGCGGGCTTTGCGAATTGTGGGTTGAGGCTTTTATAAAAGGTAAGGTAAGGTTATACAAATATAAAATTAATGTGAATGTAATAAAGGTTTCTTGTGACGATATCGTGTTTTTTAAACATTTTCATATTGTGATTAGGCCTGGGTAAAGGGAAAATATTTTAGTATTCACATTTAAAATACACCAGCTAAACGTAAATAGCATTTTTTTCGTTTTCAGTCGTTCTTGAAAATGACATAAACTTTAATTATGATAAAATGATTTTATTTGCACGATAACATTCGATTTTCTCATCAAATGCTATCTGTCATGCCATAGACTATTACAAACATAATTATATAATAAACTTTATTTATCTTCATTTCGTAATGGGTTTTTTTCAATGCCTGATAATAAAAAAATCCGTTCAAACATTATGCATTGTAAGATAATTTAAAAAAAAAATGTATCGGTAGGTATCTTAAAATTTTATTCCAGAAAAATAATTAATGAATAAAGCTTTGGTTAGATAAAATTAACTTTACTTACTACCAACTACGTTTACTATCCGGCCAATAGAGAAGTTGAGTGAAAAATATTATGACTTTAAAAAAATATGTGCATGTAGATCGAAAAACACAGATTCTGAATATATATGTATATTTCCATATTATTATTCCCAGAATTAATAAACCCTTCTTGAAAATTAGTTAAAACGCCATAAAATAGAAACGCTTCATATTAGTCGAACGTCAAATGTACCGTTTTCGTACGATGCGATGCCGCGAAGTAAATGGCGGTGAACCATTTTTTACGTAAAATTTCATTTCTTGGAATGATTGTAAATTGCAGTAATGCTTGTATTTTTACACATTAGTACGATGCAATAGCAAGACGTATTATCTCCTGACATTTTATAAGGTTTTGTTAAATTAAAAGCGGTAAAATTGAAGAAAAAACACAAAATAACAAATATGCAACTGACAGTTTTTTTTTTTTTTTTCATTTTCTAGATTCTTATTTATCATTAAGTGATGAATCATTTAAAGTTACTGATTCTAACTCTAACTCTTGTCCCTTATACCAATAGGACGGCGCATTGCGCCTTACTTTGTTACCTCATGTGGGTGAAAAAATGCATTTACGGACTATTGAATTTAAGTTCAGGAGTTTACGTAGGGAAAAAAATATGTTTGTAAAAACCCTACAAAAATAGCATGAAAATTACCGGATCATCAGCGTCTTCTCCCTCTCGACACAGCACTACGGCATACATACATAAGTGTGTTCGTGTTGAGTGAGGATGGGGGGGGGTCGGCTATGGCCTTTGTTTAGGAATTGCACCGCATTCGCCGCGGTAATAGGGAAAACCATAGAAAACCCTATACAGGTGGAAACGGCCACATGTCCAACATGAAGACATTGTGGCCTTCAGTGACGTCATATCTGACGCCCTGCATTGTGAGGTGATGGTGTGTATGTCTGTTTTTATGTACATAAATAATTATGGGAATATACTAATATACATACATATAAATATTTATAAGGACAGGAATGGATAGGTATTGGGAGATACCTATCGGAATCGTGAAATTAGGAAAGGAAAGTACCTATTACGAATACTCGTCCATGTCTGGAATATGCCAAATTGAATTTAAATCTAACAAAATGTGTTTCGGCATTCTGTGTTTGTATCGGAAGGTAAAGTCGCAAAGTGAATCGTATTGACCGATTGATTTGATAAGCGGATTATTGTTGTGTTTGAGTGAACTGTAAAAGCGCTCGGTCAGGCGGTGTGTGTGTTCGAACAAGGTAGGTATTTCTTTTTCAGTGTGTAATCTTTTGAGATTTGTTCTGAGTCTAGTATTGAAAATGATTTTAATGCAACAGTTCTGAATGCACTGGATCTTGGTGTGTGTAGAGTGTGATATGCTACTCCAGACGGGAATAGCATATGTGATGACAGGTCGTATAAGAGTATAGTATACCAGGAGTTTGGATCTGGGAGGTAGTGGACTTCGTCTGCTGAAGATCGGCCTCATGGCCCCGATCGCTTTCCTCGCCCGGTTCTGCGTGTTGATCACGTGGGATTTCCAGTTCAGTCTTCTGTCCATGGTGAGGCCGAGGTACTTCACTTCTTCCTTCCACTCAATGTCGTGTCCCTCCATTTGCATCTGGAAATCAGGTGTTGTGATGGCACGTTTCCTTGTAAACGTTATGGCTTCCGTCTTGGCGGCGTTCAGCTTGAGGCGCCACTTCTTGTAATAGGCCGCCAGCTGATCGAGCGCGCGCTGTAGGTATATAGCCGCCATGTTGATATCTCGCGATGCGACGTAGAGAGTGAGATCGTCTGCGTAGATCCCTTTCTTGCATCTCTCGTCTGAAGGGACGTCGTGCGTGAAGATGTTGAAGAGGTACGGGCCGAGAAGACTTCCCTGTGGCACTCCTTTAGGTATCCCACGTGACGATGAGAGGGCGCCCCTGCAAGCGACTCTGAACGATCTGCTTGTCAGATACTTTCTTATCAGGCGTACTATGTAGACCGGTGTCTTGGTTGCGTACAGCTTGTGTATCAGACCGTCCGTCCACACAGTGTCGAAAGCCTTTTCCAGGTCAGGAGCGCCATGGCGGTGTAGCGATCTTCGTTGAATTTTAAATTCCACCACTCAGTTGATGGGTAGTGGAGTGCTTCTTCCGGAAACCGAACTGCTCGTCTGGTAGTCGCGTTGGAGTCGTGATGTGGTACGAGGTATAACCTGTTCAAACACTTTGCTCATCGTCGATAGTAGACTGATCGGACGGTAGTTCGTCGGCTTGGTTTTGTCCTTGTTCAATTTGTTGAAGGGCAAAACTGTCGCCTCTTTACATAACGAGGGAAAGTGTCCGGTAATGATGCAAGCGTTGAACAGCTTTGTAGTGTATATGATGGCTCTCTGAGGTAGATGTTTGAGTAAAATGTTGTGTATTTGGTCACTTCCGGCGCCTTGTTTGTCTTGAGTCGCTTGATGATCCCGGCCACCTCGCTCGGCGTGCTGAGATGCATATCGGCCAAGTCGGTCTGCGCGGACAGATTCAGCTCTCGTAGTGACTCAGCCACGATGTGATCGGTTTCTTCGTCTTCCATCCCGTCCATGCAACTGACAGCTGGATAACGACAATGTGCGATGTCAAATATAAGTACCGTGTGGTGCCCCTTCTGAACGTACAAAACGCGTCACGCACCCACCCCGCTCCTTACCTCTGAGATATTGCCGTTTTGGCGGCGTGTACAAAATTCAAACTTTGAGAATTAATTTAACTATAAAAACTAACTTAAAAAAAAAAAAAAAATACTTATATTTAAGTTTGAAGGTGGATATTGATAAAAAATATAAAAAAGTGGACTCAACTTCCTTATTGAAAAAAAAAAAAAAAAAAAAAAAAAAAAAATAAAAAACAATAAAACTGAAAGTGAAAAATCATTTGTACACACCTACATACAAAGGAGATTATTTATATTTAAAAGACTTGTACCATGGAATTGACATTAAGAGCTGAAAATAGTTTCGTTGATCCTGAAAATCCAGATACAAAAACTGTGCAAATATACTTTTGGATATTTTGTTACTTTAGAAAACAACATATTCTGCTCTACGGATAGATTGTATTAGGCTTTATTACGGTAACAAAATGGATTTGTAAATTTGTTTTTGTTTTGCCGTCTAAGAAAACAAATAATAACTTTGTTTCCACACCAATATAATATGGATAAAAGTCCTTCAGCGACACCTTGAAATCTAAGTTTATCCTAAAAAAAGCATTATAGGGAGAAATCCGAACATTAAATATTGGTAGATTGTTTATCCCCTTTGTTTCGTATATATAAACTATATCTCTAGCGGAAGCGGAAGAGTGGAAACACAAAGAAAATTAATTCTGCCTCAGTAGGTAAGTAGTTACCTACATTACCGACACAAATTGTTTTTTTTACTTGGAGTATCAGTTTTTTAAACATGTAGCCTTTCATTCTCCTCCGATAGCATGGGAATATACATTGTTGCATTCTCATATAAAGAGGGTGCTGACTTGGCGAGTCATTTTATTAATGGATTTGCACTCCTGATGTCACTATTCCGGAGATGTTGTTTATAGATGACAAGATTAGAGGTCAGAATAATTTATCACCATTTTCCCTTATAGAGGCTTTAGACACATCCAATGGTTATGTATTGGAGCATTGCTTCAACCTAGGGTGACTTATATTATTAGATTACGGGATTTCAACAAATTGCACCGAGTGTCGGCCACTTATGCTATTCATATACCATAAGTTATGGTCTATGGATTTATATTTGAGTCAGAAGATCATCGGGATAATATACTTGTTTTGGTGAAAAGATTTGAGTTTACCGTAGATTTTCACACCATGTCTAAGAGATAACCGAACTTCTAACACATGTTTAAAACATCGAACCCCCGTGTCACAATGATCCGCGCATTTAAGTCAGGAGTTCATGGGTTTACCTTGTTGTTGTTTAAACGAAAAACTAGAGATCATTATTGATAACTTTGGCACGTGTAACACATAACCAACTCACCAACACTTATTAGAAATCCCCAAAACCTCTGTACATAGTGTAATGAACCATTATAGTAAGATAAAACTAAGCAAATAAATGTAAATCATGATTTTTTTACACCGTAAAACGTGACCTTTATATCCATCCGTGTTGTTGTGATCAGTTTATTTCGCATCAATCGAAATAAACCGTTGATATTAAATATAAGATATCTTTTGATTTATGGCATTTAAAGGTTACGCTATTTCTATTCGATCAATTTTGATTATAACCTTAATAATTGACTTTATAAAGCTCCTTTGAGCCAATATGTTCTCTTCTAATGTATGGCACATACACTTCACATGGATGGGAAGATATTTAGGTACATTTGCGTTGAACATACGATTAAGGTCGTCTGATTTTGTCGTATTATAATCCAAAACTTTTAAGGTTAACGTTTCGGACGTAAATTTATCTCTGTGGCTTGGTTTAGCATATTTGTATCTGCGTAGTTAGTTTTTAGACTTACATTGCGGTGAAGTTCCATGACTTGTTAATGCGTAACAAGGATACACTGTCCCTCAGGACAGAAGGTGGTTCATTAATTATGTTGGCTTTCATCTTCCGAGAAAGTTTAATGCACAACGCGTCAAGGAGGTTTGGTTTGGAGCCGCGGTTTGATTTCATGGTCTTTCGGGGACAAAGCTTATCTCAAGATATCTGCTGCCTGTCTGGTTGGACATTAAGTTTTTTGGAACTTTTTGTTTTGAATAATGTCCAAAAACTCTCAAAACTTTTTAAAACGACTTTTAGATAGCGGCATTTTATTATGTAATTATGAAAGTAGACAAAATATATTATAATAAAATATCATTTCAAGGGCGCTGTAAAAAGTTTGAAAACATTTATAAATGGCTGTATAAATTCTAGACTAAAATACATTAACTTTAAACGAGGCTTTGTGAATAAACAAAAAATATATTATTTTTTTTACAGATGTAGAAAAGATTAAAAAAATAAAAATACCCAGAAGATCCACATTTGCACGACTATATAAAAAATATAGTATTAGACACCCAGCCCTAATACTACCAAAGGCTAGCTCAAAAATTTTGATTTCATCATTTTAATTTATTTATGAATTTGACTTTTTGAAGAGATAAGTTTTTAGTTTCGCTCTGAAACTCGCTGAGACTTTTAACGGCTTTAATACTTCACCCTGAAGTCTAATTTAAATTTGAGACCCTTATGGACTCGATACTCCAAAAGCGTGATCTTTGAAAATAACATCCGAATGAGTTGAAAACGAATCGAGCTTTTTGTCGAAAGCGCCACAATAGACGCACAAAAAAGAATGCACCTTTAGGTTGTGCTTTCAATTTTGATAATAATGCTGTCGATACACTGCAGGGAGCCTTTATTTTTAGTACATTTCTTCTCTAATTAAACATTAAATTCGAATCGTTCTCTCTTATCGTATTATCAACGACTCCCATGGCATCATAGTAGACAAAGTGCGCAGTTACGGAAGACATTAACAGTCTTCATTGGCCGTTAATAAGGGTCTTTCCAGTCTCTGTAAACTTCATTTAAGAAACATGGAACGTATCCATTTATAGGCATGCCGCTGATGGATCCGTTGTAATCTCTCCCTCTTTCTCACAAACGACGCTCGTAACAGCATGAGAGGTTACCATGGAGTACTCAGCTGTAGGACCAAAGCTTATTCCTGTCATATCGAACCCTGGCTTAAATAATAATCGCCGATTTGTATTTTAGAGCCCACTTTACGCTATGAGTAATAATGGAGTAGAGGCCATTTTTTGCATCCAAGAAATTTTTGACACAGGAATAAAACTTCATACATACAAGTCTTAGAATTTAGTAAGCTAAATAATTTAGACCTAGTTAAGAAATTCGGTAGTCTAACATAAATTTCATGTGGTGAGACTATACAAGAAAAAGACAGACGTAATTATTATTCTGAGATTTTTTAAACGCAAGAAATATTCCGTTACTCGCTTATTTGACGTTTTCACAATATTTCAAAGTGGAATGAAGAGTGTAGATCGATAAAAACCAATTCATGTGCGTAATTAAAAAAATCCGTTTTTCATAAATATTTTTTAAATTTTCCCTACGGTATCTAGGTAAATATATAATATTAATATTAAACATAATATTCATATTAAATACATATAATACTACTTAGATAAATCCTAGATGTAATGTAATTAATATAATATATAATATTACTAAGGTAAATCCTAGCTGCTTTGTATATAAAACGTTCTCAGTTACAAAATTGCATTTGTAAATCAATGAAGATATACTCGTACTTTAAGGATTTTCCTGAGAGTGAGCCAAAAACTAGTCAAACTTGGCATTGCTCCCTTCCTTACAGATTTTTGTTGCGGTATTCACCTCTTTTATAGCTTTTATTATATGGGTTGATTTTATACGATGGACCAAAGTATCTCTATTTTTTTATTTTATCGACTGTAGCTAGCGACTAGCTCCACTGACGTAAATCGATAGTAGTTCATTTCTTTAGTTAAATATTTGCTTATTCATTATCTGGTACTCATCTACTGATGTATCACAATCTCGTGACTTTGCCTTCTCCCCCATGCTTTTGTTTATTATCGGATTCACTTCAATTGTAGGTAGTTTTTCACAGGAAGCTTCTTTGCAGTATGTGGCTTTACAATTTTTACATTACACTGCTACAAGATTCGATAGGAGGGAATTGGCGAAGAAATGTATTTTTATTTTGCTTTGAGTATGTTAAAATATTTTTTTTAATCAAAAAGAGTTATTTAAAAAATATATACACACTTTGTTAGCCCTGTCTTCAACATTTAGTAGAAAAAGCAACGACCCCTTAATAATGAAATACCCGAGGTATAAAAAAAATAATATTAAAGGTACAAGCAATACATCTTTATTCTAACACGCTTGAAAAAGTCATACATTTATAATAGTGAATTGACAGATTTACTTGTGGTTTGATCTAGTAACGCTTCCGCGCATAGAGCAGTACCTTAATACAAGCAAGGAAATTGAGAGTAAACAAATTAACACCACTCAATGAATCCTTGAGATGTGTTCAGATGATGTAGACTGGAAAGGTACCCCTTGGATGCCGTTTCAATTAGGCCACAATATGTTACACAACATTCTTGTTGTAGAGGTCCCAAGCAAACACTTTCACCAGAGAGTGAGATTTCCTCCTACCCTAACGGGTAGTTACAAATAACTAGAGTGAGAAAGCAATGTCCTTGATCTATGCGCAGTAATAAGTGGACGACGATCTTCATAAGTTTATCCGGCCTTCATGAACTGTGTGCTACGGATTCTGACGTCATTAAACAGAAGTGGACTGGTTCAGGAAAATAAAAAAGAGGATCTTTTAATGACAACGTCATAAGTATTGCTAGTGACAGAGAAAAAGTGGTTAGAGGTTCAAAGATTGATCGATTGTTTAGAATTATTCATAGAACTGGGTTTACATTATAATGTTTACGTGTGACAACCGTTTCACTCTTCCATGTACCATATTATCAAACATACAATCGAATTACAAACACGGATTTTATTATAACTAACCTTTGTGTGTATATTTTAAATGGTTCAAGTGTTAGTTTTGTCCTGAAATCCACTATAAAGTTATTATTCTGAGATGTACTTACCATTTAAATCTTCAATGAAAATCATTTTGTGATATAAGAGTATGTATTTAGTTTTACCACTCATTATTCAATGTTACTTTACCCCGAATACATAAATAAATAATATTAAAGTATGAATACCTTTCCTTTGTTTTTACGAGATGTTTTTCCCGGTGAATTCTTTATTCTTGGAAATTCCTTAATTTTGTTTTTCGTTATCCGAAATGATGTTTTTTAAATATGTTAAGAAGTGGAAGAAGACCTTTCTTCTGACTAGCACTTAAACTAATTGATGATGTTAAATTTTGGAAAAACACTTCAAAATTATTTATGAAAGGGTGGATTATTACAAAAAAGAGCATTTCTATTAACATAACCATAAAGCAAAAAACAAGTATGTAAGTATAAAACATTACGGTAAGCTCTGCTTATATGAAATTTGCACAGATTTTTTGCCTAAAATCTCTAGGTTAACAGAAATAATTTCAAGTCACGTCTATTTAATCATGAGCTAAAGAACTTTAAATATCTATTTTACTGTAAAAAATAGGCAAAGGTATAATTTTTTTGTGTTTGTACCATATATTTAAATTGTTTGATTATAAAAAAAACGTGTGAAATATACTAGGAAAGTGACGACTTAATTGTTTTTGATTTAAACTTTCTTGCAAAAAAAAATGAAAAAATTGTGAAATATAAAGGAATATAAAATTATGTAAATTTTCATACAATATTTCGAATCACGGATGCAGCCGTGTTGTAAAACTAGTTATTCATTAAATTTGTATAAAGTTCTTTAAATTAATGTAAATACTTCATATTTTGAACTATGGCAAAAATATTGAACATTTTCGTGTGAGTTTGCCGAGTAGACTTGGTATTTGGTGATGAACGATGACCTTATATCATAATAAGCTATTTTGGATAGATCTGTTTAAAGTCAATGGAAATTTCTCTCCCGTCTGACACAATCTCAACGGGAAAAACGTGGAACCCCTCCAGGCCAGTCTGCCCAAGCCCTTGTTTAATTTTGTTTTGGTTTATTTCTAGGCTTGAAGTTTCTAACATGGAAGTAGAACAGTACATAAAATAATGATACCAAGTTCCTTATTAGCACTAAGTGAAAAGTTTGGAATATTTACTAACTCATATAATCTAATTTAAATACAAACTCCTGTTTTAGTAGGTACACAGCTATGTTGCGAGTATGCTACAACGAATAATGCTGTATGTACTCGTATATCAAAGTACCAAAAACCGTATCTTGCTTAGAAATGTTATTTTAAAATCTATACATTTCTTAAAATTCAATGGAATTGTTGAATCTTAATTCATAATATTCTTTCAATAACCAAGAATATAATTAAGCGAAAGGCTTTGATAAGGTAATTTTAATTAAAACATTATTTCTAGACTTGCGAATAGTCAAAGAGCCTTCGTAAAATAAATGGATAATTGATGCCATCTATGTTTTAATTATGTTCGGCTAGATCTTTGCTCACGTTTATAAATATGTTGCCAAAATATCAAAACAAATGAAAATTGAAATTAAAATATCAACAGTTTTCGAGGAGTATGTGATTGTTAAAAATGAAGCTAAGTGTTTTTTTTGTGGCAGAGATGGAAGATGCGCCCTCTTTTTGGAATTCAGTGGAGGTTTTGGGTGTGAGTCTCAATCACGAAATATTTTTTTTTCTGTATCTTTTTCTATTTTTTTTTAAATTGTAAATATTCTTTCAATAATATATGAATGTTATTTTTTTTTTTAATAATTCTTACTCGAATATCACTAAAAGGATATGTCCTCGTATAAGCGTTTTTTTTCGCTTGATTTTTTCTTTGTAGACAATATTATTCGTTTGCATTTCTCGTTCCGTCTCTGAATTTTGCAATTGTAGTTTATTTATCTGTTAATTTTTATATTGCAGTAAAAAAAGTTTTAATGAACATTTGTCCTGATAATGAAAGCTGTTGGAATACCATCAATTGCAATGTCATCTATAAAAAAATCAACATTCGAAACTGGCGAAAATCAGATAATATATGTTTATCATCTTGGACTTTATTTTATTATGCAAAACTATAATTTCCTTTGTGAGTACGTACAACCGCCCTATTGAAATTTTTTTAAATTCGGAACAGATGTTAATTGAAATTATCAAATTTAAGAAAAATAATCTTTTCGAATCCCCACTTACCAAATAGAGTACCAATCTATAATGTATTTAGCATATATAAATAATAAGAGCATGTACTATAAGAAAATATAGTAACACATAGTAAGGATTAGTGGTCATGAAAATTAGTTCCCTAGTATGTAGCAATATTATTTAAATTTATTCTAATCAGCTATTGTTTCCACGTTTTTTAAACATGTATAAAGCACACATCTGTTTGACTAATGTATCACTAATTTTATTCGCTGAAATGTAGCCCCTCAAATCCCCAGTGAATGAATAATTTACTCTCATGGAAGGCAATCTAAATAACAAAACCACTTTTAGACATACAATATCGTATCATATTACGACTTTCAAATCGGAAACAACAATATGTATTTAGGTTTTGGTATTTCGGTGAAATTGGATAGTCGGAGAAATAGGTTCAATCCATTTTAATATTATCAAGTTCCAACTAAATAAAATTGCTACTACTAAAAATATTTCACTGGATTATATTTCATCAGCGATGAAACACCAAAAGTGTTTCCAGCTTCAGATGAATTTGGATAAAAGTGAACTGGAAACTATAAACCATACTACTCGATGGAAATGTCTAATTATGGATATGGAACAAATTATGGAATAAAGAAAAAATGGGAAACCATTTAGTAGTTAAAGTTCTTAGCTCTTCTAGCACACTTTAACTACCGAAACATTTCACAACAAACAACACTAATTTTGGTCTTTTTATTCACAAAACACACATTTATTTTATAATTTTAGAAGATCAAATATCAAATCAACGAACAAGCGAAAGGAACAAGCAACCACGTTTTTTACACAAAAAACCCTTCTGTTCGATTGTCAATTGTTTCGAACACGGTGTTGTTTAATACGGAATTCGATACGGTGAAATAGTTAGGTAGGTAGGGACTTTACTTAAAAACACGAAGGAAAGAACCCAGCAAATTATCACATTGAAATCCAACAATGAGAATAATAAAAAAAATGGGTTCATAATTTCCAATAACACGAAAGGATAATTAAATGGATTACTTTAGAAACGTTTAACTATTATTGTGCATAAAATTAAACACCCTAATAAATAAGTAAGATAACTTGAACTCCAACATAAAGCTAGCTTTCAGAAAGATGTATGATTTATTTTCCTATGAACTAAGAAAAACGTATTTTTTAACATAATTTTTATGTTTATAAGAAATTGGTAGACAGCAAAAGTCAGTATGACTACCGCATAACCAATTTGCAAAATTTGTAAAGTTTAACGAAATGAAATGAGTTTGAAAAAAAAGATAACCTGGATGTCAGGTCTTATTGGAAAAAATATTGACAATATTACGCCACATTTTCAAAACAGAAAAACGATTTATTCTTCATAACTCTTTTCTAAGAATCATACATTTAAGGTACATTATATTGTCGCCGGGAAAGCCAAAGGACTGACGTGCCATTTTAGGAAGTTTATACCAGAGAAATTTAAAGTTTTTTTTGTTTTTCAACAGTTTTCATAAGTCAAATTCATTAGTCTTCAATACCTGCATGGTTTTTGAAAAAAATATACTCAGGTAACTCAATGCTCTCACTGAGTTACCTGAAGCGACAAACAAAAGCTAAAAAAAGACCCAAACCTGTGTCGCTTGAGTCGAGCCTTCTCCCAAATGGTAAATATATTTTAGATGGCTAAAAGGCCATAAAAGTCTTCAGAATCAAACGATAGTCAGAGCCTTTGCTGCAGAAAAAAAACTGATCAAAACTGTATATAACTCATTTTTTACCAAAGTGTCGCTCAGGCCCTTTGACTTTTCCGGTGATGATACTGATGATATACCGTGTTTATACTGTGAAATTTATGGGTGTGATTATTCATGAAGATCTAAGTTAGTTGGGTCGAAATTTAAATTACACACAAGTTTGTGTTCTAACTTGTCTTTGTCGAAATTAGAAATTACAAATACTAATTTAATTAGAACACAAACTTATATTGCCAAAGTAGCACATTAAATCATGAAAAAAAGAAATCTTACACGGGCTGTATTTCATTATAAAAATAAAAATTAATGAAATAACTGAATAGCGTACAAGATCATATATATGTCATATTTTAATTTTAAAACGATTATTCAGTTCGGTTGGGTATTTTAGTCGTTAATCTAAAACAATGTTTCGTGTAAAACGGGCCACAAAGGCGTTCCTCATAATAAAAAAAATCTATGCAAACCGTTTTCTTAAATTTTCGTAAAATATTACCCACAGACATGTTCGCGGTATGAGAGCGAAACACCGTTTACACGAGAATAGAATCATTTTTTTGTATGCGTCAGAATAAATCTTTGAGAATCAAGACTATTAAGATATATTGATTCGCGAATGTTTCTAAAACTAAGCTATCATGGAGAGCATAAACTTTTATGTTCCCGAGAGTTATCGACTTCATCGACCGCATATATTGTTTTATCTCCCGACCCGCAGGACTATCTTGCCAATGGTCTTGCCGGTGGGGAGGGCACTCTTGCTATTGAATCAAAATCGCTTCGGATATCGACATATTTAGCGTCAGTGAAACTGCCTAAACAGCAAGCTTTATCGCTGCTTGTTTAATCACTGTTCATTATTTATCTATCGTGGTTATTCATAAAATTTTAGAACTATGTCTATTTTTTTTCACTTATTTTCTCTCACTTGTCTTAACTCTTTCCACTCCAATGTCGAGTGTTACTCGACATTGGTTTTATTCCGCCAGATCCAATTTCGATGTGGCCACCCAAAATGCCTCATCATAATGCTTTTTCATCATAATATAGTAGTCAAGCAATAACTCTCAAAATATAAGTTTTCAGATTTAAAAAAATAAATGTTATTAGAATTAATGCAATTTTAGCGAGGAGCTGGTGGAATAAAAACAACTAGAAAAGGTTAATATATGCTTTGTACTCTGTTATGCATTCTAAATATATTTTTGTACATCTTTAAAAACGCTCTAAAACTGTACATTTTGTAATGTCTGAAAAAATAATTGAATTATAATATACATGGCCTGTTCAAAAGAAAAGGTTAATTTTGAATTTTCACGGGCTGTGTACATTTGATTATCGATTTGTTTTGTTATGTTGGTACACATATGTTTATCATATGTTAGCATTATCAGCCATTTTGGATTGGTGGTTTGTTTTTGACAACTGGAATGGCTAGTCACGTTTTTGTGTGTTCTTCGATTTTTTACTTTTGAAAAAAATGGATCAAAGAATAAAATCCATGATTTGTTTTTCCACAACTCCAGGACGCTCATCGTCATTAACATCTTCTCGGACTTTTGTAAAGCGCTTGTACCACTTATAAACACTTTTTTGAGACAAAGTAGACTCGCCGAATGCCACAGTCAACATTTTAAGTGCGTTGGAGCACTTTATTCCATTTTTAACGCAAAATTTAATACATATTCCTTGATCCATTTTTCAAAATTCATCTTTTCTTTTGAACAGACCTCGTATATCATATTTAAACAATAATATGAAAAAGAGATCGTTGAAAGTAGAAAAACTCGAAAATTAATAAAGACGCTTTAAAAACTCATTGAAAACTAATAAAAGCGTTATTATTAATGAATTATTGTTGTTTTCAGTTTCTCCAGTCGCCATGGCACGCTTCGTGGTGCTGATGATGCTAATTTTGGGAGCGATGAATTCCCACCGGAGCTTCGTGAAAACCGCCGCCATCCCGCAGCTACCGACTGATCAAGGTCAGTCATTAACATATACGATTTCGGAACAAACTTCGCTGCCACACGTTTCATGCCCAAAACATCCGAGAAAATTGCATGGCATGAGCTGATTGATATGCCAACATCCTCTACAACTTCCCTAATAGTGATTCTACGATTTTCCAAAACCATTTTCTTCACTGTTTCGATGTTTTCTTCGTTTGTTGACGTGGTTGCTACTCCAGGACGCTCATCGTAATTAACATCTTCTCGGCCTTCTGTAAAGCGCTTATAAACACTTTTTTAGACAAAGTAGACTCGCCGAATGCCACAGTCAACATTTTAAGTGCGTTGGAGCACTTTATTCCATTTTTAACGCAAAATTTAATACATATTCTTTGATCGATTTTTCAAAATTCACCTCTACGCAAATTCAAACTAAATGAAATGTCTATATATTTTTTCGTATTTATTAAAAAAAGTTGCTTTGTCAAATTCTTTAATCGCATTGTTTCTCAACCTTTTTAGTGTCACAACCCCCTTAAAAGGCACGAAATGCCGTAAAAAACCTTACGACCTCCTCACTATATATTTTAACGTTTATCAAAGGTTTAAATTACTAACGTAACATAAAATGGTTTAACACTTGCCACGAATAGCATTCGCCACTTCTTCCTTGTGCGAAAAAGGGTTCTCGTTTATGGTGGCTTTAAAAACTAAATACAGAAATCGTCTATTATCACTTGAAAATAATTTACTTATGTGTGTTTCAAATTACGTCGATCCACGTACAGAAAACGTTTTAAACGAAAAAAAAACCCAACCGTCGCTTTGCTGAATCAATTAACACATCTCTATTAGTATTGATTATTGGTTAAGGTATATACTTTATTATAACTTGAATTTAATTATTTAATAAAATGATGCTCCAATATAATTGACAGTTTTATTCGACGTAAACTTTCGAATACAAGCTCTTACAAGGGATTAATTAATTAAAATGTATAAAAAACGGATGTTAAAATTTGAGGTATACGTAGTTTCGTAAGCCTAGACCGAAACTTTGATCTCATGAACTTTTCCACGTAGTCTCGTACTCAGACTCGGTTGTTAATCTTTGTTTCTACTTTGTGGTAGTTGCTCATGTTCACCACGGTGGAGGTAAATTTATTCACTTCTCCTACTTGAAAATTATTCAGGAACGACATTGTGTTCTTAATTTCTTCTGTGAGCACTCACCCTGTTTGCCGTATATCTTCATGCCAAGTTTACACGCGTACGAGTTTGTTTCTATTTATTTATTATTGTACTTATTACATGAGATTAAGGTTTTTAAACATGTTTGGTGTACTCGTATTTGTCGCCGGTTATGCTAGGAACGTCGTGAATTCATCGCTTGACGTTAATCAACAATATATTAAAATAATACGGATAGACAGAAGGTATGGGATGCAGGAGGAATGGGACAGGACCTACAAGTGTTAAATTTGGTGCTTTTTATAACTTCGTATGCTGGTCGATAGGTGTTGATTGATTTTTTATAAATGTGGCTGATATAAACAATCGTTTTTTTGCATAAAAAGTAAAATTTTACTAGAAATAATTTATCCTTCTGGAAGAATTTGAGGAAAGATAAGACTATTTTTTTCTGAAAGCCATGATGATTGCTCATATGTTGACGAATCATCTTTTGTGTGGTAGATACTCGTCTAAGTATCGTCCTGGTGAAAGACTACAATTCAGAATGGAAATTCAGAATGGTTGCTTGAAATGGCTTTAGCCGTATTTGAAGATGCCATAGTCTCTAGACGTTTGGGAACAGTTGAGACTATTTTAATATTAAAAAAAAAAAAAACAGAACATAATCTAATTACGGATAAAAAAATAGTGACTTTAGTAATTATAAGTATGCAGGAGATTTGGGACATTTGAATGCGGGAGGAATGGGCCGGTGAGATGTGTGAAGGCAAAAAGAAAATTACGCATTATATTGAATTGAAGAAATATCTGGCAACATTAAAACTCTTACTGTTGACTTTCTTAGAAAGAGAGCTAGATTAGAAGATTTTGTCATTCCAATTCAAGAAGATCATTTTTTGGTAGTGCCGAATGATGGGGTTTTTATGTTGCCAATACCCAAAAAAACTTGGTTGTACCAAAGGAATGAAAGAAATAAGTACTTTCGAAAGAAGATTTGATCATTTTGGTGAGGTAAATTTTATTAGTTGTTTATGGTATATGGTGTCTCCCATTCCTTTGATATGGATGTCCCAATCCACCCCAATATTGAGAGGAATGAGACGAAGTGGGCGTGCCAACAAAATGTCTTAGCGATTTAATATACTCGATAACTTAATTATATTTATTTAGTTCAATTTGAGTTCAAGGTTCTAGTTTAATAATCATGTAATTATTTTTAAAAAGTTGCATTAAAAACCTAAACTAAAATTTTCCCACAACTCTCCAGCCTCTCCTACTTTATGACAGTATATAGAGTGGTGTGAAATGAGATGATGAATTATGCATTTATCGTCGCTGTTCACATCTTCGGGATATACTCGTATAATAACATGACGGTAAAATGATAATAACCATCTCGTAGACGTAGGCAATTCCAAAAGCATGATTTTTTCTGTCCTGTTTTTCTTGTAGAAATACATGGAGCTTATAATGATCTCAAAGCAGAAATATCTCAATTGAATAAATCTTTGGAAAAATATACGCTTTTTCGACTTCAATTTAAGAATTTTTAAATTTTTGTGTTTACCTTACAAAAGGTTCCACCTGAATGTGAGTTGCTTTAACTTATGACATCTTAGAACTGTTGTACAATGAAAATGTTGAAGTAATTATTCTTGAAAGCAATTAATCAAGCGAAAGCTCGTAAACTGAGTGACGACGCCAAATTATTGGGACAAATTATTTGATACTTCGGAAGGCGGAATTAGGGGTTGAAAGAAAAATAAATTGCCGAATTTTCATTCGACAATTTATGAAAGGGCGATTAAGAGAAAAAAACCGTGTGTTTTTTATGAATATTGATCACTAAATTACTGTGACCTTTGCGTATATAAAAAAAAACCTTTTACAAATTTACTGTCTCTTGAAATATTGAATGAAAAACACATTTCATTTCAAAATCCCTTCCACATATTTTTATTAAATGCCATTATGTATGTATTAGAGAAGTCAGAAACTATGGATTTAAAAAAAAAAGTTCTCTCGTTAGTTCCAACTTTGGCCGCCAAAGTTAACTAATTCAAACTGTATCTTGTATTTCTAAATTAAGAGATTTTTTTACAGATTTATATAAAATAATTAGGTACCTACGTATTTTTGAAATACAATAGCAATCATTTATTTATTAAACCTTATTTCCTTTCACATACCAACGAGAACTAGTCGATCCAAAATTTTATTTAGTTGTAACAATAACATCAGGACTGAGTCTTTCAGATACTCGCTTGCACCTAGATTGCATGTAATATATACCCAGAGGTGGCTGATGCATTTAACTACACGGAATGTAGATACAAGAAGGCTATAACATCAGATATCACTAATCAATAATATTTTTAGGTATTCAAACACTATTTTTACTACTCTACAACTATTTTTTATTTCGTTTGTGCATATAATTCTTATTTTTTCACTGTCAATTGTAAACCTTTAATGTAAAAGCCCTCTCGGGCGTATACAATAAAATAAATAAATAATTAATGGTATAAAGTTTTTTTTCCTTCTTTCTAAGGATAAATTGTGATGTATTTTTAATTATTCGCATTAATAATAATGATAGCAAAAGTACACAAAAGCTTCTTTCAAAAAATATTTTCCAATTAATAAGTAGGTGCTTAACAATATTTAATTAAAGCTACTTTTTCAATCGCTTTTCTTGAGAAATACTTACAAAAAGTTTGTGGTGAGTAATTGTGATTGTCGGAATGAAAGAATTGCTTATGCTATAGTTTTATAATTCTGATCATTATTAATACTGATCTAAACCATTGCCACTATGCGTTAAGCTGCCATGATAAGAATGCTCAATATGAAGATGGATCTCTATTTAAAATTATATTAGGTCACGTGAAAAATATTTATGTTTTAATGTATGTATAAGAATATAATTAAACATTATTATTATTTCTCAAAATTATAACATTCTGCATATTTACTGATTTCGTTTAATAAGATAGGAAGATAAATATCTAAATCTCTAGTCAATTTTTTCAGATAAATCCACCTATCACCTCGTCAGCAAGTGGATAAAATAATTTTTCATTTGTATTTGCCTCACGTGTTTTTTTAGTTGGCTCTATTCATGAATAACGTCGCAGTGAAAATAACGAGTTTTATGTAACTTTTTCTCTACAATTGAATAGAGTTAATCCGCATGGAGGATTTTAGAAATAATCACGAGTAACGAGACTGGGAGTCCCTGAGATGAAGGGATAATTAGGAATCCGGGAAATTTAACATGATTATTTTTCAATCAGACACTGCAAATTTTTATTGAATAATACATAAAAATACACATTTTATAATCAAACAAGACAGAGAATAAAACAGGTTTCAAATTCTCCAAAATGGAGCGATGAGAATTATACTTAGGTGAAATATATATTCAAAAGTAACAGAAGAACTAAATTGGCTAACAGTGAAACAGATGCTGACACTAAACACATTTATATTTACACATAAAATAAGAAACAACTTGTTACGAAGTATTTTTCTGACAAAATTATTTACAACGTGGATATTCACAGACATGATACAAGGACGTGCAAATAAATCGGACTACAAAAAATTATTAAATCCAATACGCAAAACAGTTTATTTTATAAAGGGATGAAAAATTATAATGCGCTGCCGGAAATGATCAAAATTACACCGATTCATAAATTAAAAATAGTTTTCAAGAACCATATTTAAACCATTAGTATGTAATATCAAGTAATATATAAGTTATAATAATTAGTTCTATTTAATATTATGAGTTATTTTGTAAAATTTAATGTAAAGATAACTAAAATAAAACTGAAACTAATCTAAGAATTTTGTTTGTGGTTAAAAAGTATCCTTGTTGCAGAAATTTAACTGGTTATGAACGTACATTTGAATGAATCGACATAAAATGGGTTATCAGATCTTGCACAAGTTTGCGTATGGCAAAATAATAAAAGAAACAATATTAATTAAGACATCGATTGAGTGAGTGTGTCCTGTACATATATAATGATAGATGTAGACGATTGGTAGAAACCCACCCGAATATTATTATTTGAAGAAGTAAAAGAGAATGAGTGAAATGTGGTTACTTTGTTAATTCCAGTCAAAGTGGGCCACTTGAATTATTTTTTTTCTTTGCGAGTGTTTCCTTTCACAACCCATGAAAATAATGGTCACGATTTACGAGTTTTTTTTCATATGCTTTGAGAATGCAAACATTAATTTATAAAATTTTTGATAATAAATATCGTCGCTGAAAAAAAAGCTTCAGCGACACTTTTGTCAAAAATGACTTAAATATGCAGTTTTTTTTCTGCATCGATTGCTCTCGTTTGATTCTGAAAACTTTTAAACCATCTTTGCAATTTGGGAGAGGGCTTAACTTAAGCGACACAAGTTTGGGAATTTTTTTAGCTATTTGTCGCTTCAGGTAACTCAGTGAGAGCATTGAGTTACCCAAGTCAACTTTTTTTTTAAAATCCAACCGGTTACTGAAGAGTTACGAATTTTATTGTAAAAAAAAGTTCTTTGGCGTAAACTTCCCAAAACGGCGATTCAGTCATTTTGCCTTTCCGGCGACGATATTATTATTATTTAATTTATGATGTAATCGAAATTTCGCGAGCTTTTAACGTTATTTGTACAATACAGGTCCTTGTATGTAATACACAATATTCCAATTTACTGGGTTAATTTGAGTTCATTTACAAATTAATTTTTAGTTTAAACAATCAATATTATCATTTGCTGATGTGAGATAAATTAATATTATTTCTCATTAAGCAATAACAACAACGAATGGCTCAAAACTTAGAACTTTTCTCTCCAAAACAATAATATTGCATACAGATCACCATTACATAGACACTTGGCACCTTGATATCTACAAAATCTCCTAGTAAGGTGTTTACGTAACACACCATAAATAAACTCTAAGAGTAATTTCATCCACACGCTAACCTTACACTGACAAACAATATCTCTTCATCTTTACTGATACTGTTTAGCTGCTAGGTGCATAGTAAAAAATGTTTTTTTTTTCGTAATTTTCAATAGCTTCGTCCAGACAGCGCGCGATTAACGTATGATACATTCCCAAGTAGCAAATAAGTAATTTGGCCGTCAATAAGTAATGTATTTGTGCCTTTTCATTAATGTTTAATAACTGTTTGTTACGACATTAGTCAGCCGCGCGCTGTTTGGACGAAGCTTATTATTGGAATATGCCTAATCTACATTCATACATATATCCGTGGTACAGCGAGCATTATGTGAGTTAAAATATGTATGTAGGAAGTACACACAATCAAAAATGAAGAAGAAAAAATTAAGGATATTTATAAAACATACTGAGCAGTATTTTCAAATATTGAGAGTTAATATCTAACAACAATAATTTTTAAAATAAAAAGTTTATCTTTCTTGAGAATCGAATATAGAACACATCCAATGAATTTTGCATCCAGCATTAACTTTTTAATGAAATTTTGTTCTCTTTCTATTATTTTCGTCTCAAACATTTTTTTCAGTTTTTGGTTCTACCAGTACTAAAATTGAAAAATATTTCATAAAATTTCAGTGATGTCAAAGTAATACTTGATTAGGTCTACATGGGTACAGGTCGCATTTTTATTTATTTATGCGTCCGTATCAGTTATTCAGTTCAGTTATTCAGTTATTCAGTTATTTATTAATTTAAAAACATTACAAAATTTTTATTTTAAGGCGTTTTTAAATAGAGCGAATAAGTGTATTAATACACAATATTCATAAATATAAAACAATTAATTCTAAAAAATATAAATTGCAATGAATGCAAAGTAAAGACAGTAAAAAATAAAACAATAAAAAAAATTAGACAATTTAAACAATTTTTCATCCAAATGATGTATAAAAAAAAAAAAAAAATAAAAACAAGGAATAATTATACAAATAGCAGGAATGCTTGTCGTTTGAACGAAGCTTCATTTATGCAAAATATATCGACATCCGAAGCGATTCGATTCAACAACATGATTGCCCTCCCCACTGGCATGACCATTGGCAAGTTGGTCCTGCAGGCCGGGAGATAAAACAACCTATGCTGCCGATGGCGAAGATAACCATCTGGAACATAGAAATGAATGCTCTCCATGATAGCTGAGTTTTCAGACCATCCACGAATCAATCTGAAGAAATGTGTTGCAATGTACACATCCCTTCTGACCTCTAGATGGTAAGTTCCGAGCATGCCCAAGAGAAAGTCGGTAGGATAGAGCCACGGGTAGTAACCGTACTCCCTCAAGTAAAGAAATCTCAGAAATTTCTTCTGAACCTTCTCCAACATGAGGGAGTACTTGACCTCGTGTGGACTCCAAACGATCGACCCACTCTCAAGTCTACTCCTTACTAATGAGTCATATAAAATTTTGAGAACCCGGGTGTCTCTGAACTTCCTTGCGGTGCGTAAGACAAAACCCAGCATTCTCAATGAATTGCCACAAGCCATCTCAATGTGAGCATGAAATGTCAGCCTACTATCAAACATGATTCCGAGATCCTTCATAGTAGAGACACGTTTTAAACATAGGTTGTCCATCGTATACCGGTAGTACCAGGTATGAAACGCCCTAGTGAATGACAAAATTAAACATTTAGATATATTGAACTCAATCTTATTCTTTTTACTCCAGTCAACAATTCTATCTATGTCTGACTGAAGTCGATTGCAGTCTTCTAAAGTTTGTATTTCAATGAAAAAGTTTTAGGTCATCAGCAAATAGAAGAGACCTAGAATGCAGAATTACCTCTGAAATATCATTAATAAATATGGAAAAGAGGAGCGGGCCTAAATTAGAACCTTGGAGTACTCCTGATCGTACAAAAAACAAATTGGATGTGAATACTCCAATCAGAGGCTTGCACTCTATATAGGCACATAAGCACTGCCTACCCTGCCATACTCGCATAAAAATATGAATTATATTGGATTAAATATTAAATAATACAAAATTATTGCAAAAAGTAAATCTAAACTTCAAAAATACGCGTAATAAGTTCAGCTTATCGCACCGCCGCGAGCGCCACACCGACCGTCCTACTATAACGTGTCAAAAGCAGTAACTACATATACCCAAACGCCGCCAACGTCAGAGTAGATTATTCTATGTTTACTAGACTACACAACATATGTATGCATGTATGCTGTGAGCTGTGTGCGCATTCAAGTAGGTTGTTTGTGTTAGTATATTTGTTGGTGTCTAGGCAGTGCTTTTACAGAAAAAAAATGTAATAGTAATCAGTGACATCTGTTGGCACCTATCTATATTATCAATTGATTCACTGTTTTACCTACTGCCGACCCCGATCGAAAATTCTGTGCACGCCACTGGTTCGTAAACACGATTTTTTATCGTTCATTCAACAATTTGTTAATTAAAGTGACCGACGACAATAAGGTCAAATACTCGTTTAATAGATATTTATATATATCAACCTTGGGGATGGGATCACAAAAACCAGAAAATCATTCCACAGCCGAGCCGTTGAGCACAAGAACGAGACGCAAATGTCATGTGCCATAATATATATAAACTGTGTACAAATGCTGGGCACGCGCTCGGCGTGCTTTCATTCGCAGTAAGTTTTGTTCTTACTTAGGAAGAGGGGTTTTTTCTAAATAAATATCTTTATGAGTGGAATACGTTCGTATTATTGTTGATGAATCTTATTATCATTCATATTGTGTTGTGCCTTTTATAAGAGATGAGTTCTAGATCCAAGATTTTTTCTAAGGCAAAAACACACTGGACCATATTTAGAGATTCCATTCAATATGGATGGGATTTCAATCGTATTGTCAAGTATTAAAATGTTCTCATATTATTTTCATTTACAAAGAAAAATAATATTCTTTTGCACAAACATTACAATATGGAATAAGAACGCTCTTAATGAGTTAATATTATAGTACATATTATAATTAAATAGTGAATAATTTCAACTGAAAAATTGACATGTATATCAAGAATCGACCGATTTGTAAATTATGTAAATTTTAAACTGATGACACTTGTACGTTTTCAAGGTAAGTCTTTCAAAAGGTCGGTGATTCAATTTATTTCCTACTGAATTATTGGAGTAACTGCGAATGAAATTGTATTAAATGGAACAATGAAGAGAGAGGAATATAAAAGAGACATTTTATTCTGTTAGCTAAACAATGAACTTACCTCCTCCTGGGTGGCGATTTCTTGTAAGCATTTCTCGCTTAAGTTGAAGAGAATAGATTAATTCAATGGGGTAAACTAGGAAGTAGAAATTGGATTTTATTTCCGTGATAAGAATTTAAAAAGTATTTCATACTTTCTCTAGAAAGCATTACCTTATCTTAAGATATAAGACGCACATATTTTCACTAGTTTTGATTTCCACAGTTCGTTCGTTCGTTCAGTTATAAAATAAATAACGCAGCGAGATGAAAACACCAGAAATCACTGTTCGCGAGATTTTAGTGAGACATACCGATGGATTTTCTTTTTTATCGTTCAAACATATATGACTTTGACCGCATAACGACATTAGTTTTAAATACAACTATAAGCAAGAAACAAACAAGTACTTAACTATACGAATTTGAATTAAATTCCCGGTAAATAGTAGAAAATTGAATAGCATTATCATAATAATCGAAACTATTTATAAAAAAAAAAAAAAAAGAAACATGCGGTCGTACTACAAGACTTCAAGATTGAAATTCTTAGGTATAGGAATAAAGCAATTCAAAGTTATATTCAAAAAGTCTCCTACAATGCTAGACACATTTATAGTTATTGACATTATCATCGAGTTTCAAGGTTCAGAAATGAATACTTTAGAATGTTGATATATAAGGCCTCGGAGTGGTTTTATTTCCGATCACTATTTGTATTCCCATGAGAAGCTTTTTCTTTTCAACCCCACCTGAACGTTTGACAAAGTCGGAATGTCTTTTTGATATGTTGAAAATCATATTACTGGGGAAAAACCGATACTGGGAAATGCTCGATTTTCACCTGGTTGACGTATTCGGCCATTTTGCGATCCTAGTTGAGAAATGCCAAGATTTCCTTTGTACTGAAAACCCACAAGCGTTTTGTTTTACGACTGAAGTAACGTGGCATGTTTAATATTTCGCTAGCCTATGCACGTAAAACCAAATCCCTTACATGGGGTTAGTATTTTTTCATAAAATATATATGGCGACACATCACCTCATTTAGAGGGGTATGGATGTCGAGACAGCAATCCTCACCAAACTCAATTATTAATATTTGTAAATATGAAAAAGGTTACATTTACTTGTATTTTATTATTAAAGTATATTGATACATTCCAAGATTATCGTTTTAAACTCTGTATCGACACATAAATATCCTAATAATACAGACAGAGCAATAACTCGTACTTTTTATTGACGAAGAAAAATAATAAAAAAATAAAAACACATATGTACTTCCTAGATTAATTTATCTAATCTTTTAAAACCTAATATAGACGTTTAGTTTATTTAAAATGATCATTTAAAAGTTGACAATGTATCAAAAACGTTTTCGAACTTTGCCGTCGTTGCCTTAAAAGCCATTATGTTGGATTAAACCACGTTTTTTCGTCATCATATATTGACATGGATTAATAAATCATCCCTTCATAATTCCGATTTCACTTTATAAATATAACCTTGAAAAGCCCACGCAAAATGTTGGCGGAAACTGCTTACTCTTTCGAGGTTAAACATATTCAATTACAAACTAAGTGAATTTACTCAGTATGGTGGCTGATTTTATTGGTAAACGTTCCATAATTACAAAAAGGTAAACGTTTGGGAAATGATTAAACTTCTATATTATTTGAAAACGCTTTGAAATTTTAAAAATAACTTTTTCGTACAAAAAATCACCGTGAAAATCCAATTAGAACATATTGCGTCAATGCCGAAAGAGTGAAACATCATGATTTGTTTAATTATAAATATTTCTAAAACCATTTTTACGAAGAGGTCCATCGAGATTCAACAACATCACAACATCTATACCTACGGCACCCATAAAAATGTACTGATAAAACGCATGTTAATATTAAATTTATAGGCGGGAACACAACTAATCACTACCGATTTAAAATAAAATGGCAATACCATAACTCTACAAAGGCAACCCGACATTTCACGAAATAATCAGTTTCTATATATCTGAGCCTTTTAGGTGAATCATACAATATAACCGTAAAACGCAAGAATGTTTTTTAATCAAACATAATACATAGTAGATAATATAAAACAGAGATTATACATTATAATGTAAAGTGTTATATTAATATGTATATTTTTAAATCTAACATTTCATTATAAATTATAAAGGTGTACCCTCATAAAAAAAAGCTGTGCTTGTGTGTATGAGGGGGTGTTATTTATTTAGTTACTAATAATTTGCTGTAATGATTTTTCAAAAATATTGTTAACACCACGTTATTAAATATATTATCCACTAGTTTCGGTCACTTAGACTTATGGATATATATGAAACTAGCTGACGATAATATATCTAATAAAGCGGTATTGTACACAACATTTAAGTATTTTAAATCTAAATTACTGTCTAACCACCAAGTGTTTGCTTCCTCTGAAAAAAAAAGATTTTTTAAACTTAAAAACTTTTCTAATGACAATATTGGCGTCACAGTTAAGGTGATAGCACAAACTTCAGGTGTATATAATATACATTTTATGTAATCACAACTTGCCCAGAGCTACGGCAACACAATTAAAGTGCTTCATTTAAGCGACGGATCCCCGACTCCGAAATCACTGGTAGTAAATTGACGTAAAACACTCCGACTTATATAAATATAATTGTTTTGATTAGATTTTTGATTGTGGATTGTGCTTTATCACACCGAGTTTATCTCATAACGTGATTGGTTTTGTAGTATAATAAGTTTTTGCTTACCCAATGTTATCAGATGAAGTACCCACTTGGAACAGATTAGAGTCGGAATATTCCAAAAATAGTTAAGCTTTCTCAACTTTACTAAAATGACTAGTCGAAATCCCGTTGAAACCAAAAAAAACCTAATGTGTTGGTCGAAAACAGTTTTAACTCCCAATTATTAATAAATTTTGAGTCGATTTGTGTTTTTGTTGATTTTAATTATGTACCTTCTAAGAAATTATATTTTGAGTAGGGTTCAGGCTTCCCAACCACTGGAAAAACCTTTTTCAAATTGTGTAAAGTATTTTTTAAATTTACAATTAACAGATATCAGGTTACGATATTATATTGCTGGCTATTTTTTAAAGTAACTTGCAGTGAAATATATTATTTATCACTTTCGTTGACCTTCTGATATAATGGTGAAATGTCTATTATCAGGAAAAAAATATATAACCCACTATAAGTATCCGACACCCAAAGGCGTTCACTCTATATAGGCACATAAACACTGCCTACCGTGCTGTACTCGCATAAAAGTATGAATTATATTGGATTAAATAATTTGAAATCGTTGCAAAAAAAATTATCTATACTTTAAAAAATACGCGCGAAGTTCAGCTGAGAGCGCCCCACCGACCGTCCTACTATAACGTGTCAAAAGCAGTAACTACATATGCCCAAACGCCGCCAACGTCAGAGTAGATTATTCTATGTTCACTAAACTACACAAAATATGTATGCTGTAAGCTGTGTGCGAGTTCAAGTAGCTCGTTTGTGTTAGTATCTTTGTTGGTGTGTAAGCAGTGCTTTTACAGAACAAATGCAATAATATCAGTGACATCTGTTGGTACCCATCTTCACTATCAATCAATCCGCTGTTTTTCCTACTGCCTACCCTGATCAAAAACTCTGCATGTTCACACTTGTGCTCTCGATTGTCAAAATAGCAAAGAGGTTTTTTTGGGAAGGACTAGGAAAATATGATATCCAGGTAAATTTGTTTTTCCATCTTTTCTTCTTGCGGCTGTTCGAAACGGTCTCTCAAGCAAGAGAACGAAGCTCTAAACCCAGAATTCAACCTACAAAACTACTGAAACACTATGCTTTACAAAAAAAATAATTCGAACTCCGTGGTCGAACTATAGGAGCTTTCGTACTGGGCCCAGAAGTCACAGTTTTAAAACAAGACAAACTGTGCCCAAGAAAATCCCAATCCGTTCACTAAAAAAATATATAATTTTTACACATGTTATTTAATTAAAACATTGATTGTATATTTGCTACTGGAATGACGGAAATTCTAAAATCACTCTTGTTAAAAATCTTATCTTATCTTATAGGTAAACACCTTTTTTTCTAGTAATAATAGTTAATATTGGGTAGTGAGTACTAAGGTTCATTTCGGGTATCCCAGAATAACTCTAAACTTTGATGAAATTCATTTCCGTTATTTGTCAATGCCGATATATGCTATGAATTAGAATGATATAAAGGACCGTCGAATAAATGAAAATTGAAGTATAAATACTTTTCAAGAACATGGGTATTGCATAAACATCTCTGATAAACAAAAGCTTTATTTGAAAATCACGAATACAAATTATCTGTTACGAAGGGTGTTGAAATGCCTTCATTTTAATGAGCGCTAAGCCGTGGATGACACGAGCCAATAAATGCATCTAAAGTTACTACATCCAAATCCGATGTACAACTGCATCAGCATCACAATGTAATCCAGCAAATAAAATACCAAGTGGATGTACCAGTGGCGTGCGATGGTCGACTTTTATTTTTTCACTCTATTGGCAGGAACATTTTTGAAAGTTGACCGACAGAAAGCATTTATAGTTAAAAAAACTAGTAAAAATCTGACCTGATAAAAGGTTAAAGCAATATTGGCTAACCTTATTGTTCTATCATTTCATGTAGTTCATAATATTGATGTATCGCGATTCGTAAAATATTTCTTTACCCACCAAATATTCATGCTTATTTTTCTAATTTGGTATGTTTCATTCATATGTCATAGAAATATATGTGACGAAGTATATTTTTGGCACGAAGTATGTGTTCGTATACGATCACAGACCATTATCAAAGTAGCGACAATAGTAAAGCTGGAACGAAAAACATTATATGCAGCATGAATACCACCAAACAAGGGATCGAATACCTGAATTTTAACTATGAGGTGAAATAAAAATAATGGTATTGAATTTTTTGTGCAGTTATTATTTTCATTAGTGTATAATTTCAGTACTCAGAATTTTTAAATCACACAAAGGATAATAATAATAATAAAATTTGGACGATTTGTATAGCGCCGTTTTTGTGAAAAATCACCTCAAGAAAGGGCGATGTACAGATCTTATTTTCTATCATTACATATTAATTCCTATAGATGACAAATAAGATTAAATAAACATGCCAATACAAAAACTGGCTGAGTTGGCACTAAATTAATAAAATGTTAATTTTCGTACGCCGCTGTTAACTGATGTATCGTTTTTGTGCGAGAGAATCGCAAAACGTAAACGTAGTTTAAATGGAAATTAGGTCCCTCTTTAACAAGCAGTCATCAGAACCGGCAGTGACTAAATGTTGTGTTGTATTATACTTGGTCAGCTTGCGTATTGTGTCCGGATTGGTAAATTATTGGGTTTAGCTTCCTGGGTTGTGGAAGAGGGTTGGACAGGGAGTGGGGGGGGAGGGTGGTAAATGGAGGGTTCTCATGTTACAGTGACTTTAGGGTAATTATAGCCCACTGTTTACTTTGACCTTACTTATAGGGCTATCGATGACGATGCCAAACAGATGATTGAAATATTAGAACATAAAACTAATTACGCAAATAAAATCGATTTAATGCCGATAATTATTGTTTATTCCGTTAAACATTTTTTCGCTTTTGGGCCACATTTTTTTTATGGATCGAATTTAACATCTTTCAAAAATTTTGTGAAATCTGTAATAACTAATGGAGAAGACAGCACGTGTTTTCAAAAATATAATATAGGCTGTACAGTTAGGGTTTAAGGGTAAGTATTCATTTTTTTAAAGAAATAAATTATCGTATGTAAAATTTTATGGACTGCGTTAATTTGTCCAGAGATGGAGTTTGAAGTAATTTAAAAATATCTTGATAAACATTTTTATCAAATAAACTATAATTTTAATTATTAATTTATATGTATACGGGAAAATACGACTAACGATGAACCGTTCGATAAAATAACGATTTGAAAAAGCGGCTGTTCAATTGCTGCCGATCTCAACTGTGAACTTGTGCTCGCTTTTATCTGCTTATTTTACATTGGTTTTATAAGTGATGGCCAAATAATAATCTGTATTAAATATTAATTCAAAAGTTTAAACTTTTTTATTTGATAATAAAAACATTTTTATCTGTAAAAAGCTATATTTTATGTTTTTTTGGATTAGAAACAAAAATCGAGCGGTGAGCTCTCTAAATGAAATTGACACAGGTTTATTCATTTGTATTTTCTAGATATAGTAACTTTTCAACCCGCAACGTCATTTCCGTCTTTAGTTACGGAGCTTTGAAATTTTCATTTAGCTAACAGTTAAAAAATAGGACAAGAATATTATTGGTTCCATATGTTTCAAGTGTTGAATAATAAAAACAACGGTTTCGAAAATAATGTTGACCAAACCGAGTAGTAACTTCTAGTAGCCTGTTAATATTTCTACTTATTTAAGATGATGGATATAAAATGCACAAACCACTTATTCGTTGCTTGCCAGTCTTTACAAAAGATAAGTAAAACTCCTTTATGTTTTTTGTTTTATCTTTTATTATGTTTTATTATTTTATATTAGTTCCTTGTACATTAAAGTTTACAGAGTATCTAATTATTTCATTTTCTTTTTTTATTTTATAATATTTTAACTTATATAAAAATAATTATTTTGATTTATATGCATTTAAAATAGTTCTTACAGGCCATTTTGAATTTATTGACTGGCATAATTTTGATGGTTTCTGGCAGCGCATTATAAAATTTTATACCCCTATAATATAGAGTCTATATAGTAAGCTTTTTTGTGTGTTGCCTTTATTCTTTTCTAGTAGTCTGATTTCTTTGCATGCCCTTGTATTATGTTTATGAATATCAACATTGTAGATAATTTTGTCAGAAAAATATTTTGGTAACAAGTTGTTCTTCATTTATGTATAAACATCAATGTGTTTAATGTTAGCATCTGTTTTACTGTTAGCCAATTTAGTTCCTCTGACATTTTAGTTACTTTTGAGTCTCTATTTCGCCCAAGTATAATTCTCATTGCACTATTTTGAAAAATTTGAAACTTGTTTTGTTCTCTGTCGTTACACAGTAAAAGAATCGTTGAACAGTAATAATGATGTGGAGAAATAATAGAGTTGTAAATTGTTGTTTTTTTTTAAATTTTGAATAATTCTTTCCCAAAAAGAGATCTTCTTATATAACTTAATTTGATTTAATTTCTTGGATAAGTTATGTTTTCGAGTACGACAAATTCATTATTAAATTGCGCTAGATTTGTTGTTAGAAAAGTAAAGGTAACGTAAGGGCGATGTTCCTTGAATCTTGCACTTTGAACCTTAATGAAACTTTAATCCCATATCCTTTGACAGCGTGGGGTTCAACTTCAAGAAGCTTTTAGCGAGCAAGTCAGTGCTAGTAGGGCGATATAACTACTTGGAAAATATTATGATGTGTTGATCTAACTTGTGAGATCAATAAAAGCAATATTTTCACCATGAGTCAGAAACTATTTCGCTGGTAATGGAAACTAATCGGTTTCCTTTATCAAATAAATTCTTTATTGCTGTACGAATGGCAGGATAAAAGGTGGTGAATTATCGACAAAAAGTAAAATTAATATATCGCTATTTACAACACTATTGTAAAGGTTATAAAACGCCCCCTTAATTTTTGAATACCAACAGAAATCGAAATCAGTATTTTTTTTTAAAATTTGAATTAATGTTGTCGGTCTTCGAGTTTTCTCATGAAATATCGTATTCTGTGCAAACGCGGGCGTTAGAAATCAGTATTTTTTTAAAAGACGACTTCTATTGACACTACATATTTTCTTTCAGACAGTAATATAAGGCGCCGTGATTGTAAGACGACATTAATTGAAAGACGCCATCAATTATAAGACGCTATAGATTATAAGATCCCATCGATTATAAGACGCCATCGATTATAAGACACCAGCGATTATAAGACCTCATCGATTATAAGACCCCATAGATTATAAGACGTCATCAAATATAAGACGCCATCAAGTATAAGACGTCATCAATTATAACATGCCATTGATTATGGGACGACATCGATTATAAGCTACCAGCGATTATAAAACACCAGCAATTATAAGACCTCATCGATTATAGGACCCCATCGATTATAAGACGCCATCAAATATAAGACGACATCAAGTATAAGACGTCATCAATTATAAGATGTCATTAATTATAGGACGCCGTCGATTATAAGCCACCAGCGATTATAAGACCTCATAGATTATAAGACCCCATCGATTAAAAGACGCCATCAAGTGTAAGACGTCATCAATTATAAGATGCCATCGATTATGGGACACCATCGATTTAATGACTCACCTAAAGTTCTACGACATTAAAATAAGAAAATAAGATGCGTCTCATAATCTAAACAGTGCGATAGTTTCTAAGTATTTCAAACCACAGCGTGAATTCATTTCAGTAGAAAATACTAGAATCGCCTTTGCTATATTAAGAACTAGGTAGTAAATGTGTGACTTGACTCATGACGTCATCTGCGGGTGGGGTCTTAGGAAAGTAATCCTTCTAGGCGTCCGTGACGTCATTAGATAAGTAATAACGCCATAGGTCACAAGTGTAGTCAATTTATTTCCAGCGTTTACTTAAGAAAGGCCCATCTAGCGGTGCCGTCGAGAAAGCAAATTCAAAATATTTCATGTTATTTTATTACTCACGTTTGTTAAATAAGCATACTTTCTCAAAATAGAGGTTTCACGCTCTTACGCTCGTAAAATAAGTGCTTTGTATCGGGAAATTACTTATTCTATTGCTTTCACAAGACGATACACATTTCATAATAAATTTGAAAATTTTCCTACATCACACTTTGAATAAAATAGTCGTTAATACGTTATTCTCTGTGGGTAGAAACCCTTGAAAGGTAGTTGTAAAAATGTAGATGACTATAACATCTGCGATCAGACGATTACGCGTTTTACGTTTAAATCAAATTTATCATCAAAACATGTGAAATGTGAGAATTCCAAAAGCATCAACCATAAAGTGACTAAGATCGGATCTCATGGTCCCCGAGTTAGTGCAAAGGTAATTTTTCGTTTTATTTATGATAATTGCTCAGTTTGATAGACCGTTAAAAAAATTACTGCACTTGTTGTGTCGCAATAAAAATAGCACACCATTTTCTCTCTGAAATATCTAAATTTTGGCATCTTGCAACGTCTTTCCCAACATGAGTAATGGACCTTTGAAATAACAACAAATGTCAACAACAGGGCAAGATTTAAGAAGATTTCCAAAAATGGTCTTGAAACTGTGCCGACGCGGGGTTTTAACCATTGACGGTTCGTGAATTTTAATTTACTTTAGTTTGGTGCTTAGATTGAAAATTACCACGTTATTCATGTTATTTTAGCGAAAACAATAAAAAAAAAAATTAAATATATTACCGATTTTTGTTGAATTTTTCATTTTTGGTAGTGCGCTGCACCAGTTTCCTCAAAAATCTTCATACGAAAAAATGAAAATCTTTCAAATTTCGGCTACAGCACCAATATGGTTTTTTTAAATCTTAGCACTTTGACACAATAAAAAAGTCACGAGCCGACACTGGTATTAACTACGATAAACAAATAAACAACTAAAGCAATTACATTATCGCGAAATCTGCTGTATTGTCTGAGATACAATATGTTTTTTCTTACAAACGAACAAACATGTCTATGTGTATATTTCCAACATATTACTTCGTATGAATTATTGAACATTCCTCCTTAATCTGAGTTCTATTCATTTCTCATTATGTCAAACGCGTGTAGCATTATTTGCTATTCGTTCGAGTTAAGTGAATTGCTAATTTGATAATGGTACGGAGAATTGCACGCAAAATTATTAAGACGAAATTTCACGTACTCGTGAACTATTTGATTTAGGCCTTTAAACAAACCAATAATTTGCACACTGATTTCATTCAGAATCTCAACCATAAGCAGTTAGTATGTACGAAGCAGCAAAATCTCTCTAGTTTATCCATTTGAGGCTAATAAATATGCATAAATATATAATTATACGCATATTTAAATGTTGTAAACATTTGTTATTTGATACTTCACAAGAACTCCCTGGTTTTGATAGTACAGATATACAGTACAAACAACTATTGGTATATCGTCACCCGTTAGGACAACGTTGTGATAAGTATGGGTTAGGAAAGGGCTAAAGGATGGGATTTATTAATGCGGGTCTTAAAGACGTCCTAAAGAAGCCTCCAATAATTAACAAGGCTAATGAAGCTCGGCTACACAGCCCAGAGGTGACTTTTAAATCCAATAGCCGAACGTACTTGAGATCTGTACAGGGTCAGCAGCTGGTCACCTTTGAAAAATTTCCCATCTACATAGAAAAAGCTCAGTTTTTTGGAATCCAGATTGGAGCCCCGTATTAAACTTGAGCTGGTCTGATAAAATGGATAGGTAATGACAACCAAAAATGTATGGAATTAAGAGATTGCTAATAACGCCCCTATTATAAATATTTCATGGGAAATTTACATGACTTAATTAATTTAGAACACATTGATTTCGATATCAATATTAATTCTATGGTTTTAGTCTTCATTAAGGCTCAGCACCCAAAATGGCGCCAAACGTCACTTTGTAGCATTCTAATACAAGCAATACTTCACTTGTTTTATTTGTAAATTATACATGGGCAGTTAGGAAAATGTCTAATGTTTTCAGTGAATAAGAATTTTAAGCTGCAATCTTTCAAATTCTATGAAAAACATACTAAAATGTCAGTAAAAATTGCAATTTGAAAACCAGCGCGGCCATTTTTGAACGTTTTACCTAAAATTCAAGTTTGGATTTCATAAATAATTTAAAAGATTACTGTTTAAAAATTCATTCAATCCTTAGACATTTTCCTAACTACCCGAATGAAATTAACAGATAAATCATTTTTAATATTGCTTGTTTTCGAAACCAAAAAGTGTGAATTTTGGGTGCTGACCCTTAAGCTATACAATAACTTTCAAGTTTCAAAGTGAGAATTCACTTCGCACGTATAACATGTGGACGTTATTCCGTTACCGTTATTATAAAAAAAAAATAAGAAAAATCGAGTACTATGGCGTTGTTTTTTTCTTTGCCTACCGATTATTTTTTATAAGTCGCAGATAATATAGCAATGCCTGTACAACAAGCCTCAAGTCCAAAATTAACAAATAATGAATTTCAATATCTTGAACACTTTATTCGTGGCGGTAGTCTAAGCCAAACAGTATATGGAATCCGAAAAATATACGCGACATCTAAAAATACAATACATGCTCGCAAAAAAATCTACTTAAGGTCATAGAAAAACATATTATTTCTGTTGACAGTGGCAACCCTACAGGGCGCCCAAATAAAAGACCTATACGAGAATATAGTAGAGGCACTACGAAACACTGCTATTTCAACATTCGGACAAAGAGTCACCCAAAAATATAAGCAAGTCTGTGGATGGAATGACTATGTAGCGGGTAAATACAAAGAATCCAGACAAGCGATGAATAATTTGATCGAAAATGGGAGACCGCACGAAGGTCCTATCGCAGAGGATAGAAAGGCAAAGCGTGCTGCCTTTAAAACAGCATTGAAAAAATGCCAAAATAATTCCATACAACTTCAGATGGATAACATCGCCGGGACTTCGATAAACGGGACTTTAAATTTTTTTGGAAGAAGTCAAACAATGTACGGTGTAAAGTTTCGAGTAACATTAATGGAGAAACGAATCCGGAAAACATCGCCAACATTTTCAAATTGCACTTCGCGACTAAAACCCCTCCTGCTACCGTCTCTTTAAACGAAACCCCACTGACAGAATACGATGACATCGGCCATCAGAAACATGAAAGCTGGGACATCAGCAGGGCACGATGGATTGAGCATCGAACACGTCAAACACGCAGGAGGAGCGATTTCGCAACTGCTCGCAACGTTGTTTACTGTCATCCTACAGAGTGGATACCTTCCTAAAGATATGACAAAAACAATAATTTTACCGATTATCAAATCGAAATTGTCAGACATAACTCTACAGGAAAATTACAGACCGATTTCTATCGCTACCTCTATCGCCAGAATATTTGAACGTGTTCTGTTGGACCAGGTTGGACCCCACATGAAAACGAGCGATAATCAGATGGGCTTTAAAAAGGAGTGCTCCACGGACACAGCGATATTTTGCGTAAAACGAACGTTGGAACACTATCGAAAAAAGAAAACGACTTACGCGTGCTTTCTTGATCTCAGTAAGGCGTTCGACAGAGTCCATCACCCCTTACTATGGACTAAACTCGTGGAAAGGGGTATACCATCGAAGGTCGTCCACATTCTCAACACTTGGCACCGGCAACAAGAAAACCTGGTAAAGTGGAAAGATGGATTATCCGAACCTTTTCATCTGAAAAGCGGAGTTAGACAAGGAGGATGCATGTCTCCATTATTGTTTAACATTTATATGGAAGAACCTACCCATAGATTAAATAATGCTAAGGTGGGCTGCTATATCGGAGGACAGTGTTTTAATTATGTGAGCTATGCAGACGATATGGTACTCATGACGCTATCTATAAAAGGGCTACGTATCCTCTTGAATATATTTTATTTCTTAGATTTTTAAATTTTATTTAAACAATAATAATTATTATTTAAATTTTTTTTAAAACAATTTTTAGTTAAAAGCTCTGCGATGTAATTATTTTTACGCGTGACAGCTGTTTCGCCTTCTGAGGGCATTATCAAACTTTTTTTTTTTAAATTGTTTTAAAAAAAAAAATTAAAATAATAATTATTATTGTTTAAATAAAATTAAAAAACATAAAAATTAAAATGGAGTTCTACAAAATAAACTTTAAACCATAAATATATTTTATTTATTTATTATTTTTTCTCATGAATTTCTGTTTATTTTTATTTTTTAACATTATAATTACTATGTATTGATATCAACTATGGAAGATATTCCATTGCACTACTCCTGCATACCTTCCGGAATAAAACATTATTATTATTATAGCCACTATATCGTAGAATTTTTTAAGTTGTGCTAAATAAGTATGATTTATGATATAATCGGTACTAAAATTTGATATTTCGGACAGATATATGGTTGACAAAAAAACAAAACGTATAAAATAACAACATGTTTGTCGAGTTTATCATTGAACAGTTAAACAAGGTATTTTCTCCACAAAACCGTAGAATATGGTAATAAAATCCAGAGAACGATTTTATTAGTGTACCCAAACAGCATCAGACGAAAAGAAAATATATTATGTCTCGGTTCCTAAAATTGAGGGGAGTGGAGAAATAACTTGTTTCTACGGCGATATCTTAATGCTAAAAGTCAAAATGAAGGTCTAACCCGACTAGGATGATATTAAAACCAAATAGTAGATAGCCATATGTAATTTTTATAAATTGAATTCATCAACGTAAACTTGGTATATATTACCCAGCTTGCGTATTTGAAACTGTCAGTGTTTAGCAGTGGTATGCAGTTTTCAATTTTATGAATAGGAAATTGAAATACTTTATAAACATGGAATTAGGAAAATAGGCCATAAAATACCAACACAGTTTTAGTTACAGAAAATGGAGAAAATGTTCCTTCCAACACCTGTAAAGTTATTTTTTAAGGCTGAGATGTTTCAAACTTTCATCACTTTTAACATCGTTAGAATTCAACAATTTGCGGCATTTTATTTTTTAACCTGAAATATCTTTTGTGGCCGAAATCGATCCCGGTTAGTAGCTGAGTGGAAAAAAACGTCGATTTCCCACCCGGGCGTCGTGGGCTCAATTCCTCTGAGCTAAGTCCTCCACCATTGCACAAGCAACATTTTTCGCTTATTATGTTGGTAGTAGGAGTTTTTCAAATATTGTCAGATTATCCGTAACCAGGGATTGTTTGTCTTTCTTTTAGAAAAAATAAAAAAAAATAGCGCCCAAATGGGCGACAGCTTTTGTTGAAGTAATTTCAAACTTCAATAACTCAAATATAACTAAAAATAGATATAGCGCCGCTCCGACATTCGTGGCAGCCGCACGTCGCGAGCTGTTTACGCGCAAAGTGAACCCTCGATTTTCGACTTTATTCAGATTCAACACGTGTCCATATACGGGATTATATCTAGGAGAATAATTATGCGATCCGAGTAAACCAAGTGTTGTTTTGAAAAGATACGACTCTATGAGTTTGAAAAAGTTTGGAAATTTCAAGAGTTTCTTAAAATGTCACAATATATGAGGGCAAAACACAAACACAGCCACAGATGCAAATAACACACAATTCCAAAGAGAATGATACCAAAAACACCGGGTCTGGACCCAGTACCAACGCACACATAGGCTACGTAAGCGCGTTCTGGCAACTGAGGCGGCATCTGACGAGTCTGGGTCGAGTATGAATGTGGATTTCGTTTCACGAAAATAACTGCGGCAGTGTAATGAAAATAGCTGCCGACCATGCTTTTTTTACATTTGAATGGTCTTCATTGAACGCTGATTGTCGGTCCGTTTCAGCTTTTTAACAATGATGCGTAAAAACATGACCGCTATGCTTTTGGGCTCACAATAATTTATTCAAAAGCTGAAAAGAACCAACAATCAACGTTGAACCAGAACCGTTTAACTGTAAAAAGACCAAAATGACGCTAATCATTGAATTATGAAGTAAAACAGATTTGAAAGGTATGCCTAGGTATGAAAACAAAACAAAACAACAAAATTTGAATTAGATTATTAAGCTTTATGTTTAATTTTAATACCAATTATTGAAACAATATCAAAAATTTTCAACAAACTATGAAACAGAAGAAGACACATCAAATAAAAAAATAATAGGTTGCGACCTCTATCCGGGAGTAACGTCAATCGTTTTAAAATTTATATTTTTAAACGTTGCAATGTTTTAAAATGACGAATTAAAGTGAAACATCTAAAAAACATAATTTCTTTAAGATACATTGTTTCCATAAAAATGGTGAAAGGTAACCTTTATAGTTCGGGAAATCATGAAAAACACACTAAAAATGTTTACCCGTTGATATCATTTCTCCGATTTACACACAAGGATGTCTCAAGAAACTCCCTTCGCAAGGCAGAAGTTTTCCGAATAGCTTCTTTATTTTTATAGTTGGCTTGCGTGTTTTTTTGTTACGAACCTTTGGCAAAATAAATGAAAACTTGCCAAAAAATCCAAAATAATCCCATATTTTGAAAGGATGAACGATTTACGAGTGAGAAGTTGTACAGCTATATCAGGCAATGTTTTGAGAATAGTTTTTTTTTGTGGGAACAACCTGGAAACTAAAGTTTTGAAATAAACAAAATATTTTTAGGTTAGTGGTAAAAGTGGAACCAAAGGTCACGGGGGCAAATATATAGGGGTTGGTCGAGAGCCGTCATATTTCTCAGATATAGTCATTTCGTCAGATTACGGTTATTTATAAATCTTTTCCCCTATTCAAAGGCTTTTTCAAGTTGTGGTTTGGGCATACGGTCTACTTATACACAAACATATGTTTTTATTATGAATTTGCATTCCAAGTAATGCGTTAGTTTGAGTGTTTTCCTGAAATCTATTGTGAGATTATGATAGTAAGATCAATCAATCAATTTTTTTATTTCTCGTATTAATTTTTCCTTAAAGTGCTTATTTCTTAGAAAATCTTGATTCGTTATTTCAAATTAGTTTGCTCTTCTCATAAAAAATATGTTTTTATTAGATGTTTTTACATTAGAGACGCCTGAAGGCACGCGCCGAGTCAAAGCAATAATAGTTGATGAGTTTTTTTTACGTTGAAATTGTAATGTGTAACGTAAAACATTATTATTAGTTAGATGAAAAAATACGTTTTTATTCCATAAAAATATACCGTTGCAAATATTTATTCAAAGCTCTCGTGGAATACAGTAAATATTTTGTGAACATTCTAATTTTGTTTAGTTAATTACATTGCCAAAACATAATAGCGTACGTGTTTTACACCACGATTAACAAAATTGAAATGCATAATGCCAAACATAATTGCTAATACAATCGATTGAATTGTAGTAGAGTACATAGATTGATAACACATTATACACCAGTTGTATAACAACAAAAAACTTGTTTTGTTTAACTCTATAAATATATATGTTTTTATATTTTCCTAACCTACACTGTTCTGATAAGGAGGCAGGAATCCATATCCATCCACTGGCCATATCCATATCCATCCAATATAGTATTGTTTTTACAGTGTCATCCTTCGGTCAAAAGTCTAACTAACTAACCATCACGCCGTTTCCCCGCAGGGTAGGCAGAGAGAACGGACCGCCATACAACTTTGTCATGGCACACACTCCTTGCTTCATACATCATACATCTTCTCATACATACTCTTTTGTTATTCTGACTATTCACATGACCCGATTCAAGTATTTGATTCACTTGATCGTGCCATGTCTTCCTCGGACGTCCTCGACTTCTTCTTCCATTCACTTTCGCATCATATATTATTTTCACACACCTTTCTTCGTTCATTCGCTCTACATGCCCAAACCATCTGAGCGTCCCTTTCTTGATCCTATTCATTACGCTTATATCAGCCTTGCATTCTTTCCGGATATCCACATTTTTAATACGGTCATACATGATTTTACTGCACATACGTCTCAGGGATTTCATTTCCACAGCATTCAGTCTACTTTTATCCTTCCTCTGCCAGTTTCATGCCTCACTGCCATACATCAGGGTTGATATAAGTACTCCATTGTGGACTGCTAGCTTCGCTTCTTTGGACAATTTCTTATTTGCGCCAACAGCGTACAGTCCTCCATTAATGGACAAAAATGTGGGCAAATTAATGGGCATAAAATCAAAACATAATAAAGAGAATACATATCTGATACTGGATACAGATTATTTGTTAAGCGTAAATGTGACATTTTTCGAAGTGAACAATAAAATAACCTGTGTTGCATTGATTTTCTGGGGGCATTTTCAGCATATACTCGTATCTCGTACATACCATTATGTAACGTCATCCTTTATTACAAAAATAAACGAAATGTATAAATATTGATTTCAAATGCGCCCGGTTCGGTGGGAGAACGCCAGGAACTACCCTCAAGCTCTCAATGCCTGGAAGGAAGTGCCTGGTTGAAAGAATGCACTTTGATTTTTCGTTTTAACAAAAAATAGGCCAAGCTCAGCGACAGATATTTTTTTTCATAGCCTAACTGCACTCTAGTTGCTTTTATTTTAAAGTGTGTATTGTGGATACTATTTTCAGATGAGTATTTTTACTACAATGAGCCCCCTTTTAGCCAACTTAGTGCGAAAATAGAAGATAACGTTGATATTTTTGGCCAACATTAAATCGTACCGCTTATTATTGATATTTGAATTAAACAATTATTAATGTTTAATTTGATTCCGAATATGATGTTAATATTAAGTAAGAAAATATAAAACACGAATATAGCACTTTATCATACAATATGGCTTAAAATCTTTAGATTATATTATGCACAATCCATTAAAAAAATGAACAATATACTCTAAGCTGCTGGATTAGGATATCACTATAAACTAAGAGAAATAAAAAAAAACATTGTTAAATATTTATGAAAATCGCAAAAACCCTTATTATTACCACCATAAGTGCACCATAAAATTCAATCCTATAACTCAAAGAAACTTTAAAAATAAAGCACCGAGAAATAAATAACAACGTACAACTAATTACTTACAGCTAGATATTTGAGTAGTAAGTAATGATTAAACCAATCTTCCTTTGACGTCTTTAATGTGAATGCAGCTTCAGGCGTGTCTGTATCCGGGCGTAATTAAATTACTGAGAAGTTCACTCGTTCCGTAAAGTGAGCTTTGTGTTTTATGCATGCCAAAATACATACGGGTTCCTATCCCAGAAAGGATTAATTTGGTAGATTCCAAACAAACAAAAATGCAGCAAAAGCACATTTACATACCTACCCATAAAATACAGAATAAGTTTATCGGTAATTCAATAACCGCCCAGCATTCAGAATTGAAAGATTTATTTAAATGGTTTGCAGTATGTTGTAACATCCTCGCAAAATTCCAGGAAATATTGGGTGGGACTTGTTTTCCATTGCGAGAGAAAAGAGGACCTTTCGATTTTCTTTTAAAAACTTTTTTTTAAATCATGCCAATAAAATCACCATCCTCCTGTATTCTGCCTTTCAAAACATTATGCGGTATTGAGGGTGCTGCAGTCCTACCAGGTTTGGACAGTTAGGCTGTAATTTTGCTATGGAAAAAAAAATACTAAAAGTTTTCCACTAGGGATCTTTTCCATTCAACTTATTATTTCGTTATTCTTAAGTTTTTTCGGAATGCGGGACTAGAAGTAGATGAGCCATTGTATCATCATTTAGTTCTAAACTTAGACACTGTAAGACGGCACGCGCCATCTGGGAGGAAGGTAAAATACTATTTATTTGTCTCTTTTCGAGGCAAGACAGGGAAAATGTATTTAACGCAACCTCGAAAACACCAAAGAATAAGCTTGATAAATTTCATACTTGAAGGGTATTTTCAGTATGCGTGGAAGAAAAATCAGTAAGTAAATGTATTTGATATATAAACTGTGGTGTCACGCTCGTAGCAATAGGTATTCAATTCGAAACACTTGTGATATTGTGGTGAAAATAAAAGGAAAAAAAAAAACATTTGCCAGCATTGACGAGTAAAAGTTATAGATTTTTAATGAAAATGAAATAATAAATTTGTATAAGACCACAGATTTAATTTTATTTTTTATGATGGACCGGTTTTGCTTAGTTTAAGCATCATCAGGGTACACAATTAAACTAAACAAAAAATACATGGTGTGTGGTTTTACATACTCATAAATACAGAGGGAGAACACAATATAAAATAAAATAAAAAAGAAGACAGTAAGAAAACAAAAGAATAAATTTTAATTATAACAAAGGAACAGAGATAAAGAGACTGATAATATCAAACGAAAGAGGCAAAATGTCAACTGAGAACGTGATAAAAGAATAATGAGAGATTTTATAAGTTTATGGGACTACTATTACTGGTCTTCTACAAGTTCATTTTCATTAAATATGTCAAACCACAAAGTGACTGCTTTCTACGAAAACATTACAGATTTTTATTTCAATGGGTCTTTTTACTATTGCAATGAATTGTCTCCCGTAACTGTACTATTTCACTGTACTATTAATTAGCAGCTATAAAATCACCGTCATTGGACCACCTTATCTTTTGGTGGTTGTGAATTTACTACAAATATGGAAATGGGGTAGGTGGGATGAAATTTTGGTGTAATTGGTACTCGAAGTCAAATTCAAAAAACAACTGCGGATTTAAAAATTGAATTATGTTGTAATATTATCTATGGTACAAGATATTATTTACGGATGATGCTCGACGGGGCTCTCGTTGGATCCGATTTATCTAAGGGCTATTTTTAATATATATATTTTTTTAAATTTTATTTAGGAAAACGTACAGTTGCTTACAAAAAAATATAAATAAAGTGATTACTATGTTGCATTAACCAGTGAAGTTTCCGCTAATAATGTTTTTTAAAAACTAAAATGGAGAATGAAATATTCGAAATAATAATAATAATTTCAGAATTAAAAACTAAAATGGAAAATTGAATATTCAAAATAATAATAATAATTTTAGAATTATAAACAAATAAGGATTATATTTATGTGTGAAGTTGAATAAAACTGTATAATAAATAATACACCATAGAATGTAACCCAAGATGATTAATATAAACAAGAAAAAAATAAATAAGAAGAAACACAACATACTGTGTATAAATGAAAATAGAGACAAATAAATAACATAATTATCTTAGATCTGTAACGCACAGCAGTGGTAGGGAGGTAATAATTAACCTTATTTGATTATGTCCCGTATGCATTTATTCTGAACTGTGGATAAATGTAAAATATCAGCTTCTGAAAATGTGGTGTGGCGTAATGTTGTGTGTAGTTAGTTTTTGAGTGTGAGAAGTGGAATAATTGGTTCGAGCGTGTGTTTCGTACTGGACAGTGGATATTTTCCGGCAGGTGGTGATTGTCAAAAGCGTTGTTGAAAGTTTTGAATAGGAATATAGTAATGGCTTTAGAACGAGTCGTTTCACGGAGAAGTATTGAAAAAGTGAAGATTAAATTTATCCATTACAAAAAAAAATCAATGCTGGCAAGCAAAAGTGTACTTATCAAGACAACAGAGTTTAAAAAAATTATGATAATTAGCGAAAGGTTTCTTGGAAACCCTTTGGATAATAGCAGTGTATAACAGATACAAATAGATTAATCCGTCGTTAGTTCATTTTTATCAATACTCCGATAAACCAATCTCCCTTTAAACTAAGTAGATAAACAATTCTTTGTAAAAGACTCTTCACGAATTAGATGAAGACAAAGGTCTCCGTATCTATCACGAGATTAAATAAAATACACGGGATAAATAATAATTTACCCAGTTGCCTTGAGGGAAGTGTTCGCGATTGTCGCGCTGGGGTGTTCAGGCGGTGAGAAAGGGAAAGTTGTTTCAAAATATTTGTGTATTTGAAATGTTTACAAACTTTTCTCTCATACAATTTGAGCTTTTAACGATCCGTAACGAGATAATTATTACAGCTTCATTACCAAGTCAGTGAAGTTTAATAACGGAAAACAGCTCTAAGTACAGTAAATAGGTAAAGAGAAAATTATAATATTTTTTTCGTAATCGTTTTTCAAAAAGCTTTACATTACATATTTCAGTACTTTTTTTTACATGGTTGACCAAGTATTAATTAATAATTTCTGAATAAAAAGTACCTTCCTAGTTTCTAAGTAATTTTATTAGTTCCCAAATCATAGAATTACGCCACCATAGGTTTTTGTTGTTAAAATCAATTTAATCGTGTATCACCTGAAGTTGTATGCATTCAAGAGCGGAACATACTCGTATCAAAATACTTTAATTAATCAGACCATGCAATAACTCGACGAAGCTGCATCTATCTATACATCTTTAGGTAAACATAAAAATGAAGGCTCTCGCCGATCCAAATGGCTCCGCGCCGATCCAAAACTCATGGTGTGTCGCAAGAAACTCAGATGGATAGGCGTGGCTCGGCTGGATTTTCGGCAAGTCCAAAATCCGCGACTCTTAGCCACCGATCCAAATGGATCGCCCGTGAGTCGAAGCTTAAACGTGGCAAAACTATCTACATGCCCTCTTTTATACGTATAGTATATGGATATATATTTTTTCTTTAAATTTACTTTATACCCTTGGAGAAACAATGTATGGAGAGAGAGCTAATTATTTTTACCCAACCGATACAAACTTGCGATAAATCACTTTCGCCGGGTTTTTACGTCGTACACCATGAGAGAGAAAGAGACAGAAAATATAATACACCGCTTCTAAGTACTGTGACAATGATCTTGGGCTCCTGGGTCACCGCGGAACTCCGCCCACATTTTTTATTATGCCACTAAACTTGACACAACTAAACGGTTTTTAGGTTAGATGCTATATTTTTGTTGATATCGATACTGTTATACGAATAAACAAAAACATTGTGTCGATATGTGATATGAATGGATGTACAAATACCCTAGCCTTAGTCTTAGCCACGCCCAGGTCCGCCGAGTCAGGTAAAAATCATCGAAAACTGACTACACTGCCTTGGGTAGATACCACTCTATATACTCTAAGTATATACCCATATGTTTCTTTCTCTACTATTTTTGCCAGTACTACACTACTACTATTTGTGATATTTTAAACTCTGTAAATAAAAGGCAAGGTCACGAACTCATCATTTTAAAGCCATAGTGTGCGAGAGCATATATTATGAATGTCCCACAAATTGAGCTAAAGTATATTTATTATGTTTTGTCTAGAGATGCCACAATTGTATTTATTTTACTAATTCATTTTACTTTATTCCACAGGTTCTGTTGGGGCTCACGCTATTGGAGGACATGCTCCATTGCCGGTAAATATTTATTTGTTGGAAGAACAGAAACATTATTTGTTTATGATATACATATATATACATATTTAATACATAATTTAATTGAAATTCTCCGCAAGTAATTACCTCGAAAATTCCCGAGACGAAAAGGTTGTACACTAGTAGGGGATAAGGGGACCTACCTAAAACAAGTAATAGTCTTAATATTTTCCGAATGCCAAAACTATTGTGATGATGGTATATCATGAACCGGAGAAGTAAATAAAATCGATGGCGAGATTATTTTATCTTTATTTTATCTCGTATCTGATATAAGAGGAAGTACCTATTTTTATATCATAAAAATATAGGTAAAGGCTTTTATGATATTTTTCCTGGTATAAGTAATACGCGATGGGACATCAACCTAACCCTTGATATATGGCGACTTAAATAAACAAACTTTTTTATAGAATGATTGATAAACCACTTATCAAAAATGGTTTCTAAAGGACACCACGTTCGTCATCAATAAAGTATATAGATACATAATGTATAGTATCACGTTTAAAGTCTTTTAATAACAATAAACATTGTGGGGTGTTACTTTTTTTAGTATTTCCAAAAGTTTGAAAACTCGTTGTTTTAATTGGTAGGTATATAACGAAAACGCTATGACGAATGCAAACACTACCAATTCAATGAGTTAATTAAAATAATAATATTAATTTTGATAACATATTGCTTCATGCATTTTCGTATTATGCAATAGCACAAAACATAATCGCTTTTGAAAGCTCCATTTTCCGTATGCGGATATTTGTGAATTTGAGATATAATTCAACAAAATGCTAAAACCAAATTAAATAATTACAAGTATAATGTACAAAAATAAAAAATAGATGGATGATTACAATTCATACTCCCCTGTTCAGTATTATGAGGTTATCCACCAATTAATCGTGAATAGGTAGATATTTTGTGTTTCACGCTCATACTGTGATACTTCAGGGTGTGATTATTCGTGATAATCTAAAAGAAATTCCAGTAAAAAATTTCAAACAAAGCAATTAACATTTTACTTACGTGCCAAATGAATGTAACATTTACTGTTTTTTTCATCAGTAAACATTTGAAATAGTACTTAAACGTACGTTTAAAAACTGTTTTGTCATTCGAACCGCAAATAATAACGTAATTAAATATATATTGTATTATTTTCATTTTTTTTCATTATTTCACCTTAAATGTTCATGCATAATTCTCTCTAAAGTTTCACGGTATGGAATGGCGCCTTTGCCATTAGGCATTTTACTCTGGCCATTTGCGTTGTCGGGATAATTGAATCATTCTTATCATAAAAGCCGGAATAGTGACTATGTTATTCCGTTTCTTTGCGCCAACCCACGCTTTTTGAATTTGCTTAGTGCATCGGTAATATAATACACTTCTAGAAACACAAGACTTTATGAAATTACGTAATTGTTCCGCATTCCTCAGGCCAGTTATTAAAAGCGTCTTCTGCGCATATTTTTTACTAATACTCTAGACTTCTTTAGCTGGAAATGTAATATTGTTTGTTTGAGCTTACCCAGTATGGTTTTATATAACCCTTAATACGTCGTTATATTACCCACATAACAAAGTATGGAGAAATGCTCAAAATTAACATAACTTGAATGCAAGTATATATAAGTAAAGCTGAGACGAAATTCTCAAATTTAAAATTCTCCATAAGTAATCAGATTACTGCAAGAAGAGCCGATTGCTCAGTTAAATTAATGTCGATTGAATACACGGAATTCTAAAAATGGCTACAGACCTGCGACAGAATTCAACAGAGTGAATTAATTTGATTAGACGAACCTGCGTATTCATTCAGATGTCTAAAAAGTATGTCAGTGTGCTCTGTCGATTACAAAATCGAAAAACCTCATCGGTTAAATGTTAAACGTATTATTTTATTAACATTTCTACGGTTTGAATTAATATGAGTTCTGATAAACGATGACTTTGTTTTGACAGTAAAATTGATGAAATAACAAAATGACGGCTGTAACGAACAAACATCTAAAAATATTTAATTTAGGCGTATTTCGTCGATTCCATCACGGCTATAACAAGTTATCTCAACAGATAAATATACGGAACGGCATTTGAACATAGTAATCGCTAAAGTTGTCTCAATTCTTGGAACATTAGATTAAAATGAAAAGGCGAGTTACATATATTGTTTATGATTATATTTATTAGTATTTAAATTGTAACATTTTTATTTCATTGAATTGAAAAGTGTAATCCTTACCGCAGGGAGCCTACATTTTGTAATCAATATAAAATGAATAATATGTAATGCCATTAGCGAGCATAATAATTACGAGGTACGACTTTGTAAATAAACTAATTATAATCATTAGTTAATTAATTATCAACGACGAAGGTTGAGCGTGACTTCAAGCAAGGTTCAGGAGGTATTTTTTTAAACTAAGGTTTATCGACTGCTTTAATTATTTTTTTCTCCTCAAACATGTGATATTTAAGGCTCCTCTGAGACTTTTGACAAATTGGTGTTTATTCATTTAGTTAGTTAATAAATATTTTTCGAAAACTGATCCCCCAGAGTTAACTGACATAAAACTAAATTTTCCCAGCGAAACTATAAATGTTCCATTTAACTTTAAAATTGGATTTTATTCTCATTATTTTTCGTTTGATAACGACTGAAATGTATGTACTCGTACATATATCTTATTATTCTGATATAAGTTTTCTTATGGAGGGGTGAGGAGGATTTTTTTTCACTCTCCAATAGTAAAATTAAATATATTTGGAAAAACAAAACTGCGATCTAAAAACCTTGTTATTCCTATTAGTTGTCATAAAAAACGAATGTCTAACTAAATATTAATGTAATGATTAGGAAACAAAGTGATTTTTTGATTTCTTTCAGGAAATCATAGTGAACTTTTGTTGAATCCGTGGAATTCAACAAATTACATCATATTCGCACATCGTGAAGCTTAAAAAATTACGCCTCGGTGAAAAATATTCTCACTAGAACGGAAAAGATTATTAGATTGGATAAATACACCCCTGAAAGCATTATTATACAGGTTTTTTAAAATTTAATTTACTACGCGATATTACAATTTTATCATTATACTCCATAATGAAATGAATGATCTGCCTTAAAATATTTGGTTTCGTGATGTTTTATATAACGTGTGCATTATTATTATTACAGGATGCCGAAGTACTGGAACTGGAAAATCTGAAGCAGCCAATGAGCGAAGGTAAAAAAAAACCTTTGATTGAGACCTTACTTTTCCTAACCTTATCTTAAATATTTCGAAGACCCCCTCCTTTGATAAAGCTCTTTGAGAATGTCTATCGTAACTCTATGTTTGTTAAAACTGCAAGTAAAATGTGTGGAAAACATCCACATATTTGCACATTGAATTCTAGCTTTCTGTTTATGTTTTTGACACTATAACGTGTCAGTTGAATGTTACCTATTGGGGGAAGTTGTAGTGAAATTTGAAATAACTTCTATCAAGAACACACATGTGTTACAAGTCAATACACAAACTATTTGAATTTAGAAGTATTTACACACGTGATTTAAAAAATAGTATATTTTTATAAAAGTCTGCACACATAGAACATCAAACACGAGCTGTGTAGATGGTACTAGTGCAACCGGTTCCTAAGAAAACATGCCTATTTTTTTTTTCTACACGGCGCATTTGAGACCTTGTGTTTACGCGAACCTTTATGATTCTTTTCAACCACAATATATAAAGAACCCAGTTTCCGATACAGAAATGATTATCTCACATACAGAAATAATTGCCAGAAATATTAGGAAAATCTTTTTGAGAGACCTGTCTGACCCAAATATGGAAACATGATTTTCCCATCGACATTCATTAGGGAAGCAAAGCTCCAGACACATTAGTAAAGCGAAAAAGGACTAAGGCGCTTCACTCCGCCACATTATGTCTGAATATCCCTGTAAGCCTTTTCTTAATCCCAAAAGGCTTTATGGAAAATAAAAGACGGTATTTATGTAGTGTGGTTTTGTGGAGAAATGAATTGCTATTTACTGGTATGTTACATTGTGTTTCGATGCTTTTATGAAGATTCATTTTATTATGGACGAAAATATAAACCGTTTTCACAAGTTATAGTTTTATATTAATTTTATTTTGCAAAAACAGTTTTGTACCAATACATTGCAAAAGCGATAAAAAAAATAGTAAGCATAATCATACGAGGATAAAGGTAAAAATAGTACATAATAAAGTGAAAAATGAATAGCTGGTTCTTGCTTAAACTTGTAATAGCTCATGCGAAAAATACCCACATTTCCTGCGAGGCAGTCAATTAACCTAGTAAGTCTTCCTAGGGGCATTACCATTGGTAAGTTAGTTCTGCACCTGGGAAGAAACAAAAGCCTGTGTTGGCAGCCTCGCGTAAAATTATCAGGGACATGGAATCCAATTTCCGCCAGGTTATCAGGTATTACTAATACACGGTTCAAGAGTTTATGAGTTAAAAGCAGTAATGCTATATCCCTCCTCGAACTAAGGCTGCAGATACCTCCGAGATAAATGCTGTTGGAAACAGTCTTGGGTAAAAACCAAACTCTCTCATGTAGAGGAATCGTAATAATAATAATCGTATATACTCGTATGATAATATGCAGAACATTTCATTTAAATAAATCTCAGTACCATCGGTGTTAATATTGATATAAGGAATTTAAAAACATTATACAGTAAAATATTAGAAGTTTCATTATTTTAGATAGAAAAGTGTATTATGAAAAACATATCAGGTATTATTTTGGTCAACTGTTTGATCATTATTGAAAATTTGGTTAAAGAGTTCATAAATATTATACGCCACTGCTGTAAATTATTATCAAAAGTTTTATTGCTATTATAATTTATTATTTTTGATTTGTGGTATTAGTGAAAAAATATTGTTTAGACGCCACAATACAATTGAATTTAATAACGATTATTTTAAAACCAATTTAGTAACTTCAAACGAATCGTTAATTTTTCAAAAAAGTTACCCTCTGTCCCTTTTCCAATGAATAAATTATTTACCTTGTAATCCCAATAGTCAGTGAACTCAATAACTTAATAACGGAAGTATTGACCTATCATAATTTGAACCCTTCCCTTGATGATAGATTTTTTAGGAAATCATGTAACCCAACAAAACTTTCAGTTTGAAGTACGCTTCGTAGCAATATTTTACGATCTGTCATTTTTATTTATATTCAAGGTGAAGTGGTCTCTGGTTATAAGACTAATAAAGCATATTAATAATACACATTTTTAACCTTTGTGTACATCAGTGACGCACAACCTTTTTAGCAGTAAAGCCAATTTGTCAATAATTATCCATTTTTTCTTAGGACGCAAAAGATGCAAGTTTTTAATATTGCTTCGGAGACGTTGCGCTATGACGAGCTTTTAGAAAATAACTAATAATAAAAAAGATAATACCGAAATTGTTTTTGATTAAGACTCTTTTTTATCATTCTTGAGAATTTTCACTCAGGCATACTTAAAAAAATATATTTAGATAAGTAGGCCGCAAGTAATATAAAATTGTATTAAATAAAACAACACGTCAGGGCACATATAACAGTTAAATAATAATACAGAGTTATCAGGTATGTATAGGCCCAAATAATAATAATAGAGTGAGACAATTTATATTACAATAAAGAAAGAGCCAATTGGCGTTCAACATGATAAATTCGTAGTTTAGAATAAAATGTTATTTTATTTCATATTATGTCCAACTACAAAATGATTTCTTTGTGTGAAAAAAAATAAAATAATAATAAATGAGCCGGGGGTTGTGCATCACTGTTGTACACGACAGGTAAGATAAATACGCGGAGAAAATTTATAAAAAATGCATTACTTAAATCAGGAGATCATTTAACACAATAAACATTACTAATTAATAGGAATATGATATTTATTTATTTCAGGTCAATTTGTGCAGATAAGTAAAAGTCAATCTTCAAGTATCACAAATGAAAATGGAAATGTAAATGAACGTCACGATTTGCGAGAGTACAGTAAGTTTTATTCTGTTCTTAAAAATTGTACCGGTTGTATTTTTCCTTCCAACCCGAGCATTATATTTTTGTCCATTGAGATTCTTAAATGCCGAGCGAAATGAGGCAAATATTTTTCTTCCACTTCCGCCAGTCTCTAGACTTGTGAAAATAAAGGAGTAAGAACTTCAGGCTTCTCGAACGAAATTGCAAAAAAGAGTTGTCAACATGGCCGTCTGGTTTATTTGCTTTGACAACGAAATCCGTACAGTAATTATTTTGCGGTCAAAGATTGTTCGTGTTCATTACAAAATTAACAATTTATATAAATATGGTAACTTTAAAGGTAATAATGAAATTCTATTTTTGTGGAGAGCAAGGTTTGCGTGTGGATGCAATTACTTGAAATGTAAATATTGTAAATGCATACTGTTACATTTCGTGAACGCGGTTGTGATTCAACCGCTATTGGGTGCTAAGCCTCAGCATTCAAAATTGGCGTTAAACGTCACTTTGTAGTTTTCTAATACAAGCAATACTGCAAATGATCTATCTGTAAATTTTACATGGATAGTTAGGAAAATGTCTAAGGTTTCCAGTGAATAATCGATTTAAAGTGTAATCTTTTAAATTGTATGAAAAACATGCTAAAATGTCTGTAAAAGGTGCAGTTTTAAAAACTAGCAAAAGCATTTTTGAACGTTTTTTCCTAAAATTCCAGTAGGCATTTCAAAAAGAATAAAAATAGTACTGCTTGATTATTCACTGGAAACCTTAGATATTTTTCTAACTACTCGTATAGGATTTACGGATAAATTATTTGTAGTGTTGCTTGTATTAGAAAGCCAAAAGTGTGTATTTTTGGGCGCAGACCCTTAAGCTCGTCAAGAAGCAAGGTATTGAAGCGATATTTTCATAAAGCCGAGGAATAGTTTAGATATTTTTATGGCCTAGCATGTATATTTTGAAATTTTTTGAGCATGTACTCCGATGTCTGATGATAATCAATCATATTATTTTAAGTGGATGAGAATGGAAAGCTCGTGGCCCGCATCCACCAACAATCCGAATCCTCCAACGCACCCGGGGAGCAGCCTCGAGAGAGGATCACCACGAAGTTCGACATCCCCGCTGAGGGAATTCACCAGACCGTGGTTCAGAACTCGCCCTTTGAGGGGCAGAAGGAATCAGTCGTCAAGGTGAGAGCCTTTATTATGACCTTGGGTCAGACGCATTTTTATTTAAGACAGTACTTAAAACCTAGATTTCATGAGGTGACAAAATTCAAGATGATTGATTCCACGCTATTTGACTGAGGGCTGGGGCTGAGTGACGATGAACAGTCGAAAATTGAGATATGTTTAGAAAATATGTTAGTTTTCGTACCTATTTTTAAAATTAATTTAAAATGATGTTTTAAAACACAATTTCCAGAGTTTCCCCGGCGCCGCTAGATTGATGCAACCCACTGGAGAAGCCGGGCCAGTGCCAATCATCGCTTCTGCCCCCGTCACGGAAATTACCGACAACGGAAACCGTCGCTCCTTCAATGCTGATATCACACAAGAAGAGAACAACAACGTAAGACTCCATGCACACCTCAGAGCAATAATATACCAGGAGGGATAGCTTGTGTAGTCAGGATTGTTGTTTTTTTCCTGAATCGGGCGTGGGTAGGGCTAGGGATAGGGTATTTATACATCCATTTATAGCACATGTCGACATAATATTTTGTTTATTTGTATAACCACTTTTTTCACAGTATTGTTATCAACAAAAATATAGGATATAACCTAAAAAACCGATGAGCTATGTCCTGTTATGTCGCATAACAAAACGTAGTGAGCGGAATCGTCGGAGACGTGGGAGACGGAAAACACGCTTAAATACCGAAAAGTGGTGCGATATTATGTGACAACTTGTCTTATCTCTTTCTCTCTCACGGTTTACGACGTAAAAACCCGGAGAAAGTGATTTATCGGAAATTTGAATAGGTTGGGTAAAATATTTAGCTCTCTCTTCATATATATTCTTGCTCTGAGATACACACGTTGTGAGCTACTCTCATTCAAAACTGAAAAGTTGCTTGATATGGCTTTCGTTATATTTAGTCAGTAGATCTGAATGCCCAGCTACTTCTCAGCCGTCAGGTTTAGTTCAAAAATGACTTTTATGTTTTCTTAACGCAATCAAAGCTTTCAGCTTTAGGCTACCCACTTAATTATTTAAACCGTCTTTACTCGAATTATAATAAGTAATTGGTTCATTTTTCATTTAGATGGATCATTATTCGTCATACTCCGGTGTCCAGTACTCCCCCCTCGATATGGCCGAGTATATCTTTTGGACAGGAGATGAAAAGGGCGTCACCCTCGCCATCGAGGAATTTCTACAAGATGGATTGGTAAGTGAACCATTTTGGAACTTTTAAAAATTAGAATTTGTTTTAGGTAGGTATGTTTTCTTATACCCGATAGTGATGGACAAAATCGGTATATCCGATTCCCGGAAAATCGAATCACTTTAGCAGAATTTATTGTAGTTCAGTAAATCGAGTTTCGTAATAATCGTCACCGACGATGAATTTTTTCCGTTAAAAAGACAACGTCATAATATTATGAAACAACAGCATAGAAAATGAACTCGTAAATGTGTATTTTCTTAAATGTCACCGTACTGTTTTTCGAATATACGAGTATATCATACTATAATAATATTTTCCATTGTAATATTTATGGTAACTTAGTTATGTTTTTGTGAGCTAATCATTTACTCCGTGTTATTTCTCTATCACTATTATTTTTTATTGTATATTGCACAAATATGTAAGAGCCTATAAGGGCGTATATAATAAAAAATATACAAAAATTATTTGAAAAAAATAATATATATGTCGTATTCGAACGAATCATTCGGTTATCTCAAAAGTCACGTCGAGAGTCAAAATAACAGATGAAGACGTTGCATGCATGCGAATGAAGCAAGGGACGTGTTCCAGGACAGAGTTGTCTCCGGAGACAAGGTGTGATGGATAGATAGTTGGTTTTTTTTCGAATGAAATTTGATAGATTTATTGAAATGTTTTATCGATTGTTCATCTGCAATAAAAAAAAACAATCTGTTAGGTTCATAGAAAGTTTTAAAGTACTAATAAAATAATAATTGGTAACCTCTTTTAGCGATTATAGAGATCATCTCAAGAGCGTAATTTACATTTTAAAACTATGATCGGTAGTGCTATGAATAGCACTCATTAGTGTATGTAGGTATTAAACACATCGATGAACAATTTTCCAAGCAACATAATTTATTTTAGCATTATTCAAATTCGAAGGTCACATTTTGTCGAGAAGACTCTTCGCACGTCACCTCGGGGATGTGCTAACATACGATATGTAGACGAGCTTCGCTAATACACGTGTATAAGGGACCAACATGAAAAAAATACGTTAGTATTCAGTATTCTCTGTCGCTCTAAGATTATGTTAATTCCCCACAGTACAACTACATAATGCTGCTAGGTTTATCCGGAAAAATTCTACTTTACATTTTTTTCCCTTCTCTTTCAAGAGAAAGACAAATATTCGCGGGTTACGAATAACCTGACGACATTTGAATTCCTCCTACTACCATCATTTTAAGCGGAAAATGTTGTTGTGTGATGATGGAGGACTTAGCTAGCAGATGATTGAACCTATAAATGAATTATTAGAAACGCATAGAAGAAAATTATAATTTAACATTTTTACCTTAGAGTACATAGAGTGGTACCTATCCAAGGCAGTGTAGTCAGTTTTTGATGATTTTTACCGGACTCGGCACACCTGGGCGTGGCTAGGACTAGGGCTTGGGTATTTATACATCCATTCATACCACATGTCGACATAATGTTTTTGTTTATTCGTATAACTACTTTTTCACAGTACTGTTATCAACAAAAATATAGCACATAACCTAAAAAACCGTTTAGTTGTGTCGAGTTTAGTAGCATTAATAAAAAAAAATGTGGGCGGAGTCTCGCGGTGACCCAGGAGCCCAATGTGACAGTACGTAGAAGCGGAGTATTATATTTGCTGTCTCTTTCTCTCTCATGGTGTACAACGTAAAAACCCAGAGAAAGTAATTTATCGCAAGTTTGCATAGGTTGGGTGAAAAGAATTAGCTCTCTCTCCATACATTGTTTCTCCAAGATTTTTACTTTGTATTCACTCACTGTGGATAACTTTTATACGATAATTATTTTCGGAATTAAATTTCCTATTACGCTTTTGGAATTAAGGTAGGTGTTCAAAATTATCGTTTCTTTCAGATGACTCGCGAAGAAGCCATTGCATTCCTTCAAGAGATCAAGTATAATATTGACTATCTTCAAACGCATTACGCTCAGCAAAAACTTAAGAGCGCTGCAGAACAACAGATGCGACAAGAAACACAACTCCAGGACATTCAGCTACAGCTCGAGAAGGTAATGGTGCGTTTCAAAATCACTCATCCTTTACTCATTGCTTTACTCGAAAAAATATATCATGTGACAGTAGACTTGACCAAGAAAAAAATATTGGTTGCTTTAATCCAAGCACTTCAAACATAGAATAACATCTGCTAAAATACATTATAAATAGGTTCCTACTTGTCTAGAATTGATAAGATTTTTAAAATTAATTTTCTGAACACATCCGTCGGTATTTTTTTGTAAAGTTCACCCTCGTAAGTATGTACATATTCACAAAATAAATTATTTAATGGAAATGATATCATAACTTTGTATAAGACCACATATTTTATTTATTTTTTTATGACCGACTGCTTTTGCTTAGCCTTAGCATCATCAGGGAACAAAATTAAACTAAACAAAAAATACAAAGTGTGCGGTTATATACCTGTATACATACAGAGGAGCAACACAATATTTAAAATAAAATAAGAGAATGGTGAAAAAACAATAGAAAAACATTTATTTAGGTAAAGCAAAACTGGTTGGTCTTAATTTTTTTAATAAAAGCTGTGGTCTTTTACAAAGTTATTATTTCATTTCCATTTAATATATCAAACCACAAAGTGATGGATTTCTACGAAAATTACTTAATGTTAATAATCTCTTACGGAGGTTGTATTTTAGCTGTATAGACATAGTGTCAAAGCTGACTTTGGCAAAGTCCATCTGAAACGATGGTAAAGAATTTTCCTGTACAACAAAATTTCTCTAATACCGGTACTATTTAAAAAAAAATTACAATAAATAAGGATTCCAGTGAAAAATGTTGACTTAAAAAAAAATCAGGTAGAACAAAACGAATGTCGTAAATGTTGAATTAATGAATAGTTTTTGAAAAATGATTAAAAACACTCAAAGTACATCATACATTCCTATTCGCAGCGCCATTGTGAAGCAATGTAGATAGATTGACAACTATTGTGACGTCATGTAAATTGACAATGGCGAAAATTGCTAAAAATGTATTAAAAAGGTTAACTGAAGTTTCTCATTCTGATTGTCTTTTGAATTAACTTGGTGATTGATGGATATATGTTTGTTCTTACATATTCTCAGAATCAGCAAAACAACTACCACCAGTATGAGTTGAACAATGAAAGACCTGCAGCCTCTATGTCTCCAGTTGGAAAGTTCAACCATGACAAGATTCTGAAGATCTTGTCCACAACCAACTACGAGAGGAACAATAATCTCCAATCTACCAACAATATTCCTCAACTACCATTTTCTCTCCCGGACCTCAGGCAAGACATCTACAAGAAGAGCATTCAGGATAATTTGCTCCAAAATACCTACAAATTCCCAGCCAACACTGGTGAGTTCACTGACAGCAATACTGATGTTCTACTTTCACTCTTTGTAGGTATCTCCTTTATACCTCTCCTACACTATACCATTTATAGTTTTACTTCAGAGGCAAGATCTCTAAACAATGAAGTTGTTCCAGATCTGTACAAATCTTGGAGGTTAATTATTTATGGACACTTAATTTTCCTTTAATTTCCCCTTAAATTACCTACACCTGCACATGCATACTGATTTTCTATGAAATTTGTGAAAATTTATCAAATATACTTTTTGGTGAGTTTGTTAATGGAGTGAACTGTGAAAACTTATATGAATACCTCCGCAGAAGAGATATTGGGGATGGGAAAGAGTATTAAAGTCCACTTACTTGGCAGCGAATCTGGTGACATTTGGACATTTCAGCAGCTTCACACCCACTTTTTCTAGGGGATGGACACACGGCAAATGGAATAGCTACTGGCACTTTTTTCGGTTCACAACTTGCATGGCTATGGATCTTTTGAAGCACTCTAGTTTGTTCAGCACCTTACGGGGCAAAGGGTTTTTTGTAATTCATAATCCAGCATTTGCTTGAAAGAAAGCTATTGACTGAGGAAAACTGAAATGTTTGGTGTCAAAGCCTAGCAGTAGGTGTAACATTAGTTACCTTTGTAGGAATCTTGGAAGAAATATATATTGCTACTCCAAGGTAGGAATACGAGGTTAGAGTTTGTAACAATACGTGGAAATTGGTCCCAACACCCCTGAAACAAGTTTTTCTGAGAAGATACTTGTGGCGGAATTTGTCCCCTTCAGTGTTAATTGTTTTTCATTTCCAGAGTGGTAGATAATCACCTAGGTTTTCACCTCTTTTCTATCACCATTCAAAAATCGAAACGTTGCTTGAAATGGCCTTAGTCGTGTTTGGTGATGAAATCTGAATAGCTGGGTAATTCCCAACTTTCCTCTTCTGCATCTCCTTTCCCTCCTTACTACCTCCCCAGCCTCCCAACATACCCCAATTCAAGATTCCATAATCCCACTGGCTCCAGACGGTTGAGAGCAGTTCGGACTCTTGTGCAGTATTCACTATAAAAAAAAAAAAAAATTTAAGATGACATACATTTGTAGTATTTGTACACATATATTAATTATATTAATGATATCTGTTTCTATTCTCAATCCTAGCTCCCGAACAATACGATCGCGAACCTGCTCCAGCCATTTCAGAAGAAGATTACGAAGAGTTGATGGAAAAAATGAAGGTTGCGGACTACTTATACACTGAAAACTCTCTTGAAGAAGTTATCTACCAGCTTGCAAAGGTATACCTTCAATACATCTTCTAAATCTTGATCGTCATGACCGAGAATGGAAATCCTACATTTTGTCACATGTTTAGTGGACTGTCTCCTTCCAATTAGCGTGGTTCAGTGCTGTTTATCGAACCTTTGATATGGAGAACTGTACCAATAATTCGCTTGAGCACATTTAAAATGGCTTCAATGATGGAGTAACTACATACATGATAATGTTTCTGATATTATTAAACTGATTGTGAACATCTGATCCATTAAGAGATTTAATTTTAGGTTATGTTCACTCAGTCTCTGGCACGAGGGTCTTCGGAAGCTCAACTGGCTCTGCAAAAGTTTACTACCTTCCTGGAAGCAGAAGCTGAACAAGGCCGCATTTCAAGGGCGATGGAAAAGAAGGTTCTAGGTGAGTTATTCTACTTATCGTGGTGCTAATTGAGTCTAGTACTACTTTGTGAATTCAATGTCATTATTGTGTTAACTAACCCTCTGTTGTAGGAATTTGATGTTTAACACATTTATAATCAATAAAACTAGGTGTGTTCAGATTCAGCTCCACGATACAAAGAACAATAAGTATATTCACACCGGAAATAATACGTAGTTACCTACCTAAATTTATACAGGTTTCTCTAATACCATCTTACTAGAAGAGGAAAGCGGTTGTACATATTGTTATAATATATAATGTGGGTGCAAGATGTAACATTTTTTGGATAAAAAATAATATTTTTGTTAAAAGAAAGGTAGTGTCAAATGTACCAAATTATTATTGAACAATATAATTTTCTTGTACAAGTGTGACATTTTCAAAATTGGAACTGAAATGTGTTAAAAATATATTTTCAAATCCAAACAAGCGATAAAGTACCTACCTATAATATATTTTATGAGAAGATTATTTTTATTCTGGAACTATTCTCAAAGTGGCACTAATGTATGCGTGGAGTAAAATTAAAAACAAAAAAAAAATCACTTTTTCAAACCCGGATAAATTGCTAGATTATAAGAAAATTATATTATTCAATGTCTGTGTATCATTTCTTTGTTTTAATCTCGGTAAGTCAAGTTACATCCCGTATTTTTAATAGGCAACAACTAGTTTCAAATACTTTATTTAATTGTTCCCATTCAGTGAATAATAGCTTAGCTGTGATTTTTTAGGGGTAGGCACAAGGTTTACATTATTCATTAATATTTTTCTGGTGTGTGCCACTGATTATAAAAAGAATAATTATATAATAATATGCATTATGGTTTTAAATTTCAGATGTGCTGATAGAGTCGCTGACTGATACACTTACGGAGCATCCTGAATTGGTTTCTGCTGCACGAACTGGACTTGGAGGTGGTGTTACCTTACCCCCTGGCAACAAGTAAGATTTTTCTAATTGCCATATCAAATTTAAAATGCTTTTCTCTTTTTTGATCGACGTCATACTTCTGATTTTATGAGGTCTTTCCACCTCACATATTCGTAGACAAATCTTCACCATGGAAAACAATATTTGGGTCATTTTTATAATCCTTGAGGATGCTGCTTTCTTGGGTGATTTGCAGGTAATGCAGTTCTTACCTGTGTCTTGTTTTAGGGCCCTGCAACAACTGATGGATCACGGCCCAATGGAACATGGCATGGCTACAGCTGGAATGATGGGAGGCTTCAACGGAGAAACTGGGCAAAGCAAGCATTCAAATCTTGTAAGAAGTGATTGAATTATTTAAATATATAAGGCCATTTATTTTTGTTGAGTTTTTATCGCAATATATTAAATTGTTAACAAATGTTTAGAATAAATAATGGAATAAAAAAGAAAAAATAAATATTCCAATTGAATCACCAAGTCAAATACAGTATTTTAAACAATCTGTGTAACCAACCGGTTAGGAGCCGTGGGCAGATGCATCGGGTTTCTAACCGGGTGTCGCGAGTTCAATCCTCTGCCAGCTAAGTCCTTAATAAGATTGAAATAAATGTATAAATTGAATACTCAACACACACATTATTTACACATTCCCTTACTTATAAACAGGGTGTAAATGTTATATGTGGTGTAATGTCGAAATAGCAAAAAAATTGCCTTATAACCAGGGCTTATGCATCTAATTTAATGGTTTACGTCCGGTGTAACCAATGGTAAACCGGCAAGTAAAAATCTAATAGGCAAGGCGGTGATTGTTTAAAACACAGCATTCGACTTAATTGGTTAGTAATTGATATTTGATTGGAATATCTGTTTTAATCCTTTTTGTGTTAATTTTCAACAGGTTCCCAGATAGCTAGAAAAACTTTTTTTTTTTTCATGTAGAGTAATAATTCCCTGTATACTGGTTCAGTTTTATTATCAATTAAAACAATCTGTCACCTGATTTACAAATTTCGGAAAGGCCTTATATGGATAAATTTATCATGGCTTTCATTGACAATTTACAGTAAAAATAATAGGCTTTTATCTTTCAGTTATGCAACATTTTATTAAATGTAAAAAAAATATTCTAATATGACCTAATTAACATTCTGTGTTTGTATTTGAAGTTCAACCAAGCTGCTTGGGCAAAGACTAAGGAGCACACCGTCGGAGAGAATCAGTCCAAAATTCTCCCTATGATGCCCCTCAAGGGCTTCAAGATGTCCGTTTAATTCAAATCAACAACTTTCGAGCTTTCTAGTAAAGTAGCTTAGATTTATTTATCATTACATTAAAAAGTTTATTATATGTATTTACTAATGTCTATGTAAAACTGTGTGATTTTATTTTGCGGAAATTCTCTAGGTTTATGGACCAACAAAGAGAATTCATACATTTAAACAGTTACAGTTTTGTAGTTTTTTGCTCAATGAACTTAAATGGGCTAGTTTTGTGGCATTTAATAATACAGTCACGTTCTGCACTTTGTAATTCCCAGTAGTAATTCCATACTTTACATACTAGATACATCTGGAGTGAGTCTATGTGATGAGTAGATTTTGTATGAGGAAGTTATAATTGTTTATGAAGGAGAGGAATGAAATACATAGGAAATAAAAAAAAATAAAGTTATTAAAACGAGAATGGAAACCAGAATAAGTTCTCTGGATACAAATCATACTTCCTCTAATAAATTAAAATTTTAACCAACACTGCGGTTCAACAAAAACTATACATACCACTTTTGAGGCATTATAATCTGGGTTTGTGAAGAAATATTCCAAATGTGAGGTTAAATGATTGGAGGCTCCTTATGGTATGTACAAATCCATTCAACTAATAGGCGTTTTTTTTTGGGCTTCCCCTACTAAAGTTGCTCTATGGCCACCATCTGTTACCTATCAGTATTGTAAATCTGTTATGTAATTCTTTTTATTACTGCCAACAACCAAACTACTGTTTACCTGGCTGGGTTTTGCTATGCAGTTTTATTGGTGGTTAGTGGTGGTAGTGCCAATATATATGTTTTTACCCCCGATTTATGGAACAGAGATAGGGATATTGCTGAGGAGAAAAGATAACTATTGTAATGCATAACGTATTAATATTTTATGAAGTTTCATGCTTTAATATTTATTTATTGAATACTTTTAATACTATAATATTTTTCAACTTTAAATCATCTCTATGAGAGGAAATGTGTAGATAAGATGACATTTTGACAGAAATATAATATATATGTATATATATATATTATTCTTTGTTTAGGTTAAGTACATGGTTTGTAGGCAATTGTTTTGAACATGAAAGGTTTTATTTTGTGATAAATACACTACAAAGGAAGCCCATGCTTTAAAAAGAAGTAATATTATTTACACGCACACCCCTTATCATCAGAGTAATTATTGTAAACATATCCATGTTGAATAGCAGTTATATATTAATATATTAAATTCTCCCTTTCGATGCTTCACTTTTCAATAAAAATGTCTGAATTTATGAAAGGCTGAAGATGTGTACATAAAAAGATTTGATGAATATAAATAATAAGACAGATAAAGAATATCTATGTAGTGTTGAAATATCAAAAAAATTATATTATATTTATGTTATGGAATAATGTATTTGTATTAATTATATACACATATTTCTTATAAAAAATGTTTATTATTCAGAATATAAAATATTCTCATAATGGAATTAAGAAGGTTCATTGAAAAAAAACACAGTGGTTTGAAGAACACATAAGTATACAAATATTTAAAACCTAAGTCAAACTACTTAATGTCGGGAAAGGATTCTGCTTACTAACAACAAGTTTTCTATGTTGATACGATATGTACCCCTTTATTTTACCATCATAAATGAGATTGGCCAATATACACTGTGTTTCATCTAACCCCACATCCTCCTGGCCGGTGAACTTGAGCGCAGCCTGCAGGGAGCTGATGGGAACCTGGTGAGTGTTCTCCAACATGTAAACCTTCCGGAAGAGATTCCTGTATGCTAAAATCTTTATCTTTTCAACAATAAGATAAATCCCGGCTTTTATAAAGAAAGATTCGTGTTTATCCATGACGGCGTCGATTTGTTTGAGATTGCCTTGCTTGACAGCTTCTACCAACTCCCAAAACTGTATCAAATCATACTTGTGTAAAACTTTTTTAGAAGGCATGAAACCTAAAAGCATTTTAACTGGCACTAAATAAATGAGAATCAAGCGTTTATTTTTTATACTTTTTCGGTGGCAATTTTCAAATGCGTATGTTAGGTAATTATCGGCTGATTTATAATCTGAGTCAAACATGGCTTTTCTACCTACAAAATATCTGTAGGTGATTTGCTGTGAGAGTGAGAAGTGGTCTTTGAAGGCTGAAGACTCGATAGCCCTTATGAGTGGTTTGCACAGATGCAATTTGTTGATACGGAAGTAGACTTTGAAGAGCTGGTTGACGAGGGTCAGCATGCCGAGTCGCTTGGTGTCAGCATCAGAAGAGCGGTTGTCGGCGGCACATACTCTGAAACAGCCCATGAGACATTCTGCAGCTTTTTCTAGAATACTTCCAGGTGCTTGGGATGACCCTGTAAGAAAAAAGGTGGAAATGATGCATTTGAGGAGTATTCCATCAAAACATAATCGTTGAATGGAGAAATCAATACATGTTTGTAAATGAGTAAAACTCTCTTATAATTTTTTTCAAGGGTACGGAAAAGAAAAATTCTCATACGAGAAAACCTTATATGTGGGATAAATAGGCAACTTTTCAATTTCAGTCTCCAAGGGACCAAAAAAACAAAACTACTTAAGTGTGAAAACTTCTTAAGTGGGTTTTACTGTACATAAAATAATACATAGGTATATGAGGTATACAAATTGTATTTCGATAAGTCTAACAATTTTATTTATTTATTAATAATAATAATTTATGTATTCTAGAATACATGCAAGTGTAGGGAAATGCAATATATTCCATAAATTACAAATAATAAAATGAAATAAATAAAAACTAGAGCATCAAAATCAAACATAAAATAACAGAATAATATGTTTGTAATAATACAATAATCAGAATGGTCCGTTTGATAGATTCTGCTATCTTAACAAACGGATTGCAATCTTTGAAGATGATTTGGGGAACTTGCGTCATTGATTCCTTTGGCACCGGTGCATAGTCGGGAAACTCGCCAAAGGTGTCCAACATTACACGGTTGACATTTGATACACGAGAACGAGCCGCTTCTACGACTCGTTCTTATGTTCAACAGCTCGGCTGTGGAACGATTTGCCGGCCTGTGTTTCTCCCCTCCTACAACATGGGCTTCTTCAAGACCCAGGTTCACTCCTCCCTTTCCCCAAAAAGACCCTCCATACAGCATACCCAAATATGATATGTCATAAATTGAACAGGAAATTATTTCCCTCAGGGCCTCCGTGCGGAGTTAATGTAAAAATATATATATGCAGGGACATAATTTTTTTTTTATGAGGGATATTTGACAGTCTCCTGTCGCCAGAGGACTATCAAGGGGAACTCCATCAAGACAGACATGGTACTTTTGGATTAGGGTAGTCTGTGCCATAAGCTTTCCATGTGGTGGTGGTGTTCTGAAAGAGTACACTCTTCCTCCAGGAAAATTTCCCCAGCGCAGTAGAAGAGTTGGCGATAGGCATTATTGTAGATGACTTTTGGTTTAAGCCATCAGTATGCAGTAGATAATATAGTCTATCCACAGTTCTGTTTTATATAGGGTCCGCCAAATAACTTTTTTTTTTTCAACTAGTGCTTATTTCGTGAATGGTAACACTTAGCTCATGTCTGATTTGACAGATAATTAGTTTTATCCTTCCGCTGAGCGAATATGGTTGTGTATACGCTTGAACAACGCTTGGAAATATTGCGACATTACTTTGAAAATCATGGTAATGTTGCAGAATGTGTGCGAAAAATTGCGTACGGTTTTTGGAAGAAGAGAAGCACCGTCAGCTCCGTATGTTCGTTATCTTGTGAAAAAGTGAAAGAAACTGGCATCCTCATCGATAAACCAAAGCGTGAAAAGCCAAAAAACAGTGCGTACACCCGAGAATATCGATGCTGTGGCAGAAAGTGTGCGTGAAGCGCCATCAACATCAATTCACCGCCGTTCTCAACAATTGAACATTTCGAGACATCATTGAGACGAATTTTGCATAAAGACCTTGGTATGACGCCATACAAAGTCCAATTGGTTCAGGAGTTGAAGCCAACTGACCATCCACGCGTTTTCGCTTCGCTGAGTGGGCCTGCGATCGACTTTACAGAAGATGCCGATTTTGCCAAAAAAATCATCTTTTCGGATGAAGCTCATTTTGATCTTGGCGGGTATGTAAACAAGCAAAATTGTCGTATTTGGGGCACAGAAAACCCGCACGCATACATTGAAAAGCCGGTACACCCAAAACGAGTCACTGTTTGGTGCGGATTTTGGTCCAGAGGCATAATTGGGCCATTTTTCTTTGAAAATGAGCAAGGAGTGGCCGTTACAGTCAATGGCGATCGTTATCGGGCCATGTTGAACGAATTTTTGTTCACAAAAATTGAAGAGGAGGATATTGGCAACATTTGGTTTCAACAGGACGACGTGCCCACAGCCGAAGCTACACTCGATGTTTTGCGCCCTTTTTTCCAAAAAAAAAAGTTATTTGGCGGACCCTATAGATAAATGTGCAAAATGTGTTGAACAGTTTTCTTTCAATGTTTGTGCTGCAAATGTGAAAACGCCTACACAGTATACTCGCTCTAACTGATATCAAGAGAGGGAGAGCATAAAAAGGTTTATCTAGCGCAGTAGTAGGAAATAGAAATAAAAAGCAATATAGAAAATTTCTGAAAATGCCAGAATTTTTTAATGTTTTTCATTTTAAGGCTTGAAACTTGTCAGACGAATTTAAAATTAAATTAATCAAAATGTTTTGAGAAGGTACCTAAAATATCAATAATAAACGGGTAACTCTATTATGCTCATCATCTGTCAGTGCTACATACATGAAATTTTTTACTAAATATGAGACAAACCTAAATGATTTTCTGCTTGCTGAGCCACCAATCGTAGATCCAGGCAAACAGTATACATCAGGGGGAGTGTCCAGTTTTCTTCCTTCTGTGATTGAAGAAGCTTGGTTACAGCTGTTATACAGGCACTCTGATGCTTGTACGCCTCCATGTAATCCCGTTCGTGTAGGGACTGCAAAATAAGACACTACTTTATAAAGCAGGAAATCCGTTTTCTGAAGCAGCAAAAGACAGTGAGCTAGTGACATGAAAATTAAACACCTTTTTTTAATCTAGAATATCAAGGCCAATACAACAATTTTCAGCTTGCTATGTGATTTCCACCATGAGTTATGGAACAACCTTATACTCATTGTCCTAAAATATTTTCCTTGTTCTTTGTTACTTGTTATATTCAAACTGTTTGCATTTTTAGAATCATTAACTTATAATACTTGAATATTGATGTTTTTAATATTATTTCTTTTTGTCTGAACATTTTTTATGATTTACGATGGTGATTATGATTTCAGACAGTTTTAATTTGCATACATCTTATATTTTATTTTCTCGTTATTATATTAGGTTAGGTAATTTAATGTTAAGCGCACTTGAGGTGAACTATCACAAAACTGCGCTATATAAATTCACTGTTATTATTATTATTTGTATGACGAAAAATAAAATGACGAGATGCCATATTGTTTGTCCCATATTTTTCAATTGCTGCTCAATAAGAAAAAAAGAGTTGACATCAACCGAGAAAAAAACAAATTCCTGGGTAAAGTCAGATAGTAAAACTAGTACACTATAAATAAAGGTTATGCGGAGAAATAAAGAATGAACCTAAACAAGCAGCTCTATTTTGCAGTTTTCCAGAATTTACAAAATTCAAACAAGCTATAGCTAAATATATTGCAAACAATCTGGCTCCCCAGAAAGAAACATTATTAAGGTATTATGCTCAGCCAACACCACAATTGAGATATAAAATATTTGCTTACCTTTGCACATTTTAGATGAGCTATCAAAATTTCATCTAGGGGACTTGAAATGTTGTCTTCCACAACTCTTTCAATGTCGTTAATGAGCAAATTCTTATTGATAACATGGTCATCACGAAGAGATAATAATCTCGCAAATATAGTGCCTTGGCAAGTTCTAAAGGTTCTTTCAATAAATTGTAGATATTGATTGAGAGTACCCATCTTCTATGCAGGAATTTGTAGGTTATCCGGCAAAGATTGGTGTAGTTTCAACAGCCTTTTTATTTGTATGTGAACTTGTAATATAATAAACATAAAAACGTCAAGAAACCGCCACTAATGAAACTAAATTTCACACGAATCAAAAACTTTACACAAATAAAAAACTTTCACGGGCGAAAAATCAACAGCAATTGTGCATTTTTTGTCTTTTCCTTTGACAGTACGCTAGTGATGGCATAATTAAAAACATCCGAAATTCATTTTAAAAATACTAAAAGATTCGAATTTTGTCTCTTATTAATTGATTGGACAACATAACGGCGACCTAAATTTTTATTTCCTAAAATGAAACCAATAATAAGTGTTCCTTTTTATAAATATTTTTAGAATCGATATATTCGATTACGGTACAAACGAAGTTTTCGAATACACATCACATCACTATTGCAAATTTGTATTCTGTGCAAACCTCAGAGCAATTCTTACTCCAAGGTGCAAACATTGAAAATAATAGAAAATATTAATTTAGTTTATGCCTGCATAAATGACAGTTTTCGTTTTCAGTAAAGGTTTTTATTTTATTATTATTTAGATATTGTTGATATCTGAAATGGGCTGTCGCTGTGGTTCCGGCTACTGGAGACCGGTGTTCGGATTTGAGATTTTTTTATTTCATTGGGGAAGTAGGTGGCTATCGAAATTCTGAAGAAAAGGGACCGGAAAATTTTTAGATATTATATCGGGTTACAGTTTTTTAGTAATAGCTAAAAATTCCAAAAAGAACCGGCTCCTTGGGAAAATAATATTGGGCATTCCAGTGACATCAGTCACCGAGACAAGAATATCGATAATCTCTATTATTTTCTATTCCGGTGTTCGTTGTTTCATCATGTGGTAAGAAATTATTTATATCTTAACAAAAACAAAAAAAAGTGATATCCCAGAAAATAGATTTTAAATTGATACGGATTCCAAAACATGTATAAAATAAATAAAGTGCCAAATGAAAAGAAAAACAGTTGTTTTCATCTGAAATGGCTAACAATCGAAAATATGTTGAATATTACACGCCAGGTTCTTAATATTTCAATTTCTTTCCTTTTCTATATCTATTTTTATTGCCCAGGAGAAGTTGTTAAAATACAAGCGGTGGTTTTTTAGATATTGGAACTTTCTAATTCGCTTATTTGTCGGGATGGGACGAAGAATTTGCTTTAGTTAAAGTTTTTCCTTTTTTTGTCAGTGTGTCTACCATCTTGCTAAAATAAAATCATGAATACACACACAACAATAATATTTGAATAGTGTGTTTCATAATATGAAAGTAGTGTGAATCAGGAGTCAAACCGGGGACCACATTGTAGAAGCATCCACTTTACTAGAGAATTATTGAACGGTTGAAGAACTGAGTCTCCCTATGGATCAAACATATAAAGAAATGAAAGGTTAATAGGTACAATTTGAAAATTTGCAATAATTTAAATTTATTTAGGTAATTTTACAATAACAGGTCTCTCGTCATCATCTTCCTCATCGACATCACTGAAGTCCCACATGAACTTCTCAGTCAGGTTGACTTTGAATCTTTCAATGGCTGTTTTAAGTCTATCTTCTATTTCTGCATGGTGAACAGTTCGGAAGAAGTCCCTTAGTTTAACATAAATAAGGTTTTTGTTCATCACTATATCAGCCAAGAATTCTTCAGGTATTTCTGTAATTTGTACTTCTAAAGATGTAATAAATTGGAGATACACATTTCTATATTTGTGTATAGCCTCTTCACAAGAGCAGAATAGTTTAACCATTTTTTTCCACTGCTCAAGAGCGTCCAACGAGTGTCCCACCAAAAAACAAACATAGGTAAACTCCAGTTCACCAATTATGTCAATAGGCCTGAAAGAAATAATATTACAATATTGTTGTATAATGGAAAATTACAGTGGAAGAAGGTATGACAGTTTTCGATTTTTCTACTTGATTTAATAATATATAGTTTCTGTAGTATGCTTTCAATTGTGTCTAATATTTTTGTTTACTTGGTTTCAAATGAATGTTATATACATAGATGTATTAAATCATTTTTTAATGTTGAATTTGTTTCCTTTCTTCCAAATTAGAATTTTACTACATGTGTTTGAAATTGTTCACAAATGCACTACAATTTGCTACTTCACACTATTTAATAAAATATCTGAGGTTTTATGGCAACAATTATCAGGCGGGAAAAGTCTAATTTTCCCTCCAATTGGCCAGTTAAAAATTACCATTTTGGAGGGGCGGTCTGTTTTTAGTACTGGCTATAAACAAGGGTATAATAAATCGTAAACAAATTCATCAGTGCTACCGCGAATTCCAATATATCGAATGCCGCCTAGCAACCAAATGCCGTGTAAAAAGCTATTGTGTAAGTGAGGTTTAGAAGAAAGCAACAGAACATCACACCACATCAGAGTATGCAGAGTTAAAGTACCAGCCAGTCTTCAAACAAGTTAGTGGTCCTACATATTTGCCCCTCGAATGGTCTGTGGTACACCAACATTATACCTAAATACTGGTTTTTTGAAAACTAAAAACATACAATTACCATCTGTTCACTTTCCTCTACAACATCTGAAAAAAATATGGTATTCAGTAATAGCACTGATTGACTTTAAGGGCAAGTTAATTCTTAAAAAAAAAAAAACAAAATATGGTTTGATAATCAAGAAGAATCTTGAGAATTTTCTATCCATTTGAAAACTGGGAGATGCAAGAAATAAAACAAATTAACAACCTGCTGTGCCTTTTGATCATATGATCCAAAACATAGGTTTGATCAAGACAATGTTTGGTGATTTCTGCTGGAGTGGCATCTTCCGGGTAAGTTCTTTCCGGAAACTCTGTCAATCTTAAAGCCATGCCTAGAAGTAAAACATTATTGATTAACTAAGGACGATAAGTTATAGATTCAATGGAATGTTATCATTTGATTTTGGTAAATCCTCGGCATACAAAAGTAACAAATAAATTCTGAAAAAATTACAACTTGAATTTACAATTACATTTAATCACCGTAGTTCTGTTATGGTCGATACCAGCAGAGTTGTGAGTCATCAACAAAAAAATGCGAATTTATGTACCACGAATGGTTTGAAAGCTATTAATTGTTTTGTTGAAATAAATAAATGCATTGCACAAACCTGGAGCAGGTTTTAACTGGGGAAGCAATGCATCCTCTCGTTCTTCTTGTGTTGAAGGACGATTTCTTCTTTTCTTTAGTACTTGAGCTTCAGGAGATTCAGGTTCCACCAACCCTATAACTTCAGCGTTTTCTTTGGACTTAGATTCATCAATACAAGAAATGACACTGGTAGAGCACTGCGGTAAATCAATGTTGCTTGGTTCTTGACCCGCTTCATCCTTGTCAATGTCTGTGGATGTTTTGGGTCTGTTTTTACCCTTTGGTCGGTCATTATTATCACAAGAAATTAACTCCAGAGCAGAACTTATACGCCCATTCTCGGGAGTTAGCATTACAGCCAGACCGTCTGCAAATAGAAAAACCAAAAAGGATTATAAATCTGATCAGACTTGTTCAATCAAACATTGGTAACGCGTCTCTCTTCCATATCTAGCTCGGTCCCCAGTTTATACAGAAAATGTTTTTTGGGAATCGATTATAAATAAATAAAATTATATTTAAATAACCTGTGATGTTAGATGAGAGAGATAACCATTTTTCGTATATATCGTACGGGTATGGTGCGAGGAACCTGTCCAAGTTAAGCAAATTGTCCTTCAGCTTGATAATGCTTTCTTCACAAATATTATCTCTGCTGAGGTCTTCCGTTTCTTTATTCCACATTTTGACGATAAAATCTTTTGGGTGAAAGTGATGTAGGAAGCCAACTCTGAAATGCAAACATTTTATTAATGACTACAGTTATGTAAAAAAAAACACAGTATTTTACAATATTTAATGAATACTATATAAATTTCACAATATTTAATGAATACTATATAAATATAAATACAATATGAACGGGTAAATTTTGTAGCACTCTTTTTATGAAATATCACAAGGGCATTTTAAAAATCTAGAGCACAACGTAAAAGTATAACGTCGGCATACAAGCAAAAGTGACCAACTGCAAAAACGCCGAAAATTAAAAAACCGACCGAGTGCTATTGAAAAAGCATAATGGTCATTGAAAAAAATTGCCACCTTCATCCGACATTGTATAAAAAAGTTACACAGATGGTAAAAGTGACTATTTACAAAAACGAGCTTTCTTGTACAAGCAAAACTGACCAATGACAATAGTCAATTTTGCCTGTAGATCCGGGCTTTATAAATGGCAGTTGGTCAATTTTTGCTGTATGCTTTTACACGTGATTCTGAAGTTAGTTGCATTGTCATAGTCTGTTTAGGTTACTTAGTTCTGAAATTTGTTATTTCGAGCCTTATTGAGTGTCAAGATGAATAGAAAAAATAGATTAATTTGGTTGATTAATATCTCAAGACATCCACAAGTTTTTTTAAAAATAATATTCGACAACTTTTTATGGTGTTAATTAACGCTTTTAAATTAGAGGTTTGACTTGCTAATTATATTTCATTTAAGCGTACAATTATATTTGATATTTTTTAGTTATTTTAGGTGCGGAAGTGACTTTGATGCACTCGGTTTCCCATCAAAATCACTTCAATCATCAGTTCAAATTTTCCACAGATGCAACACCTGCAGCCAAGAAAAAACGAACTAAACGATGAGATAAACCTATGCTAGTAATGTGGCAACGTAATGTATTGAAGGAAAATAGAAAAGCCTCATTGCCTTATTATACAACAAAACAGAATACGTTCTGCAAAAAACCAAAGATGATTGACTACAGTAGATGCAAATTAAAATGCAACTTATTTTTTTCCGAAGAGTGAAGATTATATGTAAAGATATATTATAAGAGGGTGATTATATGTAAACAATTCACTAGCCTTGAGTTATCAAGGCAAAAGGATTTTATAATAACGTATGTTACATCTAGAAATCCCATTCGTAAAAGTTGGACTCAACCCTGTCCATTTCAAAAATGTATGTACTTAATAAAGAAAAGTGCATTAACGAAAATAAAATTAATCACGTTTCTTATCTTTTTTATCCTACAAAGGATAAGTATTTAATGTGCAACGACGCTACTGCCGATGGCAAAAATAATTATGACAGTTGACACAATTAGCACATAAGGAGACGATATGAGGTCAATGTAGCAAAAGCTGCAGACAAACTTTGTGCTTCAACAGGTGCTTAATTTAAAGTCTGCCACTTTTAACCTGCAAAAAGTGTTTCCGTCTTCAAAGATCTCTCAAATGTATTAAGTATAGTCGTAAACTGTGCTTTGATAATTTCTCAATTTATGAAGTTTTTTGCTACGTTTGGACTGAAATCAATGAGCAACATGGCAGTTCCGAGATTGGCTCAGCTCTTGTGGATACAATCCCTCAATGAGACTATGTCAGAGATATCAACATACGAGGATACATGCTCAAGGTAAAACTGCAACCAGTATATTACTTCTCTCCTATTGTATCTGGAGAAGACATCAAACATTCAGGCAATCCAGCATAATTTCATGGAACCTGGACATTCTTACATGGAAGTAGACTACATAGCGCTATTGAGTCATCTAAAAAGTTTGTAAATGTCTACTGTGTAAACGACTGGATAAATATTTTTTAAGCTGCAAGATCGCAAAGAAACGATTGGAGAACATATTTTTTTTTATTTAAAAAGTTTTATTTGAAAAGTTAGGTTATAAAAAATCGAACCCTAAATGAAAACAGAAAGAAAGTGTCATGGCTGCGAATGAAATGCACGAGGTACGGGAAAGATCAACCTGGAATCGTTCTGTATAAGTATAGTCACAGTGACGAATTCAAAAAAAAAATTCGTATTCGAGGTCAAAAACGAAACGAAAAATTGTGTTACCATTCAAAATACATAAATATTATTATTTGGTTTATCAATTTACTATTAAAATTGTATAAAAAGTATTTAAAACAATCTTTTATTTCAGCTTTGGGTACTAGAAATTTGATACACACAATTGCGTCCACACTTAGAGCGAATGACCATTTACGCAATATGAATGTTTCTCTACAGGCAAAATTGACCAAGTATTTTAAAAATAAATTCACACGATTTGGAGTATTTATTTCCAAATTTTCTAATGCACATTTATTCAACAGTATTACATCTATTATCAGTAAAATAATTGGTTGATAGAATGGAATATCCGATTTTATAGGCGAAGAATAACACAAAAACTGCTCCCCTGTAAAGTTGCGTTTTTGCAGTTGGTCAATTTTGCTTGTATGACGACGATAAGTAAAGTGAAAACTAGATTAAAATATTTGGTCATTCCACTTAAAAAAAAAGGGCGTTCAATTAGTATTTATATAGATGTTGCGGGGTGTAACAAGGTTCAGATTCGTTGAGTTAACTGGTCAAACACAGAAGATCTAAATTTGTAAAGAGTACAAAATATAATATTATATAATTTAGGTACTATCAGATAGTTCTAAATTACGGCTGTCAACTCTATTATCTACTAATGGATTTGAATGTCTGAAGAGATGAGATGATTTTTGTTATATCTTTTTCGGTCTTATTTCATGCGGTAGGTATTTCACAAATATTTCTTTACCTCGGTGCTATATCTCCAGTGGTTTTGCTCACAGCAGCATAGTGAATAAAATGAATACCAGGAGGTATCATTTTGATTCCCCTAAAATCTCCAGCTGTATTCCAAGATTTCATATCAATTCCAAATTCGGTTCCTTCAGGAACTCCCAGAAAGACTAAAGTTCCATCTTCTAAAAGCAAACGCTTTGCCAAGTCTTGTTCCATCTCTATCGACGACATTTGGAAGAGCTTTAATCCAGAAGGTTATAGTTTACAATTAAAAGTCTACTCTACTAGTAAACAACACGCGCTATAACGTTCGTAAAAGAGTAAGCTTGCACAATTTTGACAGCTCGGATATTTTTTCTATGGAAATACAATCGATGAACTGTAGTGGTACTGCCAGTATGGTGGGCTTTAGAGAGGGCATTTTAGAACCTTTCTTTCGCTTTTCAGAGATACCAGTACTTAACAACATTGATGACATAACATTTTTACACTTGTGAAATTAATTAAATAAAACAGATTTAAAAAATCAATCAATTTCGTTTTTAAAATTACGTTGGTGAAGGGTACGAGCATTTTTCTGAATAATTTCAGAATTATTATCAGTAATTAAAAAAAAACTCTGCTTAAAATTATACAAAAGCCCCCCGAGAAACGTTAGTAATGTGTCCTGAAAACTTTTACATAACTTGTCGAATCAATAAACTATTTATATGTATATTATGTATTCATAAAATATATTTTTTTAATTAAACATTATGCCTCAGTATTTACACGAACATAAACTATTAAAAGTATAAAAACAAAATGAAATGTAAATTTATCAAATAAAGCCAGCGATGGAGTTAAATAATTGTGATAAGAAATGCTGTTTTCTGGCAACTTCTACCCTCCTTGATAATAATTTCGCTGCATTTTTTTAAACCATACACCATCGCGGACCATATCAAAGCCTTGTTACCTCATATAAATGCCTCAAAAGCGTCACCTTATTTCTAAACATGATTTTAAAATTTATAGTATAGTTAATGAGATATAGATATAAAAAAGAAAAAAAACTTGGAGTAAGATATTCTTACTCCAAGAATAAGATACACTTTGGAAACACATTTTTCTAGCTTCAGTATGTATTGGATGTCACCACTGTTTTCACATATTTATTTGTTTTGGAAGAGATTTGAAATAAATTTAGTGGGTAAAAAATATGTTCATCGTTCAAGGAAATAGTTTCGATTAATACACTTATACTTACATATTTCAAAATGCAGTGATTTAGCAGACGATGCCCGCAAAGTATTATTTTTTAAGCAAATATTACTTTTGGAGGATTTGATTAATTTATTCGTTTTATGTTCATCATTCTTAGAATAATTACAGTTTTTCTCTTAGTGCGGTTCCATATATCCCGAGGAAACAGCGTATAATTTCCGACCCAAAATCCCCAAGTGGTATTTTGATTAATAAATGTTAATTTTAAGGGTTTTTCATTTAATCGTCTTTATTTCATTATTAGCATAACTTCAAAAATTCACTTCATTCGGCTTCATATAACCTGAAAAAAAACGGCATTTAATTTCCGGCCCAAAGTCTCGGATTTGGCCCGCAAAAGTGGTATTCTTTTAACAAATGTTTATTTTGAAACATTTTTTCATTTTATCGTAATTAGTTTATCATTCTTAGCATCTAACTTCATTCGGTTACATATGTTCTGAGAAAACGGCATATAATTTCCAACCCCAAGTCTCGCATTTGGCCCGCAAAAGTGGTATTTTATTAACAAATGTTTATTTTTAAATACTTTTTCATTAAATCGTTTTTAGTTTATCATTCTTAAGATAATTCCAAATATTCACTTCATTCGGTCCCACATAACCTGAGAAAATGGTATATTATTTCAAACCTCAAGTCTCGCATTTTGCCCGCAAAGAGGTATTTTTCAACAAATGTTTATTTTGAAAACATTTTTTCATTTAATCGTAATTAGTTTATCATTATTAGCATAGTTCCAAATATTCATTTCATTTGGTCCCACATAACCTGAGAAAATGGCATATTATTTCAAAACCCAAGTCTCGCATTTTGCCCGCAAAGTGGTATTTTTTAACAAATGTTTGTTATGATTTTTTTTCTTTATTTTATCGTAATAAGTTTATCATTCTTAGCATCTATCCAAAATTTAACTTCATTCGGTCCCATATAACCTGTAAAAAAGGCGTTTAATTTCCGACCCCAAGTCTCGCATTTGGCCTGCCAAACTAGATTTTTTTTGCCAAATGTTTATTTGAAAGTCTTTTTCATCTAATTCTATTAAGTCTACCATTCTTAACAGAATTCCAAAGGTTTATTTCATTCGGTCCCCATAGAGCCTGAGAAAACGGCAACTTATTTCCGACCCCAAGTCTCACATTTGGCCCGCAAAGTGGTATTTAAAAAAAAAGTATATTTCAGAAGATTGTTTCATGTGTTCGTCATTAGTTTATTAATCTAAGAGCCATTTCAAACTTTCACTTCACTCTGTTTCATATAACCTGAAAAAACGGCAAATAATTTTCGACCCCAAGTCTCGCATTTGGCCCGCAAAAGTGGTATTTTTTTAACAAATGTTTATTTTGAAAGAATCTTTCATATAATCGTCTTAAGGTCATCATTTTTAGCATAATTCCAAATATTCGCTTCATTCGGTCCCATATAACCTGAGAAAACGGCGTTTAATTTCCGACCCCAAGTCTCGCATTTGGCCCGCAAAAGTGGTATTTTTTTAACAAATGTTTATTTTGAAACATTTTTTTATCTTTATTATTTTATTGTAAGTAGTTAATCATTCTTAGCATCTATCCAAAATTTTACTTCATTCGGTTACATATGTTCTGAAAAAACGGCATATAATTTTGACCCCAAGTCTTGAATTTGGCCCGCAAAAGTGGTATGTTTTTTTCAAATGTTTATTTTGAAAGCCTATTTCATAAAATCGTCTTTAGTCATCATTTTTAGCATAATTCCAAATATTCACTTCATTCGGTCCCATATAAACTGATAAAACGGCGTTTAATTTACGACCCCAAGTCTCGCATTTGGCCCGCCAAAGTAGTATTTTTTTCCAAATGTTTATTTTGATGGACTTTTTCATTAAATCGTCTTTAGTTTATCATTCTTAGCATAATTCCAAATATTCACTTCATTCGGTTCCACAAAACCTGAGAAAATGGCATATTCTTTCAAACCCCAAGTCTCGCATTTTGCCCGCAAAGTGGTATTTTGTAACAAATGTTTATTTTGAAACATTTTTATCATTTAATCGTAATAAGATTATCATTTTTAGCATCTATTCAAAATTTAACTTTATTCGGTTTCATATGTTCTGAGAAAACGGCATATTATTTCCGACCCCAAGTCTCGCATTTGGCCCGCAAAAGGAGTATTTTTTTTAACAAATGTTTATTTTGAAAGACTATTTCATTTAATCGTCTTTAGGTCATCGTTCTTAGCATAATTCCAAATATTCACTTCATTCGGTCCCATATAACCTGAGAAAACGGCGTTTAATTTCCGACCCCAAGTCTCGCATTTGACCCGCCAAAGTAGAATTTTTTTGCCAAATGTTTATTTGAAAGTCTTTTTCATCTAATCCTATTAAGTCTACCATACTTAACAGAATTCCAAAGGTTTATTTCATTCGGTCCCCATAGAGCCTGAGAAAACGGCAACTTATTTCCGACCCCAAGTCTCGCATTTAGTGCACCCTCCCTTCGGTGAACATTGTAGAGGCCTTAGAGTATACAAGAGGTAGCCCATGCCAAGGCAGTGAAGTCAGTTTTGGACTTGTTTTTGATGATTTTAACATGACTCGGCGCAAATGGGCATGGTTAAGACTAAGGCTACGGTATTTATACATCCATTCATATCACATATCGACATAATGTTTTTGTGTATTCGTATAGCCACTTTTTCACAGTATTTTTATCAACAAAAATATAGCATCTAACCTAAAAAACCGTTTAGTTGTGTCAAGTTTAGTGGCAAAATAAAAAATGTGGGCAGAGTCCCGCCGTTAACCAGCGAAAATAGCCAGCTTAAGATCATTACGACAGTATATAGAAGCGTTCCATGAAATTTGTTGTCTCTTTCTCTCTCATGGTGTACGATGTAAAAACTCGAAAAAAGTGATTTATTACAATTTCTTCTGTTGGGTAAAACAAATTAGCTATCCCTCCATATATTGTTACTTCAAGGTAGAGGCACTGCAGAATCTTGGAAGATGTAGAAGTTAATACAAGAATACATCAAAGTTAATACAAGAAAACATTTTTCTTGCATTCCACTCATACTCCTTTTGCTAGAACCAAATTTAGGATATTTTTATGTCGTTACTCTCCAATAGATACATCCACGACGTTACTCTTCTAGACAAATGCTGTCAAAAATCATTCCAGAATTATTGCTATGGATTTTATTGTATTTTTTGAGAACAGTCTCAATTACATAATTGCATAAGAATACCGGTAATGAACCAATAGTTAGAAATGGAAAATTCAAAGTAATTGTTCATCAAAGGTAAAATTGAAAAAAAAAGGATTTCCCATATATTATACCTACGAATATTATCTTGGCTAACGAGCTACATAAAGAAGAGGAAGAATTAGAGCGAGCACCGCAGACGAGTTTATTTAAAGTCTCGGGATATTCATTTCTCCACCGACAACGCCCAAAGGATAAAAAGGAGAACCCTAAACCAACTTTATACTGAACTCGTGATGAATTTTAAATTGAAAAATTCCAATTTGGATCTAAACCGTTTCCGTCACCTAGTGTCAGTGGGTGACATTTTGGTTTTATCTCCCTATCCCCTTTGCGAAGAGGGATTTCAAAGGGTAGGTGATGGGAGGGCGGGTACTTACTACACCCACTGCATACTAATCATTAAAAAAAATCTACCACTTATCGATGTATTGACATCTCTTCTTTTTTAAAAGTTTTTTTTTTGTATGAGAGAACAGGTGGTAAAAAAACAACTAGACAGCCAGTACAGTAATGTAATATAGTAATAACGAATTTCGCTCCCCCCCTCAAAAAACAACCTTGCAAAATTTTGTACTTTTTACGAATATTTTTTGAGAATATATTTTTATTGAGATTAACAACTCTTACACCTGAACAAGCGGATTCGTCAAAACTGTAAATGACTAAAGTCAATTTAATAATATTTCGCCATCAATACATGAGAAGAGGGTAGTGACCTGGCGGCTGCTAATACGCTCGTTTTTCAAGAGAGAATCGCTAATAGCTCTATCACTCTCTATTTCTATTTCATTAATTACAGTCCACGGCATTTATCAAAATTCGACCTATAATAGCTAAAGCACTATCACTAGATATAGAAAATGATTTACAAAAAAAAAACAAAATACCCTATCATTCGTTAATAATTAACGAGCATTGTTCAATAACAATACTTCACAATAAATTTTCGTGTCTGAGTAAAAAGAAAACTTTTTTTCCTGTCGCGTCATCGCTCCTAGACTCATTCAAATGTTGCCAAGGCAAAAAAGGCATTTAAGTGTTCCATATTTTGGGTAAATTTGAAATTAATTAGGGAATATTTTATGTAAATTTAAATACGATCTTTATTTTCACGGCGCCCCCTTTAAAGGTTACGCCTATTTTTTTGCACAGTATGAACTTATAGTAGATCCGGCACTATCGACAAAATACACCATATTTCATTTTCGATACATATTTTATAGCTCGTTAATTCAATATTTTTCAAATACACTAGTATGCGAGTGTTCAACATTCATTACCTTTTTATTTGATGTTCCACTACAGGAGGTAGGAGATTGGTAAAGCAATCTCGTTGCACCATTCTAGTATTTTTTATGCCACGATGTTTGTCTTCCCAGTTGTAATTTACAATATTATTTTCCTATCAATTATGTTTAAATTATGTTTAATCGATTATTTTCTATCTCAATTAAATCAGTTTGTTTGTTTATGACCTCTCACATCATTAACTATTTTCGTCATGAGCTTCAATTTTCAGATGGAGCTTTAAAATATTAATTTAAATGTGAAAAACCAAGACAAGACGCCAAATGGTCTGTTGGATATTTATCAATATTTTTAGTTCGAATAAATAGCAATTATTTGGCCCAAATTGAATTCTGTATTATAGCTTGACGAGGAAATAGTGATCTCATAAGGTATAATAATTTCTTCTTAGTATTTTTATTTTTCATTTCTGATTTCTAATGAAAGGTTGTTGTAACTCGGACGAAACCGGGTAGTAAAGCTAGAATAAAAATAATACGTTGAAAATAAATATATATTTACGAGATGCGCTTAACGTTGACCCCCTGCTAGGTACATCGACAGATCAGTATCATCCATGTTTGGGATGTGCGATTGAGTGACGTCACCATGCTATTGTCGGCATTGTCGTCATTGTGACCGCGCGGCGAATTAACTGCCCGACCGCGTTGTAATTACAGCCGCCTCACGTCGAGCGCGCCCCCCGGCCCCCATCAGCCGCACTATATTTACATAAGCGAAGGGCTGGTTGATTGGGTAAAAGGTATTCGATGATTTGTGCGGTTAGGGGTACTTACCTGTTACTCGTTGGTGTAAAAAAAATACGGAAAATACTGAACACGAATTTTGGGGGAAATCGGATTTTTAAGATAGGTTCCTAAAAGGTAGATGGTGAATAACTGTGGAAAAGCTCGCTCCGTATATGACCAAAAAATATGAACAGGTGAACAGACGTATCTGTGCAGTCATGGACATCACCAATGTAAATATTGTGGTTAGTATTATGCACCAAAAAAAAATCTTTACTTCATCAAACTTGAACGTAGTTAACACAATAAATTCTTAGCTGTCTGATAGTTTAAAGTGTCGTTACGGATCTACAAACTTATCTGCACAACCGAGGTGTCGCATTTGTTCGTATTGTGAAAAAAATGAAAAAGAAATTATCTCGTTCGTATAACATGTGTAAGTCGTTTGTATTTCTTTACCTGAACGACAGCTTTTTCTTGGGTTCCAAACATAAATATTAGTCATCACAGAAGACGCTTGAGCCAACAGAAGATATAGGTATCGCAGCCAGACTTGACTCAAACACATTACTAACACAGATGGACCAACGTAAACAATTTTTGTCCCTTTTCGCTAAAAACAAGAAGTAGACGTACGCAAAAAAAAAACTTGTTTCTCAGTGACGTTTTGCTAGAATATCACTGTCAGAAATGTAAAAATATGCGCCAATACACACACTCTTAATCCTATCCACCCGTCCGTCAGTTAGATACTTCTGTTTAGGGGTGGAATATTGCCATAATAACAGTAAAGGAGTGGGGATTTTATTAGTTCTAATTTTGAAACGGTTAATTCGTGGTGGAACTCCATTTTGATGATTTTAATAATACCAAATTTGTAACTTCTTTTAATAATAATATTTATTTATTCAAGAAGGTATGCATGGGAAATACAAAGGGGAAATACATTTCCTAAATAAGAAGACTCATTTCAAATAAAAAAGTTTAAAACATGATCCAAAGGTTTACGTTAAGGAAACTAGGTTTATTAACAACAAGACACCGAGAAACCTTCAGAACAATACTATACAAGAGAGAGCACTGCTGTAGTCAGTTTTGATGAGCTTTTCCGGATTCGGCTAGATCTAGGCGTGGCTAGGACTAGGGCTAGAGTATTTATACATCCATTCATAGCACATTTCAACATAATGTTTGTATTTATTCGTATAACCACTTTTTCACAGTATTGTTATAAAAACAAAAATATAGCGCATAACTTAAAAAACCGTTGAGTTATGTCAATTTATGTCGAATATCAAAACGTGTGGGCGGAGTCAACGGAGACGCGGGACACTGAAGAACGCTCTTACAATACTTTAAAGCGGTGGGATAATTTGGAAAAATTTTTTCGTCTCTTTCTTTATCATGGTGTACGCCGTAATAACCAGGAGAAACTGATTAATCCCAAGTTTGTATGGGTTGGGTAATAAGAATTAGCTCTCTCTCCATATATTGTTACTCCAAGGAGAAACCTATCTAACTAATTATATTGAAGCCACCGATCAATGATAAGTTTTGTTGTTTTGACAAAGAGTCTTCAGTATTTTCAAGCTTCTTTCCAAGTTTTAAGGGCTCAAATTACAAAGAAATAATATATTTACCATGTTAGAAAAACGTTATAAGCAATTAATAACCGCCGAGACGGTTGTCGCCCCCTGGTGATGATAGAGGGTTAAATTATTGCAAATGGCGAGTAATCCAATTGAAACTTTTGTCCCACCTGGTCTCGGGACTTAACTTCTTTTCCATTCTGCCCTGGCTCTTTAATGAAAGTATGAACTTACTACTTAACTTAAGAGGAGTCGGAAATTTTCTCTGAGAAATTGTATTACACTTATCCATCGGAGTAAATATTCAAGCTCGTTTATTCCACACAGAAAAAAGAATGTTATTAGATGAATTATTGAAGCAAAAACAATTTTAATGACATGGAAAAATAACTGTTACTAGACCACAGATTTATTTTTTATAACCGACCGGTTTCGCTTAGCCTAAGCATCACCAGGATATAAAATTAAACTAAATAAAAAATACAAAGTAAATATCCATTAGTATATAATCGCACACTTTGCATTTTTGGTTTAGTTTCATTTTGTACCCTGATGACGTTTAGGCTAAGCGAAACCTGTGAGTCATAAAAATTAAATTAAAATCTGTGGTCTTATACAAAGCTGTTTTTTCTTTTCATTAAATATGTCAAACCACAAAGTGGTTGCTTTCTATGAAAATAGATAAATATAAATGTATATATCGGATGTAAAAATATATTTTTTAAAGCTTATGTAAAAGTAGCATAAATACTTAAAAAAATTAACAAGACATTACTTTATTTGTCCATTAGAAGTTTTTTTGTAATCATCAGTATTTTTAAGAACACAATGTTCAAAAACATACCCTTTAAATGGTTTAAATCACAATTAAAGTACAAACACATTGATACTTTAAACTATGAAATACGAGAAAATAATGCATTTTGAAATTTTGCGTGACACAACACAGGAGCCCAAATTGCAAAAAAACCGGTAGGACTATGGTATTTATAATCAAGGGAAACATGACTTCAACTAACGTTTTAATTCTAAATGTTGTTAAAATAATGATAAATATTTTATGTATATATATAACGTGGAGTTATATTGATGTACTAAATTATTTATGTAGTTATGGTAGGTATTCCGGTGTTCGTATACATGTATTAACCTAGGTATCACACAGACTCTGTAGGCTTGGTTCAAATGTTAAATTTAACAAAATGACGACATCTGTATTCAAGATTTGTTCTCTGAAAACTGGAAATATCAAATACCCTGTAAAGATATCCCGCTCAGCAAAATAATCCAAAACATTCTAAATAATAATGTAATCCAACGAGATACAGCGTCTAAAGTATCAGCAAAAATACCGCCGTGGGACGCTTTCACCTGGAATTGTGAGAATTTAGTTTCGTCGGATCCGCAAATAATTTCATGAAAGGATTTTAGCGTCCACATTGCAAATTGCATTACAATCATTGATAAAGGATAGACGAGATTGTAATTTGGGCTAGACAAAAAACCTCAACACATCGAAGCGTTAATAGTCTGAGACATTCTGACCTCCGACATGGTGAATGGTTACTTTCTTTGTGTTTTCGATATATTGTTGAAAATAGCTTGTCAATTTTTTTTTGCTTTTACTTCCGGTTGGACGCCCTAAAAAATTACTTAATGATAAATTATGCAGGTTTTTCAGGAGATAATTAAACAAAAATGTATATATCTATTGTTAGCAGAATTGCAATACCTTATGGAAAAATACAAGTTTGTACCAAATAAACATCACGTCTTTAAATTTTTATATAGAGATGGCTTTTGGCGTGACGTGTTTTGTTTGTACTTTAATCTCAAAAGTGTTTGTCTCGTATATCTGGCTTTCCCTTCCTTATTCTTAACTTTTTTTATTTGGAATGTCGTGAAAATTGAAAAAACTCTCATGATTTGCTTCTATATCTACATACTATTATTTATAGATGTTAGGCTACTAGTCACTTCCTCTCATTCGCTTAGTTTTGAGTCAAGTCGCACTAAATCTCTACGGTGAGTTTTTATAAGAAATTTGAAATATGCCGGTAAAAAATAAACATATTTTGTTGGATGTGCTTATCTAGTCTGTTGTTTAGCGATGACTAAGGAGGCTAAAAGGAGAACCGTCGTAGATTCGGTAACCGTATTATTACTCCCATTGATTCCAAGGAACATGTAAATTTCTGCAAGATATGCACGGCAAGGCTTCCGTAGTTTTATCGGTCGATGCTGGAAGGTGCTTTGAATAATGAATAACAGCCTGAATGGTTAAAAAAATAAATTGATAACGGTTTGTAGATAAGAGAAGCAAATGATTGATTTGATTTTTAATAATTTGAACAAAAAGGGTTCAAATTAAAAACAAGTTTAAGTGCACGTACATACATACATAACACCAACACTTATAATATCTCTCCAACTCCACACTATATTACAAACTAAGAGGAGAACTTTTGTGGTTTGTTCTTTGAATACAAATACAATCTTTGTTTAAATACAATTTGGAATTCATCTCTCAATGGAGTTTAAAACGATTTAGAGTTAAAGAAAAGCCAAAAATTTAAAAAAAGGTTTTTGTTGTTATGAACGAAGTTTTAATATTCAATAAAGTACGTCAATGGCCATTTCACCAGGAGGTTGCAAGTTCGATTTGCCGAAGTGCAGTAAATATATACACTCATTGGTACTAACAGTGTGTGTGTAGTAATAACTGTTAAATTTGATGCATCTCACAAATATGTCTTTAAAACTGTCGTAAAGAATGTCGAAAGAAAATTGGTAAATATTTGTATTTTTTCGATACCTACACACAGTAATTTTGCACTCTGTAAGCATGTTTTCCACCCTGATCGTGTTTTACTATTGCTTACGTAGGTACGGTATAAAGTTCGCGCAACACCGAGTTTTCCAATTTCCTTAATCCATGGTGCTTTTGGACTCTTATCATTAAAATAGTAACTGATTGACAATTTATAATTCCGAGAAAATTCGTCTCGTAAATTCATACAGTAGTGAGTTAGTGATACTTATATTATACTTACTACTCGAGTTCCCACGTAGAAGATGATATGAAGAGGCGTTAAGTAGTAATAAACGGATTAACACGGAAGATGTGTGTTCTCCATTAATATGAGAATTTCTACGTGTATGTGTTTAAAGCTTATGGGTAGGTTCAAGGTACATATCTCCTAGATTAATTAGCAATGTTTAGAGACGTGAGAATATGGGGCACGAGGGACATAGGCACGCAATGTAGGCAAAGGTTTGAAATCGAGTAGGTTCCAAAGAGCAATCTTCAATTTGAAAAAATATATAATTGTTTTCACGAACAATTTATTTTTCGAACTAAAGCAAGAATATTTTCTAGGCTTGTAAAAAAAAGTATGAAGCAGTATGAGACCAACGATGAGCTGTAGCGTCATCAATTTATTTTTATTATTTTTTAATTTTTTTTACAGGTCAACCCAACTTTTTTCAGCTTTCAACATAATTAAAGTTTCCATGAGCTATGGAACTTAGGAATATCTATTAAACTGTCAAAAAATAGAATAAAACGCCATTTGCTTTATTCCAAATCAATATTTTGTTCAGTATGATAAAAGGTTTTAATAAAAGGGTGTTAAAACTCGAGCGAAGCCGGGTTGAAACTACTAGTAAAAAGGTAAAGATCAAAGATGGAGGTGAATGAATCACGGATCTTCATTACTAAGTATTAACGTGTACGACTGAATAATTGTTATATTTTCAATTAATAACCTATTAAAAGGAAACAAATAAATGTCTGAAAACTGTTCAGTATGATGGTATAACACGGCCACCAGCTACGGAAAAATAATGGAACCAGAACTATAGCCAGAGATTTAAAATGTAGCTGTCATTTATTATGCCATATGTATATTTTTTCTATTTCTTGATTCCCAATAAATAGCGTGAAAGGCCACCTCAACGCCCCTTCAAATCGCAATAAAGATTTGGGCTAGCTGCCCCTTCCAACAAATTGCAGACGGAACGGTAATCAAATGGAAGGTAGCTTTCTCCCCACGGAACATCCCTCGGTAGCACTACCATCTCCCCTAACTTCCATCTTGTACGTGTTCCACAGAACTTAGTCACTACCCCGCCTCTCTTCTGGCTACCCGGGTACGTGGTGGGAAATATTCATCTGATTCTGCCACTTCTTGTCATATTATAATACCACTGTGTTAGGGAAAATCATTCTGAGTAAAATACTATTATTCTGAATAATAATAAGATATTACAATTTTTCAAATTTGCATAGTATATTGAATTGTATAAATAAAATTTGAGAAAAATTATAAACTTACTAATAAACTTATTCCGGGAAAGATAATATCACGAAAGCATTTTAAATTCGGATAAAAATATCTTCAATAGATAAGTAGACAATACATAGTATTTTATGTAAAAATCAAAAAGTAACCAAAGCAATTGATTAAATATAGAATCGTAGTTTTTGCTATTTTATTTCAGAATTAAAAAGTTAACAACAAAATTTTGAAATGAAATTCATGCCAAATTTTTGTTTGTGGTAGAAATTTAATTTAAATATTTCAGTTAAAAAATTATGTATGTATTTAAAAGTAATAATATATTCAGGCTCAGCACCAGAAATGGCGCTAAACGCATCACTTTGTAACATTATTATACAAGAAATATTGCAGATGATTTATTTGTACATTCTACACGAGCAGTTAGGAAAATGTCTAAAGTTTCCATTAAATACACTTTTAAGCTGTAGTCTTTGAAATTCTATGATAAACATACTAAATAGTGCAGTATGAAAACCAGCGCAACCATTTTCAAACGTTTTACCTAAAATTCAAGTATGCATTTCATGAATAATTAAAAAAATACTATTTATAAATTCTAATTACTGGAAACTTTGGACATTTTCCGAACTAGCCGTATAGAATAAACAAATACATCATTTGTAGTATTGCTAATATTAGAAAGCGAAAAAGTGTGTATTTTTAGGTGCCGACCCTTAAGAGAATAATAAATATTTTTTAAATCTTGTGTCGCATATTATAGGTAATAAGTTTAAAAGCAACAGAATAGATTTATTTTAAAAAATGTATTTAAGTGATGTGCTTCATTCTCAAAAGCTTATTTAATTAAGCGTGAAAGGTTTCATGCCTAAATAAATAACTAGCATAGCATATCTATACACCGTTACACCTATTATTTGAAATAAATTTTATTATGAAAACGCCGCGCATCTTGAAAAATTTCAGTGAAAAAGAGCCATCTAGCGTTCCAGCGTTGAAACAAATTGTAGGCTTTCTATTTATATCATTCAATAAGAAAATAATTTTCAATATTGTTTTGTAGGTACTGACACAGAAGAGAAAAGCAATGCACATACGTTATCTCTAATTTTACATATCTCTATTTAGTATTTTTCTTTATATATTATGAAGGTACCTGGTGAAAGTGGTCTCCATCTTTGATTTTTTACCTAATAATGAAAAATGATTACGGAATAGGTTGATTGTTTGTATTATATTTTCAATGAAAAACTTCTGATCTTTCAAAGAACTGACCGATTAGTCTAAAATTATAGCGGAACTTTTCCAAATCTTACTTGCCTAAAGAAAAGATTTTGCCTAATTTAATTTTACATGAAATGGAAAAAATTGTATCACGGAGGAAATTGGGTTCCACAGAGAACCTATTTTAGAGACCTTTATTCGTAAATAAGGTAAAGCTGTAGGAATTTTGATATTTTTTCAGAGGAATTTTCCAACATTTAAAAAAAAAACATTTTTACGATTGTAAATAATGTTTAGGTTTGGCATTTATAGCTCCGAAAATGATAAAATTCAAAAGAACTCTTAGATTTTTACACTCATAAAAAAGTGTTTGTGTGTTTTGGCACACTTTATAAAAATAAAAAAAGACACTTGCAAGTACAGATGGACTGGTATTATAAAGGGTACCTACACCATAAACAATGCCATTGTAGTCTGAACATGGTTATGACGTATAATAATAAAATGCTTTCTTTGTAGTGAATACAATAATTATCATATAGATCAGCCCCACTCAAAGCAACGAAAATTACACTAATCATTTGAGTGGTAACTGATCCGAATGATTGTACTGGTGAGACCATCATATTTGTTTTTAAATCTATGAGTTTGCAATTAGACTTACCTACATGGGATACTGCATATGCGATCCATCTATCTGAAGTCTTCGGAACAATGTCATCCTCATATTTGGGTAATACTGTGATACTAAAGAAAGCGGTGGAGCGAAAGGAAAAGATTAAGAGGATGATTGGGAAGTGTGTGGTTATTAAGAGCTGCTAGCAACGACGTTTCGGTTGCAAATAGTGGTGTCTTATCAGGTCGATCCCGAAATGAGGTGTAAATTAACTTTTAAAAATTATTTAAATTATTCACTTTGTTAATAAAAACCTTAGGTGCTGGGTTTTGAACCCACAATATCCAAACCCAGAGTCAAGAAGCATACTGTTATGGTATGACAGAAGTCGTCATTATCATATTGTATTATTAAGTATTTTCCAAACGCTTTTCCCTAATGTTAAGGTGTGTCGAGATATAAGGTCAGACCTGACGTGTGAAGATTCCAACAAATTTATGGACAAATAATTTCGCAGTCGGAAAACATTAGCATGAAGTGGGAATGCGGGTTTTACCCCACAAAGGCTATAATACCATTCTCGAGGAATGTCGATGCGCGTCTCCAATTACGACACTGCCCGGTGTACCCATTGGACCGAGTGAAGGTTATGTGAATTACAAAACCCATATACTTTTATTTGCTGGTGTCGGGATTTGAAAGTCTGACTGCTGGGTCCCGAACTCAAGAGTTTACAGCTTTCTCAATTTAACCTAACCTAATTAGTAAATAAATATAATGGAATTAGCCAAATAAAACATTACACAACAACTTTGCCAAAACAAAAAAAAAAAGTTCAAGGCGTTTCACTTCTGAACGGTAGTCTTCAAATCAATACCTAGTAAAAGTGTCTTTCGATCTTGAACGAACTGCAAATACGCTGTATTTATAATTTTGTAAATTTATTGATGTCAGGAAAAACCAATAAATAACAAATATATTATTATATTCCCACACCAAATCAAAAAAGTAGATTTTTATGTGAGATTTGCTTCCACGAGAATGAAAACGGAACCACTCAAAAAAATCAAACCCCCCCAAATAATTTCGCAAAATGATTATCGTTCAGTTTTTCCCTTTCGGATCGCACATCGCCCAGTTAACACGCGTACCCACATTATCTCCCCTACCAAATATCGCTAGATTAATGGAATAAATTATCTTTGCAATTCATGTAAGATCATTTCTTTGCTGCATTCTGCCGTTTAAAATTGATCTTTGCCCCTGTGGCTTCTTCCCCAGCTTCGTTTGATGGATTTAGAAAACCCTCTTCAACATATTAAACGCAATTCTCATCGGAAATTGTTCGATTGAAATTGCAGCACGTTGACTCACGATCTTGTCATGTCAGCGTTTAAATAAATGTTGGTAATTTCAAAGAACTTTGTGAAATTCGAATGAAATAAGTAACACGTATTTTCAACGATAAAAGCGTACTAAGAATTGAAGTACATCTTACTTAAGAAATTTAGTAATAAACTAAGCAGGGTTTTGTTTGCTAAAATCTCATATGCATTCGTACTCATTCGTAGTATCTCTGCTTTTAGCGTCGACATCAAACTTTTAAATATTCGCATTCAGCAATTACTCGATTTACTTAAAATTAATTTTGTGCCAAAGATATTTGTGTCGTAAGGGGTGTCGCTACTGCAGATATTGTAGACAAAGTAAAAAAATGATTTCTCTTTTGAATACTTACACAAAAAAGTTTGCAAACATGTTCCGTGTTGTTGTGATCAGTTTTTTTTTTACTTTTAGAGGGAAATGTGCTTTTTTCATCATTACAAATATGATAGTTTAATTAAAATTATCTCAGTAATAATTATGATAGTCCTCCTTACAATTTTACAAAATCGTAGTATTTGAATGAGCATAAATAAGACGCAGTAATTTAATACGTAATCAAAAAGGTGTAAACCTTTAGTCTGACATAGGAATGTCTTTCTAAAAATAGGGGTGAATCATTGAGATTCTGGAGGGGAGAAAAGGTAGAAGTCTGCACTGGGAAGAGTTAGGAGGTACTGAGGAGGTTTAGGGGAAGGGAGAAAAGTAGGAGGCTCGTCTGGGTTGAGGCAGGATGTTAGGGATGAATTACGAGTACAGGTACCCGAGAGGGTATAGGTGTAAGGGTAGGTGCTGGCTGAGAGATAGAGTGAATAAATTCACATAATACGTTGTGAATTGATGTGGAAAATTGTGAGCCAGTCTGATGTGGCGCTTAAGGTATGACGCTCGCTCATTTCTGCCGCTGGGAGAATTTATATAAGTGGAAAAATATCGGAAATTTGATTTGGTATCGATAAAATATATCAAGGAGGCCTTTCAAATATAAGATTAATCTTATTTGATGAGAATGACATCGGCGCGCAGTGCTCCTTCTGTCGGATGTAAGAATATCATCTGACATTATAAATTTCTGAAATGTTCTTATTTAAACTGATCGGCGCTTCGAGCGATAAAGTTAATATTCTGTCTCAATTTGTGAAACCTGACTTCGTTGATCTTTTGAAATTGAGCTCTCAAATTGTTCGTTTGTTGGCTGCTTTAGTTCGCAATAGCGACCTACTTAGCTGGAACATGTTTTAAAAAAACATTGAACGCCGTTTAATTTATATGTGTATTAAGTTTATTTTAATCATATTTTCACATCAATAAATGCCAAATTTTCCGTAGAACGCGAAAACTTTCACTTTGTCCTTTGAAATTGTATTTGAAATAAAACAATCTCTTGTATATGTGTATGTATGAGACCACAAAATGTATTGCATTTTTTGTGGTAAATATACTGCTGTTTATACACAGGCACAGTTGTATGCAGTTAATTTAAATTACTTGCATATTATGTTTCACACAAGAATTATGTTATATAAAATGATAATTTCACATTTCATACAAATTTTATATAAGAAGCAATTTCTTGTGCATAGTTTTTACATTTATTATATTCTGCCCCTACGAAGCTAGGACAAATATTACGATAAAATAAGTAATGTAACACAAAGTAAATACACTTTATTTATTAAAAAATACCGACTATTTTCGGCATGTTCATATCTTCGTCAGGGAAAAAATAAATTTGTATGTAGATAATACGTAACCGAAACATTGTTTTATTTAATAATATTCCATCTCAAATTACTAATTTACACAGTGAATTAATTTTATTATTTGAATTAATGTACAAAAAAAGTAATCGAATGCTTCCAAAAATTTTGAGATCACACCTATGACACCCTATAAGAATGAATAATTTTGGCTCACACAATAACAAAATGCTAAAATATATGTATAAGTAAATTCTGTGCAAAGGAACTTTTTCTTCTAGAGAACTGAGTTCAGAATGAAAACAATTTTGGTATTATTTTCCCTTCTGATTCCGTGAAGCTTCATTATTTAATCCGCGTAAAGAGATTATCGTCTTATCCCCCCTCACCGCACAACCCGCTGTTGTATTGTTTTTGTGCTCTCAGATAAAGCACCCACACATCTCCATAATTTACTTTACATTGTGCTTATTTTAATGCGAGGTATCGCCAAACTGTTACGTATTTATTACCTTTGAAGAAGACCTACTAAGAATTTATAATTTTATTACGTTATTTAGCACGGAAAACGTTTTATTTTTAAAAAGTAATATAATTAGATTAGACACTTACCGAAAAAAGTCGCCTTACTTTTCTCGAGGTTGTTACATCCATCTACTATTCCACCACTTTATTTGACCTACAACCATCGTCGGCATTTGGCATATGCTTATATCAAAATGCTTAGTGCTATGTGTTACGTTACTGCAAAAACAACGTCAACAAGTTTGGTTAAGCCGACGTAGAAACTTTCCATGGGAAAGTGTGTTTTTGTATCATTAAAATAACAGCTAATTATGCGAAAATATATTTTTTTGCCTAAAATTTGATGTTCGCAAAACACAAAAACTGTCACGTGGCGTTGCCAAGTCTAATACGTCCAGATAATGTCGGCTTGGTTCGTGAGCACATTCGGCTGTCGAACGCGAGAATCCCCTCTTCGCGCCACATACCTCCCCCGAACTAAATGGAACACGGTTTCAAGGCTCCGTTTGTATAGGTTGCCTGCTTTATTTATATAACTTTATGTTTAAAACTGTGTTTCATAGTTAAAAATCAATTTGATTTTAATTTTTGTATAATTGCAGTCATAATTTGAGTTAAATGTAAAATATAGGATATTCAGCATTGGCAACTATTTAGTATAATGCACACACAACTTCGGCAGAAATCGTGTTAAAATTGTTTAAAGTTGAGTTCTGGCGTCCTGAAATTTATGTGAAATTTTACCAACGTCATTTAAAAACAACTTTAATGAAACTTTGAAATTTAAGTGTTCAAATTAAGACAACATGACATATTTTTCAATCAAAATCTCGAATGAAACCAAGCACTAAAAATAATATATATTAATAATTAGAAAAAAAAAACATTCTAAGAAACAATAAGTTATGGCAAGTGAAGGTGTAACTCAAAGCAGACATGTAGCAGGAGTTAGCATTATAAGAATTTAGAACGGTAGATACTGACAAAAACAAGAATGTGTTTCTCAAATACAAATTATTTTATTTGAAATATTTTCTTTTTTAGACAAATGGACAAAAAAAGGTATTCATTGAGAAGTTTTATTCTTTGATTTTTAATATACATCTCACTTTTGATAATGTACAGGAATAGGTAAAATAAATAACTTTGCAAGATCATGAATCATTTCAACGAAATGCAAAAATTCCCAAGTGACACATTCTAAAAATATTCTGAGAAAAATTCAACTGACCCACAAATTCAAATTGAGCTTAGTATCTTATGCGATGATTTCGGCTCCAAACAAGCGACAAGGCTTCGCGTACATTTTTTCCACAGCAGATCTCGTATTTTCATTTAAAAAACAGGACGGAGAAACCCACAAGGTATTTGGGCGGGCACCGGTTTAACCTTTATCCCTCCCGCGGGGTCTATTTAACAGAATTAACTCATAAAACACAAAATTTGGGGTAATTAAATTTCGCTTTGACCTGTTAAGTAATCAGTCTATTAACAACATTCATTGCTATTTTTGAACCCGCAGGAAGAGCTCAACGAACTCTTTAGAAATGGCGTAAATTGAAACATAACAATCCGGATTTTTTTTTTCGTAGCTATTAATAAAACAAATTTAAAATGACTACATGATCGAGTGAATTCTTCTTTTGGGGCCCCTCTCTTATCGAGTGTTTGTTATCATTAGGGCAGTCTTGGCTGTGCAGACTGCAGTCTGGAACTATTCATTGGAACTTCTATGAACTCGTACTGAACGACTACATAAGTTTAGAAGCTATTCTGTGCTACATCTTGCTCTGTCACTTTTTTCTCTACCACATATTTCTATAACGTCTTCCTTTACCCCGTGTTCCTTTACCATGTCTACCAGGAAATTTTGAGTGGAATACAACACGTATATTTAAATTCCTATCTTTTTCCCCGATAGCCGTATATCAAATTTTGTAAGGTTTTTCTAAGAGGGATTGGAATTCATAGCTACTTCAAGAGACCTGTAATTTTTTAACCTCACTCTGGTTGGGGTCATCGTCATAGTCAAATCGAAATATAATTCGACCTTTTAATTTTAAAAGTTTTACTTGTAAATAAGGTTTTCAGTTAGGGCTCACTAATAACACAAATCTGATCATGACAGCTCACCACCGTGTAATGTACGTATTAAGAAATTAAATGTAAAATGATTCATTTCTCCCACTTTGTTTTGATGGCCTTTTCTGCATTGGAAATTTGATATCCGCAGCTCTAAACTTAAGTCCGTTTCCAGATTTAAAGAAAGGGAGGGCGAGAGTTTGGAAAGTAAGGGTGGGGCATTTTATAACGGGGGTTAATTCTTTGGGGGTCTGCAAAAACTTGGATCGCTTTAATCGCTTGTATAAATACTCGGGGCTCCGTATCCAAATGAAAAGATTTGAATAGAATTTGGATAGAGTTGTAAATTTTATAACTCGTCGCTTATTTATAATTCTGAATAATTTTATTGTTTTGTGAATTTATTAACTAAGTTCATTGTTATTCACGAGCTTGCGTCTGAAGAACATTTCTAATTAAATCTCAGAGACAAGGAAGGACACCCAAGCGCTGATAAACTGGAAATATCTAGATTTTTTTTCTAAGCATAACTAACGATTTTTCAAAAGGTCCTGAAGGCTTTGATATCAAACGCTATCTATTACTTTACTTGAATACTAATTATTTTAGGACGCGAGAATCACAAGGATGTAATTCTTTTAATATTATGTTACTCGATATCGTTGGCGCAAATAAAAAAATGTCAATAGAAGCAAAGCTAGCAGTCCACAATGGAGTGCTTATACCTACTCTGATGCATGGTAGTGAGGCATAGAACTGGCAGAAGAAGGATGAAAGTAGACGGAATGCTGAAGAAATGAGATCCCTGAGGCGTATGTGTGGTAAAACCATGTGTGAATGTTACTAATGTGGATATTCGAAAAGAATACAGGGCTGATGAAAGCGTATTGAATAATGATAAGGAAGGGATGCTTAGATGGTTTGGGTATGTAGAGCGGATTAACGAAGAAAGGGGAGTGCAAGGGTAAATTTATGACGCGAAAGTCAATGGTAGAAAAAGTCGGAGACGCTCGAGGAAGGCATGGTATGATCAAGTGAATCAATTACTAGAGTCGGGCCATGTCAAGAGTCTGAATAACATAAGAGAATGTATATCGACAATGTATGAATGTAAAATGAAACAATGAATGTGTGCCAAGACAGAGTTGTATGGTGGTTCAGCATCTCTGCTTACTCCTGCGGCGAAACGGCATGATGGTTGGTTGATATTTGAATTTATGTAAAATAATCGATCTTCCAAAAAAGCAATACACATTTTTTAAAGCAGTTACCAATAAGTATTTTATTTAAATTGTCACACTGTAAATTTAATTGTTATAAATATGTTTATATTGTTTTTTAAATTGTATTTTAATTTTTACCTGATTTCTTTTGTGTATTCAAAGGTTCTTGAACCGTAGACAAAAAAAAATACCAACAGAAATATTACTTAATTTATACAGTCATTAATTAAATTTATATTTAGCAGAATAAAAAATAATTTATATAGTTAATTATAATAGATACCATCTTAGATTAACGCCATTCTGTTATAATTTGAAATAATAAATTCACTTATCTCCGATCTACCTTACAAATTTGCGCCTTTTCGGAAACGTTGAAAATCTCGCTGGAAATTCAATACGCGATACTTTAACTGGTATTAAGCATAAATCTCAACAAACGCGCATATAGAATTAAGCCTCCCTTCTGTTATCTTCTTAGGGCTTCGCTTTACGAGAAGTTTAGGAAGGGGAAGGGAAAGACAGAAGGAGAATTGTGTTTTCCTCGGGAATAAGATGCGTACTTTCGCATCATTTGCAATGTAAATTGTTTTCCATTCACAAGATTTCCTTCGGCTCTAAACTCGGGCCGTAAATACAGTGCGAGGTACTTAGAAAGCCGCCTGAAACGTTGTTATATTATTTGAATGATGAAATATTTTATGGGATTATGGATTTTCCACCTTTGAAATTGTCGCTTAATTTTAGAACAATATTATCCCGAGAGGATGATGTCAATAAGACAAATTATTTTATGCTGTCGTGTTTGATGCTTTCATTTATAATATTACTTTAATTTACTAACTTGCTTTTATTTCACCAACAACCATAATTTTGGTTACACTCTTAATAATAATAATATTGATATTAGACCTCAGTAGGTGCTTTGCTCGTGCCAAAACCTTCATTTAACATTTTTTTTATTTGAGTAAATTAGGTAGGGTTGAATAGGTTTTGTAGGCTGCCTAGGTCAGTTTGTGTAGTGTATTGTGTTATAAGATAACTGGTTTAAAAAAAATTATAGTTACATCTAAGAACAACATTAATTTTTATAACTAAAATTGCCCACTTCTTCACTGTAAAGCGTATAATCTGTTTGCGGGTCTCACTAAAACCTTTCAAACGGTAGATTCTGGGGTAGTGAATTTTACGCAGCTTTTCTGTTGGAAAATTGAAAAATTCGATTTTATAAAAAAAAAATTATAAATACACTTTGTGGTTTGACAAATTTAAATACATGAAAAAATAACTTTGTACGAGACCACGGATATTATTTTCATTTTTATGACCGATCGGTTTCGCTTAGCCTAAGCGTCATCAGAGAGAACCTCTGTATGTATAAATAACCGCACCCTTTGTGTTTTTTGTTTAGTTTAATTTGGTACCCTCATGATGCTTAGGCTAAGGTCATAAAAAAAAAAATTATATCCGTGGTCTTATAAAAAGTATTTTTTTTCATTTCTTTATATAAAACATTGCTGAAATGTTCTGAAACTGTGAAGACTTGATTTTTGCCTGCCTCTTTTTTTATTCCAAACATACATATTTTCAGCGTTTTATTGTAAAATAATTGGAAAAAGATATGAATATTCAGAAGAGTCCAATGCACGGATATAGCCGGGTAATAAAGCTTACCGATTTACCAGTTCGAATAAAATTGATACATAGCTCCTAGCTACTTATTTATTTACTATCCGACAAACCATTGAATTTTACCGATTGTTGTTTTAAATGATAAAAAAGTGTAGTTTTATAAAAGTTTCCAGAAGCTCCGAAATGTTTGTCTTCAACTCTCTTCTCGCAGAACAACAATACATACAGACCACACCTACAATCTAAGAATAAAGTAACACAAGTAAATAAAATCAGCTAAATGGTTCCTCCTTTATAAAGCGCTAGTTCTTGGGAACGATACGAGACAGCCTCAAACCACGCAGAAAACGTCTGGAATACCGCACTGTATGCCTTTGATTATATCTAAAGACACTGTCTTAAGTTGTACGACAGGTAAGTCTGTTCTGATTATCAATTAATCGATTGATAGATGTTATTGTTTCAAGATTTTTGTAGACTGCAGTTTAATAAAACAAGACTCTGAACACGGCTGGGGCCAAGACAGTCGGGGAGATTCTTTCATACATAAAGTCAAACACATTGTATAACTTAATAAAATCGCACAATTCAAACACATTGTATAACTTAATAAAATTATACAATTCTATCAATTCATAAAAATGAATTAAATCAATTCAATTAAATCATACAATTTAATCGAATTGTTCAATTAAATATAATTATACAATTAAATATAATTATACAAATTAATCAAAACATATATTTCGATCAAATCATTCAATTCAATTGAATCATACAATTTAACTAATTATAATAATTGGAAAACTTATAGAGCGCCGTTTTTGTGAAATATAACAACAAGGGCGCTGATGAATCACACAATTCAACTAAATTATACAAATCATTTAAAACATATAATACAGTTTAATCAAATCAATGTGTTACAAAGTTAGATACAATATTATTTTATTGAGAGTGACATGCCAGAAAATGTTTTAGAATCAAATACTAACTTTCAAAGTTCGAAAGAGTATCCTGGACTTATTCTCGCTAAACGTAATGGCAATTTCAATAATAAATAATCATAGACCTTACATCATGAGCTATGAAGTTTAGAAATTTATATTTAACTGTAAAAAGACAACATAACGCTTTCCATTTAACAAAACAAAGTGTTTTTGAAAATAGCTCTCAAATATCAGTTGAAGTCGGGTAGTATTATAATTTTTCATTTTATTTCTATAAATCATTTTTAAATTAGGATATAAAAATCATTAGTTTATTTCGGTAAGGCTTTTGGGACTACATGTAAATCTATTCGTTTTATGAAAAAAGGGGTGTGAAAAGGTGTTCAAACGATTGTAATTTACCGATAAGGTTATGGATGCGGAATTAAATGCGTTCCAAGAACTCTCCCTGAATGCAGAACTTACCGCGAAATGCGATAATGGACAATGAAGAGAAATTTTAAAAATACTCAAAAGAGTATTGTAAGTTGTTGCTATATTTCCCTGAAGTATCGCAAGTTGGGAAAATAATCAGTTATAATACCATATTAAATAATATCTCCAGTTCGCAAACAATATTTGCCTGTAGCTGAGAATAAACAATATTTATTCGCGTGTTATTTGGATGAGCGCGCATTTCACCCCTAAACACATGCATATTTCAAAGTGAAATATTTGTCACAGTCTGCGGGCTGGGGCCGTTTTCTCGCGATGCGGGGATATACACGATGCTAGGAAAATCATCGCATAATTTTATGAGAAAACTATAATAATGCAAGGGATTATTACAAATAATAAAAACAATATCTCTCTCAGTGTGTTTTTTTTAAACTAGTCATTTAATTGCATCCACCAAATTTATATCCTTTGAAATGTTGGTGTCCGTAGGAATAGGGCAGAAAAGGGTACAAGGGATGAACACAGTTGGTTTTAATTTTGTACAGTAGTTTGAGGCATGTAATACATTGAAAGCGTTTGACACTCTGGAGTAATTTATACAGTCGTATAGTTTGTCTTCCTTAGACAAGCAGTGTATCTATATAATTAAATTGGTAAGGTAAACGAGTGAAGAAGGTAACTTTGCAGTTGCGTTTATATTAATCTTGAGACGTCAATAACAACATGAAACTGAAGACATCGCTGGGCAAAGACATGTGGCAAAGATAACTGACTATCAAAGAGCCTTTTCTTTAACCTATCCGTACCTGAGAGTAAAAATCAAACGTACGATTCAAAGGGGGTACTGCCCTATTTGACGTACTTGCCCCATTTGAAACTTAAAGCGTTTTCATGACACAATATAAGGGAATTTGTTTTTGGTAATACTTAGAGATAAGTATTTTCATAACATTTCAGTAATCTTTATCTGAGATCTAATCTATCTAATTTAAGAAAAATCTCGTTCATGGTGACATTAGAACTCCCCTTCTATATGGGAAAAAATTTGTTGGAAGGATTCGGCCCAGGTGACTGGACGTTGTAGAAATGAATACTGCATCCTTGTTAGGAAACCGAGGGAGACAGCAGCAGACCGATTGGAGGTGGTCAGAACTCTACGGCTATGGAAAATGATTCTGATGAATAGTTTTTCCAGGAACATTTTAAATTATTTCAATAGTATTTAATACCCGTCTTATTATTCAATTGGCAAAATAGATGTTTCAAGTATTAATTTCATTGAATGCTGGTGCGCCTGCATATAAAATTCATCGATATTAAATTCATAAAAACGACTATTTCTTACAGTGTGTTTTGCATAAAATTTCTAAACGTTTAGGTATTTTCTACACACCGTGTATATTAAAACATCCTCCGTTAGTTGTAAATTGTCTCAGATCCAATAAGAAGTCTTGCGGTTTTCTTCAGTCTCAGTATGAGGGTTGTTTTATGACTACAATACACACAATAGGTACTGCAGACTTCTTGCCAAGTGGCCAAACTTCGAATCTTTGGCAAAGCGGTAGTTTAATATCTCTGTGGCGGAAGCAGAAAACAGATTCCGATTTGTTTTTACTTTCACTTTTGCAATGGATTCATCCATTTTTGGCTGATAGACAAAAGGAAGATATTGTAACTGGGGCAGTTACTGTTAGCAGATTTGCACGGCACACGCAGAAGTTTTTTTTTCAAGAACTTTCACTAATCACCGACACTTGGCGGCAGATCCTCCAGAACGAACATATAACTTACATTCAAAACATTATTTAAAAAAAAACCGATACGAAAATTTTCAATTAATTTTATTTAATACAATTTATTTCGTTTTATAAAAACAAAAATTGGCCACTTATAAAACCAAAAGAACACTAGTTTTTTTTATTGAAATTTAAAAATAATATTTTAAACAACATATCTAATCTTTTACATCGTAAAAAGAAATAAAATTATTTAATCTATCATTAATTCATGTTCTGTTATCATAAGTTAAAATTTAAAGTTTTTTAAAATGCCAATTTAAGAATTTTTACTAGATAAAAAATTACGTAACAAAGTCAAATTTCTGGAAAGCGGAACACTAAAATTTACACAGCATATTCAGGAATCCTTAGTAATTATTATTATGATTTAAATAAAAATATTCATCGTATGAAAATTTTATTTTATTATTTTGCCCACTGATATTACACGTACTGGGGAAAACATTTTACATTTTATATTTTAGTTTATACGATTGGGTTGCAAGATGTTAGTATTTTGTTAAGTGTGTATTGTTATAAAATTATCTAGGTTGTTGTGTTTTATTAGTCTGTGTTTGATGGCAGTTTTTGGTCAATTTTGTGTCTCCTTGTTCCAAATCAATTTTTTTATGGAAGATTTAAAAGTAGGATGATTTGGTGTTTGTGTGTTTTCTTTAGAAAAGCGGTAATCTACTGCGAAGTTTTTATTTTTAATTTCTCTGTTCAAATGTAGTGTTTGTTTCTGTTCGTTGGATGGGCCTTTGATAGAAAGATCTAGTTAATGTGTTGTGTGTATGGGATTGTAGTTCCAATGTTTTGTTTTTGTGAGAGTGTAAATAAGTATAATTTTTTTAATATGGTTGTTTAAGTTGCACGATATTTAGATTATTAAAAATTCAATAGGAGTAAGTTCTAATAGGAGACTTTGAGTACAATTTTCATATTTTTTGTGTTTCGATTAGGGAGTTGAAAGTTGTATCATTTGCACTGCTCCATCCTATTATTCCATATTCTAGTAATGATCGACATGTATATTTTAATGAGTTTTCTTTTGCCAAGAACATTTCTAATAGTATAATATAGTTGTATTATTTTATACTTTATGTGGTTGACATTTTCTGATGGTGGACAATCCCACTAAATATCGCGTTTATCTAGGAAGTTAAATTAAAATAAAATTTGGGAAAATAAGTATTTAAACCATTTGATATGTTATCAAAACAATTTTAATCTCATAGAATTTTTTTTAAACTTGACAATTCAGTATTTATATTTATTTAATCATCTTTTAAAATCCCAGACAAACAAATTTGAATGCCGTTAATCAATAACTTTCTCCTGTTGCTTTACTAAACTTATCTATAATGTCGCGTTATTATTCGTATTCCTCCAGGACAAAAATGGGGGTAGGGGGAGGGGGGAATTCTTATCTTCCTTGAATTGAACACAGGCTTGTTTTCAAGCAGCAGTAGTAACGGAGACATACACAGGAGTTGCCATAGTGGGACACTCCACTCTCTAATTTCTCGTTATCATCGGGACACCTTATAATGCTTAGTACCCCTCCACAGACCGCTTACATGGGCTTATTACGCCGAGGGGAGAGAAAACTCTAAGTTTTCTCTTTTCTTCCAGCGAAATCTGTGTTCTTTTCATTACATTTAATATTTAGAGGAAATTGGTAGGCTTAGCTGTCATGTTTTAACTTTATAACCGAAATGCGTAGAGCCGTTTTTAAAATAATAACATTTTCCTTATTTTTCTCGGGATCCGCGCAACTGTTTTTCTTATTTTTCATTTTATAAAAATTCGAATTCGATAAATATTTAATTCTTATCATTCTTTCACACCCGTCATTCCTTGGTGTAAAACTTAAGAACGGTTTTTGAATGAATTTTTGACTACCAATGCAAAATTATTTTAAAATTAAATGGCATTTTAATTTTATATTGATAGTCTTATTGACGATGTGTCACGATTGTGCTTTGCGAATCAAGTATACAGGTCGAGTCATTATATAATATGATTTATTTAAAAAATTGTGTTAAATTTGTAAAACTATTTTAATTTTTATAATTTAATATTTAGTTCTGCTAGTATTTTTTTTTTGTGAAAGCTGTTTTGGCATTCAAGGTCATTGTCAAACTGCTATTAGTCTACACGGAAATGGTTTTTTAGTTTACTATTCAATTACTAATTTTGGTAAAAACCGAATTATCATGATATTTCATAAAGTACTTATCTTAAAATGTTTAAATGTTGCTGTCAAGGTCGTGAATTGCGAAAGAGAAATATGTATCGTACATTGTTCTTTTGTTATAATATTGATGTATTGTGGTTATGTTAGGCATTACATTTATTCTGATAAACATATCACCTACATTATAAAAAAAAACGTATTTGAGTTTAGGTGAGCTGGCATATATCAATTGATGTTACAGAGATTTGTAATAAATATTTTAGGTTTTTATATTTTTTATACCTTAACTTTAATCAAATTTGATAATGTTTTTATTAAGTTCTGCCAGTTTTAAGTTTTAATTTTTAGTACAGAAGTTGTTTCGGCTCTCTAAAAACTAAAAACTAGCCGAAATAATTTTATTATGAAATTGCTAATTCGGTAATATTTAAATTATTAAAAAAATAAATTATATTAATTTTCTATAAATTTAACACAAGAACCACAAATAAAAGCTAGGTACCAAAATTAATATGCGTATGATTCTATAAGTTCAACAAACTTAAGCACATGGCAATTAATAGTTAATACGGGCTATTTACTTGTCAAATTGAAGAGCGGTTGTGACAAATAACAGTTGAATTCCAAACAATCAACCCAGCCAGCCCAGCTAGTGGAAAATCTTGATTGTTTGTTTGTTTTTCTATGTCTTTTGAATGTCGAAAATTGTTGGTTCAACATTAATTATGTAATTTTGATGTTCTATACATTTTTGTTTCACAAAGTGGACGCAGGTACATGGTACACCCGTTTTAGTACGAAAAAAGTCCCTCAATAATTTTCCGACGTGTGAAAAATGTTTCTTTTGAAATTGACACCGATCATACGGTGTTTATACAGATCCGCATGCCTAAAATATATCTGACGTCGTGTACCTATAATCTGAAGGTGTTTTAGGAAAATTATATGGAAATATACATAAAAAAATTCAATTTCGGGATACAGATATTGTGATCCCCCAGGGTAGAAACGTGTGAGAATATATTTTTTGGAATGTGTTTTTCCATCTTTAAAAAATAACGTAACCTCATATCTTGTTAAAATATATGAACAAAAGGGTTTGACCCCCGCATCCATGTGTTTCAAAATTTTGTTTAACTTCAATAATTATACGCAGTTATAATAGCATATAATTTTTTGTAAATCAAATATTTCATAATAATACTCATACCCATCACGAAAATATTCTAATAACAGTTGAGGATAAGCATAAATCACCATATCCTTGGTGAATCCCTTTGTTCAAGAAACACTTCCGTGGGTTGCAACAGTGTTCGTTGGATTGATTATCTACTGAGCCCCGTCTTCTTCTTTGCCCCACATAACCTCATACACTAATCACCATGATTGTCAGTAATTCCATATTTTAAAAACTCTTACATGAATAATGTTACTTATTTTCTTGGCCAAATTTGTGTTTTATTTTAAGCGCAATTTGTAATTTAAATAATTAAAAGCTATCAGTGTCATGAGGAAATCATATCATATCATATCAACTTTGGAAAGAAAAGTAAATGCGGTGTTTATTAGATTCTTCAATAATCATGATTTTTAAATCAAATTTCAGGAAATTGACATGGTCAGTCAAGATCGACGTAGACAGTATCATTATGTATGTACGATGCGAATGTTGGAAGTTCTCGAAATATTTGGAATGAATTGTTCCTTGTGTGTAAATGCAAATCAAATGTTATAGTTGAGGAACTCTTCTAATAAACTAGTAAGTTGTATGAATTTTATTAAAACGTAGTAAAATAGAAACACGGTGCTTAAATAATTTGAGACTATAAGCTCTACAACAGTAATCGCAAAGAAGTGAGGAGGCGGGAACATAAATTCGCATTAGAGAAGGAAAAGACAGGAAGGATGCTGAATGGGGGTGAAGTGAGGGCGGTCGAGGGCGAAGGCGGGGAAGTGAAGGCAAAGTGGGGATGAGACGGGGCTGGTCCAGCCTAATTAAGTGGAACTTCATTTAGGGATAACAGAGGAAAAGCTATTACCGTAACGCCTTGTTTGTATTATATTGTAATATATTTCAAGACTACAAATAATGCTGGGCAAAATATTATTCATTTCAAATTTCGAAATGGCCAGTTTATGGAACTCCAATTTTTTAATTAAATGACAATAACGGAAGATTTTACGAAAGTGATGAAATTATACGATGAGGCAAATAAAATTTTACAAATCTTTTATCATCTAAACACTCTTTAGATAAATCTAAAGGAAATTGCTTTTTCGCGTAATTCCAAATTAAATTAAATTAAAACCAACAGGTAAAATATTATTTACCGGAATAAATGTAAACTTATTTTAATAAATTTAATATTGTTTTTTTTTATACTCTGTGACAGACTAAAATGCGGCTTAAAGTATATATTATAATGTGTATTTTTATTTTTTAACGTGATGTTATGATACGCGACGACACTAGTTGACATTTAAAAAAAGTGAACAAAACAAAGTGGTTTAATTAACATAGATTAATTATTTTACCAAATTAATTACGCAATACCAATTAGAAAGTAAACATCTCAGTGGAACCCGAAACTTTTGTCACCTAACTACATCCCCCTAAGTGAAAAATACTTTGATCAAATTAGAACGAATGCTCGTTAGCCCTTTAATTCCCTTAGTTTTTAACGAAGGCTCTAAGAACATTAATCATGTCCCTAATTAACGTGATAACATTCCTTCGCAGGATATAAATTTAAGCACCCTCTTTCATAGTATCTAACTTATATCGCATTTTTTCAAATATCTCGAAACACGTTAGAAATACATCGGAATTGCTAAATATAACTAAAATAAGTAAAACAATTAAGTACTCCAAATTTCAATAATTTTTTTGAAAATTGATGAATATGGAACAAACAAGAGTTAAATTGATATTGAAAAGTTCCACTGCTCAAGATAAAAAAAAACAACTTTCCGGTGTGAAAATATTTGCGTTAACCTTGATTTTCCAAATGTAGAAAACTGAAAATTTCGTTACACTAGAGCTCGCTATTCGAGAGTTTTTTTTGTGAAATGTACTAACAGATTTTATATTTCAAGATAATCTATTTTATCAAAGAATCCATTCGAATTTTCACGATCTAAGAATTTTATTTTTAAATCATCGTAAAATGATCTTTTATTTTATAAGAATTGAAAAATAATCCTCTTAAGCTGACAAAAATATTTGATAGTTGAATAGGTGTTTTCTTAGTAATAAAAAAAACAATAAATCACCTGCAGTGGTTTATGCAATTCCGAATATTTTTTAAATTTCGAATAATACCTTAAATGTGTTGAATTATTTGTCATATTTTTAGCACAGCTGTTCTCTCAGCCGTTAAAAGGAAAATTAATAAAATGAAAAAGCGAATAAAAGCCCAAAGCGTTTCACAGTGCATTTAATTGTAAAACGTGATTTTTTGCTTTGTTTTTGTCACACTCCGATGTTCAAATGCAATAAAACGTTTCGTCGTCACCGGCCGTCCATGGCCTGGACGGGTGTGTACAGGCAATATGTTATTTGCATGAAATGCAGTTATACCGTTTGCGATACGAATGGCACCTTTGTAAAGCACTGTAACATATATTGATTTACTGTTTAAATGTGTTTTTTTTGATCAAGGATTAGTTTAACATTGTCGACACTTATTAATTATATAAACTAACAAACACGAGCAATATTGAGGTTCAGAAATATTATGTTGATGAATAAGTTCGTATTATTTCAGGGCTCACAGTTTAAATAAAACAATAAATGAGTGTCATTTTTATTAAAAACGTCGGATTTTGCTTAATCTATTTTTCATATTTTCTTCACCTCTAACCCACCGGATTTTTCCAGTGTGATTTCTAAAAACTGTCAGACATTGGTAAACGATGTATTATTTTCAATCAATTATTTCGCTACGAATGCAACTGCACAAAACATTGTAAGAGTTCCCGTGTCAATTTATCTAATACACAATTATTGTTGGCGCTAGATTGCTTCCATATTTTCATGAAAGAATATACTATGTAGTTTATTGTCGTTAAAAAAATAAATAATAATGTTATAAATTCGATGGCACAAGTTTCTGTTTAGCTATATAAAACGTCATCAGCGTTTTACTCACGTTCATGTGCGTAGCATTCCCTCCCTTGTCCGGCGCCCGCAACATGGGTAGGGTAGGTACAAAACAAAATTAGCGAATTCTCTCTTTTTTGCTTTCGGATAAATTACATTTGGAAATGGATGCCATGTCGAAATTCCAAATGAATTCTGTTTGCCCTCCAAACATTTTTTCAGGTGGGTAATTTAATTAAATCACAGATAATTTATTGTAAAATGTTAAAAACAAAATGATAAATACAATTACAAATTTAGTAAGTTGTACACAGCCATTTTTAAAAAGTAATTATTTATATATTCAACAATGTTAATTTAAAATCCTTTCGTTGTCTTATATATGGTAAAATATCTGAATACAAAATTAAAACTTAATAGTAATTAATAGTAATTAATAATTAATAGTAATTTAATTTCCCTTTAAAAAGTGAAAATTGGGGCCCGTAGAATATTTTAAATCTTGGTTATTATTAATAAATCAACGTTATCCTTGATTTTATACGCAAACCAAAATTTAAAAAAATCTTTACCTTATATGTAATACCTCGTACCAGTATTTTTCCAAGCTTAAAATAATTCGTCGAACAGAATGATTTGCAATGAATTCCTACCATTTGGTATTTTTCCACAAATGTGTTTCCATATTTTGAAGGTCTGTGCGTAGGACGATTATCTACCTACTCGGTTTTTTAAACTAGTGAAATTGTTCTAAAAATTATATGTGTTGAGCGTGTTTGTTCAATTTCATTAATATCCCTGAATAAATCATATTTTTTTCGTTTGCGTATTCTTTGTGAATCACATATCTACTATGTTTGCAAATACCTCGTTGATATATATGATGTAATATAATGTTAATGTTGTAGGTAAAAACAATATACTACCTTTATTTGTAATATTGTCAAAAAAATTATAGACAGCCCTGATTTACTGAACTTTATTGTCATTCATATACCTAAGAAAACTATTCGGTCAAAAATTCTATTTAGTAGTAACAATAATATCTGTTGAATTCAAAGCTGCGATGAAATACCGAATGTGTTTCCAGCTTAAGATAAATTTGAAAATAGTGAACTGTAAACGATAAATTACTATAGCTACTTGATAGAAGTGTCTAATTATAGCTTGTGGAAAAAAATATGGAATGAAGGAAAAATGGAAAACAATCCACGAAAAACCACACATATTTAAGTCTTCTTATTTACAAAACACCACATTTATTTTGTATTTTTAGAAGATCAAACATCAAACCAATGAACTAACGATACGTATGAGCAACCAAGTTTTTTCCCACAAAAACTTCTCTCAGGGCGATTGTTAACTGTTTCGAATAGTCATGTTGAAAATGGTTATTGTGCAAAACTTTTACTTTTATGCAAAAGTCAACTTGGGCGTAGGCAATTAAAAAATAAATATAATGTGATTTTTTATTAAGATTTTAGTTTAAATATACTTACATCACTACAAACTTTGTTACAAGTTAGTTGCTTAAAAGCCTAATGGAGGTAAATAAATAAATGATTCCGATGTAGAATAAGATGAATGAAATGCATTATATTTTTCAGTTTTCTTCCAAGGAAAGATCTTCACCAACAAATAAATGTTATCGCTCCAAAAAAGCACACACATAGTATTCCCCGTATTGCACTGATACCAAAATAGGTTCGTCCCTCATACTTCACATCGTGGTAGACCGAAATTCGCATTGCCGCCGTAATCCCTTTGGGCTCGTAAAAGTACGGCGGAGGTGACAGTTAAACTTTTAGTGCTGCACGGGCTAGAGGTCGACCTCCCCGATCTCCTGCTCTCCTGCTCCCTCTTCCTCCTTCTGCCTTCCAGACTCGAGCTACCTGGCTTGGCCTGTACCCTCGCTACCTGCCGAATCCTCACAATTCGTGTTAAAGCTCATAGAAGGCAGGTGACGGAGGTGACATTGGCGCTGAACCCAAATTAAATATTGCACTCGTGCACCCTTCTGGGGTGAAAAAGTTTGAATTATTCTTGTCAGCCGGTTCTAAAATTGAAATCGGAGATTCATGAGGTATGACGCTTTTTTATTGTGAATAATGAATCATACAATATCAAATTTCAGAGTTTGTTACTTAATTTAGATGTAATAGGTGATTAGGAATGCATGTTTTACAATATTTAATATTTAAGCATGTGTTTCATGATTTAGGACTTGATCGATATTTTAATTATATGATTGTTTTAAAAAAGAATTCATTAATACAGTAGTTATAATAATTAAATTTAAAAACAATAAGCCCTAAAACAGTTGAAACATAGAATAAATTGTAATATTTTTGTCATTTAAGTCGGTGATATACCATATAGTCGTAGATTCCAGTAAACACGCAGACAGGCACCTACCTCCCAGATAATTTTTTTAAGAAACTACTTTTCATCAATACTACAAAAATTTCGTCGAATTTAACTTGGTCACAATGCAATTTTTATTAGCATCATTTTGACTGTCGGCTCATTTCAGCTTTTCAAACGAATTGTGACCAACTAAAAAGCAGAACGGTCATGTTATTATGCTTGTCAGCTGATCACAATTTGTTTAAAAATTGAAACGGGCCTAGAATCAACGTTTAATGGGGAACATTAAAATGAAAAAAAAATGGGGCTAATTTTTTGAACCATGGCGATGTAAGGTTGAAGCCTTTCAATCTCAAACTAGAAGAGACTTTCATGATATTTTTAAAAGATTTTAATGAAATAATGCAATAAGAGTTTATAATAATTGTCTTAAGAATATTTTTGTGAGTGCCTACAACAAGAAGTTATTGAACATAGTGTTTTGTACTGTTTAACTCAACCTCCCTCGCCCTGCCCGGAGCAAAAAGAGGGTTGGTACATAAAAAACAAATTACAGCAGGAAAATACTTTGTCCTTAGGTTATTCGTGTCCCCACATGTCAGCTGACCCTCCTTGGAAGCCGTAAATCTTACACAACGCGACTTTGTACTTATAATAAATTCCAACATGTGGGTAGCTTATACAAGCTTTTTGGGATACCCCAAAAAATCCATTAAACTAAGGCGAAATCTCTTAAGTCTACCCCTCTTCGGGGTGATTTTAATAAGTTATTGAAAGAGGAGCGATTGTTTCCCAAATTCATTGTTTTTCCAATTCCGAGTTTTTTCAAAGAATTTAGTAATAAGGTTCTCTCAAAAATGCTTAATTTGAATATTCCGACCTCCTCGCTTTCGCATTATTTTTTTATGAAACCCGTCTCGAGACCGAGCAAATATTCTTATTAAGAATTAAGTATAGAAATCTTATCGCACTCGAGGAATTAACTTTTAGTTTTCTTTCAGACTGTTGTAGGTTTAGTGGATTTCTCGGTTAATTTAATGCGCTAATGAGAAAATTTTCAACTATCAATACAGTTTATTTGTGAGTCACTGCCAACAACCTCCGCAAGTTGAGTAAACTTAGAGTCATTGCAGAGAGCAACGCATTACTTTCTTTTTAAGTTTCACCGAGAGCGTCATTGCATTTTCCAAGCTAGTTCTTTGGAAAGCGGAGATGGAGTTGCTATTGTTGCGGGTTAGTTATTGTGTTATTTTTTAATTTAAATTATCTGTTTTTTTTTTGACAGATTGATTTTAAAAAATCATTTCCTTAATGAACAATTGGGGTTAAAAATAAAGTATTTTTCTGAACTTTTGTTGGGTGATGGTAACAATAAATATTTTGAAACCAATTTATAAGAGACCCCGATGTTGACGTATATTTTTTTACAAAGTACTTACCGCATATTTTTGACATACGAGTACGAGCAAATTGTACGCTTGTGGTAAAAATAATTACAATAAGTAAAACGTATACGACGTACCCTATATTTGTAGATTATCCAGGCAATTGTGAGACTCGTAGAGATACGGGGTTCCAGACCAAGAATCCTATCTGTACTACTATACGGGAAGAAAATTGAAAGTATAATGCTATGGCCACCAGTAGCCTAGTACTAGTGAGTCGCTATACTACGGGTTTGATTCCCGCGTAGTGCAAAACCGTTATTTGAAGGGGTTACCAGGTTCGGGGGTTATGTAATGTTTAGCTTTCCCAAGGAATGTTGTCAATAAACAAATAAAACAAATAAATAAAATAATACAGTATCCCTTAGAAACATTTAGTACAATATTAGATCTACATTTCAAAAGAAATAAAACATTCTGTATAATTTAACTGTTTATTATAGTCTACTTCTTGCCACAGCTGGTCGGGAAGAAGAGCCTAAACTATCTTGCATTACAATGTAAAGCTTATAGCTCTGTCTACCTTGTAAGTTCTCTTTTAATATTTATGTAATGTTTAGAATCTCAACTCATATAAAATTAGTTGAATAAATATGTAATTAGTTGCTTATACCACCACTGGTGTATGGCAGTGAGGCATGAAACTCGCAGAGGAAAGATGAAAGTAGACTGAATGCTGTGGAAATGAGATCCCTGAGACGTATGTGTGGTAAAACCATGTATGACCGTGTTAAAAATGTGGATATCTGTAAAATAATACAAGACTGATGTAAGCGTAACGAATAGGATCAAGAAAGGGACGCTTAGGTGGTTTGGGCATGTGGAGCGAATGAACGAAAAAAGAGGTGTGAAAATAATATATAATGCGAAAGTGAATAGAAGAAGAAGTCGGGGATGCCCGAGGAAGACATGTCACGATCGAGTGAATCAAATACTTGAACCGGGTCATGTGAAGAGTCAGAATAACAGAAGGGTATGTATGGGACGATGTATGAATGTGAATGAAGCAAGGAGTCTATGCCAAGACCGAGCCGTATAGCGGTCCGTCCTATCTGCTTACCCCTGCGGGGAAACGGCGTGATGGTTAGTATGTTAGTTTTAGAATAAATAAAATCCTTTTCAAACAATCGTATTATTTCCATATTTTGATAATCAGAATCAGAGTATGTGTGAGACGATGCATGAATATGAATATATCAATATTATATAGTTGTATCTGTACCTATTTACAGTCCCATAATGACTTTTGTTGATAATTAATGGGAGTGCAACTTCGTTGTGTGTTTTATTTGAAAAAAAGTTGAACGAAGCAAGGAGTGTGTACGAAGACAGCGTTGTGTGGTAAGTTATTTGGTTGTTAGTTAGTTTGAATGTTACTTTGTTATTTTAAAAGCTTTGTCTTCATAGCTTGTATAGAAAAGGAGTAAGTTGGTAGGTTGAACTTGATCCGACCGAATGGTAATCGAGTAATCTTACAGTAAGCTTTCGACCGTATTCTCATTTTTGTATGGCATGAACGAAAACGGTAAATCAAGCTTTAACTTAGACGATATAAACTTTTGAACTGTGATTTATATACTGGTATAAAACGGCTCGTCATTCAGTATCTTTCTTAAGCGCTCTTTCAACTACACTTTACAAACAATATTTCTGAAATCTGTGAGAGACGAATACCGCCAAAATCCTAATAATTATTTTCAATTTCATACTCCGAGTTACGAAAATATGAAGTACCCGCCAGATTTCGTCTTGAAATATCAATGCAAATTGGTTTCTGAAAGTTCATCGACATTCGTCAGTGGTTTTAGCATCTCCAATTTCTTGCCTCTCTGCCAATCTCCCTCGGGAGAACCAAACCGACATTCGGCTATATCCATCCCGCAAGTTTCACTGAAATTTCAATCCACTGATGTAAAATTTTATTCAAATACATATAACGATCCCACGGGAATCCCTGCTGCATCAAACCGATCGCTGCTTTGTAATGATAATACCTACGAATGAAATATTTTTCGGGAAAATAGATATAAACCTCCATTTTTGAGCAATGAAAGAATGTCGATTTTGGAAATTACAAATTCGGCGTTCCTCCCTGTTTTTTTTTAAATATTTCCCACAGGAATAAAATATTCAAAATCATTTTTAAATTTAAGATAGAGCTAAAAAAACATTGATTAACCTGGGAAAATTCTAGTCTAGACATTATACGACTCTAGGGATGGAGAACTGCTCTGATTCATACCATTAATATCTGTCGAATGAAAAATGACTAAACTAAACTCCGTTCCGTTCGTAATGTAGAGTTAAAAGTTGTTCAATTTATCATCGAAAATAATAAGTATGTTGAATTGAAAATGAAAATCAATAAGTAATTCTAATGGCCTTTTCCTTGTCATAATGTTAGACACAGTTAACTATCTAATGTTTTTACTGCCTACTCAAAAACAAATCATAATAAACTATTTGGTAAATTATTTTGTTCTCATTGCTTTGTTTATTCACGAGTAAAACTGTTTCATCTAATGCTTTCATAATAATGTTGCAAAATACACATAAATTTTAACGTATAAAGTTTACAACCATTAATTTATTTTGCTTCTTACATACTTAAATACTTGTCTACACCTAACATATGCTACAATCGCAAGACACACCATACCTAATGGCAATCCCAACATTTTTACAAGGACATTCGCTACCTGAGAACAGGTCGTCCTTACGAGAAGTTCTTGTGATTAACAGTTCATCTGTGGAATGATTTCCTTCCTTCTACAATATGAGTTTCTTCAAGACTCACGTTCACTCTTTCCTTTCCTTAAAAAACACTCTCCACATAGCATCCTCAAAGATGGCCTGAAATTGAGATATGAGACCTGAGATTTTTTCTAAGACTCACCGTGTGGAGTTAATATTTAAAAAATCATTGATCCGAAAAAATATTAATGTTTTGAATAAGACTGACATTTTTTAACGTTTTGGAGGAAATTTTTAGTAAAGTTAATATAAAAAATACTCCCCCTTTTTAAATCAACTGCAAATAGGTGAAATGCTTAAAGTAAAAAAAAAACATTAGAGAAGACATTAAAATGAATATCTTAATACCATTAAAAGTAGCAAAAAATCTGAAAGTTAGAAAATTTAGTTTTCTGAAATGGTCTGAAATAATGCAATTCTATGTTTAATTACAATGAATTAAGGGTTGTCTTATTTTATCAGCTATTTTATAATATTTTGTTGGTTCTTTTCTAATACATATTTTGAACGTGCTTGAAAATCTGTTTCCCTTTGAATACCCCGCTGCAATATGAATAATATAGCACCTAATCGAACTTGTCAGCGATTTGAATATATTGCGGACAGTGTACGATATTCTCACGGGCTATGCGCTTCACTAAAGCTGTCCAGGTTTGCTTCAATCTCAGGGAACGCAGACAGACATACGGAAAAGTAGAAATTATTACTCTTTCCGTCTGTTCTTCTAGTCAATATGGGTAGGCTCTTTTAATGCACATGTATCGGCGCTGTTTTTACACATTGAATTAAAAAAAAACGATACAAAAATATGCATTAATTTATGTTATGTAATTAAAAAACCCCCTTAAAAAAATGAGAAAAGACGGTGCTGAAGTAAAAGCCAAACAATTACTAGATATTTGTTTTGAATTATAAACTTTTCATGTTTACAAAAACCTGCATTTTTAACGAAATAATCTTTGAATGATAACAAAAATATTTTCGATAATGTTTGTTTTGTTTTGACGGCCTCCGTGGTCGAGTGGTAAGACGTTCGACTATGAATCAAAAGGTCGAGGGTTCAAACCTGGCGTGCGCAAATAAATTTTATTCGATTCATATGTGTCATAACACTTTAATTCGATATAAAATAATAAATAGTATATTTGCGGCACGTTCCAGAGTTCTAGATACTCTAAGTATCGCCTTGGTGAAAGACTACCATCCAGAAATGAAACCTTACTTGAAATGGCCATGTGAAATGGCCGTGTTTGGTGACCAGATCTGAATAGACAGGTACATCTCAACTTTCTTCTTCCTCATTTCCTTCCTCTCACTACTAACTTCAGCCTCACGACAAACCCCAATTGGAGACACTGGCTCTAGACGGTTGGGAGCAGTTAGGCTTGTGCGGTATTCACAAAATTTTTAAAACAGTGAAATAAAAAATCAAATATATTACTACTTACCCATTTCATTTATGAATCGATGCAGAGAATCTGTGTGATAAAGCAGCTTAAACTATCAGACTCTCTCCCTCTGGTGCCACGACTTTCTAGGTTAGTGAAACTATTCGGAGTTCGATATGTCAACTTAATAATGAGCTTTAAACATTTGTTTACGTTTAAATTAAGTAAAGTAAAACGCTTTATTACTTCGTACAAAATTTCAAATTGTTCAGTCAAAAAGTGTGTTCAAATTTTGTTGAAGCCGAGTACAAATAGAACAATAAAATTAACACTTCTTAAACTTTAATCGCGAATAATTGCACTTCTATCATTATCTTTTGTAATTTGGTCCCCTTTCTATACCGTTCATATTCATCATATTGAATCCGTACAACATTGCTTCACACGCGGTATTGCACGGAGATTAGGACGTGAAAGAGGCGATTATTCATATGATGAAATTGAACAATTATTGAAAATGTCCTCATTAGAAAAGGGCAGGAAAGACTTTGATTTAATTTTCATTTACAAAATTATTAATTGTTTTATAGACTCACCTTCTCTGTTGCAACTTATCCAGTTCAACATTCCTTGCCGTATACTCAGAAACAATGAATTGCTGTTCCTCAATCATCGCTATACTAATTATGGGTATAATTCTCCAATGTCCAGAATGTCAAGATTTGTTAACTCAAGCCATGGTCTTGAAATTTTTGGTAGCAGTCTAAATGATTTTTGTCATTCTTTAAGACTCTACCAAAACTTTGACTAAACCATGGCTTGAATGTTCTCTTTTATGTTTATTTTGTCCTATTTTTGTCATCGCTTCATTTATTATAATGTATGTGCTATTCTTTTTCTGTTGCTCTTTTTTTCCATTTCGTGTTTTATATGTCTTTTTTGGAATTGGACTTTAGTCCGTTGATTTATAAATAAATAAATATCCACGTGGTTATTTTAAATTATCAGTTTCAGTAAAACATCGAAAACTGACTGCCCCATTTCAAATATTCTTATATCTTTCCATTCACTTTCCGCTACAATATTAAACCAATTTCCGAGAAATAAAGTGGGAAACATATTCCCGCTCTCGTCACATTTGCAGAACGCTGCATCGGCGAATTCGGATGCTGATGTATTCATTTCTCGAGACGGGATTGTAAGTGAAAATATATGGAATGGAATATTGTTTCAGTGTGACAGGAAGCAACATATTCAGTCAAGGAGCAAATAACCGGACGTGGGAAATATTTCACATTTTCAGTCTCACGAAACCGCGCTTATTCCGGCGACTGAAAGATGCACCAGCGGAAGCTTTTATATTATAGTGTTTTGTTGACAACCATGGGAAATTGAAAATTCTGAAGACAGATTTTTCTGTTGAAATTTTATATTGTTTGAAGTAGAACGAGTAACAAAGTAGACTTCACCAAGAATAGGTACCTACGAACTATTTATATGTTTTAAATTGCAGCAAGGATAAGATTTATGAAAGAACGGCGTTATATTACTTATTTGAATACTGAAACAATATCCTTTTTCAGGTGCCTTCATTGCAGGTTGGCAATCATCAAGGCAGTCTTAACTAAACATGCTACAGCTCGGAATAACTTATTGGAAATACACTCGAACTAGTAACAAACATCTCGACGCCATGAAACAATACTAATTATAGTCAAATCAAAAAATTAGCAGCATATCTATTTGAAAAACACGGTGGGTGTGAAGGTGGCGGTCTCAGTTGCACAGTCTCAGGTGTTTTTCTAATAAGTACGTAATTTGGTGATTGTTAATACGTTGATAGGTATTGTATAAATCTTATAATCTAAAATGTCTCTCAGTTTAAGGTGTCTTGTCAATAAAAATGAACTTATCAATTTGGGTATAATAGTTTATTTTGCATTGAAAAACAAATAATCTGCAGGGGTATCATATCATAAGGTTTGCACATAATAAATCTCTTTTCGCTTAGTAATTTCTTCTGCATAAAATGATATAAATATAAATACATTTATTTTTTATTTCATAAGCATGTCAATCATAACAACGGTGAAAGACGTTTCAAGTAGATATTTCAAATACGTATTTATTACAAAATCAAAAATGGCAAAAATAAAATATTTATGTCTCGTTTATCATTATTTATGAGGAGATCGTTAACGCTGACCGATTCCCCGTACGAAAATAGCGTCCGGTTCAAGTAGAGTCCCATGGGCCTTTCAGTCTTCAGTACAATCGATAACCTTTCACCACTTACTTTATTTATTGGTTTCAGATTTATTTATGAGGCTTTAACCTCGCTTTTTGCTGAGGGAACAATGAAGAGTTCAATTTAAATTTATCTCAGATCTTTCGGAAATTCACGTCCCAGTAACGTTTTCAATATTTTTTACCGATAAAATATGGTAAAATATTGTACCCTTTTTTGTCTACTGTTTATTTCGTTGAACAAATTTTTCCGATCGTTAAACAAAGAACGTGGAATAACAGGTTTTGACGGAGACATAAAATATTCTCCTAGTACGTTAGTAATAAAGGATGGGTTATGAATTTTTGCCTTATTTTATTTAAATATATATTGGTTTCCTATTTCTGTTGTGTCGTGATATTGATTACATTTTATAAGAATCATAATTCATTTTTACAGAAAACCATCATTATTTTAAAACCTGCATCGAACTAAAACGTTGCCAGAAGAATTGCTTTAAACGTATTTAAAGTTCGTCAGCTTATTAGCCACGTTGAGGTATTTCGGGGTATTGTTTTTATAACGTATTGCATGTAGTAAGTTTTAGTTATAGGTGAAGGTTTTAGATATAATAGTATGATTACGTTTGGTTGTAATTTATTAGTTATTTTCGGATTATTTATAAAGCGCGCTTATGAATTTTCACAAAAATGGCAGTATACAAATTATTCAGATATTATTTTTATTATTGACGGCCATTGTGGATCCTTTTTGCTGGTCCGTATTGTGTGGGCTAGTTTTGTATCTTGTTTTGAATGTATCCAGAAAGAAAATTCTGGGGCAGTCAGGTCTGAAGATGTTAAGGTCTAGTGACGCAGGATGTATTGTAAAAATGCACTTTGACCACGTTTTTTAACAAGAATTTTCCATTACTATCCTTGGTTTCTAGAAAGCAAGTGATTTCATTTTACCGAAACCATATACTTTGTATGCCATATCTCTTTCAAATTCAATAATCTTTATTCCCTGTTACTTACGACTTTGTTTATTAAAAAATGCTTTCAACGTGCCATAATATATTTCGTTAATTTCTATAAATTTCCACAGTACACGATGACGGTCTTAGTGTAGTGATATACGAATATTGAGTTTGACATGGAGGTTTGTAGGTTTGATTCCCGCCAAGTGCCTTCATTCTTCTGTTTGGCGAAATACTCTATTCAGAATATTTTAGGGTATATCATAATTAAAAGTAGGTACTTTAAAAGTTTCTCCGGAGCGACGTTGGAAATATAGAACCTGTTTCCGACGTGTGACGATATTTGACGCCGTCGCATAATCATACCCTCAACATCTGCAAAAAAAAAAAAAAAAAATCAAAACTAAAAACAAAAACTATTAAAGAGACCAAGTTTAAACCAAAAATGGGACAAAACGTGAATACAACGACCTACTCCTCTGAGGGATGATTTCAATTAAAATTTAGAACATTAGTTCCATTCTCAGAGGCGCTTTTGTCAGAGGAAGGGACTTTAAAAACTAATAAAACGAAAAATGGTGGCAATTAAGAGATAAAAGCAAATTGTTTTCTTCTGGAGTCTACATTTAACTAAGATTACATATTTTCAGAGGACACTCCCAAACTATGAAAGTAAAATTTTTTTAAGAAAATGGGATTTACAAAAAAAAATTATAACTTAAAAAATATATTTTCGTATATATTATAGAACAACAATGTCGATTCTAAAAAAAAATGTAATTTTTAATGTTCATGGTAATTCAAACAATTGATTAATTGATTACGAATAATTTATTGTTAAAAAACCAATAAACCTAATGGTCCCCAGTTCGGTTTTAACGATAATAATAATATTTGGATAGTTTGTAATAGCGCCGTTTTTGTAAAAAAATACCTCAAAGGGTGCTTTATTATTATTCGACATTACCTACAGATTGTCAACTCTGTGACTTCATCTGATCCAAATTTGCTTCGTGCCACTTAAAACTTTAAATTGGTCCCAATTCTTTATTTGAGTGTTATTGTTACTTAAAATTATCCTGATGTCAGTTTAAAGCAGTATAATATTATATAAAGTATATCAAGTGATAAACTAAGTTTTTGGTGTTTCTAACCTTCTTCACATTTGATATTGTCACAATTCATCGATTAGCGCCACTTTATACATTTCTTATTATGGTTCCCGTCAAATATCGATTCTAGGCTCGTGTCAAGCTTATGTACAAATTGTGATCAACTGACAAGCATAATAACATGTTTGTTATGCTTTTCAGCTGATCACAATTAGTTCAAAACTGAAACGGACCGACACTCGGCGTTTAACAAGAACCGGTCAAATGTAAAAAAAGAATCACGCTAATCATTGAATTGTGACGATGTCAAATGTAACGAGAGTTTAAAACGTCTCAACCTAATATTAAAAATTCGTTCTAATTGAAGTTTCTAAAAGGTTTCATGAAAAGTAATAATTTTCCGACTGAAGATACAACACATTTTCAGGAATTCTTTCGCCATTGTCATTTCACGAGTTTTTTGTATGCTGATTTCTTTTACTATTTTAAGTCCTTGCAAGTATAATTTTATGTTAACCATTCACTTTTGTAACTTATCACTTTCAAAATGAACTCTAAACTGAATGTCGTAAATTAACCGTGAAATGAACCTTAGAACAAAAAAAGAGATTTTCTCCAAGTCTGCTCAAATTAAGATAAACTTCGCAACCTTACTAGCAATCTATCAACTTAGAACGTAGGTCATTGTCTTCTTTCAGGTATGCAGATAAACTAAAACGCAGTAAATATATTTTTAGTTTCTTGACATTGATAATGTGCTCACCACACAATTATTGCCTAAAAGCAAGCTGAAAAAATTAGAGACCTATAAAAAATTATGATTAGGATTAGTGATACCAGTGGCGATATGGATACAATCTGCAGAAAATATATGTTTATGTATATATATATATATATATATATATATATATATATATATATATATATATATATATATATATATATATATATATGTATAAATATATATATATGAATAAGACCACAGATTTATTTTTAATCAAACTAGTTTAATTTTTTAGTTTGGTTAGGCTAAGTGAAACCGGTCGGTCATAAAAATTAAAACAAAATCTATAATCTTATACAAAATTGTAGCAGCACAATCGAACACGAATACAGGAACACAAATATATACAGAGTTTTAAATAATACTAAGCAATTTTCGTACTTTTAGAATAATCCAATATGTGATAGTATAATGGATATAAATCCCACTGAACTATTTACTAGAAATACAGTAGGTAGGTTCTTATAACATTATAAAAGATTACCTAGGTAATACTTTTCAAAAAACGGTATCGATTCATACGCAATGCAGTAAAATTACGGAAGCAACAAATTGCCATGTGTAATATAAGTATGTTATATTTTTTTTTTGGCCTAGTGCCCTAGAACATTGTTCCGCAAAGTGTGTGCCGCGGCACACTAGTGTACCGTGGTCATCAGTTGGTGTGCCGCGGAAAGACAAAATTGAAAGCTTTCGCGCTAAGTTGGTGTTATGGATTAGCCACGCTGTCAGTGGTAGTAATGAAATGTTTCCAAATGTCATGGCTGCCGATTCAGAAAAAAAGTGCAGGCTTTGATAGACATTAAAACTAAAATTTTCCGAAATAGAGCTAGCACATTTTTGGCTGCATATAAAAAATGAGTATCCACTGCTTTCAAAGCGTGCTGTTGCAATTCTATTACCATTTGCCACAACCTACTTATGCTAATTGGGATATTCAACTCTCACTACTATTAAATAAAAAAAAGAGCGCCTGAGGACGATCAATGAAGAGATGAGAGCAGCCTTATCAACGATTGCTACAAATTGTGATCGCATGTGCTCAGTTAAACAGGCTCACATTTCTCACTAAACATCTTTTCATATTAGGTTTATTGATTTTAGTAATAAATAAATATTAAATATACATTGCTTTTTTCTTTGGTGTACCTCTAAAACTTCTTGATTTGATAAGTGTACCTTGAACACAAAAAGTTTGCGGAACACTGCCCTAGAGGAATGGCAAGAATTATGTATGTGAGTCATAAACTGTTTAAAATATTCGTAGGTAAGAATTTTTGTTGCAAAACCGAGCTGTTCGAGATATTCTCAGTTTGAATGTGTGGAGTATAATTTAATTTTAAAACACTGTCATAATCAGATAATAACTCCAATTTTAACTCTGTTAATAATATTGCTGGTATATAAATTATCATTTTAAATATTTAAAAATATGTTTATATCTATTAAAAGAATAAATAGATAATAAATAATTAACGAGTATATATATATTTACATATAAATACTCGTAAATTAAATGCATGAAGAATGGTAAAGCTGTTGGATTCGACAATCTCGCTGCTGAATACTTTAAAGGAGATAGCCGTGTAGTTCTCACATGGCTGTGCAAACTTTTTAACCAGTGTTTAGAGGAGGGTTACACGCCATTAGATTGGAGAAGGGCTGTGATCATGCCTCTGTACAAAGGTAAAGGGTCACGCATGGAATGTGGGAACCATAGGGCTATAAGCTTACTAAGTTCAGTTGGCAAGCTGTATGGTAGAATATTGATTGAAAGGGTAAGAATGAAAACAAAAGACAAAATTTGGGACATTCAAGGTGCTTTCATGAGTGAAAGGGGGTGCATGGATCAAATTTTCTCATTGCGGATGCTTACGGAGAAGTTTTTGGCAAAAAACCAGAAACTTTTCCGTGCGTCGATTTGCAAAAGGCGTATGATCGAGTTGATAGGAACAAATTGTGGAAGGTATTATCCATGTATGGAGTTATTACAAATCTTATACAAGCAATCGCGTCCTTGTACGAGGGGAGCGTTGCATGTGTTAGAGTGAACGGTGATTTTACGAAGTGGTTTAACATCACAAAAGGTGTAAAACAAGGCTGTGTAATGTCACCGTGATTGTTCAATTTGTACATGGATAATTGTTTGCAAGAATTGAAAGGTGTGGGCTTGGGCGCGAAAATGAACAATGTGAAAGTATGTTGCCTATTGTATGCGGACGATGCGGTGCTGATTGCTGACAATATGGAAGATCTACAGTGTCTCGTGTCTAGGATGAACCAAGTATGTATGCAAAATGAGTTGATGATGAATGTAAGTAGGTCCAAAGTGATGGTGTTTGACAGAGAGAGTACGAGAACAGCGTGCAATATAGTTGTAAATGATGAATACTTGGAGCAAGTGGATGAGTTTGTGTATTTAGGAAGTATGTTTACAAGAAACGGAAAGGCTGATAAAGATATTGAAAGAAGGGTGAATGCAGGAAACTCCATTAATGGAGGACTGAACGCTGTTGGGGCAAATAAGAAATCGTCCAAAGAAGCGAAACTAGCAGTCCACAATGGAGTGCTTATACCAAGCCTGATTTATGGCAGTGAGGCATGGAACTGGCAGGGGAAGGATGAAAGTAGACTGAATGCTGTGGAAATGAGATCTTTGAGACGGATGTGCGGTAAAACCATGTATGACCGTATTACAAATGTGGATATCCGGAAAGAATGCAAGGCTGATTTGAGCGTAATGGATAGGATCAAGAAAGGGACGCTTAGATGGTTTGGGCATGTAGAGCGAATGAACGAAGAAAGGAGTGTGAAAAGAATATATGATGCGAAAGTGAATGGAAGAAGAAGTCGAAGGACGCCCGAGAAAGACATGGCACGATCAAGTAAATCAAATACTTGAATCGGGTCATGTGAAGAGTCAGAATAACAGAAGAGTATGTATGAGACGATGTATGAATGTAAATGAAGCAAGAAGTGTGTGCCAAGACAGAGTTGTATGGCGGTCCGTCCTCTCTGCCTACCCCTGCGGGGAAACGGCGTGGTGGTTAGTTAGTTAGTTTTTTTTTTTACTCGTAAATCTAGTGCCATTATTGAATAACCCTATCTGCTACATATAATAATAATTTATTCACGCGTATCATCGATCAATACAGACCCTGTTACATTTATGCCAAACAATGCTGTGCTAATTCCGAGTTATGCATAATTGTTGGGAGGTTTCGGAGAGTCAGTGTTCATATAATATTTGAACTAGGCGCAGTAAACCGCATCCGGACCAATACGGAAGTCAAATCTCTTGAGCATGTCATTCGCCCCAGAGGAATTCTCGGCCTGTTGCAGTGCTGATAATAATCAGGAGAACAGAACACTAAACATTTGAATTAATTCTGATGAATCTGTAACAATGATATTAAATGTTTTCAGAGGATGCATTCGGAATGTAAGTAATTTATTTTTTAAATTAATTAAAACTGACCCTTACCATTCACACTTATACCGAAAAATAATTTAAAAACCGTTTTTCAGCAATATTATTAGTAGTAAAGACCAGATTACATTTTTATATGCCATGAATTAGCTACTTCCCGAGAGATTCCATTAAAATTGTGGTAATATGTTCATCAGAATTAATTACAATTAAAACCTCGGGCGAACAACCTTCCAGGCTTGCTACAGCAAAGTCGACCCTATGACCCTCCTATAAGCCGTGCAATGCGTATTGTTTTTTTTTCGTTCTGCATTTCGAGCTACGTCGCTTAGGATTCAGTTGCGCGTCAACAATATGAAGAAATGACGAGGTGGTTACTTAGAACCTACATGCCTTTATTATTTTTTAGGAATTTCGGTTTGGTTTTCTTCTAAAAAAAATGAGGTTTTTGGAGATTTAAAATTCCTCATCTATCGTAGAATGTGAAATGGCCCAAATAAAGTAAGCGCAGATTTGTTAAAAATCCACTGAAACCTTCCTTTTTTGGCAACGTGCTTTTTAGCTCCTCGTAAACGCATGGACCCACATATAATCAGGTTACATTTCCATCAAAGTAGACATCGACAGCTTTTTAATGGCGAAAAAATCAATCCTTTATCCACATAAATGCACGTCAGCAATGTATGAAACGAAAATATAATGTTATTTTAAGGCTATCTTTTCCGAACAAAGAAAAGGGCTTAGGGCTTAAATTGATTGAGCAATTGCGTGCAGTGTTGCGCGATATCGGAAAATTTTATTAAATTGTTTCACATCTCGAGTGTTTCCATAAAGGACGGTTCACACACAAAAGGACAAAGACGGGGAGAGTCTCTACACGCGGCATTCAGCCGTAATGCCCCGTCCGCACGACGCGGGGTGTCGGAAAAGCGATAAGAAGAAAGAAATGGATATTTTTCCGAAAGGACGTTTTTCCAAGGCGAAAAATTGCCGAGATAAAATATCATTACCGCAGTCACTTGTCAATTCTTATATCCGACGCTGAGCTAGAGAAACAGTCTTGTAAGGTTTGGAGAAGCATCTTTTGATCTTAGAGGGAGTGTACGGTGGTTTACGCGCTGTATTTTTAGCGTTTATGCGAATGCGGGTTTTTATGATGGTATTAAATTAGGAATGGGTCGTTTCAACAAATAATTTGTTATGTTAAATGTAGAACACTTGAATACATCTTCACAATATATAGCAAAAAACACTGTAAGTGTCACAAAACACTCTCGAACGGTGGGCAGCGGCGTCATGAAATTTGGACACTTTTCTTTCTGGAGTTTTTAGGTCAACTCAGATTTTTTTCTGCATCGATACGTAAGTTCATAGGCTAAAGAGCTTTGAAATATTCATTTAACTGTTTCAATGATGACAAGATACAAAATTCTTAGTTCTATATTACTCATTTGTTTAAAAAGAGAAAAATAATTAATCCTGGTAGAAACCGGATAAAACCTGAAGCTAGCCTACTAAAATCAATAAAAAAACTATTTTTAGTTCAAAATATATTATAGTACCAAATCCCCTTTGCTTGAATTTTGTACAACTTCGATACTGATTTATAATATAAAATAAGCATACAGAAAATTCAATTTGTAAATCGTGCAGAAGAAGATAATCCTCAGATATATTGGATTTCCATAGCTGTTTTGAACAAATTCCCTCATAAATACATCTGGAAACATCATTTGTTCATCTGGTAAAGCCAAACTGTTGCAATAATTTGTTTTTGAAGTGTGTTGCAGACCAACGGATAATTTACGGAGCTTTGAAAAAAAGAGGAAATAGCACAAATGCTTCATTCAAAACAGGTATTGAAAATAATGGTTGCAGTTGTTTAATTATTTGTTTATTAAATATTATAAAACTTTTAAAAATAAAAGCGACGTATATACCTACTTCCTTTAAAATTAGTTTTTAAAGCTCCAAAATTTTTTTTTTAACATAAAGTATATGGTTTTGAATGAAGTACGAGTATAAACTAATCATTTAAAAAATGTGCGACTTTCGACCGATCAATAGCTGAGTGGACAAACGCGTCGGATTTCCACCCGGGTGTCGTGGGTTCAATTCCTCTGCTGGTTAAGTCATCTATCATTGCACAAGCAAAATATTAAAATATTTGCTCATTATGATGGCGGTAGGAGTTTTTCAAATATTGCCAGATTATTCGTGATCCGGGAATATTTTTTTCTCTCAAAAACAAAAAAAGAAGGGAATTGTGATTCTAATAAACCACCATGTCGTTTGCCGGAGAGGTAGGAAGATATGTTTAGACCACCACCCAACTCTCTCTTGACGCACGCTTATTGCTTCATTCACATTCATATATCGTCTCATACATACAATACAATTGTTATTCTGATTCTTGAAATGACCCGACGCAATGAATTAATGCACTTCACTATGCCTTCCTCGGGCGTCCCCGACTTCTTCTACCACTCACTTTCGCGTAAAATTTTCCCCGGCACTTCACCCTTCATCCGCTTCACATTTCCACACCATTTCTTGTTCTTGTTCACTATGCTTACCTCAGCCTCGCATTCTTTTCCAGTCTCCAAATTTGTAATACGGTAATACATGGTTTTACCATGCATACGCTTCACGGATATCTTGTCAACAGGATTCAGTCTACTTTCATCCTTCCTCTACCAGTTCTACGTTTCACTGCCATATGATTATATTAAAATGTTAAATTACGAAGTTACCACTTCCACAATATTAAATCCTTTTTAGTTCATTATAATTAATATTACTTTTTCTACATTCATATTTTGTTTGAATATAGGATCGCAGGCAAAACTTGCAGTCATGCAGCGAGCAATGTCATGATCGAAATACCATCACTTTATCGATATGAAAAAAAGGGATGTGCAAATTCTTGTTTCATTTTAAAGGTGCAAAACTCAATGGGTATCAAATCAGAATACGTCAGAAAAAACTCTCAATTTCAAGAAAACTGAAGTCTTCGTTTCTGCTTTACACAGTTTTCAAGCATCTGCGACACAGTTCATGATTCTGAAATCTAAAAATATTATTCAGTACTCAAAATGCATCTTGTTTGAAATCAAATTTGCCAGCAGTTACGGTATGTAGTATTCCTGAATTCACAAGCACAAAGCCGTAGAAGGAATTTAAATATGACTTCAAAGTAATATAGTTTTTTAAAAATACATATTTACATAATTTACATGTGACGTAAGTTATAATGTATTCATTCTAGTAATGTGTTGTTGTGGTTTAAAAAAATCATCATATTATTTAGATTATCAAAATACACGTATATGAAGCGAACACAACTATTTTTGAGTAAATTCATCCTTGAGAATTCGTATTTTTAATACAAAATTTGTGTCATATCTTTAACAATTTTTATTTTTAATGCAAAATATGTTTTTGGTAATAACGTTTATTTTATCTCGTGGCGATAGTAAGTACATTAAAATGCTTTTTTGGTAAAAACATATATTTTAGCAAGAATTCTGAAGGTAATGGAGTGGCAATTTACCTACCAGTAAGCTTACGTAGATAGTATATACGTTACTTGTTAGGGAAGAAAGAGGCTTTTGTCTAATATGTATAAGTTTGTGATTATATTTAGCACTATTTATCGAGATGTTCGTATTATCTTCAATTGTATTTTTTTTATTTTCTCGTGTTAATTATAAAATACGTTAAAATGTTCGTAATATTGAAAGATACATACTTTTGTTGGCTTCCTGTATTTAAAGGTTTTTTTAACAGTTTTATATATCAAGTGTTTAAGTCACTGTACACTTTAGTACAGTTTACCTGTGCTATCTTGGCATGCGGTCAAAAAAGGAACTAACGAATAAACAGACCATTTTTTTAATTCATAGATATTTTGGTATCCACAAATTCTACACTAGCGATCCATATGCAATATGAAGTATAAATAATTTTCACAAACTTTAAACATTATTTTTATGAAATCCGCGTATACCGAAGCGGCTTTATTTATTAACGCAAATGACCCGAATCAAACATTGAAATATCGGCATAATTTAGTACCATTTTCCGCCACTACTGTTGGTCCAGCCCCATAGATAGCCCAGCTTCCGGCTCACTAACCCGGGAATTAATGAGACTGATTACTGAACAGGCAGCGCCATCTGTATCCAGTGCCAGCCACCACGCGTTCAGATTCTACAAGTGTCTGAGACGTCGCTTCCCATTACTGATACAGCACAGACGATTCTCAATCTTACTGAACAACTAATACATCGAGATAGAGGAGGAAAACTGACCATACTCGTATCAGTGTAAAGATGGATCTGACTCAACATTTTACTATTATAGTACTCCAAAACGATATAAGCGATTTCACTCAACCTCGCTAAAAATAATCCAGACAGAAGAAACACCTTATACGACCATTCCACAGAATCAATTCCGCGATCCAAACTGTGACAGGAAAGATCTGTCGAAGCAAAAAAAACTCTGGCAATAAAATTTTGCACGGGTTTTTCGTAAGGAATTTCTAGATCAACAAAAGTGTTTTACTGTGCTGGTATCATTTCAATCATGAACTATGAAGCTTTGAAAAATATACCCTAAAGTCAGAAAATAAGACTCAATATTTTCAACAAGAAAATGTGTTTTCCAGTAATATTAAATTTTACCTTTTTTATCATGAGATATGGAGTATTGAAAAAACTGCAATGAAAATAAAGTCAGGAGTGCGTAAGCTTTTTTTGAAGGTTTTAATTTTTCAACAAGTAAAAAAGTTCTTTGAAATTCAGAGCAAAACCGGTTAGTATTTACTAGTGGGTTGTAAAAAAATCATACTTTATTTTAATTTACATCATACTCAATTTGTTTTGTAGGGAACTATACAAATACACGTTTGAATTTCTTACGCTAATAAATAAATTGAATTAGAATTTTGTTTAACAGTGAAATACCAATTCACGTATGCAAAAGTAGATACACTATTGACTCATTAACTCCATTCCCGATGTGTTGAGCATAAACGGGTTATAAGCTGAAAACGTGAGCACTTAGCTTTTATGACCACCGCGGTATTAATATAATCAACAACGTATTAACAATGAAAGCGGAAAGCACATTTCACCCCAAAGCATTGCGCTCTGCATCAACCCCCAAACTACTACCCCTGGAGCCTTTCCGAATGCATGCCTACTTGTTCCAGCGTAACAACTGGTACGCGCTCATAAAGTATTTAGAAGTCATTCTGCTGCCAGACGCGAAATAAGGATATTTCATTTGTAAAATAAAATAATCACTTTCCGTCTTACTTATTAGATTTTTACCCGCCGGTTGAGCGTTGGTTTAGTTACACCGGACCTAGGCCAATACATTAAACGCATAATCCGGTGTTATAAGACAAGTTTATTGCTATTCCGACCTTACACCACGCGTAAAATTTACACCTCGTTTATAAGTAGTGTAGAAGAATATTTTTTTGTCAATTTTGTGGCATACCGTGTTAGCATATGCCTAATCTTTCGGCGGAAGATTGTTAAGTTTTCTTTATGTTGTATCAGTGATGAATATATTAATTGTGTCAGTATGATATTGTGATTATAAAGCTGTTTGTGATATTAAATATGTTTAACTCTACATAATTCATTAATATTTCAATTTTTTAACTAATGGAGCACATTTGATTATTTCTTGACTCCGAAAAGCCACATTCTGGGACTATATCCATTTAATCATGACATTGATAATAATAACTGGTTAGTATTATATTAATTTATTTATAAAGTAACGGACTATTTACCAAACACAAAAAATACATAACACGAAATAAGAAAAAAGAGCAACAGAGAAAGAACAGCACATACATAATATTATAAAGAAGCAATGACAAAAATAAGACAAAATATACGTTAGGAAGAACATTCAGGTCAATGCCAAGGTCAAGTCAAAGTTTTGGGAGAGTCTTAAAGAATGAAAAAATCATTTAGACTGGTACCAAACATTTCGAGACCATGACTTGAGTTAACGATTTTCTGGACAGTGGAGAATGATACCCATAATTAGTAAAGTGATGATTGAGGAACAGCAATTCATTGGCAAGGAATGTAGAACTGGATGAGTTGCAACAAAGAAGGGGAGTCAATAATAAAATAATAGCGCGGTTCTGTGATTCAATTAACTCAATGGCGTTTTACATTGTTTTTTTTTATAAGGTAAAATCTACTAAAAAGGTGTGTTTCAAATTGTCTTTAATTTTTTTTTAAATTAGCACAATAGCAAGAAAGTGTTCAGAAAAATTTTCCATATTCCTTCTTTAAAAAAATTCACAGCACTGCAGTACCTCGGTAGCCAGACGAGTTTTTGATAAGTGTTATTACGTTGCTCTATATTCCATAGTTGTCAGATAAAAAGAGTTATTATTTCAAATAAAACAAAAAACTATTTTTAGTCAAAAGTTCTGCTAGGTAATTATTTTTACACGTGACAGCTGTTTCGCCTTCTGAAGGCATTATCAAACGACCAAAAATTGTTTTTTTTAAATTGAAATAATAATAATTTTTGTTTAAATAAAATTAAAAAACCTAAAAATTAAAATGGAGTTCTACAAAATAAACTTCAAAACAATAAACAGGTGAAAAGAGTTTTGCAAAGTGAGTTGAACAGAATTTTCAAAGTTTTTGCCCTGCAAAAGTGAAAACATCTTAAAATTAAAAAAAAAAATGGTTGTGATATTTTTGATGATTAACCTACAAAACGTCCGTATCTATACAATGCTAAAACGAAATTCAAGCGGTATCTGTCTCGTGTTAAATTTGACACTGGCAACTCGCATCCTTAATGGCCTTCTAAATGGTTCGCTTTATTACTTCGCTCCCAGTAATGGCATCCTATTGCCTTACTGCTAATACAAGACGCAGCTTCTTGAAACGTCTTTCCACTCTCCCCCTTCGTAATAGCATACATGTGTTTCATATCGCGCTGTATACCAACTTATCATACCATAGTGCATGCACAAGCTTTAGCGAACATTTCAACAAAATAATGTGTCACTAATAAATTATGTTACTCGTAAAATACTCTTAGCAGAGAGAATAATTATAAAACCCACTTAAAAAAAAATACTCGTTAGTTAATAAAATGGAAACGATTCATATTTTCAATGTTTGTGTGAAAAATCATGTATGAATACTGATCGGTTAGTAGCTGAGTGGACAAACGCGTCAAATTCCCATTCGGGCATCGTGGGCTCAATTCCTTTACTAGCTAAGCCCCTAATCATGGCAAAAGCTACTTATTCAGCTTATTATGATGGTAGAAGGAGTTTTACAAAAACTGTTTGGTTAGTTTAGGTTAGAATGTTTGTCTTTCTTTTTAAAAGAGAAAATACATTTTTTTTCCTAGAACCCATTACTCTGTCAAATCAAAAAAATCCCTCATTTTAATATTCTCCACCAAAGTTCAATATTTGAGCACAGGAAAAGTTCCAGTAAATTGGTAGTGAGTAATGAGTTATCAAAAAAAAATTGTTTGAAAAGTGAGCTAACGAAAACAAAAATATTTGGAGAGCGATCCATTCGATTGTAACTTTCCCTTAAAAGTGGCGCACAAACATAAAATCTTACTTTGTTTATTCCATCAGGGAATTCTAAATGGCTTTTATTTTTTTGAAATTGGAACAGTTTTATGAAGCATTCATTCTTCTCTAAAATGTTCAGGTAAACAAAATAATACTTGATAACTTTCTTTCCTAGAAAAAACTCACGGTCAAAGAAAAAATCTTCCAGCCACACTCTACATTATCATACGTAAGCGAATATAATGATAAATTATTCCATATTGGTAAGCGGCTTATTTATTTTGTCGTCTAAAATAAAGAGGGATGGATAAATGCAAGCCGGTTGTCTCCTGTAAATTTTCTAAAATTAATTCTAACGCTAATGCAATCGGAGTCCGTGACAATCGTAGTCCGTGACAATCGGAGTTTTTATTACAAATCTTGTCATTTAGTTGTACACAAGAGGAAAAGAAAATGTCATTTGCTTAAAATATATTCAGATTTGTTTATTGACTAGATCTAAAGATCGATGCACTTTTTAACCTTCATTTTCCTTTCTCCTCTTTTTCCACAACACCAACCCTTTTTACAGTAATACAACGTTCCCACAATGGAGATTTAAATAGCGCCACTGGCGGGGGGTCAATGGAAACTCTTGTACAGAATAACATAAAAAGAGGAATTATGACGAGTAATTCGGGCTACAAAATCGAAGAGATAAACAAATACAAGAATATGTATCGAAAAACTTGAAACCAACAGCGGAAACGGGTAGGAAAGGCCTTCACCTAGCAGTGGAAAGACAATGGCTAGTGAATAAAATTACTTAAAAAATACCAATAAAACCAATCTCATTATTCAACTAATTTTGAGATGATACAATTCAGTACAATTTGTATTGTAAAGGCACCATTCGACTGAATTAAAGCACATAACGTAGAACAATAACACGGCCCTGTCATCGGGAGCAAATATATTGGGAAGAAGATAACCTAAGAGTATTAGTGCTCCCTAGGTTCTTGCTGCTAACTTCAATTTATTGGGTAAAATATTTTGCACTTAGCTGCGCAAAACTTATTGAATGAATTATTGTAAAACTGTTGAGGATCCAATACAATGATGACAAAGCTGCTTTAAGTTTTAATAATATAAATACTACTTTAGCTCAAGATGTGGATTGAAAATTTTACACAAACCATATGGAATTTCGTATTTTTTAACAGATAAATGAACATTTAAAGTTCCACAGCTTACGATAGAATAACGTTATGAGTTGTTTTCAGTGGCGGCACAGAGTTTTTGATCAGAGTAGGCAGTAGGAAAACCAACAGATTAATTGATGATAGAGATAAGTACTAAAGAATCTCACTGATTGCTGTTATTATTTATTCTGTAAAAGCACTGCCTTAGACACTAACAAAGATAATAACACAAACGAGCTACTCGAACGCGCAACAGCTTACAGTATCATATTTTGTGTAGTCTAGTGAGCATATAATAATCTACCCTGACTTTAAGCATATTAGTACTGCTCTTGACACGTTATAGTGGGAAGATCGGTGGGGCGCTCGCGGCGGTACGATTAGCTAAATTTCGCGCATATTTTTGAAAGTGTAGGTTAATTTTTTGCAATAATTTCATATTATTTGATCCAATATTATACATATTTTATGCGAGTACGGTAGGGTAGGCAGTGCTAATGTGCCTTTATGGAGTGCACGCCTCTGGTTGTTGTGTTCCATACAAATCCATACTGAAACAACTGTGCAGATTTCATTAGCCAGAGAGACATTACAAAGTTTTTACTGCAGATTTCCTGCTTTGTAGGCGTTAGGCATGATGAAAAAATCTAAAAATAAACACCATTTTAACGTATAAAGTAAGTACTATGAAAGGAATGTGACGATAAAAATACACAAAAGAACACGTGTGTAAAATGACTCTGGGTAAAATTACACACCATTTTTATAATATATTCTCGTATATTGTAATAAGTTTCATTTCAGAAGAATGACACTTATTTCGAAAATTCAAAATAAAGTATCACATGGCATTTAAATTTGTAAGTCAGCTGAAATTATCGATAACTTATTAATTTCTTCCAGCGTAATTTAATTATGTAACCAATGTCATTTTTTGGTAAAGCTGTCTCATTGAAAAAAGGGCAAGAAGAATTTAAAAATAGTTTTCTTTTATAAGCAGATATTCTCTAAATTTACTTTTATTCTGAACTCGTACACGATGTTACACAGCACTTTAAATATGCCTTGTAGGTGACTTTCATTGTTAAAGGGAGAAATTAATAAGGGAAATTTGCCCATTAGCCAGGTTTCTACTTATAAATGACTGAAATTGGTACAATTAATTTAATAACACCTTAGGTTAAGCACCTAGCGCCAAAGTCCCTGTTGTTTGCTTTTAAATAACCTCCCCTGGTTTGACTGCTTCTTTATATGGATAATGTAGCTACAATATTGTACAGTACTTTTAGATTAATTTAGGGGGGTAAAGATGCTAAGGTTCGGAATAATATCATTTGAAATTAAAGGTCATTTTAATACAAATCGATTAAAGTTTTGTGGGCTTAAAGATTTGTAGAAAAATAACTTGGGGAACACAGGTAACCTATGTGCTTCGGGTTAAGTTAATTATCTTCGTTAAAATCACATTGATTCGAAATTCGGCAATGGAATTCAGCATTTTTACGTGGATTTTTTCCTTTCATAAGTACACAATGCTAATGCTAAATAATGTAGGTACATATACAAGTAAAAAATAGAAACTTCTTTGTTTTTTGTACTCTAAATATCAGTTAAAAAAAAAAAAAATAACGCTTATTAAAAGCTTTTTATAGAATAATTGTCATCTGTATTCTACAAACAGCTTTTGTTACGGAGAATAAAATAATAACCTGAAAACACTTATAATTTTTTTGTTTGTTTTTTTTTTGTATTTCAAAGTCTAGAATGTCAGAAATAATTTCATCCACTATTACACAGGGACACCCTAGCATGGCGGATAAAAAAGCACTCTATCCAGTAATAACCTAATTTGCTGGTAATAAATAAAAAAAATAGCGCTGTCAGCATAGGTGTTGTGATTTTTAATTTAATGTTATATTATCCTTTCAAAACTGACCGTACCAGCAGTCGTAAGATAAATAAATAAAATTTAAAAATGAAGTTTTACACTTCACTTATCAATGCCTAACTGTCGGATTTCTATTTTAGACATTTCTTTAAATAGGTTTTACAAGATGCTTTCTATTAACGTTTTGAATGTGCTAACTTAGCAAAGTATAGATTAATTAAACTGATATCTCTTGAAGGGTATTGGGCATTGGGGTATACACATAATAAGTGTTCAATGAATGAACATCCCTTCCGATACTCCATTTATAACGTGATCAATGAACCGGCACCCCTCTCCCTGTTGTTTACTGTCTGAGGCTATTAAGGGTATTAATTCTGCAGTAACCCAATTCCATTACTACAATACTAACAGGGATCTTAACCTTTATCAGTCAGGTCTTAATATTGGTACAGTTGTAACAAGCAAGGATAAAAAAATAAGATTTAAAAAATTACAATGTGTAAAAATAAAAATACCCTCAAGTAAAAATCGGACAATTTACTATGCCCCGCTTTGGTGAAAAAAAATCTCTAAGGCGCTTTACAACCTTGTATATCTCAAAACGATCACTTACAACTAAGAATTTATAATTCATACATGAACATATTTAAAAGGGGAAAAACTTAGTATTTTAGTAGTTAAAATATTTTACTTTGTTTTTTTACTTTGTTTTTTATAAATAAAAAAAATAGTTAATTATTTTAAAACTAGTTTCGTCGCCCCGGTTTTCGATCCCTTCACAAAGTTAGTGCACTTTACATCCGGATACCTTGTATTATATATTAAGCAATAAAAAAGTTTGAATATTTTTACTATTTTTTACTGATGCATCGTCAAGTAGTACAAGAATATTTATTTAAGACTTTCGTCAAATTGTAAGAGAAAAACAAAACACTTTATAAAAAATCACAAATTCAGTCTCCAAAAATAAAATAAGAATATTATGATATAGACTTTGGAATTTTGCAGAATCATCCTCCGCACGTGCCGTGCTTCGAACGCTGAATTAAAAAAAAACACTGAAGATACTTGATGCGACCTTTTAAAAATTATGCGGGGTTCCAACTTTATAGTAAGATTATTTTTTATGTTGTTCGAAGACAATGTTCGAAATATGAACTTTTATTATGAGGATTTAAAAAAAAACTTTATTATTTTAGACTTTTTTTTGTTACAGATAAATCGTTCATTTAGTCTGGTATTTTATAAAATAAAACAAAAATAATTTCAAGTCATCCTCAAAAAATCATTAAGTAGTGTATCTCATATTTAATATGATATACATTACAACATTTTTATAGAAAAATTGCCTTGAGTTTACTCTTAGGAAAGAGTTTTTTTAACGCAAAAATACGCGGCATTAAAAATGTAACTTTTTAGACTGTATAAACAAAAGACCGAAAATAGTCTCGGATGTGGTGTGTCACCCACTTTTCGGGCAAATGGAAAGTCTGGTTTTTGAAATTTTTGAATTAATGATGAAAGATTATTCAAGCCGTCCATGGGCAAAGCGCAATAACTCCGAAAAGGGATTCTACAGGATAGTACAAGTAAAAAAGGTAAATGTGTTTTTATACAAAAAGTCTAACTTATTGAAAATCCGTAGTGTGTGGTCAAATTTACCTAATAAATGCTCCGAATGTAAAGAGTTGCAACTTCACACATCTATGTCTGATCTATTTCCATGGAAACCGCACATAAAACAGAACCATTTGTACCTTTTAAGTACCTCAGAACGTTGGAATTTCGAACAATGTTGTTTACCTTTTATGCTTGTACTATTATGTAAATTGATCTTCTACTGCACTTTACTTGTGTTGAAAACCTAATAACTTTCTCTACATCAATTTTCCATGCTTTTCGTTTAATAAAAATAAACAAATTATTCTTTACATACGCCAACTGCTTTTGACACTACCCGTGAGATCATCTGGGAGATCATCTCGTGAGATCATTGTATAAAAATAATTATATCTCAAAATAACATTCTTTAAACAACTTTAATTTAGTTTTATTTCTTAAATACATATTTTTCTAAAAATATTTTCGCATAAAGGGTTTTTAAGACATCTTGTTGTTTAATTTTTCCATCAAATTGTGGTGAAGCCACTGTGAGACGATCTATGTAAAAAATATATCAGTAGGTGTAATAAAAAGCCACCTTAACCATACATTTAAAGATTCTAAATCCTTCTGGAAGGCGAAATAGCTATCGCTCGTTCGTAAATATATCCATCAGAACTTTGAAAAATCATATTTGATGTAAAACACTCAGTGAAAAGTCTACAATTTCAATACAAAAACGAAAACGGTGTAAATTCCTTGGGGTGATGGTGAACTGTTACACCAAATACGTGAAGGTGTTAAGCACCAGCAGTTAAGGGTTAAGTCCGTTATTAGATCTCCCAAACAGGGTATTTTGCCCGTAACGTGCGTTCTTGAACAAATTGAAAATAAACGATAGAAATAAATTCATGCCAGCATTTTATTCGTTACTCGATTTTAAAGCGTTCGGTAGAGTATGAAGCATCGCTAAGGAAGGAAAATAAATGGCGGTAAATCACATTAAGTACATTTTGTAACGTTTTTTCACAACCTTAAACGGTATTTTGTAAATTTGTGGGGGTACTTTGAACCGGTACAATTAGTTTTACCTACATAAATGAGCCACTTACGGAGCAACTGGAGCATATCTTAATGTTGAACGTAACTGAATTTATAGCCAGGAACGTCAAAATCTTATTAGCATAAAACCGTTCGGTTCAAAAATCAACCAGCTTGTCCTTGAAATTTAAGAGGAAAACAAAATAAATTTCGATATCTTAGTGCTAATTATTATTTTTAATTTATATAATCACGAATGTCAATTATCATATAACTATTCAGTTCATAAAGTAACGAAAATTTCATGAGACTTAAAAACAACATGAAATCAATGTTGAACATATTTCATTACCAGATAAAGTAACAAATTCGATAAAGCACTAAGCCTGTAAACCTGTTTCCTGAGGAGACTGAAGATATTTGTGTGCCAATATAAAAAAACAAAAAAATGTTGTTGCCGGCAAAAGAGTTTTTCTTTCGAAAATTCAATGTAGTTTTTATGATTTTTCGTGATATTTGGAGCGATGCACCCGCTTCCAGAAAATGTTCGTAGAAAATATTCACATGCTGTTTTTTAAAAGGTTTCAACCAGCACAAAAAGTCGTAAGTCGCCCAGCCTCGAGTAATAAACATTTGATGCGAGTTTATTATTTCTGACTGGAGTTATTAAATTTTATATACCTATATGAAATCAGAATAAAATTGTTAAAATAATTTACTGACATTACATGGTTTAATATGGTAGCGCATCATCACGATTTCACAGATTTTTTAGTCTTGAAATTATTCAAAGCATCGTTTTCTCCAAAAGTATAGAACAAAGAACGAACGGGCCAAGGAAGGCTTTGAGAGATTTCCTTTGTTTTCTTCTTGGAAAATGCATACACAAGCGCTTCAACCAACTTGTACTTCATTAATGTATGTTAAGGCTCCTGCTCGAGCTTAGTGGAGATCAGATTTTTGGCTGGGGCTCCTTTGGTGTTGTGAGTTGGCGTTCCACACTCGTTTCACATAGTGTTCCACGGTTACCAGGCGGCGGTGCTCTAATCAAATGTCATATTATTATTTTTTTAATTAATTAGTTAGCTTTTAGAAATAGCAAAATGTTATAAGATAAACGGTTTCTACGCTTTTTAATTATTTTTTACTATAGAAAGGTTATTATAATTTTAAATTTCAAATAAAATATACAGCAATTACACTCCCATGAGCTATCAACAATACTTATTATGGGACTGTAAATTGGTACATATTTTACAAACAAGTTTTCAAAGCAAATTTGTAAAAATATTAAAAAATATATTTAAAATGAAAATATATAAAACCGGAAAACAAACAAATGGCTCAACATGAAATATATAGATCTAATATAAAAAAATTTATGAAAAAAATACAACAATATAATGTGGAAGAAGAAGTCAAGGACGCCCGAGAAAGACGTGTCACGATCAAGTGAATCAAAAACTTGAATCGGACCATGGGAAGAGTCAGAATAACAGAAGAGTATGTATGAGATGATGTATGAATGTGAATGAAATAAGGAGTGTGTGCTAAGACAGAGTTGTATAGTGGTCCGTCCTCTCTGCTTACTGATGATGGTTAGTTAATTTTTTTACAACAATATTTTGCAAGAGAAAAATAATATACCTTTATCAAAATCTACAAAATTTAGCAGGACGGCTATCTGAACAGGGTCGGTACTTATGATTAATTGTTTTCCAAAAAATGGTGTTTTGAAGAAAAAATAGGATTTTCAAATTAAAGTACCGTAGCCATTTTTTAGAGTCTGAACTATCCAAATCTAGTGAAACTATGGCATTCCCATTTTGGGAAATGTAGTGAGACTGTAAAAAGTCGGGGAAGAAAAGGAAAATAATCCATTTGAATAAAATCTCGTTTTTGAATATACTCGTAGAGCTGTCACCAGAGCAATTATTGAGAATATCTTCCATCCTGCGTGATAAATGCATGTAAAACATATTATTTTCCATTGCCAACGTCGGAATTTGAACCTGGCATCTCAGGATCTACGATCAATATGATTATCACCCTGTTACGTAGCTCTCTTATGCAGTCCCTCTATGTGATAAAAGAAAATACATAAAACTAAAAAAGTTTCATACTAAACTCACTAAGACAAAGGAAATAATGGATTGGATCTATAATTTATGTTCAGAAAATTTGCTGGCGCCAATGACAGCTATCTCATGACTGACAGCTGAAACAAAAAATAATACGACAGCTACGTAATCAATATCAATTTTTACAAAACTATTTTCTCCGATCACAAGTAATTATTTTTGTTAATCTTTTAAAGTAGATCTTGTATAGAAAATCTTACAAAATATTTTCACTAAATACAAATTTGTACGATAAAAATAAACGAGTACAAAGGAATGAAGCGCTCAAGCAAAATGGCAAAGGTGATTAATTTACGATCCCGCGGATAAGATTCCCATGCCCTTGGCTCGAGGGTGTTTAGGCATTACAAGGTAATGCAGCCACCGTGGCAGGAGCTATCAAAAGTTAAGTTCCAAGAGATGCCAGCCAGCTGCATCTTACACAGCGCACAGTGGTGGTGAGGCCTCTAGTACACCCAGTCACTAGAAAAATTGTTGAGACATTTTACTAACGAGGGGGGCGGTCACAAACTACTAACCCCTACTGCCAGCAAAATATATAATCTGGCAACTATCCTGACCCAGCCGGAGCCCGAGCAAAAAAGTTCAAATTTAAACACAACAACAACAAAAAATCAGTAAGTTAATGATTAGGCATTTTTTTGAAGTGGCTGAACTAGGGGTTATTTAATATTAAAGGATTGAATTTGAATGGAGCAAGGGGGGTGAGCTTTAGAGCAGCTTTTTCGGCGTTTTTTGCAAAGTGGGAGGTAGGCAATGCAGCATCTCACAGAGATTTTCAAACATCTTTCCTCATTAACATTGAGTAGGTATCTACACGAACATGTTTTTTTCTGAGATCGTAAGAATTAAATGTATTTAAATATTATATAGGAAAACGTGTAAATAGCTTTGCAGTTTTTGAATCAAACGATTATGATTTAAATATTATGCAAAAATGCGCTTACTATAAACACGGATTAGGTTGTTTGCGCGTTAGTATCAGTGGCAAGCAGTTTCTTTATTACTAATATTTGAATCAAAATATAATATTTACTTGAAAAATGAAATTATGTTGAAAATGTTATTTAAAAATTAAAATACTCAAAAAATCGTAACAAATGGAACTTTACGCTTTAATAACGCCGATGGATTAATTATATCATTCATTTAAATGAGGGGCTTAGAAGCAAAGGCAGCAATCTCCAAAAACGGTTCTGTAGCATTGTCAACTTTTGAATGATTATTATAAAGAAATGGAGAATGAAGTGTACAAAAATGTTAGTTCACATTAAATTAAAAACAATTTGAAATAATTATCTCTAAATTTATCAACATATTCACAAAAGAAAAGTGAATTAAATGTTAAATCAACTTTCCAAGAAATAATTTAAAATGAAGGAGATTGCTGTCTTTGCTTCTAAGCCCCTCAAATATTAAAAAAGTCTGTTTAAATCCCTCTACCTACCTATTAAAGTGCCTACTTATAATGTATTTTAGCTGACATTATTCTAAATTTGAAATGGGTGGATTAAAGCAACTTATATTTTTATAAGTCAAGTTACATCCCGTAATTTCTCACTGGTAATAATATAATATTTTAAATTTCATACCCAATGAAATTACTGTCATTCTTCATACCACAATATCAATGACTCTTTTTTACTGCTCGCCAGTATTATAAATATATTTTTTAAGTACCTACGGTAATTCAATTTTATATAATTCTGATATACTAAACTATCGTCCACCTACGGAAATTTCGTTAAATTATATCTGTTTCAAATTTCTCATTCATGTAGAATTTACCGAAGCGAACAATCGGGTGACCACACGATAGGACCGGATGAGAAACAAGGGCAGTCGAGGGCCTCAAGAACCTTCGTTTTGCGGTGACCACTTGTTACGTGGGTTGCAGTAAGTGTGGCCCGCAAAACGGCTCAAGTCCCCGAAACCGGAATACGGCCTAAAGTCCTCCATCTTTTGTGAGAGTGAAGGACCTTCGACTTCAACTTGGGAATAAAGGCTACTCGGAGAATTAAAACGTTGCTTGATGTAAGATATTAGGTTTTAGGAAAATTCGAATACAATTTTAAGGAAAATGTTTCGTTGATTTTTCAATCAGGTCAATGATCTGGGGTTTAGGGTTATTTCCTATTTTTAAGAAACCTTTATTAACAACGAAAAAAATAAAAATATTATTAACACAGTTTTATAGGATCGAACCTTATCAATCGAGGCTTTTTTGTGTATCTCAAAACTTATTCATCACAGATAATGCCTAGCTTTCAGAATAATAAATATTTTCTTCTAACAAATTTAATGATGGGTTAAATATAAATATTATACATTGTATAAAATTGTTTAATATGTTAACAACGGGATTTTTTTAATTACTTTAAAATATAAATTATTACTTTTAATTTGGTTTGAATCACTTTCATTTAAATATTTCATAACGGCAAATTAAAAAATAAATATTTTTTGTACTTTTTTGGGCATTAACCATGCAATAATTTGTAAAAAAAAAAGATTTTAAAGACTTATCTGTAACAATGTACATTTGTTAGTTATTTTTTAATTTATAAATAGAACATATAAAACTTTGTTTTTAAAGACTTTTATCTGTAACAATGTACAAAGTTAATGCTTTTTACGAATATATTTTTTTAATTATTCGCTAATGACGCTACACGACTTTGTCATTAACAAACGTTTTTAAAACTAACATAAATTTATACAAGTACAGAATAAAATTAGATACTGTTAGGTGGTGGTAGTGGAGGGGGGGGGGGGGTGATTTGGAGGAGTAGGTGTCAACATAAGGAAGCACGGTTAGCAAAGGTGACTTACAGGGTGCTATTATTTTGTTGATGTTTAAAGTTTGTAAGGCAGACAATTTATATTATCATGTATTAATATTAGTGATTTTTTTTAAACGCTTGTTAATGACACAGATGTGTTAAAACCGGTAACGAATAATTACAAATTAGGTAACAAATGTACATTGTAAAAGATAAAACTCTTGGCATCATTAACACAAAATAGAAGTAAAAAGTACAAAATACAATACAGAATTAAACTAAAAAAAATATTTAAAAATATGTAAATAAAAGTGAACAAAACTAAATTATTTAGTAATCATCAAAACATATATTGATCTGATTTATTTTCTTCATTTTATGTATCTTTAATAATCTACTCCAATTCTATTTACAAATATTACGGAATGATTTGAACTAGCAATGGAAGAAACCTAAACAGATTTCCTTTATCATTCTGATTGAAACAGTAAAGCGGTAACTCAATAACAACATAACCTAATGGCGCCATAGAATCCTAGACAATGTTAAAGTTATTAGGCTTTGGTAATTGAGTTTAGAGTTGTGTTGTTCCAAATAATTTCTCACTATATTATTATGCCAAACGACTACCTAAATATACAGGCCTACATCAGATCCAATTTAAATTAAGTTCAAGTTAAATTCACCGGTAACTATTATTTGTCAAGCAAACCATACATAAATAGAAACCGTTGAAATCACATCTAATTATTATTATTCGTGGTGGGGATTTATTTTGTGATTATTCAATGTCTAAAACACCTATTTCAATATTTAAATTTTTGGTTGCCATATGAAAATTTCATTTCACAATATTTTATTTTATTCAACACGTCTAGACGCGTTAACACCAATCACCTTATTAAGGTACTCTTTGCGCCTTTTTAATATTTAGTAATGCTGATTTTTTTACTTTTATTTTTTTATAGTGAATACCGCACAAGAGTCCCGACTGCTCCCAACCGTCTAGAGCCAGTAACACTTTAACATCTTTAATTGGGGTATGTTGTGAGGCTGAAGGTAGTAGAGAGCAGAAGGAGATGGGGAAGAGGAAGATTGGGAATTACCTGGCTATTCAGACTTGGTCACCAAACACGGCTAAAGCCATTTCAAGCAACGTTTCGTTTATGAATGGTGGTCTTTCACCAGGGCGTTATTTAGAGTATCTACCACTCTGGAACGTGTCACAAATATACTGTTATATACAATATTTCCATATGAATAAAATGTGTTATGACACATGTTAATTAAATAAATATTATTTGCGCACGCCGGGTTTGAACCCACGACCCCTGGATACTGTAGTCGAGCGTCTTACCACTCGACGATGGAAGCCGTCATGTATAAATAAGGAGAGAAATGATTGATGCTAGGCCTTGAACAGACCAATGTTCTGGGAGAGATAAAACACAACAGTCAGCAAGTCATTCCACAGCCGAGTTGGTCAACTCATAATTAATTTGTAAAAAAACGAACGTGGTGTTCATTACGTGTTCGGCTTCTCCCGCCTGTGTACCGATGCCGAAAGGATCAATGACGATATTCCTTCGGAGCACTTTCAATGGAAATAGCGGTAAAATAAAGGCCGACTTCTCACCTCAAGACTATATACATTATAATCTGTACATGTTTACCTTACTGACGCCCCAAAGATTGCAATCCGAGAGTATACAAAAAAACCTCTTTTTAGGGCATTGTAATGATTAACAAAAATAAGTGTATGTTGGGTTCCAAGTTACAGTACTTAGTCCGATCTGTCTAGCGATGTCCTTACTCGTATCTCTTATGCATGAACAACCGTATATCTTTTGTGTCTTTTTAATTTTTATTCATGGTGATATAGTCTATTGTGAAGAGGTTTTGTAGTGGCCTGTGTCTAGAGGTAATGACGTAAAATAAACAACTTAAAGGACCATTGTCTTTCCGCTGCTTGTACTGTAGCTTTTAAAGTCTCGTCTGGGCGAACAGAGAAGGCACTTATTAAGCGAAAGAATTTTTATGACGTTCAGAGGATAAACCCCAAGTCATCTATATAGCTTCACAGCATACATGTACCACACTGCTGGGGAAAATTCTGAAATCTTCCCCTACCAGAAGGCTCCCTTGTGCTCTCCTTATCTCCTCCCGTTATATGGCCTGCCGTGGACTAAATACAACTTCTAAACCCTTGTCGTCGGACATATAACGTGAACGTGGTTTAATGTTTTGTGTTATCTTTATGGTAAAAAGTTTAAGCATTGCCCACATGATAAAGTAACTATATCGCTCTACGAGCATATATTAAATTTCAAAGGTAAGTGCAGTTTTAAAAGTCGTGGATCTTCTCCCTGTTTTGAATAGTTTAGTCAATGGCGTAGACATCGATCTGAATTCATGGCAACGATAAAAAATAAATACATACTATTAATTGAGTCTTAACGTATCTCTGTATTCTCATATATATAATGTGTTCTGATCTCCGGTTTGAATAATTTGTATTATACATTAAATAGGTGTTTCTAGTTTTGTCCATTCTTGAACCTTTACCGATTTTGGCGGAAGACTTTATTGTATTGCTTTGCTGCAATGCTGTGAATAATATGACTGGAGTGTCAAAGTAATGTTAATTTGTTTTTACTAGGAAGAGACTTAAAACTTTTTTTCTTTTTTTAAAACTAAGATAAACATTCCCTGTTTATAAATAAACTGAAAATATTTAAATTTTTCCTACTACCATAAATATTAGCGGAAAATGCTAATGCACTGATTAAAGATTTACCCAGCACGGGAGTGAACTCGCGACACCTGGTTGGGAAACCGACGCTTTGAAGCGATCAACCAACTGCGTGTGGAAAAAAAATGGAATATTTTACTCCCACAAATAATTAATTTAGGATGATACAAATTGCCCCGCGGCAATATGTCTACCTTCATAAAAATAATCGATGTATTTATATGAAGTGATCTACAAAGGTTGTAGATTAAGTAAATTACATTTTATGAACATATTATGTTTTAGAAGTAAGGTAAGTAAAGTAATGAATTGGAGATTTAGGAAGTCAAATGTAATTTGAAATAAGAATAGAGAAGATAACCGAAAAAAACCACTTGCTGGTGGGCGTGGGATCACACTTGGAATTTTTGTTATAAAACTTCTGCGTTTGATCCCGTTTTGCTCCTGTTAAAGGTGTTATTGTGCCTAATAGTTGAATGAAAAGCTAATTTAGAAGGCTCACATCTTAAACATGTGTGCTCCACGTTATTGAATAAGCAACAATGGCTTTCAGGCCAACAAAGCTCCCAAGAAACGACCAACTTCCGACCACCACTTTCTCTTCAGAAGCTTTAACGCTTTGAGGTCCATTATATCGCCAAAAGACTTAGAAGATTATGATGGTAAAAAAGACTAACTTGAATTTTTTTCTATTAGAAGAACCTATGATATTTTGTGTAAACAACGTGGTTTGGTACATTGTTGTATATAATAAGTGAAATAGTTAATTTAAATAAAAAATCGATGAAATGTATGATAAATAAATATTATTCTTCTCGTATTGTGGTAATTTAACGATTCGATATTCTATAACACTTCTCTAGAAATTGGCCGGGAGATCATACATGTTTTATTATTGCTCCCTAAACTAATTTCTATATCTTTACTTAAAAAAGGTGAATTCAAAGAAAAAAAAAATTATGATAGTAAACTAATCTATTGCTTAACAAGAATATACCGTTCAGTGACAAACCCTAAGTTTATATGATATTCCCAAGGGCTGAAGGATCTTTTAAGAACCAAATTGGTTGGCACATTTCCCGACCATATAATGATTTTGACTTTGAAGTTAATTATTAAAACAGTAGCGCAAAATGCACGTTATTACTATCTCTGCAAGACCTTTAAATCCGTTTGAACACAAACTTATATTTCCCGTTCCATTAGAATGTGTTCAACGATATGGGAGAGTAAAATCTGTTATATATGTTATCTTAAGCATTATTTACAGCGAATTCAAAACAAATCATTTACCGCCCGATTATTAGATTAAAGCCCAGTAATTGAAAGTGTTTAAAGGTGGTAGCGCAGAGTTCTCCCTAAAAGGCCTCATTAGGGATACGTTTGAGAGTTGAGAGTGGTCAGATCAAAGGGATACCTGGCAAGGCCCCCGGGGCGAGAGCCGGAAGTCTCTCTCATCCCCTCGCATCGCCCTCATTCCCTTACAACCAACTCTCCCAACTTTCAACTCTCACACTTACCCCCATAACTTGAGATCACTTGAGGGGTATTCTGATTGACTTCTTTAAGTGGCTGGTACGAGTAGTTTGTGAATTACAAAATTACATGTGCATGGTGAAGATAATTGATACAAACAGGTCATTAAATTACCTCCATAGTCTCTCATATTAATAATATTTTTGTGGAATATAACGTCCACGGCACTTTCTAAAGCTAGAAAATGACCGTTAATTTTAGTAACATGACCATACATGTAGAAAACTCTTTTGGTTAGTTTAAATGAGGTGTGATGGATAAATCTAAATTTTGTATCTGTCTACATATTAACAAGTATTGCGAGCTGTGAAAAGGTTGATATTTTTGGGACAAACAGTCCAAGACGAAAAATCCAAAATAGAGCAGAAGACCAAAATGTGCATTTTTTTTTATTTCTTCTTAGAATTTGGGTACTACATCCTAGCTCTGAAATAAAGTATTCAATTTTGGTATTTATTAAATTAAGAAAATGTCTGTCTAAAGAAAAAAGTTTTGAGTTAACTTCTAAAATCCATGAGTATTTTATCAGTCTTAGTTTAAGTGGTAGTCTATTCCAAGCTTTAGGACCCTTTTATACGAAAGTGTGATCTTTGAATTTAGTATCTGGAGTGCGCTTTTGTTCCTTCATCCTATCGATAGGTAATGACGTTGCTAAACTAAAAGTTGTTTTGTAGTGAATCTGTGTTTTCAAAAATTCACAGATCAAGATAAGTTAGGCGGAGTCATTTCGTTAATTACTTTACATACCACTATGTAGAGATTGTAATGGATACGTTAAAGGTATTTGAACAAGTGACTATCCATTTCTAAGACTGACTGAAAAATTAAAATAAACGAAAGAATTAATTAGAGTAAGTAAAGTGGAGTTGGACACTGATTGCAGGTTATTGGTTTGATTGTTGAAAACAGTTGCATATATTCTGTTTTAGTAAACTATCCGTAGAACAACATACGACTTAACTAATAATAACTAATAACTTAAGTAGGTAATACAAACAAAGAAATTCGTAGGAAAGTTTTTTCGCATATCTTAATTGAAAGAACACTTTCAACACAGAACTTTTAAAGTTTATGCACTAAATAGACTTTTAGATTGGTACCCTGAAGTTATTTACATGTTATTTTATCTTTGTATATGGGTTCTATAACCAAATCAGAAAAAAACATCTCGTAATGGTATTAACACCAACAGTTTAGAGTATTTGACGGCCTCTTCCATGGTCGAGTAGTAAGACGCTTGACTACGAATTCAGAGGTCGCGGGTTCAAACTCGGCGTGAACAAATACATTTTACTTAAATGAAATGTGTCATAACATATTTAATTCGTATGAAATAATATTTGATGTATTTGCGTCACGTTCTAGAGTGCTAGATATTAAGTATCGCCCTGGTGAAAGACCACCATTCAGAATTGAAACATTACACAGACCAGAACTGAATAACCAGGTACTTTTCAACCTTCCTCTTCTTCATCTCCTTCTCCTCCTCACTACCTTCAGCCTCACAATACACTAGAATTGGAAATGCCATAGTCTCACTGGCTCCAAACGGTTGGTAGCAGTTTGTACTCTTGTGCGGTATTCACTTTAATTTTTTTTATATAGTGTCTTTTTAGCGCTAACCAGCATATTAAATATATATATAACCAAATAGTTAATAAATATGCACATACAAACATCATTGTAAAAAGACCACGTTTCAGGTAACTATCCATCACAATAATTATCATCGATCTTCCAGAGACATTTCAGAAGACCACCTATTTAAGTGCATATTAACTTCAATCGCATGCATATTCTACCACCCCTTAGAAATTCATCATATCTGAAAGTTATGTTTCACATGATGTTTACATGCCCCCCGAGTGGTGGTTAATTGTTTAATGGTACTTCTCGGCGGAAGATGGGTTGTGTGAAAAACTTATATCGAGCTTAATATTATGAAAGTTGATTAATAATTCAGTGATTTTAGGAAGTTTTGTTGAAGGGATCGCATGCTCTCAGTACACTTGAAAACAAGTTAATAATTCAAGCACCCATGTTACAGAACTAACGATCGTTTTTTTTTTTAAAACATTTCGGAAGTTCTAAACATTAAGGTCAAACCGAAACATAAAATATTTTAAACCATAAAGTAGAAAAATTTACATAATGCTGAATAAGCTCTCATACGGTGATTTCTGACATCATTAAATGTGCCTTTGAAATTCTACGTCAACGATATTTAAAAAAATATATCACAGTGAATACCACACAAGAGTCCCAATGCTCCCAACCGTCTAGAGCCAGTGAGACTATGGCATCCCCAATTGGGGCATGTTGTAAGGCTGAAGGTAGTAGGGAGGGGAGGGAAATGGGAAAGAGGAAGGTTGGGATGTACCTGGCTATTCAGATCTGATCACCAAACACGGCTAAAGTCATTTCAAGCAACGTTTCAATTCTTAATGGTGGTCTTTCACCAGGGCGATACTAAGAGTATCTACTCGTCCAACTCTGGAAAAACTGTTTTAAGCTTGTAACTGTTTCAAGTTCAAATATTCATTTCCATCACAAGTTATAAAGTTTTGGAATAATCTTCTAACAGCGAAGATTACAACAAGATGCTGTAATGTTTTGTTGTTCTTAAATTTTACGAAAATAAGTTTAAAAATCTTTGCTGAAGAGAAGTATTTAAACCATTTTCGAATAATATACAAAGAAATGATATTGAAAATTTTTGAATTGATACACAAATTCACCACCAGTAAAATAATAAAATGGACAATCAAACTCATTTAGGTATATGAGTGCATAATATGTGTACGTATCATATATATAAAATTTTAATTTAACAATCTTCCTACCTCGAGTTAAACAGCGATACAATGACCCCTCAGGTCAGAAGCCATGAGCCCTAGTACGCAGATAAGTTATTATAAATTCGCAAGTCTGCACGTGAATACATCAGAAAGTGCATCCAAACAAGTTATTAATGGGTTGTGTTTAGGATTAAGGTGTACCCTCTCCCACGAGGGGTGGATTGGTTATTATATAAATTTCTAAAAGGCCTGAGAAATTTATGAAAATGGCCCATTTAACGGAGCCTTGTTGATAGGCTTTTAAAAATAAAACTTATTGATTTTAAAGATCATAGAAAGAGAGTAGGTAGATACTAATGGACCGTGTGAAATGATTAGTTTAAATCTTTATCGTATTCAAATTCAGTTCGGTCGTGAATCGCACGCTTTTTTGTACTGGACTTGAGTACAAAATTTGTAAAGTGCTGTTTTCTTTAAAATACTTAATATTTTTTTGGTTATGACTACGCCTTAGTGTTTCAAATATAAAATACGTCACTTGCGTTAATTTAAAGTTTTCATTACAAAAATTGATGTGTTTTTTTGGCTAGAATAAGAGTGTTTGCAGACACTTTTTTTCTATTTTGGTACCGGTTTTTTTTTCACATTGAAAAGTAAGTTTTTGTACTTGCCTTACTATGACAGTTCTGACGCTGATAAATTTACATGTAAAAAAAGATTTCAATTAGCATTTTTTTATTAAATTTATTTTAAAATAATGTGAATTATATTAATGAATTATATTATTATCATGAAGTTTTGTAGATCAAGAAGATATCAATGTATTAGCTACTTTATGCTGTCATCGAAGTATGAATTATCAAAAAGGGTTTTTTTCACAATGATGGTGCAAAAAAAGATTCGTGTAGAACTCCTCCAAAATAGTTTGTTTTAGTATCGAATAAAGTGTCTCTAATTTAAAAGCTCTTTAGTAATAATAAAACAAGTAAGACAAGTTAAAGCCATAAAAGGAGAAATAAAATTTTTGGGTTAATGCTTCTCATTTTTATGCAAAAAATAGCATAATATTTATGGTGTGTACAATTGGTCACGGACCTATTGGAAAATTGCGGCGGTCGTCCATGGAACTAGTTCGTCTCTGATATTCTCCATTGCCGTTGCGTGCCCAGTGTATCGTATAATTTATTCAGCCATTAAAAAGCTTCCGGCTTCACCGATTGAATTGTTCTGAGAGTAACTTACACTCAGCGAGCGATAAATTGGTGCTTCCGGTGCTAAAAAGAAGAAGCATGTAACTCATGAGATTCCGTTTGAAGGGATGCTTTCAGGCATGAACTTTGGTGTTATATACATATACATAGTCAAAAGCTTTACTTCAGAGAAAAATTAAGCACACCTGAAAACCGTGGGCAGCGTAACTTTTGATAAGTTCGTTAAAACATATCTACATATGTACGGAGATCACTGCCGTGATAAAGATAAGACTTTGATTCTGAGCCAGTAAAATTAATTTATTTTTTCCTAAAAATGTTAACACATTTTCATAAAACATAAACATAAATCTATACCTCTTTTCAATTTAGAACGATTAGGTAAAATAATATAAAAAAAATATATAATTGTGGTTTTTACTTACTTAGGCACAAAGTAAGGTACTTTAATCATTATTCATTTTAGATTGAATTCATTTGTGATTATTGCACTTCGTCCTAAGTGGCCTGAGTTTATTGAGTAAAGAAACATATTTTGTAACTTAAATACGTCCACGTAATTTTTCATGGTTTTACCGATATGTACCTATGTACACATGTTAAAATGTTGTGATAATTAAACAGACGTAGTGAAATAAACCGCTGAATTAAAAACACACAAATTGATATTAATAAACTCGTCTGTAACCGTGACTTAAAACTCTATTTGGAAGTAGTTATGGAGAAAGCGTCCAACTTTGAGAAAATGAAACTGAAAATATGACGATAAAAAAGCATTAATATGCTTAGTCGGCATTTGTAAAGTGAATATCAGTGTTTTTTCCTTAACGAGCATTATTAAAAATAGGTTATTTATAATCTGTCAATGCGTTTATTAAAAAAATGTATTTCTTCTGTTATCCTACATTTTATAATGTTTTAAACTTCAATTTAAGTCAAATGTATGAAATGTGCGTTAGTAAAAAAAGCAATTAATTTTTCAGGAGATATATCTCGTAATTATCTATAGGAAAAAATGTAAAACTCGATTTTTGAAAATTGTGGGTTGGACGCTTTCTGCATAACTACGTCCATTTATGGGTCAGAATATTTCGTTTTTATATTCTTCTTTATAGTTTGGAAATTTGAACACAAAAGCAAAGATTGCCCTGGCAGCTAGGAGCTTTGAAATGTGGATATATAAACGCATCTTCAAAATAACCTGGTGGATTGGGCGACTAATACAGACATTGTTTTTCAAATATTATTAAAAAAAAACTAAACATATAAAATTAAAACGATTTTACAATACCTCGCTATCTGTATACTATAATAATTGCATACTGTAATACCTTCTAGAATTAATCTATGAAAGTCATCACCTTATTTAATTATTTTTAATCATTGCATGGCAATACAATAATCATATTGGGTTACATACACCACAAATCCACGAAGTCAATTCGGCTTATGCAGCTTTAGCTGGAGGCTGCTATTCTCTGGAGATAATGTTCATACGTATGTAGTACAAAGCCGGTGGTTGGAAGGTGCATAATCTCATGTCAAAATTGGAAGCCGTAATGGAATGTTCCGTTAGAGCAATTGTTAGGGTTGTAGGCGAAAATTAACCCACCGAAGATTCTTGGCCTTATCTTTGTTAATTTTCTGGAAAAACTTTCACCAACTGTTCTTGTGTATAAATTATTAGTATATATAAAGGGCATGTAGTGATATTTTTCCGGATATTTCCCTTTTTTTTAATTGATAACATTTTTTAAATTCTCACTTTTAATTACCAACTTGACAACTGTTTGGGCTGGAAAATAGCCAAATTCTAAAAGCGGGGACTGCATTAGTGACATGCAGTTGCTTTCAAATAATGTTACCAACTTATTTTTATGGAGGAAAAACTTATTTGATAATTTGATAAAGTTAGATTTTTCAAAGAAAATTCAGGATTGATTGTAATAATTGATTGATTTTGTATTTTTTTTCTAAATAGGTTCTTATTTATTGATAAAAATATTAAATTAGTGCACTTGCAAGGGTCGAACAGCAAAGTTTTCACACGGTACCTTATTTGTTGAAGTCCAACAATTGATCTCCTAGAGTGTTTGATATAAGAAGACCTATCGATAAACTTATGAATAAGACGTTCTTTTATGTCCAATAGAACTAGAATTGTAAGAAAATAACTCAAAAATAAACTTTTAAAATAAAATGAAGAAAAATATGTTGGTAATATTTAATACATTAGTTTAACATTTGAAAATGATTTCTGGCATTTAACCACCGTGACCGTTGTTGAGGAAGTGCATTTTGGCAAATTGACAGATCCATTTCACTTATAGCCAAATTTTGATTTCAAGTCGATGGTTGCGGTCACTGTATGGAACGTGGCGCCATTTTGTTGAAACTACATGTCGTCCGGATCAATGCATATTTAGTAACAATACCCTATAACCATAGCACTGGCTTCGGCGTCATTTTAATAAAAATATGGTTCGATGATGCCCCCAGCGTGTGAATAGCACCGAACGGTGATTTTTTGTGGATTTAGTGGAGGCTGTACGGTCTCTTTTGGATTGGTCTTGCTCCACACTGGTCAATTTTGCTTATTAACAAACTCGTTAATCCAACAACGAGCCAAGATAACGGGTCAGTTTCAAACTGCTCTAGAGCCGAATCGGCGATAGAACGACGCGTACAAAGGTCTCGTGGCTTCAACCCCAGCACCAATTTATTTTGACACGGGTGTAGATAGAGATCTTGATAAAAAAAACACATGGATATATAGATAAATACTGGTTCCAGTGGTAGATAGATATAGATTTAAAAAAAAGAAAAACAAACATTCCGCGGGTTGCGAATAACATGATAATATTTGAAAAACTCCTACTACCATCATAATAAGCGGAAAATATTGCTTGTACATTGATGGAGGACTTCCGACGGGTTTTTCCACTCAGCTACCGACCGGTCAGATTCCAGTGGTAGATACTCTTTCTGGTCAAAGATCATCATTCAGAATCAAAAAGTTACTTGAAATAGCTTTAGCTGTGTTTGGTGACTAGATTTTTAATTTTTTTTTTAATACATACCTCCCCAAGTGAGAAAATTCTCGTGTTAACGGAGGGAATCTGAACAGCCAGGTACTTCCAAACCTTCTTCTTTCCCATATCTTTCGCCTTCCCACTACCTTCAGCCTCACAGCATACCCCAATTGGGGATGCCTTAGTCTCACTAGCTCTAGACGGTTGGAAGCAGATGGAGCTCAACGAATTTATACATTTTAAGCTTCTTTCACACTTTAGTTTGCAGTGGTGATATTTTCTTCAGTACGCACATTCCTTCGACGTATTGATGTCATTGCATCATTTAGAGAGTATGTGGTCCAAAATCTATCCACAGTTCGACGGATGGCTTGCTCAAATGGACGATTACGTGCATAAAAATCATGAAGTCGTCTATAAGTTGCGTGAATTGACGACAGATTTCTTAAGTAAAATAAAATAATTTTCTAGTGTTGTTCAAACGTGAGTACATTCTTAATAACTTGCCAGACTATACAATTACCAATTATTATTATTATTAAAAATGTCAAAATGTTAGCGCAGTATGACAGCTTAGTTTGATTGTTAATCCTTTCGTTATTTTTTTTCGAGCGAAAAGAAAACTTTATTTACTTCCAATTTATCGTATTTTTTTCTGTCGAATATATTTCTCTACCCTCTTTAAATAATGAGTCAAACCATGACAAGAAATGGGAGTATTTTGCTGTGTATTGCGTGGAAGGAATCATAAAAAGTCCACACACATTTTATTTAGTTTTCCATCTTAACATTAAATCTGTAAACAATAGATATTTGTTACAGGCTTATTTTGATGTTCTGATTAAACTAAACACAAGTGATTTCACCCCTGAAAATGATCTAGGAAGCAACTCAAGGCTGACCCAATTGCTGATTTCCGTCCCAACGGGTTTATCAGAACGGATTGATGATTTGATGCTTTGCCTATCCCCGATGAACGAATGCTAATTCCCGAATCATGTTAAGTTCACATACCAATAAATATGCGGGAACATATATATTTAGTCGATTTTGGTCGATGTAGTAAATAATCAGATTAATTCTAACCAAAACGTACGACTGTTGAGCTTCTATATATATACATATTCACATAAATATTTATTACTCTGCCCATTTTACAATACTTTCAACTTTTATAGTACGTGTGACAAAAAAAACACTATGTACTTTTATTTCACCCCTTTTCTCAAATATTTTATAGAAAATATTCTGAAAGGCTAACTGATTTATCAAAAGTAGTTGAAGGGTAAAATACAAAAAAATCTATTTTTTAATAGTAAGACAAGTAGTCTAATGATATTTATAGTGTTTGATATCTCCACCTTCCACCACCTTTTTTCGGAAATATTTTATTTTATTTTTTTGTTCATCATCCCGTCAAACTTCAATTGAGTAGTTAGGCAACATGATTAAGTAGTTTAGCAATAGCAACTCAAAATATATTAAAAAAATATTGATATATTTTTACTGTTAAGTGGTTTTTTTCAGTTCCACAGATCATGGAGGAAATTTATGAAAAAATGAACTTGCAAGTTAAATATAGTAACTTTGATCTGAAATTTCAGACAGAAAGCGCCGTGTGAATTTCAAAGAGCAAGAACTCACTGTTCAAGAGTTCGTGCTGCTTCAGAAAACATATCGAAATTCACCGTTTTAGTTGTATGTAAATATTTACATGTATTATTAACTAACACGTAATCAACTGTAAATAATTTCCTTTGAGAGTACGTATGAACCTACGAGTGATAATTATTTATAAAATTTGAAACTAATGTTAAATGAAATGATCAAATTTAGTAGATGATATTTTCAAATTTCTACCTACTCAAAAGGTGTATATACCTATAGTGTACCTAAGCAGAAATAATTTTTATATATGAAAAAAGAACTGATATATTTTCTTGGAAAGTTAAGTTACAAATAGTATTGTAAATAAAAGGTGCAATGTTCTGAACGTTAATCTAATTTCGATGGTTAGTGATTTATGACGATTCAGAAAATGATTTTTAGAGATTAGAATTATAGTTATCAGGTGCATTGACAGAAGTTTATTTAAGATATTGAAACATTTGTCTGTATTAAGCTGTATAAACAAGGAAATCATAGTTGCAGTATGGACAGTATACTCTATATTAATAGTAATCATATTAAAATAGAATTTCACGAAGGTTTCTAAAATAGATAAATTTAAAATGTGTTATAATCTACATAAAATTTCTGCGATCGACCTGCTGTTATTTATTTGTTAAACATGTACGAGGCCTGTTCAAAAGAAAAGGTAAATTTTGAATTTTCGCGGGCCGTGTACATTCGATCATCGATTTTTTTGTTGTTGTTATGTTAGTACAAATATGATTATCATATGTAAGCATTATCAGCCATTTTGAATAAGTGGTTTGTTTTTGACAACTGGATAGGTTAGTCACGTTTTTGTGTGTTCTTCGATTTTTTGCTTTTGAAAAAAGTGGATCAAAGAATATGTATTAAATTTTGCGTTAAAAATGGAATAAAGTACTCCAACGCACTTAAAATGTTGACTGTGGCATTCGGCGAGTCTATTTTATCTCAAAAAAGTGTTCATAAATGGTACAAGCGCTTTACAGCAGGCCGAGAAGATGTTAATGACGATGAGCGTCCTGGAGTTGTGGAAAAACAAATCATGGATTTTATTCTTTGATCCATTTTTTTCAAAAGTAAAAAATCGAAGAACACACAAAAACGTGACTAACCTTTCCAGTTGTCAAAAACAAACCACTAATCCAAAATGGCTGATAATGCTAACATATGATAAACATATGTGTACCAACATAACAAAAAAAATCGGTAATCGAATGTACACAGCCCGCGAAAATTCAAAATACACCTTTTCTTTTGAACAGGCCATGTATTTTAAATAAATTAAAAATAATAATAAATAATTTTATAATATTTGCTAAAGTTATTGGTTTTAATTGCTTTCACGTTCGTTTGGGAGAATTTTTTTCTTCTTTGATGTACTCTTATTTAATTGGCGTACAAAATCGTACATATTTTAGTAATTTATTCTGAACGCAACGCGCTGTGATTAATTGACGGCTAACTGAATTAACCTACTTCATAATCCACGTTTAGACTTTTTAGGACCTTTAAAACTCTGCTGTCGCCTTAATAAGCAATTTACCTTGTCCGTGCTTTTCCAGTGTCTTTGATATTCCGGCCCCGCACTGCGATGGTTGAATAGGCCTGGCTAATTAACTTATTTTAAGAGTAGGCGATTTATCCATTTTGTATGGACGCTATAGGCCTTAGTCATCACTGGAAAAACTGTAATTTCTAAAATTATTCTAAGCCGGCTGCCTGATTTTAAGTTTAAGGTAACAAGCTTGAAACGAATCAAAATTTCATGGATCTCTGGATACAACCAAAAACCAGAGTTAAATAGTTGAAGTATGTGAATTCTTAATTGAAAAATAAAAAAGGTGATAAGAAAATCATCTTTTACGAATAAAAAATGTAGTCATATTTGCAAATATGCCAAAGTGTAACTGTAACTCTCTTAGTATTTTTCTGACGAAAGGTCGCCATTTGAAATCGAAAAATTCTTTGATAATAATAATAATATTTAGGTTCTCTATCTTGCATAATTTTTTTTTAATCTCCTCAATGGCGTTTTAGCTATTTTTAGTAACCAGATAAAGCTAGCTACAATTAAACTTTATCTTCCCCTTTTTTCTCTCCTTCCTCTCCCCCGCTGCCCTAGCTTCAAACGTTCCACAAAATACAATATACTATACCCTATACAGCCCTCAAACGATTGAAAAATAGATAAATCAGCCTTCCGGTTAGAAAAGTTGTGCACCGCTGTTGGTACTAGACTATAAAACCTCTTGTTAGCTGAATGCGGTGGTTGCTCTTTTTTACAAGTTAGTCTTTAATTCGAATTATTTTCAAATAACGGGAAACCCCATAATCATTTTCAAAAGACAAAATAAAAGTGATCGAACACATTTGAATTTGAGAATCACAAGCCTTAAATAAATGGCTACCCATAAGTAATACGAAATTAGCAAAGGTTTTTAGTTTTTTCTCAAGTTCTCATTTTTTTGGTTTGGTAATAATGTCGGAGTGTAAAAATCTCTAAAAGTGTATCGAAAAAATCCACCCAAAGTTGAAATTATTTTCAGATATGAAAGGTTGGAGAAAAAACTAGACCTGTGAACGGTATCGAATACTAGATACAATTTTGTCAAGGCTCCAGGTAAAGATGTACTGATTGCTCGTTGAGATTTTGCCTTGGCGCTCCTTGCCAGTTATTTGGCAAACCTCCAAGAAGCCAAATCGCTTTAAAAACTGCTCAATATTCTTTCTGCATCATTAATATTTCGACATGAAAAATAATAACAAGATTCCGCAAACAGATGAAGTTATCACACGAGTACCTTAAACAATCGTGTTTTAAACTATGGTCGAATTTAAAAATGAACTAAAACGTGGTTCTAAATTCATCTGCTAATTATAAGAATTACAGTTCTGCTAACTAGCTAAATGAAACAAATCAACATCACTGGGAAGGCGAATTTCAGACCTCCACTTTTCTAAATGAAAAATTTACAGTTGTTCTTTGATGTGCAAAAGCTTTGTTCGGGACAATTTTTCACTGGAGCGACATTTTGTAGACAGAAGTCTTATTTTAGGCCTATGAATTGCTGGCACTTTTTTTCGTTTTGTGTCTGGCACCAAGGTACCCTTGTGTAATGCTGCGACCTCTGAAATGGAGGCCAGGACAGAATAATTTTATGTACATTAGAAGACAGGAAGAAAGATAAAACGTCTCACTACAGGTTGATACATACTTTAGTATTTAAATCAGTTCTTTTCAGTTTTAACCGCTTCAGTCCGAAGTTTTAAGGATTAAATTCTGGAAAAAGGATTTTCATCAGCTAGTTTCAATTAAAACTATTATCGAATTCAGCCTGTGGGATGCTGAATTCTTAAAGAAATTAAGTTAAATATGCTTTACTAGTTCTTAGATATAATAAACTTCTAAAATAATATTGATTTATTTCGGTAAGCTAACATGCTACAAACATTACACAATTTAGGTAGTATTTTCCTTTATAATCATAATTATTTATTATTTTTTATAGTGAATACCGCACAAGAGTCTCAACTGTCTAGATCCAGTGGGACTATGGCATCCCCAATTGGGGTATGATGTGAGGATGCAGGTAGTGAGGAGGGGAAGGAGATGGGAAAGAGGGAGGTTTGGAAGTACCTGGTATTCTGATCTGGTCACAAACGGCTAAAGACATTTCAATCAAGCAATGTTTCGATTCGGAATGATTTCGATTCTCCAGGGAGATACTTAGAGTATCTAGCACTCTCGAATACTCAGCTAAAAAAATAAAACAAATCCCCCCAATCTGTATTCAATGTTAAATCCTGATACTAATTCCCTCTCCCCTTCAATTAATACAAAACGCATTTGGTAGAACCTGCAGACAAGTCGCCATGGCAGTTGTGCCAGTAAACACAACTGTAATATTTATGTCTTTAAAAAAAAAACGGGGTAAAGATTTGTTTTGAATACTTTATTAAGCTAGAGTTGTTTATTCCTGATCATTGCGAGCATTTTGCGTTATGATTTATTTCTGTTCTATATTATAACATACATACATATTATAAACTTGATTAGATTTTACATGAAGGGTAATTATGATTAAAAATCTTGTAATTTACTCCCAATAATTACTTAATTGAAAAAGTCAATTAATTTATCGTATGTTTGTATATATTTTATGTGATTGTTAGACATAGCAACTTTCAGGTACAATGTTAAGTATTTAATACAATTCATGTACGTAAATTATAATATTATGTCTATACAGTACCAGAAAATTTTTTTTTTTCAACAAAGAAAAGTTTTCCGTGAATCTGAAATTAATGATTTTTAACAGTGTTCACAACAAATCTAGGTAGAACATGTTATTCATTCGTTAGAAAGATGAAAATTTCACAGCGTACAAAAATAAATTCAATATTTTGCCTCATCCGCATGTTACTTACAAGTGCAACTATAAACTGAATTTAAAAAAAATTCATGTATTGTTTTATTTCAAATTAAGTACAATATTTTAATATATTCTTACTTCTCAACTCTAAAATAAGTCATAATTTTTTTTTCTCTAGAAGTTATCTCATATTTCTCGGGCGGAAAAAATTAGTCAACGATGCACCTCTGCAGCCTGGTACCCTAATGAGGAATAATAAAAGGGGAATAGTGGCGTAGCCGGGACCAGGTGGTCGGCGTAATTATCATCCGTTGTATGTTTCCGTCTTAGTAATTTACGTTAATTTGTTGCGGAGGAATTTCTAGGGAGACCGAAAAGTTTCGGTCCAGAAAGAGTTCCCCGCGACGTAATGCCGGCAATTAAACCATTCTATTTACCCTTTCAAATTCTGAACTCTGGAGAAATTTCTGATCAATAACAGCTGGTTTCTAGAAGTATGTTTAATAGTTCTAGCTGACGGTATTTTCTCGTTTTAAACCATTCAAACGTTCGCGGGGCGCACAGAGTACAAGTTCATGAGAACAATGTTCAATGTCGACTGACTTTTTAGTGGAGTGTAGCCATTGAAATTGATAATTTCATCTTTCTCGGAGTTTTTCATTTTTAAGGTGGCCAAGTGGGCCGCATGAAAAGGGCCGCAGGCCGCACGAAAAAATGGGTTCGCGGGTTGTGCATTACTGATTTACACAATTCCAAAAATTGGTGAAATTAGTGATTAATGAAACAGAATTCTAGGAGTATATTTGATAGCTTAAGATAGAGACATTTAACTTTTTTATTTAAACCATTTGATTTTTGAAATTCGGGAAAATTTTAGTGACACTATTTCTATAAATATTTGAGATATACGAGTATATACATATGATAAAATATATATTTTTTCTATTGTACTTAAAATCACGTATCGTAATCTCCTTGTTTTTAAATATTTGAAGGAAAGCCTTAACAGTTTATTTTTCAGAAAGGTTAGCGGTTTTTTTATCGATGCGATGTATTGAAACAAAATTTAAGGACATCCCTCATGTATACTATCTTTACCGTTATAGAAACCGCAACAGTATACCGGTAACGTAAAGCCTTATTGACGAAGCACTACTAAATTCATAAAACCGCTCCACTTTAAAGCTCGATCATCAAAGTTTGTAAAAATGTTTTATGTCTGAAAGAGTAATTCACATAAGAGCTTACAGATTTTTTACGTCTGTCCGATATGGTACAAACCAAAGGTTTCATTAGCAGACTCTAGAAATAAAGTAGATTTATTACTATTTTTGTAAACGAAAGAGATTTTTTATCCATTCAGAATCTTGTAAAAAAAGTTCAGAATGAAATTAAGTTTACCTTTGACACGTTCTTGGCAGCAAGCTAAATAATCCATTTATAATGAAGTAATGTTACAAAATAACTATGCCATTCTTAGACAGAATATTGAATTTGTAGCAGGAATGGTATTACTGGAAAGGCAAATTTATTCCCATTAAATTCTAACATTTAGAAATGTCTAGTTCCATTTTCTAACATGTGTATTGGAATTCTGCGAATAAATTTTATGTACTAATGAAACCTATTTTCTGATACTGAGAACTACGAAAGTTTTATTTTCATAATAATGCTATGTTGTCGTCTATGTGTTGTTTTCATACAAGCATATTAAATTACATTTTTTTTTATATATTAAAAAAAAATAACGTCGTTAAAAACAGGAATTTGTTTTTTAAATACAACGTAATACCATATGATAAAAAAACTCTAGATGTTAGATATCAAGAAAATATATTATTTTATGGAGATTAGGTATATACGTTAAATATGAAGGCTAAGGTTACTTTAGCAATATAGTCAAGTAATTTGATTTGGCTTCGGCAAATTTCAAGTACGTTTTTTATTCGGTTTTATATCATCACAATACAACCAAAACGGAGTAATTACCTGACAAATGATAAATTATATATAAGAGTAATTATCTTCATTCTCAGTACTACAATTCTTAGAGACTATTCTCGGTCTCTAAGCTAGGCATATAATATGTACAAATATATAACTTTTTCTTTATTCATTGTATATTTATTATATGTTGCATGTTTTGTTTGTTCCATAGTCTATTCAACTAGGCTCATGGCAGTATCGTATGCTTTTAGGACAGTAAGAAGTACTACACAGGAGGGATTTGGATTTTTGTTTTGTAATATAATAATATTAAGAAGAAAAAAAAAATAACAGTATGACCCTGTTTTTATTATTTGCACGGATGACACTTAACCAATGCGTCAAATTTGTCATTTTCAATTGCGACTTATATAGCAAGTACCGTGTTGTACATATTTTTGTGAAAAAAAAAGGCTAAAATTAATACATGAAAAATGCCTAGAACATATACAAATAATTATTTATTTTCTCCATCATCGCAAAGATAAACAATGACATCCCCATAGAAAAAACCACAGAAACTGTATTTTAAGTGCAAAATAGGTGATCAGAATAAATCATTTGCACCTCACATAAGTTGTGTTTGATGCACACGGACTCTAAGAAGATGGTTCAAAGGATCGCGAAAATCAATGCTCTTTGCGATTCCAATGATTTGGAGAGAGCTAAAGAATTAAATCAGTGATTGCTATTTTTGCCCAACTAATATATCTGGAGTTTCAAATAAGAACAAAAAAAAACATGTGGATTATCCTAACATCGAGTCGGCTATGCGGCCTGTGTCTCATAGCTTTACCAATTCCAATACTATCAGCGAAACTGAATTCAGGAAAAAAAATGTTGAGGCTAAGATGGCGTCGGCTTAAAATATTTAAACGAAAAGGTTGCGATAATAAATTGTACTAAAATACAAATGTAAATCTTTGAAGGACCGCAAAAAGGTGAGATTTTGAAAGATAAACAGTTTTCCATGACGTTAAAGCCTGTAGAACTAACTGTCTGGTCAGTTTTCAAGTCAGTCGTAGAAAATTTTCCGGGAAATAAAAAAACGAAGATTACGTCAATATTTTCACCGATTTAATTACATCTTACGAAAACATGGGGTGCAACATATCTCTTAAAATTCATTTTTGCACTGTCATTTTGATTTTTTCCCGGATAAATTGTCTGAGCGTTTTCATCAAGGTGTAGCCAGAATGGAAAAACGGTATCAAAGAAAATGGAGTCCATAAATGCTTGCAGATTACTGCTGACACTACAAAGAGATTCTAAAATGTACACAAGAGCAAGTCAATTGCAAAATGAATAAAAAACTTTATTTAAATATTTAAAAATTGACGTCAGTACTAAGCTACTAGGGATTTCGTAATGTTACATAGTATATTATAAAAGCCCCATAAACAAAAAAAAAAAACTGTACGCATGACCGTTTTTTTTAAACTATTTTACTTATGAGAAATATAGCCTTCATCAATATATTCAGCTTTTATCGAAAGGACAAACTTTAAAAAAGAAATTGTTGACCAGTGTTATAAGAGTTTTTAGAGGCAATCACAGTTATACATGAAATAGGAATAGAATATACCCAACTTCACTAGTAAGTACATGTAAATTGATTTTATACACATTAAATCAACTGAGGTAAGTTCATTGACTTGAAGCGGTCATTTGGAAGTTTCACAAAAATACCTCATTTTTTGTCGTTTTATTATTTTTCGGTTTTATTGCGACGAAAAAGAACTATCAGTACATGATTAAATATATTACAAAGCTTTTTGATTTTTGTTGAGCATCAGCTTTTTTATTGTTTAGTTTTAACAGATTATTTAAAATAAATTGATGGAAACTTTTAAAAGTGTATATAAAACCTATTATTTTAAGACCGTCGAAAGAAAATTAAAAGTTCATTCGAAATAAATTTCAACATTTTAAAGAAGTAAAACTTTATTGTTACCCCCAATGCTGCATTCTGAACCGACGCTACGGAAAGCGGTTCTTTTAATTTTCTTAATGTTTCTTTGTTTAAAGTTTGTCAAAGTAAAAAAAAATGTTTGATCTTTAACTATAGACATCCAGTTTCATTTTGGAGACGTCTAGAAACTTTTTAGCTTTATTTAAAAGCTGTTTCTTGATAAAAATGCCACTTGCAGAATAAATTTTAAAGATCTAATATTTTGTATATTTTCACGCTTCATTTCATAAAAGGCACGAATGAACATGAAATAATTTATTCAACAAATTTTAATAGGCTGTTTTTTATAAACATAAATTTCCAAAGATTTTTTTGATTAGAAACAAATAAGATGTTAATAAAACAGAAATATGCAGGTAATTTAAATATTATAATCATTATCTAATAAAATTGCACTAGTATCATTCTTAATAATGTACATAATAAATTGTTTCTTACGCAAACTACATGTCTATTATTTTTCGTGGTAGGTTTTTTTTTCTTCTAGAAACTAATTATGTCTGTATTTGCTGTTAATTTAACTTTTGCCCCAACGAAGAAAAGACTATTGGAAAACTAGTCGACAGTTCAAACAGACGTGTTTGTTAAACCAAAGTATTTGTATTTGTTTAATCTAAAAAGAGATTGACCAGGTTTCGTCATAAAAATATTTTGTAATGGCGAAAATATTTGTATAGCTCTAAAATATTGTTTATGTATGCTAATGACTTTCTGCTGCAAAACCGTCGATTTGTAGAAGATGAAATACTCGACGGACAAAATCAGAGTGTTTGCTTAGGACGCTGTATCAACTGACGAACAATGATACAGACCCTTAAGATTAATTAGCAAATCATCTCGGTCAACATACTATCATTTGATTAAAGAATAATACATCACACACTATACTTCATGTAAATTCATCGGTTAAAAGGTAGACGTCAGTTTGTATGTTTTCTAATTCAAGTTTGTCGTTGTTATAATTCTGTTAGGTTTTAAATCAATTTGCAATTAAGATACCTATCTTGTATCCACGCAGGTCAATTTATGATTGTTCTGTTTAAGTTCATCTTCAGGTATATAATTTTACCGTATTTTTCCATTAAAAATGTACCTTCATGCGGTACTAGTAAATTGCAGTGTAAAATGCTATCGCCCATTTGAAAACTGATTAGTTTATGGAAACTAGAAAATGCATTTTGTTCCGCAGACGTTTCTAAGTAAAACAATGTGTCCAAAAATAAAGTCGTTTTCTTTGAATCTCAGTTGTTTTAATCACTTCCTTTCCATGTTCAGTATAAATAATAAATACTGTACTTCGCACTAAAAAAAACCATTGTAGGTACGTTTTGGAAACTACTTATATTTGAAACCACAATGGCAACATTATATTCCATTTTAGTTTATTTTTAATATTTTTTTGGAATAAAATCTTGAATTATTTACTTGACCTAAAGACATCTTGACATCGTCTTCTTTTTGGATGAGAATGACTCTTATTACTAATTGAAAATTGGATGTAGTTTTGAAAAATAATACTGTGTGATAATACTTTATGGTTTAGAAACTCGCTTTAGTTACAGTAGTTTATAGTGATACAACATTTATCGTTAATAATCTTACAAGAATATACTAAAAATATTGTTTTTAAAATAAGTAATAATAATGGGTAAGTTTAAAATGCCATGCATTCGCACACACTCACTAAGCCTGGCAAAGCCATTACCAACTGACGTTTCTACACTGCTGGTTTTACACTATGGGTTTCATACCAGGATAATTTGAAAACTTTATGTAACTCGGTACACTAAACTAATGCACAATTAGGTAGATATATCTCTTTCGCACTTAGCCAGTCTGCAGACAATCAAAAAAACTGTGTTGAAAATACCACACCTCCTCTCTCCATTTCCTCCAGCCACAACATATCTCCAGTTGGGGATATCATCGGTATATCAGGTATCTCCGGGCAGGTGGAAGTTTTGTGAGGTGATCACATACCAATAAACAACGAAAAAGTGCTTTCGGGAGTTGCATGCATAAGACGGCATTTGAAAAGAGCATAGGGTAGGTGTAATGAATTGGCTCTGAAATACAGCTTATCCATCAGAAATAATTGCTCATCCCCTTGTCACTTTGCGAATTGTTCTGTAAAAAACCACAACTATGTCCATAAGTCGAAAGCTCCGCGCCGGAGCGTGCCAATGCCAAAATGCTTGCGACGTCATCGCCGTGCCAAAGAAAATCCAAACGAATAGAAATCCGTGCCAAAATTTGCCAACGCATCGCTGTCATATTTCCCAAGTCTAATGGAAGTTATGTTGCAGCTTCGTAACGAGCTGTGAAAGGCGTTAAACGAAATGATATCAAAAGCTTACACTACCCTACAGTCGATAAGGTTGTAAAGTTTTCTCCTAAACACATTTGATGGTGGAAAGAATGGTAACAAAGTTTTCCCGAGCTTTATAGGTACTTTCTTTTATGCAGCCGCAAATGCACACAAAAAATACACACTTTATTATTTTAATATAAGATATATTAATATTTTTGACTGAAAATGCACGATTTAACCAGATAAATTCGACTGTATCATATGCAGTATACGTTCCTTACTGTAATAAAATTATTTTGGAAATAATTTAATCATATTTATGCTGACCTATGGCAGACATCGGTATTTTTCCAAAATAAGCTAAGGTAAGTGAACAAACAAAAACAAAAACAAATAAAAAGTTAGTAAAATCAAAGTACCTAATGATATAAATTTATTTGAAAACAAAACGTCACCTCTTAACTTTCGACTTTTCGATTTTCGTTGTCGCCTCAAACTTTTGACGTTAACGTCTTCAAAGTTTTGTTTATCAAAACATGCCTTAAATTGGCAGTAAAATGTCCCTCGGAGGGGAACTAGACGTAGTGTTGGAATGCTGATAAAATGCTTCAGCCCGTACTTAAGTCAGAATGAATCAGCTAGGAAAGTCGAAATAACAAATGAAGATAGAACGACGGAGAGTGTGTTGGGTAGATATGATTGAAAAAAAAATCGTTAAATATTTCGTGTTAGATTCTCATTCGGAATATTAAATCATCTTTACTGCAGAAGATAATCCAGGAGAAATTATTGGTTTTACACCAATACTTACTTATTGGTTTTACTCCCTGGATTTACCTGAGATTTGGATTTGTCGCCATTATTATTGCAGGAAATCAGTATGAAAGGCGCATAAATGGCATTATTTTTAAAACAATGCTTTAACCACGTATAGCAATTTTAATATTTAGGTTTTTGACAAAGCCAAATTCAACACATCAATGGACTTTCGTCATATCCGCTAGATTTAATTAAAAAGAAGAATAATTAATTTCGTCCTTCAGTAGAGTTCGAGTTTGGTGATCAGTTCCGAATAGACAGGAACTTCCCAAGGTTCCTCTTCCCATCTCTTTCCCCTATCTACTACCTTCAACCTCACAGCATTCCCTGATTGGGGATGCCATAGTCTCACTGGTTCCAGACGGTAGGGAGCAGTTGAAACTCTCGTGCGATATTAAAAAACCCACAAAAATGACGTTGGGAGCTGAAAATAAATGCGTAGACCTTGAAATTTTAGCCAGAAAAAACTGCGAAAATTTCATGATGCCAAAGTTTACTCTTAGACAGTTCATATACACAGGTTTTGGCTTCATAGATACTAAAGGGAATTATAAATTAGAAAAAGAGAAGCCATCTTGGGTGTGATTTTATTTATTTTTCATCATCGTTTTGGATCCTACTTAGTAAAATAATCTAAGCCGGGCACAACGCAAAGAGTTTTAAGTGGATTATTTAAACTTTGTCTTGTAATGAATGAATAAAATGGTTGCTCGTATTGTAGCGGCCCATTTTCCAAAGGCTTCAACTTCTTGAGCAATTATCCTTAGTACGTAGGTAATTAATAATCTCGATTTGGAAATGAAACGTTCTGAAGTTTTAGAGAAAGATCGACTTATTTGATTTTATTTCATGAAACGGTTCTCAAGTAATTTATTTTTGTAAGGGTTGATAAAATCTTACTTGGTTTTATTAAATATTCATTTGGAATGATATTTTAATCAATAATAATTAGTTATTTAATGTTATTCAATGACTTCCTGAATTTATTGGAAATATTTAAATCAATCAGGGAACTTCTGTGCAAAGAATTTTACCTATTTAAAAGGCGGAAGAATAATAGATTGGACACAGTTATGCAGAAAGCGTCCAGCCCATAATTTATCTGCTAAAAATACTCATGCTCCAAATGAAATAGATTTTTGGTAATTATTTTTTTCACTTACGCACATTGCAGATATTTGACTTGACTTAACACATTGATAGATTATAAATTACTCATTTAAAGTAATGCTCATACAGGAAAAAAACACTGATATACACTTAAAAATGTCAATTACGCATATCAATACGTTTTTATCGACATATTTTCAAACGCCTTTTTATTCAGTTTCATTTTTTGGGGTTGGATGCTTTCTGCGTAACTTCGTACCATTGTAAATTTTCTATCTTTTTTTGTAATTCGAAACATATTCTAGATATAAAATACTTATTGCAAATAAAAAAAATATATAATATTGGTTTAAAATCACTTTATTTTTGTATCACCGACTGGTTTCCAAACTACTGTTCCCTTTTTTCGTGTTGAGAAAAAATTTGTTTTAATGAATAACCGTAAGTGTTAGCTCCTACATACAGTATAAAATACTAACGAATCAAAAAACAACCGATCAATATCATTACGTCAATTTATTCATCAGGACATCAATTTGAAAATTTCTTTCTCAAGGATATTATGTTTTCTTTTCTTTTTTAAAATATTTTGGAATAATAACAAATACCCATCCATACCTACTTCCCATGGGAAAATCATAATAAATTTTCAGTATATCGGTTTAAATATTCTTTGTCAACCATCCTCTGCCCTTGGGATCAAATCAAGAAATTCTCCATTCTTTTATTCTTTACAATTCTTTATTTGAGGTAAGGCATTCTTCTTTGAAGGAAGCAAATTCAATAATAAAAGTGAAATAAAATGAAATGATGTGAAGCGAAAGTATGGTGAATAAAACCTATGTCTTCTTGGAGAGGTTTAAGTGTGCATAGTACCTTAATACCAACATATCTTCTCCCAATAAAATATATAATTTTAGACCAAGGACATCGAAAAAATATATTTAAACGTGTCTAAGGTCATTGATTTAAACTGATTGAGAAAATCAAAGAAAGTAGCTTGACTAGCTAATAATTATTTTTTAAGCATTAATCCGTTTCGATTTGGTTTTTAGAAATCACACGAACCAAGCATGTTCCTAAGTTACTATCTTTTAACAAGATTTACTGTCACCATGAAGTGCGTATTTTGATAGATCGAAAAAGGTAACGCGCGTTAAAGGACATAGACATTTGCCTCAGGGGTAGTCGGGTAGTGTGTGTTGCCTAAAGATGAAGACTGATTTCCCAAGTATTATTTTCCTTCTTAGAAAAATATTATTTGTTTACCATTGCGTATTGACGTCGCCTTCCACGTACACAATTAACAAGTCTGTAAACATTTTGGTAACTAAATATTATAATCTATTGTAGTACACCGAATACGCTAAAGGTATACTAAATAACTTACTTCCGATAGCTCTATAGTTCTTGAAGAGCTTAAGCCTTCTTGATGCTAAAGGTATACCAAAATAATACATGCTATCAAGATTTCTCCCGAGGACTACAACTAGCGCCTGCTGGCGGCGGAAACTGGGAACTATGATTGTATCACATACGAAATCACTCGGGGGACAACTAGTTCTTTTTAACGCTCTGCCCGAAAGCAAACGTTTTGGCAAAGTAAATAATCATACTAGGAAGTTTTGCATCCTAATTTCCCCTGCGATTTTTTGTATATCCAGGGAAGTTAGCCCTCGCATTCGTGGCAAGGGCATGGTCTAGCAAATAGGGTTTGGAGAAAATATTATGAGAAGAACACCTGCTCTTGTGGGGTGAAAGATGCGAGCATTCACATGCAATGGCAGGCGGCGCCGGGGAAAACGCTACGAATTCTGACAGCATAATATACTTGTACATATTTCATAGCGTTCTACGAGAGCCTGAGCTCCCTTGAATGCATTTAAAATCGTGCAAATTAAAAGCCTCTTTTTTGGAATTCTGCTGCAAGCGTCGACATTTTTGATTTTAATGTAGCAAGTTAAAAACGGGCAGAAGCAGATACTGAAAATTCAACTGTTCTTTACGAATTGAAGTGGGGGAGGGATATTCAACATTCATAATAAAATTACCGACCTATGCGATGTTTTTCATTTTAAATGACATGGGGTTACCATGTCTTCTTGATTTTTAAGGAAAATATTTACAATAAAAACACGACCCACACACAGTTGGCAAAATGACAGGCGAAGCGGAAACAAGTCAACAGTCTTAGAACCACAGTGTGCAAATATTTTATCTTGTTTGGAGGACAAATGCTACACGGTTTTGGACAACATGACGAATTCTGCTATTTGCCCACCTTGGGAGATACCCAACCAGCTTACCATTGTTAGGGGTGGTTTTTTTTATCTTATGCAGACTCAAAATAAAATTTCTTTAGGGGATATAGAAACGCTAAAGTATTTACGAAAGACACAGGGGACGTTATACGATGAGATTCAAGGAAAATTGTTTGTTTTAAGATGAATCCATCGTTATACGATGAGATTCAAGGAAAATTGTTTGTTTTAAGATGAATCCATCTTAGAAAATGGTACAAGTTACCTAAATATAAAGTCTTTCTTTGTCGAAAATAATTTTAAAAGTATATTATATCGCTTACAATTAAAAAAATGATATGATAATAATAAATACAATTAGTAGGAATTTGAATGGTTATGCTATTGTTTTGCTACAGATACAAGCAACAACCAACATTTTAGAATATTATATTATATAAAGTGAAACGCTCCACTTTGTTTTTTTGTGACCTGGCTAAATATTTTAATAATATTGCAATATTACTTTGAAAATAATGATTGAGTCAAACAGCAGAAAAATGAGAATTATTTTTTTTAAAACGGGATTTGCATAGAAACGTATATTAAGGTTGGAACGATTTAATTTCGAAATCTATAAAATAGTATGTACGTATATCTACCCAATTTTCCTGTCATCTGATGTTTACAGGCATTAATAACTTCTATAACGTCGGTTTATCGACTTTCATTGAAGTTAGTTTCCTCGCTTCGGATTCTTGGAAATATAATTTAGGGCGCATGTTATCTTGCCGGAAGATGAAGTACCTACCACCTATTTGGTTTACCATCTGTAAATTTCTAAAAGCTTCAGTTTTAGCTGTTTCCGCCGCTAATTTCAAAGCTCTTCCGCTTACGACTGATATACTAAATTCGATTCTTCGTGTGGGGATCGTAGTATAAATTTTTGATATGAGTATTTTGCAGTATACAACCTAATAGTGGTTTATTATCTTATCCTTCTAATTTCCTGGATCATATATTTTAGAGATCGTGTCTTAAAGGTTGGTTTTGTAATGCACTAATGGTAAATTAAGTATAAAAACTAAACAAAGATGAACAGGTATGTAGTCCTAGTAGAGAACTTAATACTATCACTCTGAATTGTAAGATTGAGAAGAGAAGATATTTAGTGAGAACAAATAACTATAACCTTCGCATGAAGGTCATAGTTGTTGGTTTATATTCAATACGTAAGTACATTACATCCTTTACCGTAGTATTGTTAGAATTATTCTTGTTTGTTGTGTGCTTTGGGTTCACAGTTCTTCTAAAAAAAAGGTTTTGTAATTAGAAATACGTTTCCTTCAACTCTTTTAAATCGTTTTTATTCTTTATCAACCTATTTTGTTTTCTTCATTTCAATTAATCTTCCTTACCATTACTAATGTTATTTTTACTTCTAGTAATAGTCACAATTGAAGAAGATGTATAGTATATTAATTAAAATCCCAATTTTTTGCATAATTTTTGCTATAAATAAAAAAAAAAGTCCATATATTTTTCAAATATATGGTAGATTTTGATAATAAAAGTGTTTTCATCGAGAATTTTGAATGAACTGCAGTATAACGGCATTGACAAAAAAAAACTGTGCAGTAAAAAATACCACAATAGTGAAATAAGCAGATGTAAGATCGCAGAAAAGGTTAAGGTCTAATTTAGGAATCCGAAGCTTAAGATACTATGTGGTGTAGAATTTGATTTTTGTATTCTAAATACTGCATTAGCTTAAAAATTGAACTCCAAATTATGAATGAATGTATTAAAAAAATGTAGTATACTTAATTGAATTGTGTATTTAAGTAAAGCCAATATGAAATGGAAGAAAAAGTGAATAACCTTCAATGGAAATTATTTGAAGATCAAGAAGCAATATTACGAAATAAAAAAGAAGTAAATATCAGAGACAGTGAAAGCTGACGCAAATATTAACATTAAATCATGGTTGAGATTAAAATTAAAAAATGCATTATTTGAAGTCAAAATAATAAAATTCAGACCGAAAATTTGTAATTAGTACTTGTGCATACCTGAAAGTAATTTTTTGTACTTGTTTATTAGAATTAATTATTGAGGGCGTAAACTGATTCCTCAATAATACTGAACCAATCAAGCATTACCTTTTTGATAAAAATTGATTTGCAAGGCTTTATGAGCTTAAAAAACACACGATTTTCTAAAAAGGGGAAGAATACGGTAGTTTTCATAAGTTGACAGAATATCAAAGAAAATATCGAAATTGCTGCACGTATTTCTGAATTTGAATTTTAAAATAAGCGGGGCGATTCGTCTCTTTCTTTGATTTCCCTATGTTTTGGTCCCTTCCATTCACATCACGTTTGATGTCATATATCACTCAATCTGAGACGAGGAACTGACTTAGGGAAGGGATTTAATAAATAAAATTGTAATATTACATTTTTACATTCAATTTTCCTTCCATTTTACCTTGAAATTGGAATCTTCTACTCTCATATTCCAAAATTACTATAATATAGAAGCCCTTGAAATTTATTTTTGTTGAAAATAATATCCTGATAAATAAAAACATCACTAATCGGAGGTAGTACGTTGGGAGACGGAGAGCCACTTAAGCTGTAATGAGGCAAAAGAAAATGAGGGAGGAGAAAGAAAAGTAAAAACTTGTAACATACTCGGCTACTACTAAAAGAATTACCGCGGACTTTTTCAATGAGTTTTCATGTTTTTTGGAACGCATTGTAGGTCTTTCCGACACTATCTTCATAACTGGTGATATTAACATTCATCTAGAGCACCTAGCGTCACCTAACACTGTTCAATTTCTCGACTTATTAGACTGCTTCGGATGCCACCAATGGGTTGATGCCCCAACTCACGATGCGGGCGGAACTCATCGGCTTATTCGCACTGAGGTCGATTTTTAACCCACCGAAAATTCCTTTCAGAACTGTCACAACAAGAGCTTGGCGTAGTTTTAACTTTAACGACTTCCTGACAGATTTAAAAGCCTCTCCATTATGCACGCCTAGTGTTTGGGAGGCAGAATCACCAAACAAACTGGCGGAAGAGTATAATACTGTACTTTCAAATCTATTAAATAAATATGCACCAACCTCAACAAAAACCCGGCGAATTCGAAAATCTGACGACTGGTTTGACGAAGAATGTCGGAGTCAGAAGAGATTGACGCGTAAACTAGAACGGTCTTACAGACACTTGGGCGTTGCCTCACGGGACGATTGGATAAAGGCTCAAAAAAGAGTATACAATCCTCATTAAGTCAAAAAAGGTCTGAATATTGGATTAAAAGGATTGACTTAGAGCGCAAAAACCCACGTCGTCTGTGGAATTCGGTCAAGACGGTCGTTTCTGATGTTCGTGCCGAAAATACAATCGACATAGCTCCGGAAACCTTTTTCGAAGTTCTTTCTCGAAAAAATTGAGTCGATACGCGCCCTGACAATCTCCGCCCCACCTCCATCTTTCACTAACAGCAATAGCGAAACCTTTTCCGAATTCAAATCTACATCCCTCGAAGAAGTGAAGAGGCTAATACTCAACTCACCAAACAAACAGTCCATTCTTGATCCTATTCCAACGTGGCTTCTGAAGAAGTGTTGCAACGAAATAGCTCCTTTTCTAGTTTATCTTTTTAATAAGTCACTTAGCACAGGTGATTTTCCCAAATCACTAAAATCAGCTGTCGTAACTCCATTAATAAAAAAAAACCGCAATTGGACGCTGAAGACTTATCAAATTCAAATAAATTGTTAACTAAATATCAATCTGCTTACAGAAGGTTCCACTCGACGGAAACTGGGTTACTACGTGTTTTGTCGGACATCACTCTTGCCATCGAGTCAGGAAAGTTAGCACTTCTCTCGGTCTTAGACATGAGCGCAGCTTTCGACACGATCGACCACGGTTTTCTAATTACACGACTAGAAGAAACTTTTGGTTTAAACTGTGGCGTTAAGAATTGGCTGATATCGTACTTAAGTAACCGTTTACAAGCCGTGAAGGTGGGAATAAACCAATCAAATTTTACAACGCTTTCATCTGGAGTACCCCAGGGGTCCGTTCTGGGCCCACTGCTCTTCATCCTCTTCATAAATGATGTCGCTCAAATAATCAAATCATTCGGTCTTATATCACATTGCTACGCCGACGACCAGCAAGTTTACTTTTTACTGCTCACCGACAGAAATAGACAGTCTGAAAATCCGCATGACTGAGTGCCTAGAAGCGATCACTCTCTGGATGACCTCAAATAGACTGAAATTGAACCCTTCAAAGACAGAGTTTCTCTGGACCGCCACAAGCAGACGTCAGCATAACATCAATAACTCCCCAATAGCTGTCTCAGGAAGTGACATTATTTCAAAGACATCCATCAAACTTCTGGGCGTCAATTTGGATGCTGATTTCTCCCTTAAATCCCAAATTAACAAGACTGTGAGCACAGGGTTCTTTCAACTAAGACAAATAAAATCAGTGCGAAGAAACCTGCCAACAGAGGCAACCAAATTACTTGTAAACTCGTACGTCGTTTCGCGTTTAGATTACTGCAACGGAATATACGCTAGTCTTCCTAAATATCAAATTAACAAACTACAACTAGTCTTCAACGCCGCGGCAAGACTTATCACCGGCGTATCAAAATATTCCCATATCTCAGAGCACCTCAAAAATCTTCACTGGCTTAAATGTCCCGAAAGAATCCAGTTTAAGCTTTGCTGGATGGTTTTCAAATCAATTTCAACTCTTAGATCAGCAATGTCATCGGCTATCGGAAGGTTGAAAGAACCAAAGCGCACACCAGACACTAAGTTTGGAGAGCGCGCCTTCGGGAGTGTCAGGTCCTAAAACCTGGAATGGACTACCACATGATCTGAGAGTAATAAAGACTCGGCAGAGTTCAGAGCCAAACTCAAAACTCATTTTTTCAGAAAATCATATCCATAATCAAGATGTAACAAGCCCAATAGAACCAAGAAAACTTTTCAGACTCTCATTCCTTAAATTCATTAGAAGATTATCACCATTATCTGTTCTTCACTACGAAAAGTTAAAAATACCTCCGATATACTTTATCTTAAATTTGCCTTCATGCCCTAAAAATGAAAAAAAAAAAAAAAAAAAATAAAAAAAATAAATAAATAAATAAACAAAATAAAAATAAAATAAAAAATAAAAATAAAATTTAAGTAATTCTAAATTTTAGGTTATTATGATATGGTGATTGTGTCCTGCCAGAAGTGACCTGCCAGGTAAGTATGTTGCTGTATATTTATATAAACTAAGAATTAATATTAAGTAGAAATTAAGATTTGTACAGCGCCCTTGAGGTGATTTTTCACAAAAACGGCGCTATACAAATTATCCAAATATTATTATTATTATTATTTTCTCGTATTAACAGACAATTCAAAGCTTTGATAAATCATTTATAAAAAAAAAACAGCACAATATAAGTCCAAAGCAAAATATCTTGCCGCTCTGTCACAAAGGTCATAAAAATAAGACAGACATCTTAATTTACCATCGACAAAATGTGAATAAAATGACAACTATCATTACTTTTATCAAATTATTTCACGATCGGAATGAATGTAAATTTTTTAGTAGAACTTTTTTTAAATAAAAAACTTAAACTGCTTGCTACTAAAACATTTTTATATAAAAGTAATAACAATATTTTAAGAAATCCCTTCCAATGGCGTAGAATCTTATATATTTCTAACTTCTCTTCACTTAGTACCCGAAACTTGCCTACCCACATTAGACCCGCGTTCTATACAAATAATAGCATAGGTATATTATTGAAAAATTCTAAAGATAGGGTTAATAAATTAAGTCATTCTGGCATTCATAAAATTTCTTGTATTAATTGTCCTTCATATTATATAGGTAAGACATCTCGTAGTGTAAACATTAGAATAAGTGAACATCTAAGATGCTTAAAAAACAATAATTTTTCAGAGTTCGCCAATCACCTTATTACTACTAATCATAATTTTGATAGGGATACAGGGGTTAAAATTCTTCACCGTTGCAATAAAGGGATAAAATTAGATAACTTAGAAGCACTAGAAATAAGAAAATTATTAAACAGTAAATGCAATATTTTAAACAATCAAATTAATTTATCTTATAGTCCTATCCTAGATATTTTTCCAATAAACCGCTCAGTTATTCCCATAATCCCCTCAATTACCCCTTCTCCTTCTCACTCCAACTCTTAAATATGTATATATAACTCAGCATTTTGTATTTCAGGTTAATTTAATATTGTCCTGATGATGGAAGGGTACTTCCGAAACCGGTAGACATAATATTGAATAATAAAGTGGTTATAAACAAAGTGTATGTGTTCTATTTATAAATATGGAAAGCCACAAAGTAAATGCTTTTTACAAATATCTTCAAATATTATTCACAGAGAAACTGTTTTTTACGGTCTACAAAACATTTTGGATAATAAACAGATAAGTTCTTGTCAGTTTAACCATGCCAAATAAATAACGGACTCGTTAAAATTGTTAAAATACCGTGAAAACATGTCTCAAAGAAGCTTCCTCTAGCTAGCCCCAGCTTCTAGTCTTCCTTCTACCTTCTTCTGCCTTCGACTACCTTCCCCTAATCTGCCTTATACATTCCCGTAACTTGCTTCTATCCCCAAACTTCTCCCATCGTGAGACAGGATGGATAGTTCGTTTTTAAACTCTCTGCAAAACTGAATTTCGAAGCTCAACTAATTTGAGGATAATATCGTTTTAATAAGATTAATTTGAACCATTTTCTACCTTTTTATTGGCATTCACTACAGCTTTGGTGCGAAATTTTTTTTTTTTATTTGATCGTAAAAAGTAGATAAAATTAAACAAATAATTAATACTACACGCTGTAATTTTATTACCCCGACAGCTAATAAATACTCATATTGAATGTTTTTTTTTCTGAATTTGTAATATATTCAATTTTCAAAATAAATAATATATTCATATTTCAACTTTTCTGACAAAGGTTTTTTCAAAACCAGTGGACAGGATAAGTTACTGGTAAATAGAACAAGTGGTTAAAGCGTGCTAGTTAAAACAAAGTAGCCAACGCGCAGTGCTTAAAATCATGTAGTAAAATCGAAGTGGTTAACACGAAGTGATTAAAATAAAATGGTTAAACGAAGTGTTTAAATGAAGTAGCTAACACGGTGGGTAAAAACGAAGTGATAAAAACAAAGTGGTTAAAACGAAGTAGTTACAATGAAGTAGTTCAATACTGATTTTGTTTAGCGTGATTTAAAAAAAAAAAAAAAAAAATGTTTTCCAAATTAAACAGGTTCTCCTTTTGTCGAAACAAGAGTAAATATGACGTATACCTTTGCATACATAAATAATTACCTACTTTTCTCAAACAACCTCCTCATTTGCGCATGTCCAAGAAACCTTGTTGCTTTGGGCGATTCCGAGAATATTAATATATATTTGGATACATCCGCAGCAATGCGTGTGTATTCTCGAATTAATTGAATTTCTGAAAACTGTTTCTCATAATAAATTCTTTGATATAAAATTGTATTTCTTTCTTAATATTATAGAGCACATTTTTAAAATCTCCCAAATTTTGTAGTAACATTTTGGAATGTCTCGTGTTTGTTGTAAAAAAAATAATACCTTTTCTTGAAAATTGAATCTTCTACTAATAGTCAATAGAGTTGCCATTTTAAGTCAAATATAATATGCTTTAGCATAGAATTTTAACCATCTTCTATTTATCAGAATTAGCTAAAACCCGAAAACGTCGAGGTCTGGTGTCATTGAATTTGACGGCCTCCATGGTCGAGTGGTAAGACGCTCGTCTACGTATCCAAAGGTCGCGGGCTTAAACCTGAAGTGCGCAAATAACTTTTATTTGATTCATATGTGTCATAACACTTTAATTCACATAAAATAATATACAGTATATTTGCGGCACGTTTCAGAGTAGTAGATACTCTATGTATCGCCCTGGTGAAAGAACACCATTCAGTATCGAAACGTTGCTTAGAATGGCTTTAGTCGTGTTAAGTGACCAGATCTGAATAGCCAGGTACTTACCAACCTTCCTCTTCCCAACCTCCTTCCCCCCCACTACCTTCAGCCTCACAACATACCCCGTTTAGGGATGCCATAGTCTCACTGGCTCTAGAGGGTTAGGAGCAGTTGAGACTCTTGTGCAGTATTCACTATTAAAAGAAAAATGTTTTTTTATTTTCAATGTCATAGCAACTACTCGTTTATTCAAATTTCATTTTCTTTTATATTACCAACTATTGAAATTGGAAATATATATTCAACCATTTAAATTTATACTAATTGTTATTTTTTTTTGCAAACGATAAACGTTAAATTGTTAGAAATCAATTAGAAAAAACGATTATGAAAAAAAATGAAATCAAGTCCATGGCGAAGCCGGGTTGTAAAGCTGATTAATTTGAAATGATTTTACTAACACAGTAAAAATAAAAATTAATCTTTAAAGTGGGTTTAGTGGAGTAATTAAAAATTACCATTTCCAGATAACTGAGTTAGTGTCTTAGACAAATGTAATGACGATTTATCCGTCGAGTCGAAAATTGCTGAGTCAGCTTTTGCAATTTCCCGTTCTAAAGATAGTCGCGGCAAAGCCCCAATAATGGTAGCTGCCTTCTACTAAGAACTGTTATAAATGACTCTTGCAATAGGTTATACATAACGGCATTAGAGAAGCCCTGGTGCAGAGGCTCTCATTTTGTGAGCCACGACCCACCGGGAGATAGCGAAGAGATTTTAGGTGGGACGCGACAAGTTCGAACATTTTTGAAACCTATATTTAAAAAAAATGAAATTCCGATATAACACATCTTCCCTGACGATGAACAGTGTTAGTCTGTCCAAAACGTTGGCTCACATGGGCCTTTTTTATTTTTATGTGAATGCCGTATAAGAGTCCCAACTGGAGCCAACCGTCTGGAGCCAGTAGAACTATAGCATCCCCAATCGGGGTATTTTGTGAGGTTGAAGGTAGTGAGGAGGGGGAAAATATGGAGAAGAGGAATGTTGGGAAGTACCTGACCATTGAAATCGGGTCACCAAACATGGCTTAAGCCATTTCAAGCAACGTTTGATTCTAAATGGCGTTTTTTTACCAGGGTGATACTGAGAGTATCTATCACTACCACTAAATGGAGAAATGTTTACTTGAATAATGCAAAAAGTTTATGTTAAAACAAATCTTGGAAAAATAAAAAACCCTCTTATTATTTTTTCATGTTCAAAAGTAAGTTAAGATACTATAGTCAAACTTGGTTATAACGAGCGCGAAGGGACCAACCAAATTTGCTCCTTAAAGCCATTACTCGTTATAAACGTAGGTAGGTAAAAAGGTATTTACCTACTAATATCGATATTTAAACCAGGGTTTTATGACATTGTTTCGAGTATTGAGTTTTTTTCTCATACCCGGGCGCATTGAGTTGACAATATTATTTGGACGTTATATCAGTGAAGCGACCTCGTTATAACCCCACACGATTGTATGAAAATAAGTCTGAACCAACATATCATTAAGTGATTGCTCATTATAACCGTAACCTCGCTATTATCGCGATCGTTATAACCAAGTTCCACTGTATATTGTTTTTTAAATGTGTCGACGTTCTACGAAGCTTGGAAAGGCAGGCAATTCTGAACTTGTGAGTAAATAAATTGCACCCATTTAATGTTTTCAACTGAAATTATTCCCAATTTTTGTTTGTACTAGCAATGAAAAGAGGTAAAAATAAATTATTCCATAAATCAGAGAAAAGCCAAAATACTACACAAAACTCTTCGTTTTTAAATATTTATGAAATTGGTATTTATGTATGCATTCATATTACTGTACAATAATACTATAATGGAAGCATTAATTTTATAGTGAATTGTGAATAAAAGTATAAATTATAAAATTACTGTTTTTGCATATAATTAAGGGTAATTTACTTGCATTTCCAATTTGGCCACCAACACTATCAGGGAGGACTTTAGTACAGTAATGAGGTTAGCACGGCCGGGCTTATTTAGGCCCGGTTTATCAGTGTGATCTCCTAGCTTAGCTGAACAAAGTGGCTCCCAAAGTACTGCAGTGCTTCAAAAATGTTCCTGTTTACTTTTTCAGAGCACCCAGAGCTCAGCCACTGCATGGAAAGCTTATATTGCACATTACGCGAATTCATGAATACCATCGAATCTTTTGATATTAATAATACCTTTGAATTTATTAGTTTTACGGGTAATTCCAAATTTAAAAGCAGAATAACTCTGGGTTGTGGCACTATACTTGAACGTTGTTATGCAGAAAGCGTCCAACCCCAAAAATCTAAAACTGCGAAAAAGTCGTTTGAAAATATGACGATAAAAAAGCATTAATATGCGTAATCGGCATTTGTAAGTAAATATCAGTGTTTTTTTATGGGTAATATCATTTATAGGTATTTAATAATCTATCAATGCGTTTATTAAAAAAAATTATTTCTTATGTTATCCTACATTTTATTATGTTTTTAGACTTCAATTGAAATAAAATATCTGCAATGTGCGTTGGTTAAAAAAAAGTAATTACCAAAAATCTATTACATTTGGAGCTAGGATGTGTTCAGCAGATATAAATCTCGTATTTAAATAAAAGAAAACATGTAAAACTCGATTTTAGCAAATTGTGGGTTGGACGTTTTCTGCATAACTACGTCCAATTACAGTTTAAATAGCTATCACTATCTAGGAACATAATTTATCTCGTATTGATTGGACGTTGTTATTCAGAAAGCGTCTAACCCATAATTTGCCTAAATCGAGTTTACATGTTTACTTATAGAAAAACATGAGATTTATATTTGCTGAAAACATCTAAACTCCAAATGCAATAGATTTTTGGTAATTAATTTTTTTATTTACCCGTATTGCAGATATTTGACTTGAATTGAAGTTTAAAAACATTGAAATGTAGGATTGGATAGGATATACATTTTTATTAATACATTGATAGATTATAAATTACCTATTTATGATAATTCGCATAAAGAAAAAATCACTGAAAAGATCACTTTACAAATGTCGTAATATGCTTTTGTATCGCCATATTTTCAATTTGTTTGACGGCCTCCATAATCGAGTGGTAAGACGCTCGACTACGAATCCAAAGGTATTAATAGGTAGTTAATATGTGTCATAACACATTTAATTCATATGAAAATAATACAAAAAAAGTATATTTGCGGCACGTTCCAGAGTGGTAGACACTCTAAGTATCGCCCTGGTAAAAGACCACCATTCAGAATCGAAACGTTGCTTGAAATGGATTTAACCGTGTTTGGTGACCAGATCTGAATAGCCAGGTAATTCCCAACCTTCCTCTTTCCTATCTCCTTCCCCTCCCCACTACCTTCAGCCTCACAACATACCCTATTTGGGGACGCCATAGTCTCAGTGGCTCTAGACGGTTGGGAGCAGTTGAGACTCTTATGCGGTATTCAAATAAAAAAAAAAAAAACGCCCTTTTCTCAGTTTCATTTTTTTGGGGTTGGATGCTTTCCGCATAACTACGTCCAATTAAGCCTCATCACAGGGTTGCTTTTTTTAAGAATCCGTTCAAGATTACAAAGAATGGTTAAAACATCAGTTTCTATTTAAGTTTGAATCTGTGATTAAGCAAGTGATAAAAAACCGGACCTCAACCTGTTAATATTAACTACTACTGCTTAATAGAACAAAGTTAATTAAATACTGACCGAGTTCGTGGACCAAGCTGATTGGAGTAATTGCAAATTAAAGAAAAATAATTTAATGAAGGCTTCTGATATCAACTTTTTTTATGAAGATTTATCTCTTAGAAATGAGGTCGTAAATTTGCGAATTTATTTTTTTCCAAATACCCTGTCAAGCAAAAATGGTTTCACAATTAAAGAAAGGTATTTTATTTCCTTATCTATTATCCATCGTTATGGTGCTTTTGGACAAAAGCCAAAGTATTATTTAAGCCAGTGTATTTCCGTATTCACATTCAATCACCAAAAAACATTATTTTTGTACATCAACTCCACACAAGAGGCCTTGAGGGAAATAATTTTCATCTTTGAGGATGCTGTGTGGAGGGACTTTTTGAGAAATGGAAGGAGTAAACCTGGGTCTTGAAGAGGCCCATGTTAAAAGGGGAGGAAACACAGAGGCCGGCAAATCGTTTCACAGCTGAACACAAGAACGAGTTGTAAAAGCGACTTGTTCTCATGTATCGAAAGTCAACCGTGTACAAAAATGTTGGGCGCGCTTTTGGCGAGTTTCCAGACTATGCACCGGTGCCGAAGGGATTTAGTTCCTCTCGGCATCCTCCAATAGAATACCGGTAGTGTTGTGTACTATTAAGGTATCTGCGGGCCCTGTTCAGTACGTCTAACTCCTGAGAGGCTAACTTTACTCTAGCCTTGATGAAGTCTAAATGACCTAGACACTGTTTTCTTGTTGTGCGAGGAAAATGAGAAATAATTTAACATAGGCAGATGCAAAGCAATTATTTCCACTCTTAACCCAAGAAAACTTGATTTCTCATACAGTACACTGGCTTCAAAAATCGAAAAATTACATTAATTAAAATCATCGGATTTCTCTTTAAAAGAAAATTGAATTCTAACCAGCAAAAACGGTGAGCAAAGCGAACAAGATGTTAAGTTTAACAGCACCAGCGATTCAGCTTTTAAAAAAATGCTAGTAGCTTTGTTATTCTATACAATTCACTGGTTCGTTGCGTCTTACTAGGGTGGTAGGTCAAACCAGACCCGTTGTTTGTAAAAAAAAAAAAACGCAATACATATTTTGTTGAGGCTCATTTCCTTTAGTGTTGGAATACAGATGTAAAGTTTGATTAAGCAGAAACCTTTTTTAAATTTGAAAGCCTACACAGGTTTTTCAAAACGATTGATAATGTAGTTGATAGTAACTGAGTGAGTAAGATTATATTCTTCATTATACCTGGTCGTGCAAGAAGTTTGAATTTGTTCTGGACACTTGAATAATACGGAATATCATTTTATTATTTTATAACAAGAACGTCAGGTTCGAACAACGAAATCAGTATACATCATAGGATTAACCTATTTTCAGATTGAGAAAACTAATTTAAAAAATTAACACAAAAAAACTATAACTATCGATTTCTTTTCCTCTTAATTAAAATATCAACTCAAATTAAATTATTCACAGCTAATTAAAATTAAACCAAGTAAAATATTTATACTGCTATGTTGTAACAGTTGCCTCCAACATCGTTTAACATCTTCGTTTGTTTAGTGTTGATAAGATTTTCTATACCATACATGTTGAAAACACATTTATTTGAAATATTTATAGGGCGTTATTTTATATTTTGTTGCTTTTTCTGTAAATATTTTGTTTGTTTCAAATTTTAAATAAAAAAAATGAACAAAACATACAAAGCTAAACTAAAAAACTATTTACAGTTTATTTTAAAGTAATGGGTAATATCATTATCTTCTCCAAGATAACGACGACCATTTGAAATAGACGGAAGCCTTTATGATCATGGTGTCGCTTTCCCCGAGTCCCTCTGAGATTCCTCGATGCCGAGCGTAAGGAGTATAGGTGTCTGGACTAACAATTGGGAGGGTCTCCACAAAAACGGTCAAAACGCATAATCAAGGATGTTATAGGTAAATAAACTTCAAAATAATTGACCAATTTTTTTTACAAGTTAAATGACTTGTGAAAATGTCATTGTATGTACCTACTATTAAATCTTAGCTAACGGTTGTAGCAGCATCAGCAAAATATTAATTAAATTTACCCCTTAAATATGTTCTTGAAATTTGTTCTCTTAAAAGAGAAAAGATTTAAAGTTTAGGATGTTGCTATTGACCATTCGGTAGAACTAACCAGCTCAACACGTCTTGTTGGGCGGAAGCGGATATATTCACGGAAACGGCACTTCAACAATTTTACTTTTTGTGTTCGCTCCAGTTCGTGGTCTGCTTCGAGCAAAATTATTGCCTTCGTAACAAAGTGCACGACGTTATTCCTAACTAAAGTTTTGCTCTGCTTACACAGACACGAATCCGAATGGAATATCACAGGCGTGGACTAATTTAAAATACCCAATTTTGTTGAGAAATTCTATGAATTCACGTACCTTTTTTATTACGGATGATTTTTTTTATATACCAGGTTTTTAATGAAATCTATTATAATATTGTACCAGTTCCCACGTTGCTACTCCTGCTTATACGGCAGGTATAAAAAAATGGGATGGTAATATTTGATCATACGCAAAAAAAACGCTATTTAGTTTCGATCGCGCTACTGCACGATGAACTCACTATGTCTATTTTAAAGTGTGTGTCAACGCTTAGTAGTTTTAAAGCTTGGAGTGGATACACATATACTAGCATCTACGGCAAGTGCCTGTTCAATCAGCTGTGCGGTCTTGTCAGCCCGTTCTGTGGATACTAGACAAAATTATTTAAAAAAAAATTATTCAAGGAATCTGAATTTTTGTACTGTTATATTATTCTATATTTTAAAATATGGACCTTATGGGATTGCATTACCCTCCCTGAGATCTGGATTTAATAATTACTAGGTAAAAAAAAAACCAACTGCCGCGAAAACACTGCCTAGGTCCTGTGAGCGGCTTTTGGTTAGGCTGCGCCCACTTTAGGGGTTGGTAACCATTCACAAAGTTTAGCCCTTTTGTATGATTTATAACTTAGAATGCATGGTATATGCTTTCATAAAATAGGTAAGGATGTAACAATGATACGCAAATCAAAAAAATGCAATCAGTGCAGAGCAAGGTTTTGTTTCTATTTACATCGGGGGAAATATAATGCCGATGTCATAATAATAACACTCTTACTTTGTGTTGTGTGAATTAATACAAAAAAAATAATTAACTGTATTAAAAGTTGTTTATCATTTTTATATACCTACATAATTTATTTAAGCGTGTCATAATAGTGTAACGTGTTATAGAACTGGGGTGCTGATACCAACCCCAATGTATAACCGCAAGGCATGGCACTGGCAGAGAAAAGATGAAGGTTAACTTAATGCTGTAGAAATGAGATCCCTGAGGCGTATGTGCGTCAAATGATGTATGATCATGTTACAAATGTGGCGATCCGAAAATAACACAAGACTGATGTAAGCGTAATGAACAAAATTAAGAAAAGGATGCTGAGATTATTTGTACATGTGGAGAGGATGAACGAAGAAAGGAGTGTGAAAAGAATATATGATGCAAAAGTGAATGGAAGAAGAAGTAGAGGATGCCTGAGGAAGACATGGCACGATCAAGTGAATCAAATACTTGAATCGGGTCATGTGAAGAGTCAGAATAACAGAAGAGTATGTATGAGACGATGTATGAATGTGAATGAAGCAAGGAATGTGTGCCAAGACAGAGTTATATGACGGTCCGTCCTCTCTGCCTACCCCTGCGGAGAAACGGCGTGACAGTTAGTTAGTGGCTATACCATGCTTTGGTATATGGCAATTGTGAGTCATACAAAAGGGCGAAGCCCTAAAAATGGTCAACAATACCTAAGGATGCCTAACCAAACCCTGTTTTTTTACCTGCTAGTGTATTATAATCTGCTCACTATGATAATGCTTGTGGAATGATTTATGAAAGTGATTTATTACGGTGATGTAAACGTAGTAACGGAATAATTTTACAGAATTAAATTAAACGACTAAAGCGCTTGGAAATACCTTTTAAGCATTCGATTTTCATTTATTATTTATGATTTTTTTCAAAACTCAGAGTGAATAACGAAAAAAGCAGCAAACAGTTTCAGGGAATGCATTAAAAGAAGTGGTCGTTGATGGTTGAATGCGTAAAAAAAAAGAATTGTGAATATATTAAGGATGCACGGTGTTTATGTTTTTTTAATATTCTGACCTCTAAGTTATCAATTCTAAATAGATCTGAGAATAAATGTACATAGTGTGTACTAGTCCACACCTGGTTATCAGTAAAAGAAACCGTGAAGAATGTTCCGTCTTTTTTGCTGCAGTGAATAATTGCGGATGAAGAAAAGGGATGGATGCATTTGCTGGGTTCGTTTGAACCGGTATTTGGCGGATAACATGCAGAGTTTATAGTGGAAATCACACGTTTGTACGAACCAAGAATTTGGTACACGTTTTATTTGCAAAACTCGCGTATAATGCGATTCGAACGAATGAAATTCCGCTTAGTACAATTTATGTGAAAAGTTTCAGTTTAATTTCCCTCATTATTTTTGTTTGCAAAGGTACTCGGTTCAATTTTCTGTTACGATCTCGACTTCTACACAAATTAAACGATTAAACACAATTAGCCGAAAGTGCAATGAAACCGAAATAATTCTCAAGTCGAGCTGCACGAGCAGCGAAATGTGCAAACTGGAAGTGGTTATTTTGCTGAATTTTGTGATTTTAATTAACAATGGCGAAAATAATTTCACAAATGAACTACTGCGTCATATAATATCAATAACAACTTTTCAATAAAATAACAATTATTTAGTGAAAACTACGGTAAAGGCCCAAACAAGCCACAGTTTTTTCGCTCACTGCAGATTTTATCAGTGTCTTAATACATCATCCCCAATATTAAAACTCCACAAGGTACCGAAAACAAAAACTCGTTCCCTTTGGATAATTTTGTTTTCTATATTAAGGAATTTAAGGAAGGTAGTGCAAACCGAAAAATACACACGTAAATAAAAATTGGTGTAAAACACGTTTAAAAACAATAATGGTTGACATTATGTCAAATATTAGATAAAACAAAACAATAAAATAGTTAAATGTCAAATTATCGATGTGAAGTTCGGTATACAAAGATATCCTGTAATCGATGCTACTTATGATGGATTTGGTGCTCTTACTGAGTTTTTCCTTGAGACCAGCGACCAAATGTCAAATTAATTGTACACCACATGTACAAATAAAATAACTGTAGTGACATGCATCCACCCAACCTAACACCCGTGCGAAGTTAAAAGGGTTTGGAAAAGACACCCTCCCATACTCTTCTGTTTTCTCGTTGGCCATCTAAAATATGAATGTGTATCAAATAAATACATATATTGTAAAAAAACTTGTAGATATAGACCCATCATTAATTGGTTTAAAACAAACAGTTTGACATCTCTTAGACGATTGCGTTTAATCAAGTTTAATTATTGCCTTACACGTTATCCCCGTTTTAAGGTAAACACTCAACAAGCTACAAATTTTGGTTAATTTCCTTACTTTTTAATAAAACATTACGTTTGTATGATTTTATGGAATAAAGACCCACCGTCAATTGATTTAAACACGAGCTTAAAACAAACATCATGACATCTTTTAAATGTCCACGCATACTGCACATATTCCTAACCTTAAATACGATACCTCAGTTTTTGACCGCAACTATTAAGGATGTTCGAAATAAATTCATTTTTCCACCTTAATGATAGTAAATTAAAAAATAATGTTGATATGGGCATATGTAAATATACCTACCGTCAATTGATTCAAACATGATCCATAAAACAAACATTATGACATCTCTTAAATGTCTTAAGTTTATGTCGGGAAAGATCTTAATTAAATAAATAAGAAGGGAAGTGTGATGTGTCTTAAGATATAGGTAGGTGCTAGGCAGTAGGTAGAATCTACAGCCTCCAGACTGTGGAGACGATAGATGCCGAATTACACTGGGGTGAGGGAGACAGCCTCATCCCTGAATAAATTCAATTAGATTCTAATTTGATATTAATTGAATTATTAAGATGATAAATTACTTTCATATAATAATAAGTAACGCAAAACGACGCGTCTAGAAGCCGTGGGATATAGCCATTAATCTTGGTTTAATTTTACAAACAAAATGGCAAACTTTCGACGATAATATTGAAAGCCTTTTTCGAAAGATTTTTTAAGAAAGATTTATCATATTTTGCTAAATAAAACTTAATGTTCTGATTAAAAAAAATTGACACCTAAATGACAAATATTGCATTATTTTTAGGCTGCTGGCTGAAAAAAACATGTTTCAAATACTGCATTTTTCAACCATTAGTCTTCTAGCACGATAAAAAATTACCAACCGTCATTGACCAGGATTGTGATCTCAAAGTTAGTTAAAATAATTGCAGAGTTATTTTAGTACTACAAACCTGTCGCGATTGCTGAGAGCTCTTTTGTAACCTCCCTTTCTTTACATGTGTTGTTCATGAAGAATAGGAATACATTACAACAAAGCCGCTGTCAGCAGTTTTTTTTTGTTATTTTTTTTTGGTAACTTGTTCAACTATTGAACAATATGATACCGGCTTACTAGCTGCTGTAAAGTTTTGTGCAAATATTACTGTGATAATACTTGAAGTAATAATAAAATAAAACTTCTTGATAGATAAGAAAATAAAAATACCGCATTTCATTGTAATTTTATAATGTGTGCATATTTATTAACAGAATGTTTTATGATTTTGTCTTTAAACATAACCACAAGTATGTCATTGATAGGTATTCGGCTTCATTCCATTTTACGTTTGACGTACAATGCTTAAATTGATACGATTCTCGAAAGCGCTTTTTTGGGTGATTTACAAAAATTAGCCAAGTAAACTATCTGATCAAGTGCCCTGCACTTGAAAGTAAGCCAGCTCCAACGCATAAATATATTTGTCGTTTTGCGTATAAGCGTTAAACAAAAATTTTCTGTTAAATTGCACGTGAAACCATTTCGTTTTAGCATGGAAATCTTAAATGGTAAAAAATCTACCCCTTAAATCAGGCCAAAACAAAGCTTCGGTTAGCCCAGTCGAGGGAGGGAAGATCGTAAAAGTTGCAACAAACGGCGAATCTCATTACGTTTGCAAAGGGAATTTACAATGTGGCCATTTCGCTAGTTTAGCGTTTTGTAAGAATGTACTTTCGTACTTTGTAAGGATTCGTTTAAAAACTGATAGCTATTTTTATTCTTTATACAATGCTATGCTAAAAAACATTAATGTCAGTGTTAGAATATAACAATAGTTTGTGATTTTGCAACAAAACACTATATTATTGCTTGATAACTTTTTGACGACATAAGATCTGCGTAAACACAACCTTGAAAATCGCAATGTGAATAGTACTAGCGATAGATGAACATCGAATGGCCGTTTACATCTAAAAGAAAACGGATAATATGAAGGCTTAAAAGGAAACGGTCATTAAGTGTACATGGCTACAACTGAGACGTTGTCGATAGGTACATAGACCTTGAGGTTTTCATTTCAAGATTTTGATCTATATTAGTATTTAGTATTTGTGGCATGATTATGTTCAATGGATTTAATTTGAAAGAACGATAAAGTTGTACTTAGGGGTTATTATCCGAAAAATTCCAATCTCGAAATAAATAAATGCATTCATGCGCAGTTTTCAGCTGAACGCTGTACGATAAATCATTTTGAGAGGTGCAAAGTTTCAGAAAACGAGTGTTTTTTATATCTTTGCAGGCGAGATAGCTTTTTTGCATACCCTTATCTGAAGAGAAAGGCTTTACCTGGTTTTGAGCAGCACACAGTACTTTAGCGCTTACATCGGCCCTAAGCTAGCAACTTAATTTAGTAGAACTACTTTTCAGATGCACTCGAAAAGCTTTTAAAAATTGCAACTTTTTTACTGATGCGAATAATTTTCTATTCTTACACTTATCTGCTCGATCAAGTAAGGCCATTTCAAGAGTCGAAATAAGAGTAGAGTACATATGAAACGATGTATGATTATGAATGAAGCAAGAAGTGCGTGCAAATACATTTTAAGTTGTGTTATATCAGTTATGCCCACCCCAGTTGAGAAATGAGGCGATGTTAAGTTAATTATTTAAATATTGACTCACTTGATATATTTCTTGACAAATTCTGTGTTTGTTTTAATGAAAATAGTGTATTTATTTCCATAGTTCCCCATTTAGTTGAAGATATCTTCAGAAATAATTTTGCTAACGGTTAATCAGTCAACAAGTCCTTCTAAAAAGGTACATCCAGCATTGAAGATTGAAATACTTCACGAAAGTATTTTTAAGGTCACCGTAGTTTATTGATTCTTCAACGCCATTTTCACTTCCCAGACTTGTTTTTCTTGGTCCAGCAAAAAATAAAGGGCCTATGCCTCTATTCTGTAAATATATTTCCCTTTTTATAGAAAAATGAATCAGATTTTTAAATTTGGGCAAAAGGAAAAAAAATCCATAACATTTTGATAAAATGCGTTTCATGTAAATTTGTAGGTACCGTGTAAATAACATATTTTAAAAGTGAAAAGTGCACAGAAGATCCGTATGAGAAGAATCACTCTAAAAATCGTTTTTATGTAAACCGGTAAGCATGTGGAACGAACTACCGGGATCCGCCTTTGCTACCACTATTAATCCAGGCCTCTTCGAGGCAAACATTTACAAGTGCCTTCCTTAATCTGCATCATAACATTGCCCAACCGGGTGGCGATACAGTTACCCTTATTGTACACAATACAGGCAAAGGAGCTGTAGTGAGATTTCACATTAACAAAACAGGGGAAGAGGAAGTTTGGGAAGCTGGCTTACCTGGCCATTCAGACCAAGTTTCAAAACAGAGTTAAAACAATATGAAGCAATGTGTTGTTTTTGAATGATGGTCTTACGAGGCTAATTTCGAATATAGCATCCACTTCTGAACCTAGCGCTTCTTGTAGTTTGTTTTTGTGAAAAAAACTAACTTTAAAAAAAGTACGAGAACAGCGTGCAATATAGTTGTGAATGATGAATACTTGTAGCAAGTTAATGAGTTTGGGTATTTAGGAAGTGTGTTTAAGAGAGATGGAAAGGCCGATAAGGATATTGAAAGAAGGGTGAATGCAGGATACTCCATTAATGGATGACTAAACGCTGTTGGCGCTAATAAGAAATTGCCAAAATAAGCGAAGCTAGCAGTCCACATGGAGTGCTTATACCAAACCTGATGTATGGCAGTGAACTCGCAGAGGAAGGATAAAAGTAGACTGAATGCTGGGAAAATGAGATCTCTGATACGTGTGTGCGGTAAATCTATGTATGACCGTGTTAAAATTTATGATATCCGGAAAGAATGCAAGGCTGATGTAAGCGTAACGAATAGGATCAAGAAAGGGACGCTTAGATGGTTTGGGCATGTAGAGCGAATGAACGAAGAAAGGAGTGGGAAAATAATATATTATGTGAAAGTAAATGGAAGAAGAAGTTGGGGACGCCCGAGGAAGAAATGGCAATACTTGAATCGGGCCACGTGAAGAGTCAAAAAAACATAGGAGTATGTATGAGACGATGTATGTATGTGAACGACGCAAGGATTGTGTACCAAGATAGAGTTGTATGGCGGTCCGTTCTCTCTGCCTACCCTTGCGGTGAAACGGCGTGATGGTTAGTTAGTTAGTGAAAAAAACGTTTATCAATAAATTAATTTGCCACGACTTCTAAGTACAGAGACAACTATCGTACGTATTTGTTAAGTAATGAGTTGGCTTATCATTATGACATGATATCGTTCTGCAGTTCTTAGAAAAAAAAAACTTCATGCGAAGTGAAATTGGTCGGCTTTTAGCATATTGCAGGCTCTCATTCCACTGTTGTCCAAGTAATTAAGCTAAGACTGCATGGAGAAGCCTTGTAACGAATACCTAGATTCAAATAAAAACAAAAATGTTAAAATTAAATATAGCTGACGTTCAGGGATACATTCTGGAAAGTTGCTTTGTGAAAGAGATTTATTCACAGTGAAATTATGTGTCGTAAAGTAAAGTTGGTAAAATATCCACTGGGATAAATAAATGAAGGACATCCAATCTCCTACCACCACTCTTTTTACATAACTACGTGTATTCTCCGAATAAGCAAAGATAAATTATCCTGTCACCGAATTCAATACTCAAATAAACCATTAGATTATTTTATGGCTTCCGTATAAAAAAAACACAGAAGACAATAAAACCACTGTATTTGCCATTGCTTATGGCTATGTATGCATATGTAGAGCACGGTCAGCAGGGGATATGTTACGGCTGCTTTTACGCTGTACTTATATATATATATATATATATATATATATATATATATATATATATATATATATATATATATATATATATATATATATATATATATATATATATATACATATGTATATAAATATCTATTTTGTATTATGTATTTGTAATCAGATCGTTCCAACTCACATATTGATACTTAAAAATACAGTTTTAAAAATAAACGTTTTTTCGATGTTCATTGAAAAAAAAATATTCCGAAAAATGTTATTTTTTTCCAAATCCTTAAAGGTTTGCAAGTCCCCGTGAAGATTTTATCTTATATTAAAACTAATTTTGTTCTGCCTTTCAATGAAGTTGTATTAAGCTTAAAATTAATAATATAGTGTAACAAGATACGTGTAAATTAAAAATAAAATAAAATATATTCTTTCACACGTGTGAGTTTTTCACTTCAGTTTTTCTTACCTCCGCAGTCGAGTGGTTAAGACGCTTGGCTACGAATCCAGAGGTCACTAGCTTAAATCCCAGCTTAGCCAATTTAAAAAAAAATAAATTAAAATGACGTGTTATTTCATATTTACTTAATATAAAATAATTTATAGTTTATTTGTGGCACGTTCCAGAGTGGTCACTTTTAAGTATCACCCTGGTGAAAGACCACCATTCAGAATCGAAAAGTCGCTTGAAATGGCTATAGCCGTGTTAGGTTAGGTTGGGTTCTTCTTCCTCAGCTCCTTCCCCGCACTACTTTCCGCCTCACAACATACCCCGATTAGGGATGCCACAGTCCCACTGGCTCCAGACGGTTGGAAGCAGTTGGAACTCTTGTGCGGTATTCACTTTTAAAATAAATATTATTTTAATAAATATTTTTTTTTTATGGAATGCCGAATTTTATTTGGAACCGGAAAAATGATGAATTTTATTCTAAATTCCAATATCCTACTTTGCATTTAAAAAAAAATATGTTGTGACAACTTTCGTAACTTTTCAACATTCTGGTAAGGAAGCAATATGAATTAGGATAAACTAACATACTATAATATATGTGTTTTAATATGAACATTATAATGATTTAATGTATTTGGTTTTCATTCTTGCCATCATCGAATAACAAGAGTTAGCGTAGCAAATAATTAGATTTTATGGTTTTTTAAGTGAAAAAAAAGTACTTCATGATAAAACTAAGGAGCATCCCATCGCTTGCTTCAATGAGGCGCCGCGCCGTGGAGATTTAAAGCCACTGGGTAAATTTAATGTGCATGTGTCTTGTAAAGATCCGAGTGAATCAATATTATTTAGTTGCACAAATAGTTTTATTTATTTGTTAAAAAAATATCATTGGGAATTCGATTTTTTTGTTATATAATAGCAATGTTGTGCTGCATCCTTCATTTAATCATTCATAGAATCGGGCTTTTTCCACGAAACAGAAAGCGATATAGCTGTGTCCACTTTCCTAAATTGGATTAGGGAATAAAGGCGGTTGTACAAAGTAATATTATTCTTATGATTGCGAGTAAGTAAAACTTTTCAAATACCATTGAGGTCTAATGACGAAACTTTTGAAAAAAATAAATTCCCCGACGCTTGCGTGGGACAAACGATATTTTTCGGAGGTTGTTTTTTTTTATTTTCACGTGGAATGTATGCATTAATTATTATTTTCGTTACAAAAATATTTATGCCAGAAAATGATGATTGATTTTTTTAAAGCTGATAATTTTTTCGTGAGTTGATATATTATATTGTATTTGTTTGGGAAATATATGCAGTTAGTGATAATAATCACAAAAGTAACGTGATGTTGAATTTAGTTTTTTTTTTTATGTTTTCGTGAAGGATTTACAATAATATGTTAAAAGAAAATAATTCAAAATGATCTGAGTACAATGTATATACGACATATCGAAGTACGAGATGCACAAGGTTTTAAATGTCTTTCCGGTGGATGGTAAAGCTGTGATTACTTTTGATATGACACCGTAAAAAAGTCCCAACTGCCAGGAATTTATGGGACAATTGTATCCTCGATTTGGAAAATTTCGGAAGGTTGATCGATGTGGGAATGAAAAGTAGATGAAGAAGAGGATAGTTCAAAAGTAGCTAGCTATTGTGATTTGATTACTGAACACAGAAAAAATCACTTTCACGAACGATTCTAAGAGTATCTTCCTCTCTAAATGTATGAGTATATCATTTTAAAAAAACCTCTATTTGCCGTCGCTGTTTTTTGAACCCACATCCTACGGCTCCAAGGCCAAGGAGCTAACCGTTTTGCCCTGTCACGTAAGGGATTCAATTGGTTGAATAATCTGAAATATTGCTCTATAAGTATATTCATAGTCGTAAAACATTATTTATTTGATGTTTCTTTTTAGTTATTAACACTGCACATGTTACGGCCAACACCTGAAGAAAATCTTTGGTTTTATTGAAAAATTGTAACATTAACCGAAAAAGTCTGAAACGAAGCGTTTCCAAGGCTTTTCCGACTTCAACCACCTCAAATAAACGTAAGTAAATGCTGATATTTACTAACACCAATTGGTTTATACACAAACTTTGCTTACTTTTATCAATCCGGGTTTAATTTCATTAATGTATTTATATCAGGTTGTCTGTGCGCCATTGAATTAAAAGTCATTAGATTATTTTTTAAGTCTAATCATCCCATCAAATCTAACGATTCAATTGTACCTTGTAACGAGTATCGATAATCGAATCGTCATTTGCCGACTTCGCCGCTCGCTGTTCGACGCCCGCAGTCACTAGTGGGACGATATTGTCAGCTGAGCGTCGCGACGCGACAATAGCGTCCAAAGCATCGCTTTATTATGCTAAAGATTACACAAATATAGAGGACGGACATATTTAATTTCATTTCGAATGTTCGAAGTTTCATTAAAAAAATATGTTTTATAAATTGGTGATAGTGTTATAACTAACTAATCATCACGCCGTTTCTCCGCAGGGGTAAGTAGAGAGGACGGACCACCATACAACTCTGTATTGGCATACACTCCTTGCTTCATTCACGTCCATACATCGTCTCATACATACTCTTCTGTTTTTCTGACTCTTCACATGGCCCGATTCAAGTATTTCATTCACTTGATCATTAGTCTTATTGTTGTAATAATTGATTTAAAGTAGTTACAATAACGTTGAGCACTTATTATAAATAAAAATGCAGAATTAAACCCTCAATGTACCGTCTTCTATTCTTAACTTCTAATAATAATCACACACCATTTTCATCATCATTAACCGGGGGTACAACCTTCCGAAAAGTTTAGTCTTTACCTCCCTGACCATTTTCTCCTTACTTCAACAGATCTTCTGCTATCTCCCGTCAATTCTTAAGGACGTGATTTAAGCTTCCATACCGTTCAGCCAGTTATGTTTGTGCGCTCCTTCGTCTTTTAGGTTTATTAAAGAGGAGCCTCTCTGGTGGTATTCTCTGGTTGAAGCCTACCTTCCTTTTTACTGTGGTCTTCTTGATACTAGATATCCTGCACATCTGAGCCGATTTAATTGTATAGGCAGTTTCATTGATCATTTAAATGACTTCCGTTCTTTTATGAATGCTTCTGTCGTTTGATAAATCTTCTCGATAACTTGATAAATCTACCACAATCAACAAAACATTAAATACCCATAATATGGTCAGGCGCCATTTGGTGTTTTATAAAACGTTGTAAAAATTGCGAAGGAAAAAAAATGTGTGTCAGTGTAGTAACGCAAATAACGCGTCCTCAATAGTTTTGTTACCATAGCTTTATGCCGACGCTACATAAAGGAGTTCCGGCGGCGCGGGAAATGGCCCCAGCTAGAAATGTTGCAACATTGATTGGCTGTTTCCCTCGCTACACACCGGCCAGTATGAGAGAGGTCAGGTCAATGCTATTTTTGTTTGGGACAATAATAATAACGACGGTTTGCTTGTCAGCCCAGTTTTGTTTGTTTTGTGGCTTGGCCCGTGATGTCGCGTTAGTGTTGCTAAATTTGATAAATAAACGACGGAACGGTTTTCAGAGCTGAGTTGAGACGCAAAAGTAATGTAACCTGGCAGCGAAATGAAGTCCGATTTAATAACATAAAAGAACCTTCACCATTCATTTCCCGGGCTTTTCTTATCAGCGGCAAAATACTCGTACGTACAACTATTACGTACAGATGTTTTCGTTTTGAAAACACGCGTACTAAATAAATTAAATAATCCACAAAAGTTTTTCTATCTTCGCTTATTTTTATTAATACTATTACAATGAATTTTAAACCGTCTCTTTTTACGCTCATTAGATCAACGACAGTGAATTATTTTCATCTGCCAGCACACATTAGGGTTTTGAATGTTACGTTTGTGACAATGCAACTTAAAATGATTATTTCCCATCATATTGAGCGATTACCCTTCTAACTTATTCTAGCGAATATTTAAAAATACTCACACACATTGAACTTATTATTATTTCTACAAAAGATAGGTGCTGATAATCTTTAAGTTAAATCGTTTAAAAAAAAAACAGTAAATACATAAATAACGGATCAACATAATATCTCTGGAAACGTAAAATATGTTGCATGAAAATAACACGGTGAACTGAATAGAAATTTGAATATTCTATTATTTTTTGTGGAAGAGAAAAAAATTCATCTTAATGTTAAAGTGCAGATTAAAAAAAGGTCAAACTCGAAGTTTGCACCGCCAAGGTAAAGCACCGTCCAGTCTCCCTAAAACTTCTTTCATACCCTCATCCCGTGGTCGAATTACCTCAGGGTGTAATAAAGAATCATAACGCAGTAGTAATATTGCAACCTCGGGGCTTAGACAGCTAACAGTTAAGGGAATGTGGTTATTCCGGCTAATTACGCCTTGTTTATTGCTCTAATGATAGGGATGAAAATCCTTCATGGAATTAGGCTAATCAAGTCACCGTGCCCACTGACAGAGAAAACATCGGATAAAACCTTCAACCCTTTTGAATTGGAAAAAAATACGAACATCACCATAATTCCGGTCACGTGTAAAATCTCATTTGATACGAAAAGATCGACACACGCTGATTAGAAATTGCAAAAATAGCCGATAGTGGTTTGTCTATCATTAAATAAAATATTTGACAGTCGTGGTTTCATGGTAAACTTGCTAACAAAAATATTGAATATTTTTGTTCACTATTTCATCGCAGAGAATTACCCATTTCCAAAAAGATTTTGCGAAGTTAGAAGCGAGAAGGCTTTATTATAAAAATGAAGCGATTATTTTTAAAAGGAAGGGTAAAGAAGAAAGGTACTGTGATTAAATATAACGATAATTTATAGCTGTCGTTGAGAGCTTGTTTTATGGTTTATAAAGGGGTAAATTATGAGCGTTTACTTTTTATATTTCATTAAAATTAGAAGATGCACTGTTAAAAATTCAGGGTTTATTCTTTTATTTTCTTTTGTCTCATACGAGTTTATTGCTTTAACTTTCCGTCGAACACTTTGTGTGGAAACAAAATTTTGGACATAAAATTCAAGAAAAGAGAAAATCCGATTTCACCTATTCATCAAATATATGAAACGAAATCTGATATTTCAAATGGTTATCTTTACACATCGTATTATATAGACTAACGAAATGCCAAACTATGCAAAAAAATGGGAAAATGTTCAAAATTTGCATGTATAAGTGAATAAGCTAAAATAGAGTACTATTTGTGGTGATGTCGGGTGAGGAAGGGGGGGGGGGAATAATTATAAATATTCTCATACTCAGTATCGAGCAAAAAGGCTCAAATATGCATTTTAAATATCCAAATACATATAATTCGAGACACATTATATTTCTTATCATTAAGTGTTCAAAGCTATTCATACCCTCTTTTCATGAATTATTTTATTTTTCTGATTTTTCCTTCTAATGCCTTTGTTATTAAGTTTATTTTTTATTTGAAAATTAAATAAGCCCTAGGTTTTAAAAGTTTTTAACATATGTGCTAAATAATTATATGCCTTATTGGTTCCCATGCATTTACCATGTTGTTACTTCGAATTTATTTTAAAGATATTTCACGTCTTGTACAGTTTAATGGCTGAATAATATTTTACTCAAAACGTTTGCGTGATATAATCTCTGTTTCCAATTATTAAAATATGCATTATTACAATCGAATTTCCAAGATCTTCAAACCTTTGTTAGACTATTATCTCAGCACAATTCTTGAAGCACAAAATTCAAAGTGTGCAGGTAGCATATGGCAATTTAACACTCGCAGATGTACCGCCACATAAACCCGTCCTAAGGGTGGAGTTTTTTTCCTCTTATCGCGAAAGCATTTCATAAAAATGCAAATGGACCCGTCCCAGGAATGACTTGCTTTCTTACGTTTATTTTCGCCAAATTTTATCACAGCCGCTCGTACATCTCCACCCTAATCTTCTTATGATCGTTAAAAGTGTTGTTTTTTTATTCAACTCCAGATAATATCTTGCAACTAGATTTGGCACTTCATAATTTTAGTTAAATAACTCAATAATAATTTAACAATAGATAGGTGGCATCGCGTCAACAACACATATTCTGCGAACTAAAACTAAATACTCGTATAATAAAATACGTAAAAAAAAAAAAAATAGTACGAAAAATTACCGGGGATGTCTTATAACGGAAACTGCCCATGCGGGTTTGTCATCAACGAGATTCTAGTGTTCATTCAATAAACTATTGAGGTTATGGACGAAAAAATGATGCAGATAATTAATTTGTGAAAAAACAAAATGATGACGACATCGAATCCGCAAGAAGTGTTTTGTGCAAATGCGTTCCAGACCTTTTTTTTTCCTGACAAACTTTTGCCAGGAAAGTTGGTGAAAGTAAAAAACAACGTATTATCACTGATATTATAACGATTCTGAAAGATACTGTCACCCAAATAATATACCCAAATTCGCGGTTTTTAACATTCGATTACATTGACGCAACTGTGTTTCTGGGAGATCTTATTATTATTAAGAGCGACATCCAAAAACTCTTGGATGAATCCGACCATCATAAGAACTTGGCGATTAAAGAACCAATTGAATTGCTAAAATCCGAGATAAAGTTTCAAATGAACTGTCAACGATATAACAACAAACAAAATCCTTCATGTTGATAGTGCAGTACCATCTATGAACGCTCATCCAAAACCGACTACCGAAAAACAAATTTATCGCTCAAAATCCTTTGCAGATGTCATTATTGATCATTTTTCAGAAAATAATGAAAAACATTATCAACCAGAGTGGATTTTTATAAATAAAAAGAACACCAAAAAATTACAAGCTGCACCCAAAACATTCTAATCTATCTTGGGCAGTAACGAAACTGCTGAAATATGCTCTTGTCACAAGACTGGTGAAAACTACAACTTGGGAAGATATGATTTCCTTCCTTAAGCGAAATGGCATTGATTCAGCTGTTTCAAACGAGTTAAAAACTAAATCTGGCTAGAAGGTAACAAACTGCTTGTGGCCTCACAAGTTAAATACCTGGGACAGATCCATACAGAAGATTTGAGCGATATTGATGATTTGGAACGACAAAGAAGAGCTATTAATATACGGGCCGGAATGCTCTCAAGGCGGTTCTATCACTGCAGTGAAAATGTCAGGAAAATGGTTTTTAAGACGCACTGCACTGCCCTATATATATCTGAGCTGTGGACACAATACCCAACATCGCAATGGACCAAGTTTAGGGTTTTTATACAAGAATGCATATAGGCAACTTCTGTAACTTCCAAGCTTCTGCAGTGCCGTAACAAAATTCACCAAAGGGAGGTTGCACTCATTCCTTGCCTTACTTCGCCACCGACTAGCCAGCTTCTGGGGCAGGACACGAAACTCAACCAACGTCATTGTCGCGGCTACATCTGAGTGGCTCAGCTCTCCTCTCAACGAGCGATGGATGCAGATGATGCGGAGACCACATTGAAGCACTCTCGATTAAAGTAATTTTTATTATTATGTTTAGTTTAATTTTTTTATATTTTTAATGAATTTATTATTATTTTTTTATTGCATATATATTATGTATTACAATTATTACTTATGTATTGAATTAATAGGCGGTTAATTTAATGCTACGTTAATAATATTGCAAGATATCGAATAAAAAGGAATGTCGAGGCCAACACATTTACTAAACACATATTTTTGCATGTGTGTAGAATTTATTTTGCCATGCTTAATATTAAATACAATATAACTTTTTACGTTATATAAAAATGTAGCATTAAAATAACCCTTCGTTCGAGTTTTAACAGTCTTTGTTCGAAAATAAAATAATTGTTTACCATCATAATTTTTGAACTAGCTTTTCTGTATGACTTGACTATCTATATTTTGTCTTCTATGGAGTTTCGGAAGTTTGAGATTGTAATTTATGATCTTCCCCGGAATATTGATAGCTATTGTCATTCCACAAAATTTGATTTAGCTAACTGATGATGTCCAAAACTTTCATAATATCCATTGACGTAAGCAATATCAGTGATGGGTGTATTAAAGATATCATTTTCGAAATGATTTCAATCCGATGATCGTTTAATATCCACTGAAAATAATTAACTTTTTGTAGAAAATTGCAATTGGCGTCGTTCGAATATTACAATATATATTCTTTTGGAAAGTTGATAATAATTGTTTCTTTTTAATATTTACACACACCGCTTAAGACATCCGACTGCACGGTGGAATTAGGGCACTTCATTTTAGAAATTTTTGTAGGGTGAATAAATTGAAGGATGGGTTGAAGAAGAGAAAGATTTAGGTTAGTGTGTAGCTGGTTATTTAGATTATATCACCAACAGAACAAAAGCCATTTCAAGCAACGTATAAATGGTAGTACTAAAAAGTAGTCTCTCATCAGGGCGATACTGAGAGTGACTTCAAATCTGAAACGAGAATTCATTTAAAAAATATTCAATTATTTTCAGTAGATACGAACTTGTAGTATTCACTTGGCAAGTATAATATATTTATTTTTAGCTTGAAAAAGTCATTACATACGAATTAATTAATAAATCCCTTTACACTTGTAAACTTTGATTTTTTTACATTGTTTTTAAAAAAACCTGATTTAACTCTTTAATAAAGAAGGATCTAGCGAAGAAAACAAAACAAAAACATCAATTTTATTACTTTGAATAATGGGCACCATTCATTATAAATATCATAAGAATTGGTTTTGTCAGAAATTAGCAATCAAAGGGTTTAATTTTAATTATATTCTGCAGATTCAATTTTAAAATAGCACAGTCTAACTCCCATTCGCTCCCGGAAACCTTATCTTAACTTCGCACCATCTTCCCGGGGCAATAAGTCCTCTCGTTATCCACTTAACTCCCTATGAAGAGTAAAACAAATCAGAGAGAGATTGATCGTTTCATTTTTTTCACGTCAAGAGAGACAATGAGAGAAATGAAACGAGGTGTTCCACACTCATTGCCCCCAGGGTCGTCGCTACAATTGCTTGATTAAAACCAGGAAAGTGATCGCTTTAGGTATTAGTAACTGTGTACTTTTTACAAAGAAAAAATAGTGTTTCGGGGTCGGAATTAACGGTCGTGATCAAAAGGTGTTGTAGTTAATTGTGACTGTACTGCCTCGGTGATGATTGACCGATGTATTTAATTGTGGACAGACTGCGAATCAATTAATGCGAAGGAAATTTTTCCTTCTTTTTTTAGATATAAAGTATAATTCTGCCTCTCGCGGAAAAAAATTAAAACAATCCTTGTGATAATCTAAGAGTTGGTGTAACAGCGATCACTAGGTAGGGAATACATCCAGGTAACAGAAGGTCCTGAGTTCGAGCCTTGGTCGCACCAAAAACAATGTTCTAACTCAAATGAACTGATTACGATGTACAATATTTAAAAATGGAACATATTTTGATTTGTAATATCAAATAATATCGGTACTTACTTCGTGGTTTCCGCAAGTACTTATAGTTAGTTTCGTCTTGTGTTTGACATCTTGATAAGTGGTCGGTCAACCAGTGTTTTGTTTGAACACGTACAACAGATGACCGATGAAAGCAGTATCAGGAAAACGTAGGGCGTTCAAGTGAATAAAAAAAGAATCAAAACATTAAGGGGAATAGTCGAGATTTAGTAAATAACATATCGAGTGTTTGTTAAGAAGATGTACGAATGTGAATAAAGTAAAATTTGTGGGTCAATATTAATTCGGATGGCATTCCACCCACTCTGTGTCTCAAATATCAGGTGTCGGCCATATTTTATAATACAATACGTTTTTTTCTATTTTCGTGATTTTCCGGCCCAACGATTTTTCAAAACAAGCAGGTTATTGTAATTTTTAATATTAATCCCCTACAAGAAAGTTCGAAGTCGAGAAGCTTACCGCACTACTATGTAGGTATTTTATACGAAAAGTTGATTCAAGATTGACCGGCTAGTAGCTGAGTTGATATACTCGTATGTGTCAGATTCCCATCCGGGCGTCATGGGTTCAGTGCCTGTGCTGGCCAAGTCTCCCATCATTACACAATCAACATTTTTCTATTATGATGGTAGTAAGAGTTTTAAAAATATTTTCAGGTTATTTGTAACCCGGGAATGTTTATCTTTTTTTATAAAAAAATAAAAAAGGGTAGCCCTAAACATTTCCATCCAAAACTTTTTGCAGTTTCTTCCACGAAAAATGTGATTAAATGCCACTGGAAGCAACACATATGTTTTCCAAATGTTTTGTTTCACATTGCATAAAATTTATACTGAACATTTATTTTTTACCCATATTTTTTAGTACGCTGAAATTTGTAGCTCTGCGAAATGTGTGATATTAAAGTTTAACGAATGGGTGCCAATTATAACGCTTGGGTAGACAGTTATATAAATTAAATGTTCGAGTCAACATGTGTGAACATTTAAACTGGAATATCTAAGTTGTTGTGCCTCAGTCCCGTTGAAAAGGATTTGCAACGTGAAATTTTTTAAATGCCAAAAGAAAATTTAAAGAGATATAAATTTCTGAAAGTTTCATCCTTCACCATAAATCCTTCAGACTTTATCCTTTTATCCGCATTATTTCGTTTCTTTTCGTCGTGTACCTTTCAAGGCGAGAGAAGGAAGATTTTATTGTCAGGTTCACAAATTCAGTTATTATATCTTATATGTTATTAGATACATTTTATCATAAAACATTGTGAGAATTATATTTGCACTTATAACATATGTTGTATTGTAGATCATAAAATCACTCAAGATATACCGAACTGCAATGATCGGCTCATAAACAAAACCTTAAAGTATTTTTGAAATTTTAAAGTTATGGTGAGATTTCGTGGTAACAATTAAAAATCTTATTTAAAGAAATTTAAAAAAAGTTTCGCTCAGCCTAAGCAACATCAGGGTACAAAATTTAACCAAACAAAAAAATATGGCTAAAAGGTGCGGTTATATATACATACAGAGAAAGAACAAAATATAAAATAAAATAACCGAACCATGAGAAAACAATAGAATAACATTTAAATTATAAAAATTGTTATTTCAAATATTATAATTATAACAATTAAAATTATATAATCGAAACAATATCCGTGGTCTTAAACAAAGTTATTTATTTATTTCTTTAAATATGTCAAATCATAAAGTGATTGCTTTTCACGAAAGTATAAAGAAATTATGCTTCATGGTGTATACTCAACATCGCCGTCGCCATCGAAAACTCACCTTTAAGAATAGAAACGTTTGCTTGAGATAGCTTTAGTCATGATTAGTTCAATTGTCATTCACTTCCCAACCTCAATCTTCCCACTTTCCTTCCCCTCCCCCACTCTTTTCATCCTCTCAACATGGCCCAATTATAGATGATATAGTCCAACTAGCTCCGAGCAGTTTTGAACTCTTGTGCGGTATTCATATAAAAAAAAATATGTCGTCGCCGGAGACGCAAAAGGACTGAAGCGCCATTTTGGGATGTTTACACCAGAACAGTTTGTTTTGTTTTACAATAAAATTCATAAGTCTTTAGTACCTGGTTGGATTTTCAAAAAAAAAAAACTCAATGCTCTCACTGAGTTACTCGAAGCGACAAAATGTTTCATACTTGTGTGGTTTGACTTAAGTCTTCTCCTAAATGGTACATATATTTGGCTAAAGCACCACGAGTCTTCAGAATCAAACGAGAGTCAGAGCATTCGATGCAGAAAAAAACTGCATATTTAAATCATTTTTTAACAGTGTCGCTCAAGATCTTTTGCCTTTCCAGGGGCGATATGTACAAATTTAAATAAAAACAGTCTTCTTTTCCGCTTTTTAGACCGGACCAACGTTTTTTAGTTAATTTACGGCCTAAATATACTTGTTAGCAATGAGAAATTAGTCCAATTTACAATAATCAACTGGAAACTTTTTCCCAACATTCAAAACTGCATAAGTTGATAAAAATACTTCAGTTTTAAAACTACATTTTGATACGTTTTGAATTCGCTTAGCGAAACACATCTACGTTTCCAGTATCATTTCCTACGTTAAAAAACCACCGAAGTTTTAATATATTTTTCCCGCGAAGAAGTCTTTAAATGTCGTAACTTTTTTATATTTAATTATAGAATTAAAACCATCCCGTTCAATAACAGTAAAAGTGGAGATAAAACGTTCGTTCGTCAAACTTTCAATGGTATTCTCAGTCTTTCTAGAAATATTCATTTGTAACAAAACATTGGTAAAGATAATTATCAGATGATCGCCTTTGTACCTGCGGCAATCAACAGAATAAATCTATAAAACTATGATCAATAGAAAAGTTCTACAATAGACGCCTTGGGACCCCATTTACCGAAAGCCAGTGCTACTCAAATATAGTTCCGTGGACCGGTAACAGTCCGCGTACCGGCTACAACAGGTGCGCATTCAATGTTGTAAATATTCAGTTTAAAATGAGAATTCTGTAATTCGACTCCTTTGAATAACAAGATTCCATCTGACACGGCAATATCATGCGATAATTTCCTCTATAGAAAACTACTTTAGAGTTTATCATCGCATAGCAGTGCAGAGTCAGATGGAACCTTGCTATTCCAAGGGTCGAATTGTTAAAACATAAATCTTGGTGGGTCAAAACAAAACATATTCAATATTGGTGAATCTGGCCAGATCCATTTAATAAACCGACTTCAGGAAATTTTTATGCGATTTTATACATATCCTTCACATTGAATACGTTCTTGAAAAATTCGGCTTTGAAATAAAAAAAAATATTTCCCCCTTCTCGATTAAGTTGAAAGCAAAATTCCCAGATTTGTATAAACTTTCGCTGAAAACTCTTTCACCATTTACATTAAATTATCTATGTGAGACTTGTTTGTCAACCTTGAGTGTAATAAGGACGAAATATCTACACTTGTTTGTAGATATTCACTATCTATTATGAGTGGCATTTTTTCAATCAAACCACGCTTGGATATACTATCTAATATCAAACAAGCTTTACCAAAAGAAAATATAATAAAATCACTTGTTAAGTAAATCTAAATATTATTGTATATTTCTTTGAATTAATAAAAAATATGTAAGCTATCATAACATTTTTTTATTGTTTGCAAGATGAGGAGGGTTCCGAGGTAACAATAAAAAATATATTCTAGATCGTACACCAAACAAGTTTGAGTAGCACTGCTTTAAGTGACGACGGTGGAAAAGTTATAGCGATAAAGTTGAAGATTCATTTACGAAAACATAATTTTTTGAGACAAAATAGTAAAACGAAATTGTCTTTAAGTTAATTCTATACGGGGCCTGGAGATCGTGTAACTTTAATTGAGTTGTGCCAGAGATACAAACGTGTCATATTGGCCAATGTCATATCAAAAATAACCTGAAATCATTGAGTGTTAACTACAACACCAGCCATACTAACTGTCGTTGGCCAATAACCTAAATAAAATATAGTAAGAATAAGTTATTCACTAACATCAATAGTATGTCCGTATTTATTTAAAAAAAACTAATTTTCAAGAAAATCCGCAAAAATTGATCATAATCTTGATCCAAAATCTAATATAATCAATAGAGGTGACGTTTTTATGTACTATAACGTAATAAGAGTGGTAAAAGTATCGCCCTGGTGAAAGACCACTATTCAGAATCGAAACGTTGCTTCAAATGGCTTTTACCGTGTTTAGTGATCAAATTTGAATAACCAGGCAATTCCCAAACTTCCTTTTCCGCATCTCCTTTACCTCCCCAATACATCCATCAGCCTCACAACATACCCCGATTGGGGATGCTATAGTCTCACTGGCTTTAGACTGTTGGGAGCAGTTGGAACTCCTTTGCAGTATGCACTATAAAAAATAAAAAAATAGTTTTATAATTCCCGTCCCAAAAAGTTTTTTTTTGTAAAACTTTACTGAAGTTTTTGGATTATTAGTATTTTAGAAATTGTTAAAATTTGGACAACAATGTTTGTTTAAAAAATCTGAATAATATTAAGTTTCATAACCGGTATTTGTTTTACACTATAAGACTATTTTCTAGCAAAGAGGTGATCTTATTAACTTCACAGGAATGGGAGATACATCAAATATGAGACGAGTAATGTACGTTCTTTTCAAACATTTAGTTAGGGTGTAGAAAAAGGTCTGTGTTGGTTGTAGGTCGTTCGGCAGAAATAGGCTAATCAACACACAACTGAAAAAAAGATAAAGGCACTATCATGAAAAGCGATCATGGTTTATGATACAACTTAACTCTTATTTTATTTTCTGAATTATTAAAAACAAAGGCAAGTAAAAAACATTAAGAGCTTAAGAACTATATTTCGAAAAAAAAAATATTTCCCCCATTATGTATAATGCAGGTAGTCGTTTTCGTCATTTCACATAGATTTCAACCATCATTATACGAGAGGTATACAAGTATTACAAATATATTTTTACTATGTGTTTTTATTTGTGTACAACTTAAAAAAGTAATCTACAGAAAAAGTATAGATCTCAGAAAAAATGCTTTTTATATGAAGATAAATCATTCCGTGATCAATGAAATATTCCGTAGAATCTTCAACCTTTTTCAATTTTAATATTATAACTTTCAATAAAAATATGAGATCAATCAAAAGGGTACTTTCTAAAAAGGTCCCAATGGCCGAATTGGTTAAGGCGTTACTCCCGGATCGAGTAAGAGAATTCAAGTTCGAGTCTCGGTTGTGACAACTGTCTTTTTATTTCCTGGCTTTTTCTGTTTCATATTTGTGTGTTTAGATTATTGATATTGTTTAATATGTATTTAAAAAAAAAACATTTATTTACACAGGAAGTAATACCTTTATAGTTTGACATTATAACATCATTTAAAAATGTGAAAATATACTGCCCTGATGAAGAAAAGCAATACATAAAATCGGTAATCGACAAATAAGTGCAATCATTTTATCAATGGATAAAATGCCATTATTTCATACTACCCGAAAAAAATAAAAAATAATTAATTAATTTATATTTTTCGATTTAATCCAGCAGCCTTGAAAATTCTATTAATTATCTTTTAATCCCTATGATTGGGAGAGGGATTTTTTGTCTCAGTAAACATTATTTAAGTCTATTTTAAAATTGACCTCTGCATCGCAATTTTTTTCACTAAACAAATTTGAAATGAACACAAATGATAAATGGTTTTTGATGTCATGTAACTTAATAATTACCTCGAATGAAAAGGCAATCGTAATCAAACTAATAATTCTTAAAAAATGGATACGAAAAATAGACACATGAAGTATTGTTAATTCATTTTTTGCCTAGCGACCAAATTATTACCAAATTTGACACTAAACGGAATATCAAAAATAAATACGTGTTAAAAAAAACTTTAAAAGGGGTAAACGTATTTTTATTGATATTATTTGGTATTAGAAATTATCATAATAAACGAGGACGTTTGATATTTAATTATTTGACTATGGATAAACATACAAATTTCTCATATAATATTATGTAACATTGTATCTGCTGTAAAATATTTACAAAATCATGCTGATCATTACGTAATATTAGATTGATTATGAATTATATAATAAACATTAGTCACAATTGTCATCAGCCGAAATAGCTCAGTTGGGAGAGCGTTAGACTGAAGATCTAAAGGTCCCTGGTTCGATCCCTGGTTTCGGCATTTCTTTTTTTATATGATTAGATTTTATCACCTTTATTTTACTTCATCAACACTTAAGAAAATTTAAGAAAAAATGGTTTTTAAAATCTAAAAACAAATGAAATTACGTTTTCCATTTAAGAATCTCCGGTTTCGGTAAAGTAATTACAACAGGTATTTTAAATACAAATAATTGTAAAATCCCAAAACTTTATGAAGTACCTACATCGTTTTTTTCTGAAAATGTATGAAAAAACAATGATCAAATATTAAATATCGAAAGATCCCACGTTCGATCCCTGGTTTCGGAATTTTATTTTTGTTTCTATCCGAACATTTTTTCTTGGATTAATTTGTATCTATTTTAATAAAAAATATAAGAAGACACTTTTTTGCAGAAAATTTCTAATTTATAAAAAAAAATGACAAAAGTTTAAAATGTCTCTGGTTCTATCCCCAGGTGTTTATTATTGTTAACTTTCAGATGTTTATTTTTGTTAACATCATTCTTAGCGTTTTGTTTTTAAAATTTTAATCATTTGAAAGAAAAACTTGATAAAAAAAATTAGAAGAGTATTATGTAGGTTATGAAAGTTGGTAGTTAAAATAAAATTATGTCTTAAACAAATATTTAGAATTAGAGAAAAAAAAAACAGAAATAGATGAAGTATGAAGAAAAAAATACTTACTTGCTGGTTTATTTCATATCTCAAGGTTACTAGCGGAGAAAGTTACAAAATAAAGATATGCGTGTGTGCTGATAAATAATTAGATAGATAAATAATTCAACACTAAATGAACAAAAAAGTACTGGAAAACCTGGGTACGAATGTAAGTATTTATTTTAAAATAAAACAATCTGATAATAAAATGGTCAATTTAGAACCCCGGAATTCAGCAGTGGAATTATTTAATCAAGTCATCTTAATGTATTCCACTCTCAGAGGAGTAAGTCATTATTCAACTGAGACGATAACAATTTTCCTTATAGACCATACTAAAAATGTGAAAGGGTAAGTAGGGGTAAGCCCGAACAGCAGGGGTAGATGGGGTAAATAGGGGAAGCCGGGGGAGGTCGGGACACGATGACAAATGGATGCAAAAGTTAAATTGCGTTACTCCGTTAGGGGAAATGGTGACGAAGCGCGTAACGTGCTTCCGTAGTGTCCCGCTTTACCCCGAGGTATTTATTTACTCCAAGAAACGAAAGGATTCAAGCATGGTTGGTTTAGAATTAACGTTTGAACGTTTTTTTAATTGTAAAAAAAAATGCTTCAGAAAGCAGTTTTATGATTTTAATTAACGATTTATTTTCTACTTAAAAAACTAAGGGTAAAACAGTAGTAAGTGAATAAACACATCAACAACTGCAACAATTGATGGTGTATTAAAATCATGTTAAATTTCTTACTTCCATAAATACAATTAGGTACGTAAAATTTTTGTAACCATCGAAAACATATAAATTACAGTTATTTAAAATTAAATAAGTTTGAAATAATATAAAGAAACTTCAAATCAACGTTTTTACCGTAAATACAAATTATTCCATAAAATATAAGAGCAAAATGTTAAAAGTACTCAATTGTTTTCAAGTACAAAGAGTCAATCAAGTGATATCATTCGATAATTTTATTGTTCGATTACACTGAATCTATGTACACTACACATCTTTAAATCAAGGGTTCTTATCAAATGTTTGCATCATTATAGCAAAAAATTATACCAAGTTTGTTTGTATTTAATTTAATTAAACTAAATTTGTGTACAAAATATTAATTATAATTAAAGGTGTGTTAACGATTTTAAAAACCAAGTTAGCATACAGCATCGTTTTCTTTCACTTGACAATATTCTTCCTAAAGAATAGCGCACGACAAGTCCCACGTGAATTTTTACACGTTTCTATGTTCACCCGTTCGGATAAACATTGAAATGTGTCGGCGATGGGACACGGGAGTCCCGCTACGATATGTATTTAGGATATCCTTTATGTGCACTTCATCTTGCGAGACTCTGCTGCTCATAAATAATAAATAATGTTGCCCGGAGAACGAATCCTGAAAACAAAATCCTGTGTATCATATTTTTAATAAACCGGCACTGAAAAACATTTTTATTTGTTAACAATATAGTGGTAGAGGCTTCCTTACACTTGGATCCTCAGAGCAATAATATCCAAGAGAGAGCAGTGCTGTAGTCAGTTTTGATGAGTTTTGCCGGACTCGGCTAGACCTGGGCGTGGCTAGGACTAGGGTTAGGGTATTTATACATCCATTCAAAGCAAATGTCGACACAATGTTTTTGTTTATTCGTAAAACCACTTTTTCACAGTATTGTTCTAAACAAAGAAAGTGATTTATCCCAAATTTGTATAGGTTGGGTAAAAAAAATTAGCTCTCTTTCCATATATTGTCACTCTAAGCTTGGATCAGTAGTGTTTGGTTTGATTCCAGACGATGTCCGTTAACATGGGTATTTATTTTGTTCATTCATGACTTTTCTACATACGAACATATAATATTATCTAAGGAGAAATAGTTGGGATGCAGGCGAATTCTCTAGAGAATGTTTTTTTTACGAATCTGTCTGTATCTGTGTTTTCTTCTTTAAAAAATACAAGGATGAAAATCTGGGGGCTACAGCAGCGAAAACCATCAGATGGTGTATTCTGGTTTATACTTACTATGAGCATTGCATAGATCTTTCGGTCGATTTCGAAAAAAAAATAGTTGAAACTCGGTTGAAAAAGGGTTGTAACATGTAACCACTAGTTAATAGCAAAAAAAAGACCTTTAAGATTTTTCGTATGTGAATTTTGGTTGCCTAACATGAAAAAAATCCTTTAATTATATACATGGGAGAAGAAGCATGATGAGACTTTCGTCAACCCGTGGATCGGGTATGGCTCAAATAATAAAATAAATACAAATATTCATATTCATTTCTGTTTTTTTATCTATCGTTTGTGCTTAAATTTTTATGTTTTATAGAAATTTTATGAATACCTGCATCAAAATTCTACAAACAATGGTTTTCGAAATGATTGAAATTTCGCAATTTGCAATTGTAGCTTTTGATAAATAAAAGTTTCAGATGAATAGCCTTGACCTTAACAGCTTTAACCTCTCGCTGCTTTCTTGAAATAAGTAAAGGCAGAAGGTTTCGTTTCCTATTATAAACAAGTTTTAAAAAAAATATATTATAGCATAAACGTCTCTCATCAGCTTTGAACAAATATGAAAAATCTATAACATTTTCAATCAGCTATTACGGCGTCCACTACTTTTTCATAAACATGAGTTTTTACCCAAGTTTATAACTCATCGGGATTGCTATGTATGTTAGCAATATATTTAATTAATAATGTAAGTACATAGTCTGTTCAAAAGAAAAGGTCAATTTTGAATTTTCGCGGGCTGTGTACATTTGATTATCAATTTTTTGTTGTTGTTATGTTGGTACACATATGTTTATCATATGTTAGCATTATCAGCCATTTTGGATTAGTGGTTTGTTTTTGACAACTGGAAAGGTTAGTCACGTTTTTGTGTGTTCTTCGATTTTTTTACTTTAAAAAAAAATGGATAAAATATGTTTGATAATTACTACATTTACACTTGTATGACTGTTTGTATCTTAAATAATAAAATATATATATTTATACCTCTAACTTTTGTAAGTCGCTTCTTCATACATTTTAATAGTACACACTCAAATAATTATTTAAATACCAACAACAATAATCGAATCCGAATTTTAACTCTTCTAGTCATAGACAATGCATTCGGCAAGCGCGTTGACTGTAGCTAACACGATTATCTGAACGCCCTCCACTGCAGTCGAGTGTCCTCAAAGGGAATAACCAAAACATATTTAGTGCAGCTGGACCAATTTGCAGCTTCTAGATATTAAGTTTAATTCTCGAACTTCAGCTTAGATTCCCCAACGTAAGCCTCATAAAAGTTTGATTGCAATAAAAAGATGTACGTGGAAATTCCAACTATATTTAACCCTTTCGTTAACGGCTATCCTTGTAACTCGTTTTTCTAAGAATATAACCACTCAACACGACTTGGGCTTAATCAACTAATTAAGTTCCGAGGAAGAGATTGTTTGTGGTGGGTTAAACCAGGGCCGCCACGACCGCTAGGGGCAAATCCGCCTGTGTGCGAAAAATGCCACCCTAAGTTTGAATATTTCCAACTAGACTATTAAAAAAAAGTGTATGAATAAGCGTTGTGTGTTTTTGTTGTTGTTATTTCCTCCTACATATTTAAGATGTCATTGATTATGGCCGACCGAATCTAATAGTCTGCTAATTAAATGGTTTCTGACGACAAATGCATCAATGAGCTGTTGCAAACTTTCAAGACCTGGCAACAATTTTTAGATGCTTTCACGTGAAATGAGTACCTACAACAAAAAAGTATGTATTCTGAATTCAATTGAAATTTGAATTTCAATTTCTTTAAAACATCTAACCACTCCTTTCTTCATCTTGTATATTACGCCTTCGGGCCTCACATGTTATTGGGTCATATAATGAGTTTATTCTACATATTAAATTATATCTTCGATATGACTTCGCATTTAGTTTCATGTGCATAATTGTCGATGTGAATTTATCTGACACCAATGAAAATTAGCTAACTGAAAGTCCAGAGAAAGGTTCACGGAAAATGTTTTAGAGTTAACGGCAGCAGTGCGTGGCTTCGAAATAAACGTGACACGTGTAGTTCAGCTGAGTTGATTCGGGCTGCAACCTGGAGGGCGAGGGTTGATTTTATGACAACCAAGTCTTCATAAATATAAGAGAAGGTATCACAAGAATAATAACTAATTAATCAGCCTTGAAGCCCGTCAATCAAGTGGTAATGTAGTGAGAAAAAAACAAGAGGTCAGCCCTTTTTCAGCCGCCCATGTGCGCCGCACTCATTGCACACGAGGATGCAGCGCCCCTGGGTAGACCCTCAGTACCTACTAACTTCCAGGGGCGGCTGGGGCGGCCGTCCGCAATCCGCTATCACTCCGACCGCAAGAAAGTTAACAAAGCCGCTCGGTAGGTTTCGCGCGCTCCAATCGTGGCGAGAATACATTGATAAATTGATGGTTAGCCCGCTACCGGGCGCAGATTTGTTAAAATACGCGCATGACGTGATTTGTTGAAAGCAGCAAGCTGGGATGTAAAAGCTGCAATTTATATACATTTTTGTGGTGACTAAACAAAAAAAACAGTGACCAATTTGGTTGCGTTGTGTTCATATCACATAATAGAGATTTATAAGTATTTATACAATTTGTAGGTATATTAATACATGTATATATGTAAACACTTTGTCTATATGTATTTCAAGCTAACACTCGGCAACTAAGAAACCGGTCGGTAGCTGAGTGGAGAACGCGTCGGATTCCCACCCGGGCGTCGTTGGTTCAATTCCTCTGCCGACTAAGTCCTCCATCATTGCACAAGCAACATCTTCCGCTTTTTATGATGGCAGTAGGAGTTTTTTTTTCAAATATTGTCAGGTTATTCGTAACCCTGAAATGTTTGTCTTACTTTTAAAAAATTAAAAAAAAAAAAAAATTGATTTCGGAGAAAACTTTTTATTTTATTGTATACGCCCGAGGGGGCTTTTACATAGAACGGCTTACAATCAACAGAGAAAAAATTAAAATTATTTGCACAAACAAAATAAAGAATAGTGTTACAGTTGATTACATTAAATTAATATTGAAAAAGGCTATAATATGATAAAGAAATATGATATTATAGCCTTCTTGTATCTTGATTCCGTGCAGGTAAATACATAAGCCACCTCTTCGTATGTATTACCAACTACATTTAATCTAGGTACAAGCAAGTATCTGAAAGACTCAGTCTTGATGTTATTGTTACCGCTAAGATCGAAAAGTTCTCATTGGTATTTGAAAGGAAATAAGGTTGTTAAATATTGTAAGAAATATATGGTTGTTAAATATAGTACTGAGAATTTGCATGAGTGTTACAATGCATTACCTTGTATAAATAAATGCGAAATATACAAAAAACACACACACATACAAAGCACCATCTTGACATAGTAACTAATTTAACAATAAATGATTTTTCAGAGAATATTTTATGGTCTTCCTTCATAATGCTATCTAAATACCTATGACATTAGCAATATTGCCTATACTACAAAGGCTTCCCAGACGGTGGCTGAGAAGTTCTTTGAATGGAGTGCACTCGTGTATACAGGAACATTTTCGTAGCGCTGCAGTACCTCGGGAGCCAAAATAGTTTGCGATAGGCATTTTCAAAAGTAATCTTCAGTCATTGGGACACAGAATACTATTTTTACAGTTTTAACGTATAGAGTGATTTTCAAAATGCATTGAATGGTATATTTATGAACATTTGTGTTGCAAAAGTATTAATTTGTATACATAACAAAAAAGTGTCAAGGGCTCGTATAGGAGAATAAATTTGGTAATAAAGTCACGCACAGAAGCGGGTTATAGAAATGTGTAATCCTCTGATAAAGGAATAATAAAATACCTATTGTGACGTCATAAAAACTGTGATAGTATTTTAAATGAAATGTAGAGGCTATTTTTTAGCCCCATCACGCGCCATGTTACGTGCAACTAGCATACTATGGAACAGCTGTCACACGACAACCTAGCTCAATGAAAAACGTTGTATATTTTACTTTATCAGACATCGGACACACGGGAGAGAAAAATGTTTCAATGTCGCATACTTACTACAATAAAATGAGACATAATTAACTTACTATCGTGCCATATCTCTTCGGGATGTGGCAGAGAAGATGAACCGTTAAATAACTCCATAATGGCACACATAATCCTTCTTTCATTCCCTTTCATGCATCGTCTCATACGTATTCTTGAAATGACCCAACTCAAAGTAATTGATTTTCACTTGATGGTGCCATGCCTTCCTGAGGCGTCTTAGCACTATACTGACGTTCACTTTAAACTTCATTCTTCTTCTAAAAATCAATTGAAATTCATACAAAAACAAAATATAGTCATAATCAGTTTATCTTTCATTCGGTACGCACTGTTTATGCCCACGCTACGGAAGAGCTCTAAACTTCCATTTTGAATTGGAATCCTTCTATGGGCACTTAATTAGAACTCTATTTTAGTTTCGTGTTTTCCTCGGGCTCTTTACCTAATTGCCTGCAATAAAATCCAACTACGATGTTTAAATTGTAGCCTAAGACCACCGGATGAGAAATATGTTGAGGCTAAAGAATTGCTTGACCTTTTTTATTGATGTTTTGTGCAAATTCTCGCGGGAGAGGCGCGAGGGCTTCGCTTGAATGAAAGTAAATGAATCTCAAGGTTCTACTAAACGCCCCTAGTAAATTAAATTAGAGGGTTCCGAGGCTTTTCGTATTTAAATAAATATACGAACCCAGTCACACAGCTTTTTATCGCTGATTTTACCTACATACGTCTTAACTAGAGAGTAATATGAACTCTTGATACGTAAACAAACAATTTAGAAGATATCTAGTAGATACATTAAAACTAAATGCTGTAATATTTTCAAACATAATCATCAAGATATTGGTATTTACCATTATGTTAATTACTTAATTTTAAGAAAAATAGATAAAATAACTTGAAAGAATTGGGTTAACTTTAAAAATCTATTGTTAGATTATGTTTATCCATTTAACCAAGTCTTGCCATACAAAGTCAAGAACAAGGCATTACTGATTACTAAGAGCCGCAGACGCGGTGGCATGTTGAAGAATTCCAGAGCCGCTCATTATTCAAGGGAAATCTGTTAAAATATCGTTATTTGATGGGTTAAATTTGTTTCAACCACCCGGTAGTGGACCCAGATGTATTGAGTAAACCACCAAAGGCCTGGTCTGAACAAATTGTCAATTTTGCATTATTTTTTAATGATATTAGTTTTAATTACAGAGAATACCTAAATTAACCTTTTTTTGCATAAAAATATATCGGCCTTTCCGTCTGGACATTGTGTGATATCAATTGCATGTTTTTATGAAATGGGTCTTGGAAACACTTCGTCAAACTAATGCGAGCAGTAACAGTTTTTTACGCAGTAAGACTTTACGTGCTAGATGGTCGGCTACTGTGATGTTGTTTCTGTAAACAATGACATACATGTTGAGTTTGAATAGAAAGGCTTCAAATCAATCTTACTACAACAAACGTATTTCGCATACTCTTCTTTGCCCAAAAGTAGTATTTTGTACCAAATTTTATTTTGAAGGACTTTTTAATTTAATCATCAAGTCTAACATTCTTAACAGAATTCCAAAGGTTCATTTCATTCGGTCCCATAGAGCTGAGAAAACGGCAACTTATTTCCAACTTCAAGTCTCGCATTTGGCCCGCAAAGTGGTATTAAAAAAAATAAATTATATTTTAAAATATTTTTTAATTTTTTCGTCATTAGTTTATCATTGTTAACATCATTTCAAACTTTCGTTTCATTCGGTTCTATATAACCTAAGAAAACGGCATATAATTTCCGACCCCAAGTCTCGCATTTGACCCGCAAAAGTGGTATTTAAAAAGAAAAGTTTATTTTGAAAGATTTTTTCCATTTAATCTTTATTAGTTCATCTTTCTTAAATTTATATTTATATTCGGTAACATATGTTCTCAGATAACGGCATCTAATTTCTGACCTCAAGTGTCGCATTTTGCCCGCAAATGCGTATTTAAAAAAAAATATTTTAATTTATGCATTTATTTAATCGTCATAAGTTCATAATTCTAAGCATCATTCCAAACATTCACTTCATTCGATCCTGTCATGAAGAAACGGCATATAATTTCCGACCCCAAGTCTCACATTGGGCCCGCAAAAGTAGTATTTTTTTAACAAATGTTTATTTAGAAAAACTTTTTCATTTCATCATCTTAAATTTAAAGTTCTTACCAGAATTCCAAAGGTTCATTGAATTCGGTCCCTTAGAGCCTGAGAAAAAGGAAACTTATTTCCGACTCCATGTCTCGTATTTGGTCCGTAAAGTGGTATTTTTTTAAATGTATATTTTGAAAGATTTTTTCATTTAGTCATCATTAGTTTATCATTTTAAGTCTCATTACAAATTTTCACTTCATTCGGTCCCATACGTCCTACAATACGACCCCAAGTCTCGCATTTTGCCCGCAAATTAGTATTTTTTTAACAAATGTTTATTTAGATTTTTTTTTTCATTTAATTGTTATTGATTGTTAATTGTCCATCATTTCGAACATTCACTTCACTCGGTTTCAGAAGTCCTAAAAAAACGGCATCTAATTTCCGACCCCAAGACTCGCATTTTGCCCGCAAAGTGGATTTTTTTCAACAAATGTTTATTTTGTAAGATTTTTTCGTTTTTTCGCCTAATGGCGAATCAAACTAATGTTCATCATTCTAAGGATCATTCAAAACTTTCACTACATTTGGTCCCATATGTTCCAAAAAAACGGCATTTAATTTCCAACCCAGTTTATCATTCTTAGCTTATAACAAATTTCCACTTCATTCGGTCCCATACGTCTTGAGAAAACTACAACATATTTCCGACCCCATGTCTCGCATTTGGCCCGCGATGTGGTATTTGAAAAAAAAGTATATTATATTATAAGGTTATCCTCATAAGTGCAAAAAATTATGTAAAATAAAATAAAAAGAAGAGTATTGAATAGCAGATACAGAATTTTTTTTTTTTTTAATAAATAACAGGTTCAAAATATTGTAAAAGAAAAGAAAAAAAAAATACTAAGTAATAGGTCTAACTATTGGTTTAGCTCTTCCAGATGATAACAACTGTACTAAACTAAACTTATAGTTTGATGTTGACGTGTTAAATATATCAGCGACATCGGAGTATACGTATATGTATATATAACGGAGTATATATTGTGAGGTTGAAGCACAATTGCTACAATAGTACGGTAGGTACTGCCTTGTAACCGTCCTGCTTGGAACATGAAATGAAATCAAGTTTAATAATTCAGGGCTGTCATGCATTGAATTTATAATTTTGTATAAGCAAATCAAGTCGGTAATTATTCTCCGCTCAGACAATTAATGAGTTTATCATTTTAAGCATCATTACAAACTTTCACTTCATTCGGTCCCATACGCTCTGAGAAAACGGCGTACAATATGACCCCGAGTCTCGCATTTTGTCCGCAAATTGTTTTTTTTTTTTTTTAAATGTTTATTTTTTTTCATCTAATTGTCATAAGTTCATCATTTCAAACATTCACTTCACTCGGTTCTAGAAGTCTTAAACAAAACGGCATCTAATTTCCGACCTCAAGGCTCGCATTTTGCCCGCAAAGTGGATTTTTTTCAAAAAAAAATTATTTTGAAAGACTTTTTCATTTAAATATCTTTATTTTATCGTTCTTGACAGATTTCTAAAGGTTCATTTCATTTGGACCATTAGTGCCTGAGAAAACGGCATCATTATTCAAACCCAAGGCTCGCATTTGGCCTGCAAAGTGGTAAATTATTAAAAAAAATGTTTATTTAAAAAAAAATACATGTAGTCGTCTTTATTTCATTGTTCTTACCAGAATTCCAAAGGATCATTATATTCAGTCAAATAGAGCCTGAGAAAATGGCAACTTATTTCCGACCCCAAGTCTCGCATTTGGTCCGTAAAGTGGTATTTTTTTTTTAGATGTATATTTTAAAAGGTTTTTTTTTTCAATCATCATTAGTTTATCATTATAAGCTTTATAAAAAATTTTCTCTTCATTCGGTCCCATGTGTCTTGAGAAAACGGCAACATATTTTCGACCCCATGTTTCGCATTTGGCCCGCAAAGTGGTATTTGTAAAAGCAAAAAGTATATTTTAAAAGATTTTTTCATTTTTTCTTCATTATTTTTTTATTCTAAGCCTCATTACAAACCTTCACTTCATTCGATCCCATACGTCCTGAGAAAACGGCGTAAAATACGACCCCAAGTCTCGCATTTTGCCCGCAAAGTGGATTTTTTTCAACAAATGTTTATTTTGAAAGATTTTTTCATTTAATCATCATTAGTTTATCATTCTTAGTTTCATAAGAAATTTTCACTTCATTCGGTCCCATACGTCTTAAGAAAACGACGTACAATTTTCCGACCCCAAGTCTCGCATTTGGCCCACAAATAGGCATTTTTTAAACAAATGTTTATTTTGAAAGATTTTTTCATTTAAATATCTTTATTTTATCGTTCTTAACAGAATTCCAAATTTTCATTTCATTCGGACCATTGGTGCCTGAGAAAACAGCATCTAAATTCAGACCCAAGGCTCGCATTTGGCCTGCAAAGGGGCAAGTTATCAAAAAAATGTTTATTAAAAAAAAAAAAACATTTAGTCGTCTTTATATCATTGTTCTTACCAGAATTTCAAAGGATCATTTTATTCAGTCACTTAGCGCCTGAGAAAATGGAAAATTATTTCCGACCCCAAGTCTCGCATTTGGTCCGTAAAGTGTTAATTTTTTTTTAAGATGTATATTTTGAAAGTATATTAATCGTCATTAGTTTAACATTCTAAGCTTCGTAACAAATTTTCACTTCATTTGGTCCCATACGTCTTGGGAAAACGGGGTAGAATTTTCGTTTTCGAAGTCTCGCATTTGACCCGCAAATAGGTATTTTTAAACAAATGTTTATTTTGAAAGTTTTTTTCATTTAAACATCTTTATTTTATCGTACTTAACAGAATTCCAAAGGTTCATTTCATTCAGATTCATAGGCCCGAATCGTTCTTAGCATCTATCTTAAATTTAATTTCATTCGGTAACACAACGGCATCTAGTTTCCGACCCCAAGTCTCGCATTTTGCCCGCAAATTGGTATTTTTAAACAAATGTTTGTTTCGATTTATTTATTCATTTAATCGTCATAAATTCATCATTCTCAGCATCATTCTAACTTTTACTTCGTTCGGTCCCATATAACCTGATAAAACGGCGTATAATTTCCGACCCCAAGTCTCGCATTTGGCCCGCAAAAGTAGTATTTTTTACATTTTATTATAGCATTTAAAAAAACAAAAATTATGAATATCAATCCGAGATTTGTTAGAAACGTACACATATCTCGATTCTTCAGAAAATTTGCTGTAGTTGGTTGTAAGTCGGCAGGAGCAGCTCGCGAGCCGCATGCAGCTCTTTGTATAAACCTTTGCAGCTCTTCGAACATTAACTCCAATTTCACCTCATCTCAAGTAGCCTTATAACTTATGTGATTATGAGATAGAGCCGCCGAACAAACTTTGACTCGTACGCCATACTCTATACCAATTTTTAGCCCGTCTGCACATGACCACACTCACGTTTGTCAATATCAGTTGCATGCGAGTGGTAGCATTTGAAACATATAGTGTAGTACCGGACTTCGCATTTGTTCTTACGAACTTCGTCATCAAAGTAACTAACAGCATCTTGTCCAAACCACTCCTTCATCGCCAATTTAAGGTACTCTTGGAAGAAATTGTACCAAAATTTACTTCTGATAATACAACAATAAGAGTCGCTGGTTTTCCAGAGGTAACGTACTGAAACGCTTTGCTTCATATTTAGAACAAATAAAATTGTTCCTTCATGAAAAAAACATCAAAAATCAGAAGAAGACACAGGGCTAAAAAAGTTACATTGCATGCTCGACATTACTTTTCAGCTGCTTTGAAAATATTAATGTAAGGGAAAGGAAACATCACATACATATCATTGGAAGAAGTAGAGTGCTTTCAAAATAAATTACAAGTTCTCACCAAAGATATAAAGGTAGGTGAATTACTTCATTTCAAGAATTTGTAAACAGTATCGTGAAGAAAAAAGCAGTTGTTTTGATGCGATTTATTTCAGCAGCGTATTAGGAACAATGAAAAACAGTTTTGGTGAACGTTTTCAATAATTCAGAGCTAATATGGCTACACCAGCTTTCATCGTACGTCCTCTAAAAATAAATGTCAATGAACTTAACGTAACACCTTTGGACACAGATCCTGGTTCACTACAGATGGAGATAATAGATTTAAAAAGCAAGGAACTGTGGAGCAACAAATTTACAGATCTGACCAGCCGCTTGAGAGAACTAGAAAAAGAGAAATCTAATTTAATTTCTCAGCACAAGTGGACAGTTATAAAACAACTGGCTAAAATAGAAACAGTAATATTTGATACGTGGACCTGACACATATGATGCGTTAAAATACTAGCTTTTGGTATTCTCACAATCTTTGGCTCTACATATATATGCAAACTAACATTCTCAACTATAAACCAATTAAAAAATAACTTAGAAGCAGAATAACGGATGAAAAATTACAATCATGTATTCAAATAAAAATAAATAGCTATTTGCCAGATATTGTAAAGCTATCAAAAGCGATGAATGGACACCTAATTATTATTTATTTAAAATTTTACATTCTAATTATTTTTTTAAAATAAAACATCACGAACTTTATTTTCTTTAATAATCCATATTCTATACATATGTGTAGTACATATAAGTGACTCTCTGGTACCTTTTTTTACGTGAATACCGCACAAAAGTCTCAACTGCTCCCAACCGTCTAGAGCCAGTGAGACTATGGCATCCCCAATAGGGGTATGTTGTGAGGGTGAAGATAGTGGAGAGAGGAAGGAGATGAGGAAAGGAAAGGTTGGGAAGTACCTGGCTATTCAGATCTGGTCACCAAACACGGCTAAAGCCATTTCAAGCACCGTTTTGATTCTGAATAGCGGTCTTTTACCAGGGCAATACTTGGAGTATCTACCACTCTGGAACGTGCCGCAAATATAACATATATTATTTAATATCAATTAAATGTGTTATGACACATATTTAAATAAAAAAAATATTTGCGCACGCCGGGTTCGAACCCGCGACCTCTGGATTCGTAGTCGAGCGTTTTACCACTCGACTATGCAGGCCGTCAGTTTCCTGTTTCTATGACAATTTGGCTCTTCTCACTTGACAAACTGCCGACCCTTGGTGTAGGCAATGTATTCCAAAGATTTCAGTCCGTATTTTGTCGAGTGTATTTTTGATATGTGTAATTTTTTGTTTTTTCGTGTTATTATATTGATGAACGTCGCAGTTATAGTTAAGTTTTGCAAATCATTTTGGAATTTGTGACGCGCATTATCGTTTTTATTGTGTTATATTTTATTTTTTAACAAAACTTGAATCCGTATGTTACTCTGTAAATTTAACATAACAAAACATTAATATTTTAATTATGTATAATTTTTTGGATCTGTAAGTTTATATTTAAATATTTCTAGAGGGGAAACCTGTCAAAACCAAGTGGTTAACAGTGATGACGTTTCTATAAAAGTCATGCTTTTTGTGTATAATATTCATAAGTCTTCGTGGAAAATAGCGAACATACGTACGGTATAACTACACAATGTTGTTTTATTAAAAAAACGCGATTCGTCCATAATAAGATAAAAAAAATTTTTTTCAGCAATTCGAATTAAATAGAAGTAAAATAATAAAACAAATAAAAATAATGTGGAAAATCAAATACCTGATACAATTATTAACTGAAAAAAGATACATTTAGAGATAATCAGTCGTAATAAATCACATCCAAGTCAAATAAGATTTCCATTCCTTTCTCAACAGACTGAACGCTACGACATCAATAATTTGTCTGGAAAACTTTATAACAAAGTTCGAATGCAAGGAGACCCACGGTAGGTACCCGATGAAATGTTTGCGATGGTATCGCGGCGACCTGCCTGATTGTTATGCAGATACCATATCATGCAATAATGTAATCACCATCTGCAGGTGGTGCACTTCTGTGAGCATCCCAGATGCATTGTTTGTGTACAAAGTACCCTGACAATGCAACAGCGCGAACACAAACAATTCAATCAATAACTGTTTCATGTGCTTATAGACGAGACAATATAAACCAATAATAGAATATATTCGACTTTATTAATACGATTTTAAATAGGTTTTTATTCAAATGGTTGGAGGAAAACTCACCAGGGTAAAGATTTTTTAAACTTTATTAAATATGTAATTACAGAAAGTTATCTGATAATATAACATAATCGATTTGAGTTAACAAGAGAATTGAAAACAATTATTTTAAAATACTATTATTTTAAAGATGTCAGTAATAAAATTCGATTTAAACATTTTTTCAATAAACACGTTTGACTTTATTTTCATTTCCCTCCTCTATTCACCTTTAGTCAGCCGCTTGCATTATTACATTGTTTTTGTTTTGTTTTAATGCTTTATTTTGTTAAAATTTGAATTAGGCATTAACAAAATTATTTTCATTAGATAACACATTTCAAAAACATTGAAAGGTATATAGGTTTTGGGCATTCATGCCCGTTATAAAACGGTGTAAAACATTTACCCATATAAAAGGGTACATGTTTTTTCTCAAAAGCATTCAAATTCTAATTACAGGACGACTTCCGTAGTTGAGTGGTTAAGACAGGTCGCAGGTTCTAATCCCGGCGTGCGCAAAATAATTAATTAATGTGCGTCATTTCACATTTAATTAAAAATTAAATTATACATATTTAGTATATTTGCAGCACTTTCCAAAGTGCTAGATTATCTAAGTATCGCCCTCGTGAAAGACCACGATTCAGAACCGAAATATTGCTTTAGCCGTGTTTAGTGACCAGATCTGAATAGCCAAGCACTCAACCTTCCTCCTCCTCATCGCCTATTTTTTCCCACTACCTATTCGAATAAGAAATGCCATAGTCCCACTGGCTATAGACGGTTGGGAGCAGTTGGAACTCTTGTAAGGTATTGCCAATTTTTATTATTATTATCATTATTTACCTTTTAAAATTAGAATAGTAATAACATAGACATAAAGTGAACTCCTACCGGAATGAAAAAAACTTAATGAAGAATGACGCGAAAACAAAGAATACAAAAAATAACACTAGAACAACAGCATCAACGACAGAAAGAATAATAAAAAAAAGATTTTCCAAAAACCAAATGTAGACGAACTGTAAGCTTTGTTGTATTTTGAATTATTGCGGTAGTATATGGTTACTCGATGAAATTAGACATGCAAAAATTTCACGCACGGAAATTACACCACCGTTAAACATAAAAATGCGCATGTGAAAAAAATCACGTCTAAGAAATTTCGCCTACTAAAAATAAGCAAGATGAAAAATTATTAATAAGTTATTTTTTTAATACGTTTCAATTTTTAATTAATCACTTAAAAAAATAACACATTCTAAAAAGCGCGTAACGTTTGAAACAAACATGAAAAAATAACTAATCTAACAGAATACGTACAAACTGTACAAACTACTATTGTTCATTTCAAATATGCGCCAACATACCAAATTAAGCAGGTGGTCGAGGTAGATCGAGCAAACCCAACTTACCTTATAAATTAAATGCTTTCAAAAATTTATACACTGGGTATAAAAAAATACATATTACGTGGGTAATTTCCACTTAAAATTTCTTCCATGTAATATTTCAGTAGGGACATTTAGGTAAATGAAATTTTCACCTTTTTAATTTTATCCTGACACCATATTATATTAGGTGTGTGATGCATAATGTAATTCCATAACATTTCTCTGGAAATTGAGAAAATCACTATTTCCCTCTGTCAAAAGATATTTTGAAGCACCCATATCAAAATAAATAGTATTTATTCAGTAAACTGTACTGAAAATATCCAAAAATGCCGTCTAGACATAGTTTAGCGTTACTTACCAATTCTAATGTTGCCAATGCGATTTCTCTGCCAAGACAGAACAGTATTTAGTGAAGTGTTCAATCGACCAAACCAGACACATAAGTCACTGTTCATTGTTAGGTGCCCCTTTTCCTATTGAGGGTAAATCAAACTTTCTATCTAAGATGTGAGTATGAACCAAGTAAGGAAGAGAAGGAAACTTCTAGACTGTGATGTGCTTACATATCATAGATGATGTCACAACAGTCTTTAATAATCAACACGAGAGGCTTAATGTATTTTCTTTGATTATTTACCGACTCGAAAAATTCTATAGTAAATTTGTAATTTTAACGGAAATATAAAATATGATTATTTATGAAAATAAATTATAACTTTGTAAAAGACCAAAGATTTTTTTTTTCGCTTAGCCTAAGCATCATCAGGTACAAAATTAAACTAAACAAAAAATGCATTGATTTACATACGCATACATACGGAGGGAGAACATAATTTAAAAAATAAGAGAATAGTGAGAAAACAAAAAAGTCATTTTCATTAAATATGTTAAATCACAAAGTGATTGCTTTCTACAAAAAAAAAACATTATTATTATTATCGGGACTCAAGAAAAGTTTAAATATGTGTAATTTTAAAGAACAAGATTCATCGTTCAGAGAATAATACCAGCTTAACTGTTGATAGTTCTTAAATCGTCATTTTTCGAATGCATGTGAAATCTAATGTAAACCGTATATTTTTTTACAAGAAACCATCTTAAGACATTGTTTGATGATACGATAAGTAAAGTAAATGTTTCTAAAAGTTGTCCCGTTCCAAAGTAAAACCTTTCCTTATCAATATCAAATTATTTAAACAGTAAGCAAAACAATAAAGTAGTCAAAGCAGGTTCTATTTTTCGCAAGTTTCCAACTACCAACTTCGTTGTTTCATCTGACTAGTCATTGTTTTCATAGTTGAATAGTTTCTTATTGAAAGTGAGGAAGCGTGCACTTGAAAAATTGTACAAAGAAAAACTTCATCACACGAAACTGGTTTATTTTACCTTGTTTTGGATAGTGTATTTCTTCTTCTAATGTATTTTGAACTGTAAATTCACGTGCAGTATTACAATTAGGGGCAATCGTTTGAGTAAAAGATAAGCAAAGGCATAAGTTTACTTTTTGCAAAGTAAAGTGTATGACAGACTATGAAGTAAAACTGTATTTATAAACAAATTATCGTATTTAAATTTGTGGTACATGGCTGTACTCCTGATTTTTCTCTTGAGCGTTTTTATAAATAGTTGAGATTTATCTTAACCTTTATAATTACACTTATCTCGGGTACGATATAAAATTTTAATATTTTTTAGTACATTTACAATTGCTTTGTTTTAATGACTTTTGTAATATTTAGTAAATACGTTTTTTTGTACAAACAAAAGTGATTTTCTATAAATATAAAATGAAGAATCACAAAGTGAATATTACTAACTATTATTATTTTATTGAAAGCTAAAGTGCAATTGCTTTGCTTAAATTATTAATTTTTGTTTTATACTATTTTTGTGAAACTTAATTACAAATTATTATTAAATAACTTAGTTTGGATCACTTTTTATTATTATTTTTGTAATTCTTTTTTTGTCTACTAGTTTCGTTACATACTTGTTCGTGACATCTTCAAGACAAGTAAAGAAATACAAAAAAAGAAATTAACAAAAATATTTAACAAAGCACATAAAATCTTGCAAATAAAAACTAATTAAAAAGACTTTTCCTTAAATATCTAAGAACAAGTTACGAAACTAGTTGGCAAAAATAAATATATAAAAAAATATTAAAAATGCATAAAAAGTTAGGAATCGTACTACAGTGAGAGTATCCTTGACACATTATGAGGAGCAATAAAAAATACAAAACATTCAATGATAATCATAACTTCGGAACGTATGTGATTCGGTACGACTGCATTTCTCTGTTGTAGTTAAGTTGTTACGGGTTGTTATCTGAAATTCTAAAAATTCCCTGATGATAGCCAACCTCCGATAGGAAAACGCATCAGATGAACAAGATTAAACACAATTAGAACCAGACATCTATCTAGGCATTTAGTAAACGTAATTCATAAAGTACAAAGCTACGATTATAATATTATGTAAGTTTATACGTAATAACGCTGAAGCCACCAAGACACTTATCTATATTAAAATATCAGTGAAATGTTCTATCGTAATTTATAAACCCATGTAAATATAACGATAAAGAAAAGCGCAGATATATACCGTATAGGCATACCTACATCAAGTTGTGTGATAAAGCGTAAAGGGAGTACATCAAACCACCAGCTGATAGATGTTAACTGGCTTTTATTCCCAAGACGAAGACAAACTTTGGCATTCTTCTCGTAAAAGGAAAGGCATAATAAAGTTTTCCGCCTTTGGAAATTTAACAGATTTAATATCCGAAATTATTTGCAGCATTTCGAGCTAATTATTTTGCTGCGGTTTGCTTTGATGAAGTGAGTTTTTAATTGTGTTAGCGAGAAGGTTGATTTTTAAATAGAACCTATAACATCTCTCAAGAAACCTATCGATTTCACTCTGGTAGAGTTTGCAAGGGCTTTTTACACATATTTCAAACATAATTAAATGAACCCCTCAAAAACATAAAAAAACCCGACCCTAAAAATGAATCTTTTAAACCTTCACAAAAAACCACATGTTTTTGAAAGGCCTTCTGAACTGCTAAAATTTTAATGTTTAATATTCCACCGTAAAAAGTTCACCATTCACCCTTTTCTTTGCGAGAAACCACCTTTATTTATTATGTATGTACCGTTTCCTACGAATCCTCCAGACTGAAACGATATTTTTTTATTTGCACCCAGCTCACAAGTCACCGCAGCATACGACATGTAGTCCCGAAAAAACTGCAGCAATTATTTTTTGCGGATTTTTCGCGAGGCAAACACCGTTGCACGAAAATAATTAGGCAAAAAAATTAAATCAGGAAACAAAAAGAAAAAGAGCGCGAAACAAAAATAATGGCGCCGCGGGCGAAACACACAGCGGCGCATGGTGCCTTTACGTTTTATATTAAATTCCCTTTTGTTGGCTTGCAGATAATCATTCGTTAAATCTATTCGCTGGTGACACGCTTAGCTTAGTTTGTTTTTTTTTACGGATTCCTAATGACCTACCTTTTAAGATTACGATTTTATTAAGCAATTTATAAAATAAGAAGAACTCTTTGACAGAGCGGAATGTTTTTTTGTTTTTAGTTTCAAAAGTCGGCGAAGTACGTAAACAAAATATAAAAGAGCGTTAAGTGAATGAAAACTGTCTGAAAAAAGTCAGTCACCAAAATGAGACTTGGCATCATCAAGTATTTTATAAATCCAATACTTAAGTCGTCTCATGTCAAGGGAGCGAATGGCTCTGTAGGAAATTGACGTAATGCTCTGTATGTTAAAATATTTACAGTATTTTTATCGAAAATACTTATAAATAATTTCGAGGTTCGTTTTAAAACATAGTCTTACGTATCTACTCTACACATAAAGTTACTGACGTAAGTAGGTACTTAGTACTTACTGGCTTATTGAGTTAAATCGGATAATCAAATGCAAGTAAAATTCCACGCCCCCTTTTTACGGGTCCATCGATATTACTGGCGGTCATGTAGATATAGGCATTCCTAAGATATTGGATGGCCACGATAGCGATGACAAGCCGCGCACACCCGATGAATCAACACGTACTCAAGCTGGAGATTGTTTGATAATTCTTTCTATCATACATCGGTTGTAAACATATCATTGTTTTTCATCGGCAAACACACCTTCGCTGTGCGTAAAGTATATCTTTGTTTTTTTTTTTTTTAATTTCCTACTAATATATACTTGTTTATACCAACACACAAACTTACCTCAGTAAATTTGTCGTTACTGTATTAACAACATGATTGATGAACTTCAAAATATTTGGTAATTCATCAATACTTCTGTCAATCTTTCAATATTAGAGCGCACACACTGAAGTGAGAAAACAACTCACTGTTCTCTTATTTTATTTTATATTATGTTCTATTTCTGTACTCGTACGTCTATACAACTGCGCACCATGTATTTTTTTGTTAAGTTTAATTTGGTACCCTTGATGATGCAAGCTAAGCGAAACGGACTGTCCTAAAAATAAAAATAAAATGTGTGTTCTAATACAAAATTATTTTTTCATTTAATTTGTTACGTCAAACCACAAAGTAATTCCTTTCTACAAAAATATAAATTGTACATATTGTTAAATTTAAAAAAAACGATACAAAAAATTGTGCATAATTCATGACGCCGAAACATCATTAATTTATTTTATGTATTTAAAATAACACAATATTCGACGGGTATTTCTACTTCCTTGCCATTATTTTTCACAGTTTTTTTGGCTTATTGTTCTAATCCAAATGCATTGTCACCTTGCACACAGCGCCCCCGAGTGTGGGCCTGAGGAATAGTGGAGAATGACACGACTTACTCTAATTGAAATAATTTCCCGTCTGCTTCACTTATGAGGACGGAAATAATTAAGCTGGAAAAAGAAAAGTGTGTAAAGTTATATGCCCACCCCAACTATCGATGCTTTAATTAAAATTTTAATTAAAATCTGAGAATTTTCCTCGCCAACTTGGTGTGTTTCATCTTAATTGCGATACATTGAAATGTAATGCGTGGCTTGTTGTAAGCTTAGATTTTTCATGTTTAATTTATGCATATTATTGTATTATTATAAATAGAATAATAACTCTCTAATTGTTTACACTCTAATTTTGGTATATTGTATTTAACATACCAAAATCCCTTGTGGGGAGGGCAATGAAAAACCATATAATTTTATTTTTTAAATTTATAGTTAATTATTATATAAAACATAGCTATATTGGAGCAAAATATTTCAAAACGCAATAATAAGGAACTTCAGTGAAAAATATTTTGGCCTAAAAAAATCATACAGATAAACGAACGTCGATTTTAAATATGTACATAAGTTTTAGCATATATAATTATACGGAGAATAAAAAAACGTTATTTAAAAGTGATTAAAAAATCAACACATTTAAACGCCCTGTGATTGGTCGGTGGATTTAGACGTCACATAATTCCAAACAACCAACTTTTTCCCAGGTTTTGTATGTAAATGTTAGGTGTCAGTTTGTGTTTGAATAATGAAAGGCTTTATACTGTAGTTTTGACAATATTGAAGCTTTATTTGGACGATTTTAAACTTTATAATTTTTGTTAAATATAAAAATCTGTTGTCAATACGAAAGAAATAGTGTACGAGTATATTCGAAATAAATCGGACGATCTACCGATCGTCAATACGGAGATGGTGATAATGCATTTTAAATACAATAACGATTATGTTAGTGCCGAATTTCGTGGAGTTTTATCATCGTATTAATTGTGTTTAGTTATAGTTTACTATGGATATAATGTATAATTATGCACAGTAAAGTTTATTCCTCATCTGACATTTGACCATAACCTCAATGCGTTGTGGTTATAATATAGGGCATTTTCTTTACTGTTATACACAGAGGAGTTTAAATATCGATCGTATTATCGAATCAGTTCCACCATCAAGGGCTTTTAATATATCCACTATAGCATAGTCGCAGTCATCATAATCAGTGGTTTATACTAGTGTGTTATTTATAATATTAAAGCTAATAATTGTTACAGACATAAAAACTTCAAATGTGATTACTTTTTAACCGCGTGTTTTTAAGCATATTATCTTCTATCAAAATGGTCCCCGCAACAAAATTTTATAGTTTTAGATGATAAAGCAATATTTTTTTTATCGCACCATTTCATGGCATGACACTACATATTCCGTAGAAATGCATTTTTTGAAACGCGGATAAATTGTTTATCAGGTGTAGTTGTGATTGAATTTTTGCACATTTGAACAATGCAATAACAATAATTACTAGATGCTGATATTTTACAATGTTTCTTAATTTAATTAATTTAAGGATAAAAAGACGTGTCGTATTTTTCATAAAAAAATCCAGTACCGACTGTTCAAACGAAACAATATTAGAATCTCGTGTGACGTCTTTGCTCCGACCTATCAAATTTTAAGCGTTTTGGCGGGCTTTTGAAAATTTTACCTTTGAAAATTAATTTAACTAAGAAAACTACCCCTATTTAAGTTGGAAGATATTGGTAAAATAAATTATGAAAAAATATACTGAAGTTCCTTATTGTCTAACTACTGTATTTTATGCTTCTATAAAAATAAAAATAAATTAGGATGTCTTTTATTTTTAAGTTCCTGGTTTGACTTAAGTACTTATTTAACTTATCATAATACGGAAAATGCTACATTATTTTTTTAAATTCAGGTAAGAATTTTGGTTGGATTTTAAAATATATTATATAGTATTTGACAATCTGTAGTGTTAATGAAGATAGTTTTTTTCTTTAAAAATATACAAAAATTCTCGCTTTGTGAATCACCTTACAATGTTTGATTTCAGAATTCAAGAATTGCACATGCTTGGATTGAATCCGCGAGGCCTAGATGTGAACTCGTCGATTTGGACCACTCGCCCACAAACACTTGTTACCAACCAATATATATATATTATAGGTGAGTGAAGCAAAATCATTAATGAAAATCTAATAAATTAAACAATAAATATTATTCACCGATCTTCCGACTCGGTCACAACTTTTTTATAGAAATAAATTAAATAATACGTTTAAAAAATATATTAATATTTTAACCCCTGTAATTTAATTTTATAACTATAAATTAATTGTTCAGTGATTATAATTATATTGTTAAAAAAATATGCAAATTAAAAACCATACTGCTTTATTTGGTATATTATTTATTTTCCAATAAATTCACGAAGCACTTAAAATCTAATACAATTAATACATCAACTGAAAAGCATTTTTTTTTTATCAACACCCTGTACTGGAGTTGGAAAATAAAATATCTACTTACATTCAAATGAAAAAATCCTCTGACCAAAAGCCTGGTAGAGTAAAGTAGAAAAAGTTGTAATTATTTCTTTGTCCCTGAGATTTGTAGTTATGGATGACTGCAAAAGCTCCTATTATAAACTTCTTCTAAGTGTTTTCTTATAAAAAGAAATAGGATTGGTATCTTCGGTCGCGAGGGAAATCTGTTCCGTAGTATTTGCAAACTTTAACACAGCTTTTTGTTGAGCACTTTAACCGAGCAATCCGAGTAGTTTTACGGTGATCTCGGCAGTTCGGAGAACTTGTTCCCGTTCAAACAAAATACGAAAGTTTAACTTAGAGATTAAAATATAAAAGAAAACTAATAACGATAACTTTAACTCGACTTTAACTGGTTCCGAAGTATATTCTGTGTGAAATTTTTCCCGCAAAAGAAGTGCAGCGATACATTGTTGCGGTTCAAATGGTGAAATTATTAAAGTTTTTTTGTTTTAATAGGATTTTCGCATTAAATCAACTAATGCACAAGTTTTTAAACATATTTGAGTTCATTTTAATTAACAAGATTTATGTACAAGCTTTTATAACAACATGGGGGCTTTGAGATATTCGCGAATTCTTTATGTGTTGTTTGTTGCAGGTCGCTAATTAAAAAAAATACCAAATTAAGCGAGGCTTACATGAATGTCCTCAATTACTGTTCTAATTTCAACCTTGATGTATTGCAATGAGGCATGGAATAGGTAGAGGAAGGACGAAAGTATACTGAATTAGGGTAGAAATTATAACATGGATGGGGGATCTAAAAATAATGATTCGTCGGTGTTAGTGTAATGAAGAAGGTTGGGAAAGGGGCGCTTAGTTTGTTTGAAAATCGTATATGAATAAATCTCTTTCCGAATTTAGAGGGAATAACGGTACGTATAAGACAATATATGTTTATTAATTGTGATAATAATGTAATAAATGTGATAATATGTTCAAAGACATAATTGCGTTGAGTTCTACCACTTCAGAAAAAATGATGACATAATCGCCGGAAAAGCAAAAGGACTGAAGCGCCATTTCGGAAAGTTTACGCCAGAGCACTTTAAAGTTATTTTTTTGTTTTACAATAAAATTAATAAGCCTTCAGTACCTGCGTAGATTGTGAAAAACTACTTAACTCAGTGAGAGCGTTAAGTTTTCGTCCATATAAATATATTTTAGATGGCTGAAAGGCCACAAAAGTCTTCAGAATCAAACGAGAGTCAGAGTATTTGACGCAGAAAAAACTGATCAAAACTGAATGTTTAACTCATTTTTTACCAGTGACGCATAAGCCGTTTTGCCTTTCCGGCGACGATATGGTTGAAATTTAGCTTAAATTTTGACTGCACGATATTTTCGTAGGTAAATAATCAAAGGACAGCAACCAAATTCTTCGTTCGCGGTTGTAGGTATGTTTTCCGATTGTGTTTTTGTTTTTGTTTTACAGTGAATACCGCACAAGAGTCGCAACTTCTTCCAACCGTCTAGAGCTACTGAGACTATGGCATCCCCAATTGGGATATGTTGTGAGGCTTAAGGTAGTAGGGAGGGGAAGGAGATGAGGAAAATGAAGGTTGGGAAGTACCTGGCTATTCAGATCTGGTCACCAAACACGGCTAAAGCCATTTCAAGCAACATTTCGATTCTGAATGGTGGTCTGTCACCAGGGCGATACTTAGAGTATCTACCACTCTGGAACGTGCCGCAAATATACGTTTTATTATTTTTGTATCAATTAAAATGTGTTTCACATATTAATTAAATAAAATTTATTGGCGCACGCCGGGTTTGAACCCGCGACCTTTGGATTCGTAGTCAAACGTCTTACCACTCGACCATGGAGGCCGTCACAAATAAACGGATATTTGTTATCAACCACACAAAGAAGTTGGTACTGTCAAAACTTTCAAATTTAAGCAATTAGTAGGTTACATTATTTTATTTTAAATTCTTTGCAGAGCATTATTATGGTAAAACAAATCAAAGCCTATAAAATAATTATTTAAGAATATTGCACTCAACATGGTTCACGCTTGCCATACTAAAAACACAAGAATAGAAGAGTTATGATAATTTAACAACACGGTTAAGTCAATATTGTCACCTCCCACAGGGCAGAGCTGGGCTAGACCGGGACTTGTCCGCTCAGACTACAAGATTCTAAGGAAGTCTGTTTGCTTCACTCATGAATAATTTAATAGTACAAAACACTGTTCGAAAACAAACAAAGCGCTGAATTTGTCTTGGGTGTTAGGACGTGCAGGGATGTGGCAATATATCGACTTTCTAACCACCGATGTGATATCAAGGATATCGATACCGACGCTTGCGGCCATTTATTTGAAGTCGATGTTTTTTATACCTACATGTTTAGTAAGATTTATGTTAAAATAAGAAAAATATAATATTAACATTTTTCTATAAACGGCTAAGAAAATGACACAAAGAATCCACACAAAATTATTCAAATGAAGAAATTGAACAATCATTAAAAAATTCTTCATTACAAAAATTAATTTGCATAAAAAATAAAATAATTGTATAAATGACTAACCTTCTTTGTTTCAACTCATCCAGTTCAAAATACCTTGCCGTAGATTCAGAAGCAATGTATTGTTGTTCCTCAATCATCACTCTACTAATTATGGGTGTCATTCTCCACTGTTCAGAATGTCGAGACTTTTTAACTCAAGCCATGGTCTTGAAATTTTTGCCAGTCTAAAAGATTTTTGTCGTTCTTTACGACTCCACCAAAACATTGAATTGACCTTGGCTTTGATTTGAATGTTCTTTCTTATGTTTATTTTGTCCTATTTTTGCCATTGCTTCATTTAGTGTAAGCACATAGCTGTTCTTTCTCTGTTGTTCTTTTTTACCGTTTCGTATTGTGTATTTTTTTAAATAATTAAATAAATATGTTAAAGTCAAAAGTGGCGAATTTAGATTAAAATATTTATCATTATTCAAATGTTTAAAATGCAGTCCTGCATTTCGTACTATCAGTTTTCGTTATATTTCAATAAGATGATGTCTATACCTATTTCAACTTTACCAAGATAAATATTTTTATTATTTTTAATGTCCGCACAAGAGTTTCAACTGCCTGGAGCCGGTAAGACCATGGCACCTTCCCTATTGATTTGGGAATATTGTTAGGCTGCAGAAAATAAAGTAGGGGACGGTTAATAGGCTGACAGGTTGTAAGGTACTTGTCTATTCATATATGCTCAATAAATATAGCTAAAGCTGTTTCAGGCATCGTATTCTGTATGACGGTCTCTTACCAGGGCAAAGCACACCTATGAGTATCTACTAGCAATTTAGTCGCATACGTTGCATTTATACAGAACGATGTTTGGCACAACTGATTTCATCCCTGCCCGTGTCTCTGGAAAGTTGTTCGGAAGGGTGGCAGTGGAAGTTGGCTGGTTGAACGATGGGGGTTGATTGGCATTCTGCGGTTCGGAAGAGGGTGTTGGGGCGAGATAGTTGAGGTCTCGGCCTCCTATTGGGGTTGGCTCTAATTCGGTTTAGTGGTCCTACATGTGACAGTGTTATTAATTTTACATAGCTTATGGATAAGATGTTACGGTTTTTAGTGACAATTTTGAAATCATCGTTAACAGTAAACAAAGCAATCATTTTTTTGCGATATCATAGACAGAGATTCAATTTTAATTTGTATAAATTTGTTTTTTTACTACCACGCCGTTCTTAAAATTAAATAATCTAAAAAAGAAATACAAAAACAGCCTATATTGCAAAGTGTTTCTCAAACGTGAATTAAGTCATCGAAATACCAAAATAAAAGCACAATGAAAACTATGTACTGATAACTTATATATTTTTTTTATTTCTCGTAATCTATTTAATAGTGATACTAAATATTGAATCAATTCATGTAATACAATTGAATGTATTCGAAAAACAGATGTGAAAAATGGCTTTCGAAGATCTTTCACTATCTAGAATCTAGATAGACGACTGATCTATCCACTGAGATATTGCGGTGAGTAGTTAGTGCTGAGTTTTCAAAATACATATAATATTATAATCATTAAAATTCCAATACTACGTGTAGTTATTTGAAAGCACAGTTACAAAAACAAAATGAAGGTTGATCATAATATTAACTTTTTTATGGAAAAAGGAATATTTTAAATAGACGTCACAATAAGAACTATAGGTTATACCATACATTAAAACAAATTGTTAGTTTCCTTCAGTCAGTAAGCACCAGAGTTGTTGAGTGTAAAAGACATTTCATTGCACGTTTGGTTATGACAGGACTAAAATAATTGGATGCGTACAGATACTATAATAACTTGTTCGGGAAACTTTTGGGGGAACGGAACTGTAACAGAACGGATGTCAGAGCTCTTTTTAGTCTGGATGATACCTACAACAATTTCAATGTGGTTAACAACATTTTTTGCAGTTGAACACCAATATGGAAAATAGAAAAAAAGTTTTTCTGATTTTTATTGAAATGAAATTTGGGCTTTTTTAAACTGCCATAACTTGAATTTAAAATTTATTTGTTTTTTTTTTTAAAATACGAAACATTAAAAAGATTAGATATTTGCACCAGGTTCAAATTAAACAATACTCCTATTTTGATTCTCGTAGTTCTACTGGTGCAGGATCATTTTTATAATAAACTAGCGAGTACCCGGCATACTTTGCAATGCCACAATTGCCAAATTGGCTTGCCTTTCATTCTTTCCCGAAAAATAAATAAAAAAATACTTTTTAACGGAACCAGGCTTTTATTGAAAAAGATAATTCGAAATATCATCGATGCTACAAATTATGATTTTTTGTTTGTTTTTAAATAAGAAATACTTTTGCCACGCATCGTTCTTTCTGTGGATAGCTAATTGTGTTTTTTTAAATATTATACCCAAAAAAAAATGTGCATATTTAAAAAAAAATTTATATATATATTATATATATATATATATATATATATATATATTCTTAAGTAGGTACCTCATTATGTTTTCCATTTTGAAAATATTCTACCCAAATAAACCTTCTTCTTTAGAATATATTATATGTCAGGGAGTGGTATATATATATATTTATATATTTTATATGAATACCGCACAACTGCTCCCAACCGTCTAGAGCCAGTGAGACTATGGCATCCCCAAATAGGGTATGTTTTGAGGCTAAAAGTAGTGGGAAGGAGAAGGAGATTGGGAAGAGGAAGGTTGGGAAGTACCTGGCTATTCAGATCTGGTCACCAAACATGGCTAAAGCCATTTCTGTGGTCTTTAACCAGGGCGATACCTATAGTATCTACCACTCTGGCAAACCTCAATACAACATGGCGGGTTCAATGCTTTTCGTACTAATTTATAAAATTTAAAGCAAGAGTTTTACATATTGGATTTAATTTAAACTATTCTCTAAACCTTCCTGTCACTAATAAAAAGGAAATGTGTTATTTGAAGCGAAATCAGTTTAGTAATTTTCAAGAAAATCGAAAACAGACAGACAGACAAACATTCATTTTTAAACATAGGGAAGATGTAAAAAAATATCTACCTTTTGTATGTTTAAATTTTAGCGTTATATTATTTTTACTATTAGACGCTCAAGCGTATCGTTCTCTCGATTTCACAAATCATTTCCGGGGACATAATAGCGCATTACCTGTCAAACTGTGAGACATTGAATTCAGAAAAATATAATCAACAACTCTCTGAATGGTGTTTCTCTGAGTGTTTGTTTAAAACAGCTAGACTGAAAATTCACTTTGCGCGGTGGAGTTTTGGTTTTTATTTTTGGCAGATCAGTTGATTTGCAAGTCAATTGACCATTTACTAATAAAACTCGTCCATCGCAGAAAATGGAACGAAATTCGAGTTGGTGAATTGTTGACGGTTTGTTTTTAGTTGAACATATTTGATAAGGCTTTAATAAATAATGCTAATGTACTTCGATATAATTTTAAACAAAGTACAATCACCTAATTATTGTAAAAGGTTATTATCCTTACAAAGGTATATTTAATATTTTTTGTTGTTATTCGTAACAATGACAAATTGCTGTATCAGTTTAGCGGGACTTGATTGTATTAATCTATCCCATTTTGAAATAATTAAAGAGTCACATGAAAGAACATGTTTTTTTTCATAATTAAAATATAATATATCTCTTGATGATAGCTGTCATTTTATCAAGAAAATATTTAAGTTTTTGTCTTATCAGAAAACATCTTCAAATATTCGTAAAAAATAATGATATTTTCAATAAGTTCTGGCGAGAACTGAGTCAAATAGATAAGTGCATTTTGGTACAGGTAATACACTCGATTCTACCTCAAATTATTCTACAGCGTTGTTTTACCCATAGATGGGTTAAGGTCTCTTTCCCATTTCCTGCTATTCAGAGGTTTTTCGCTTTGAGTTCAAGCTTGCTATTTAGCCTTAGATCTAAGAGATCAATTCTAAAGAAACCAAATATTTGTGGAATATATTATATCACATCAGTAAACTATCCAAATGCCTTCAGAATAAGAAAGGATTAAATAAATTGTCTATTATAATTGTTGGAAGGCACAATCAAAATATCCCAGCGAAGAGTTTATCTTAACCTCACTTACCCTTACAAAACTTAGTGTACCGCGTGATTTTGATATGAATATCCCTTTATATTATCACGGGTAGATGATGCGGGCATATATTTCACTAGACATTTGGGGACAGGGGATGCAAGTGAAGGCCGCGTTGTAGAACCATTATGTCTCTCAGCGGGGAGGATCTGTTCAGAGTACGGAGATGATTTTATCCCTTTACTTCTGCGCGAAGTGCAAGGTTTCGTTTTATTGTACGGGTGCCTTAGGTTAGGTTTATGAAATTCTAAGCAAAGGTCTCACGTTACGTACAGTTTTGAATTTAGACCGTTTATTATTTTATATCACTTTTCAGTATCAATATTACTGAATAATCTGTTGAAATCCTTGAAACATAATTAGATGAGTTCAAACTGTAATATACAACTGAAAACGTTTATGGAAAGAATAAAAAAATAGGTGATCATTAAAACAGCCCTCATCTAAGCGTGCGCTGACTACTAAAAATGTCATTTCTAATTTTGAAACTGTTAATTCGTGGTGGAATTCCATTTTAATGATTTAATAAAACAAATTTGTAACTTTATTCCACTTTTATTATTTTGACTGGACCGGTTTCAGCCTATGACGGCCATCTTCAGACTAGTACAAGTGTTTGTTAACCTACGGCTTATATACTATTTTTGGGGATGTTAGGGGTAGTAAACAATGATTTCACTTTAATTATATTCATCAGTATTGTTGCATGATTTTAATAGTTACAGGGTAAAAGTTACTTTTAATTTATTGGTATTACTATTTTATATATCTATCTGGAATATTTATTTATTTTATTTAATATTTAAGATAGGTTACAGTTGCATTTCTATAAATATGAATTGACAATGTATTGAGTTGACAATGAATTTTTGAGTGCATAGCACTCAAAAATTCCTTGATACCGAGAAATTTATAATAATAGAAGTAATCTACTCTAACAGTGCATAATGAATAGAATCATAAAACTAATATACCATAATGCTGGGAGTAACCCAATAATTATAAAATTATGTTGTACATCTGGACATCACAATTGAGATGGGAAAACCTAAAGTAAACTCATTAGCAATCAGTATTCACCAACCTTTCATTATATAAATACATTGTCAATTCATATTTATAGAAATGCAACTGTAACCCATCTTAAATATTAAATAAAATAAATAAATATTCCAGATAGATATATAAAATAGTAATACCAATAAATTAAAAGTAACTTTTACCCTGTAACTATTAAAATCATGCAACAATACTGATGAATATAATTAAAGTAAAATCATTGTTTACTACCCCTAACATCCCCAAAAATAGTATATAAGCCGTAGGTTAACAAACACTTGTACTAGTCTGAAGATGGCCTTCATAGGCTGAAACCGGTCCAGTCAAAATAATAAAAGTGGAATAAAGTTACAAATTTGTTTTATTAAATTACTAAAAATGTTACTTAGCTTATACGTATATTGACACTTCGTGTACAGATTACAATTTATGTAATAACATAATATTTTAAAAGCTGGTTGATTATCAGGTGGTAATTTCTTCCAACCAATCTATGTACGAGTAGTTTTGTAGTTTAATTGCCATACTTGAATATTGAATATTTTAATATGAAGAATTAATATCCTAAAGAAGGCACTAATACACATCATTTTTTTTTTGCTTATTTTTTTAATGTTTCACTAATATATGAATACTTCATACAGGAGTGTTACATTTAGGATGCCGTGGGGAGGATCTTTTGGGGGAGATGTGAAGGAAGGAGAAAGGGAGGGAAAGAAACAACGTGAAGATAATAATATTGTGATATTTCTACAAGTTTTTTCAGAATTTAAACGTAACTTGATAGGGTTTTAGTGACCAGTTAAAAATAGTTAGCTACTTTCCAACCTTTCCCTTCTACTTATACTTCCCTCCTCTACCCCATCTACCACACCTTTATCCTGCTCAAACTCCGGAAATAAGGTTTAAATAAACATATTTTATTAAATACCGTTTTTAACTGATACATGATGTTTGTAGATACTATATTGAATTGGTTTTCATACAATTGTTGTACCTATTAAAAAATAACATTATTTTTAGAATCTTAAACAAAAATATGAAATAGAAAAAAGCCAGAAACTAAAAAAAAACAATGGTCATGACTGAGAATCGAACTTGGAACCTCTACTCTAGAGTTGAGGTTCCGAGTTCGAGTATCGATCATGTAATGTAATATTATTTAAAAAATAAAAATAAAAAAGCACTAATGCTTTTAATTTAATTCCAATTTTAATAATTAAAAAACAAGTAACATAAAATACGTATACGAGTACAAAAAAATTATGAAATATAGTATTTTTAAACAATAATTCCAAATGCCATAAAAATTATTGTGGGTCAGTTATACATTTTTGCCTGTATAGTGACCATACACGATTTACCCCCAGTACATTTAAAGTTAATCAGAACAAGAAACAATCCATAATAAAGTTCAATAGTTCTGTTATAATTGACTGAACTTCTGAATCAGTTATTTGACCAAAGGCGGTGGGCTAACTTAGTTGTTTGTCCACCGAGGGCTGTCCATTCTGTCCACTCAAACATTATTTGCAGTGTGTTCGAGTTTCCCAATCGAACTTGTCGGCTAATTACCAAGTCAACAATTTCTTGGCTGTTCAAATAACTACCTTTCTTGTCATACAACAACTGTCTCTAATCAAACAAGTCTACAATACAGTGATGAACCGAGAAAAGTGGATTTAACGAGTACCTATACAAAATGCTCTAGTCTGGATAAATATACAATTAGAGGGAATATTTTGATTCCAATTAGTCAAAAAATGTGGATATTTTGGAAAAGATGAATTATTTTAAAAAATTTTCATCAATATATTTAGAATACGATCATTTTTTGTAAGTCTAGATATGTTTTATCGTTAGAAAAAAAAAAAAAAATACTATGATGTTGCGTTTAAAGTTTAAAACTTCATAAAACAGGCCTATGGCTAAACATAACTCGTTTTGAAAAGGGATTAAGTCGATAACCGTTGTTAGTTTAGAACTCTGTGCGCTCGACTGCTAGCCGATTGTCTCACCTGTAGGCAAATATGTAAATATATAATTAAATAATAACAGTGAACTTATACAGCGCAGTTTTGTGAAATTTCACCTCAAGTGCGCTTTATACTAAATTAACTAAGCTTATCAGACTAGAGCTAGGAGAAAATAATATGTATTCAAATTAAAACTATCTAGAATCATGATCGTTATCATAAATCGTAAGAGAAAAAGGTTCAGCTATGGGTAAACAGTGCATGCGTAGATCAACAGATTAAAAAAAACAATTAACTAGAAGCTAAGGGTCTAAAAATAAAAATGAAATGTATGAATTCATATAAACAAATGTGTTGAAGGAAAGAAAAGGAAATTATATTGAGGACATTTATAACATGTTGATACTTAAAAACATTAATATTCAAGAATTTATAAGTAAACAATTTTAAAAAAAATGCAGAAGTGTAAATATAACATGTAACAAAAGAACAGTCAATATTTAATGACAATGAGTATAGAATTATCACTAAACATTTAGAATATTTAGTTAGTTTTGAAACGGATACAAGTATGTAGAAAACCGAAATAAAACAAATTAAGGACGTTTATAAAGAAATTATATTTCAACAAGTTCGTTTTAAATGTGGGATTTTTTAACAATTTGGTTTTTAAAGACCCGTTTCAACTCTGCTAGGTCAAATAGATTTATTGATTTGCTTAAATTTTATTCTTATTATTTTATTAAGCACTATGATAATTTTATGTGTAATAGTCATAAGCATGTTTAAATGATTCTACCAAAAATATATTAAATGCATACGAGTATGGATTTTCGCCTCGGCACTTCGTCTCGCAATGAACATCCCAGCAGAAGGTATTTATGTGAGTATTAGATTATTGCGCGTTATATCCCATTAAACTACAATTAATTAGTTTAACAACATGTGTTATAAATATATTCTTATATAGGTTTGTAAATTTATATATTTATGAGAACATAAGTGATTGGGAATAATATTCGTAAAGCATCAAAAACCCTCAACAACAGTAAGCTTTCAATGGAATGTATAATGCATGCGTAATAAACAGCATTTTTCAATCCATATATAGTTTTAAAATATTCATTTAACTATAAAAAATTAGAAATAATGTACCTTTATGGTAATATGTGATTGTTTCTCACGACGAATATAAATTATAATATTAAAATCAATCCACTCAAATGCAGTAATGCAGTTATACACACACATAGGTTTTTTCTCGATAAAAATAATAAATTTATATTGTAATTATTTTGAGATACTTGTCATTAGAATATAATTATATGAGTTTGCACATTTACAAATTTGATTTCATACGGACAAACCCTGTTCCATTAATCTCAGTGTATTACGAAATTCATCGTCATTAGGAATTATTTGTTACCGCCGAGCGATTTATTGATAATTTGCGAGCGAGTTCCATTAGCGATCGGTATGCAGGTAAACAGACTTGATACCGAATACGCCGAATGACGCTATTAGGCGGTCCTACTCGGCAGAGAATGGATTTTGGCCTGACGAAATCTCTCAACTGTTGGATGCAGTTTAATTTCGGTTTATGAGTACCACCCTCTCTAAACCTTACAAAAAAAAAGAGACTTGTAGCTATGAATAAAATACGAAATTAATGATTTTATCGTGTTTGACTTTAGTGATAATGTGAAAAACCCGGTGGCAGTGAGTGTCGCTGAACACTTTGAAATATAAACCGGAGAGGTTGTTAGTTGAAGTTGACTCTGATGATTCCCACAGGAATAACGCTATTAGCCGCTTCCGGAGCGCACTTCGCCTCGCAATGAACATCCTATTGCTGAATAGTTTATGAATCTAGCTCTAAGGTATTCATCTACCTGGCTGCGGGATCAAAATCATTTAATTTTAATACTTTGAATTCGATTGAAGACTAGTTCGATCAAATAATGACAAATAAGTTTTTGTAGTATGGACAAAAATAAACGCAGCAGAAAGTATTTCATGTGAGTATTAGATTATTGTGCGTTATATACAATTATTTACGTTACACCCAAAAAATAAAAAACAACTTGACTGTCTTCATTGTGAAAATTGCAATCGCTGTGTGTTGTTTAGTTAAAAATATAGACATCTTTTTATAAAACTTATTTTTGGGTCGGATTTATCAATCACCACCGTGATTTTTTATTCTACACTTTGTGTCTACGCTTATGTCAGATATTTCTTTTTAGTGGGATAATACCGTGGTCCACTTAAAAGCCATATGTATTATATTTATTTTTGGTAAAATCATTTAAACATGCAATTACAATTACATAAAATTGATGACAATTGCAAATAAAATTATCATAGTGCTTAATATATTCTTTTCATGTATTATATACTATGTTGTTTTTAAGTATCAGAGTCTCAGAGTTCAGAGACAGTGGCCTCAACTATCTATTCATAGTTTTTCTGTGTTCCACTGGACGTGTCCCAAGGATTGTGCAAAAAATAGGTCCAGAGGAATAAGCATGGACCATTTCTGATAGTTTTAAATTATTTTATTTTGGAATATATGTTATCAGAGAGAAAACTAGATACTTAGCGTCTTAATATTCTAAATAGATAAGATTAATATAATTAATTATTAGATTGCAATCTAATGACAATAAATTAATATTATGCCACAGTAATGATTTTGAGTGGCGTATATTGTCTTGATAACTTAATTAAACAATACTTTGGATTCGAGTAGTAGGTAGTTTAAATGGGTAGGTATATAATATATGTTTTTCGAAAGATATTTTAAAATGAGCGGCATAAGAGAAAACATCACTGTCCAGAGGAACACGTGTCTAGAGGAACACGACTTGCCCCTACATAAACGCACTTGAGGTGAAATATCACAAAACTGCGCTATATAAGTTCACTGTTATTATTATTATATAAACAAAAATAATTAATTAATATGTATGTATCACTTAAACCCACTGGGTTCATCTGATACCTTCTTTTTTATAGTACCTTAAACATTTTCGGAATGAAAAATTTTATGAATATCATCTACAATTTAAAAAAATAGATATCTCCCTAAAAATATGAAAATATTGTGAAATGGGTTCATTAATTACCATTTATCATTTTTATGTATGTACATTTATCAAGTGTTTACTGTTACCATCTGTCTTATTTTACCTATAAATATTAAAAACACAGTTGAATCGAATTTTAAATACATTTAAGCGAGTTGAGATTTTTCGTGGTCGATATTATGCCATTACTATGAGGTGTTATTGATAATCCACAATATATATTTACATTTTTAAAGAATTATAGAAGATACTTACAATAATACTTTTAAAAATTATCCTCGTGAGGCAACATTATTTTTATTTATCGTTTGCTAAATTGAGAAAAATTAAAATTACAAAACGTGTTTTTATTCCTGATAATGAATTTCTAAACCCAAGATTTGCATTTTTCCGGTAGATTTGATCACTTTATCATAAATGTTAATTTTGTAAGATTCTTTCATTAAATCGTCTTCAGTGCATCACTCATAGGGAAAATCTAAAAAAACAATTATTTCGGTCCCATATGGCCGGTTTACACAAGTACAGTGTCAGTTTAAAAACACAAAGCCGTTGACACGAGGACAGTAGTAAGTGACAACGAAACTATTAACTGACTTTCAATAAAGCTTTAGAAAACTGCTTTAAATTCCGACCTCAAGGCTCGCTTTTTGCCTATGGATTTAAAGATTTTTTCACAAATGTTTTAAGTATTTTTTTCAACGTAATACTCTTAGCATAAATCGAAAGCACAATTTCTTTCGGTCACATAGAGTTCGATAAAATGGTTTATCATTTCTGACTTCGCATGTTGTCCATACATTTTTGTGCGTCACTCTCATCATAATTCCAAAGTTTCAATTTATTTGGTCCCATAAAGACAAACGGCGTTATAATTCCGACCGCAAGATCGCATTTTACCATTAAATTAGATTTAAAACAAATGTGTTTATTGTGAGATTTTTTAGCAGAATCGTCTTAAGTGCGTCACTTTTGGCAATAAATTTAAAATTTCAGTTCTTTGGGTATCATAGAGCCTGAAAAAAATAGCATATTATTTTAGACTCCAGGACTCGCATTTATTCCGAAATTTATTAGAATTATTAATATTTTTTTTAAATTAATTTCTTTTATTGGATTGTCTTCAGTGCATGATTTCTTCCATAAATTCAAAAAATAATTTCGTTCCTTTTTATAGAGCCGTATAAAACGTTTTTTCTTTTCCGACCAAAAGGCTCGCATTTTGCCCACAAATATTAATATATTTTCAAATACGAGTTTGTAATTTTTGTGAGATATTTTAATTAATTCTTAATCTTTATTCATACAATAGTAAATGCCTAAGCCGTAATTTTTCGAGAAGTCAAGTAACGAGAAAATGTAAGAACTAGAACTCTTGATCACTATCTCCACCGGCCAAGAAAATATAAAAACCTAATTGTTGAAATAAAAATTTAACTCTTTGCTGCTTACTAACATAACAAGTAAACTTTATTATGGAAGGAGTTTTTAAAGAAGGTTTATAAATCGATAGTCTAATTATGATTCTGATATTGATCTATATTGAAGCCTCGATTTTATCATAAAATTATAAAAGTTGTGTCTGAGGGTCATTGTAAAGTTTTTTGAGAAGAACACAAAGACCAGATTTCTCGACTTTATTTTTTTTTATCTAACTCCTTATTTTGGTTTCCTCTCCTATACTTATCTTCACTAAGCAAGCTGTGGTGCAGAACAACTCAAATCCACGAAGTGCGATTTTTTTCCATCAATCTTCCCCTAGGTGATCTGTTGCAACTTGAATTTGTCTGTCCGTATTAGACGACTTTGCTAGTTTTAATTATTGTGTGTTTAAGATTTTAGATTTTTATTATTTTACACCTAGTAAAATTAAAAAATATGTATACTGTTCCAAGAAGAATATTAAAATGTCTATATTAGGTATACCTCAGTGAAGAGATAAACCGATAAGTGTTTGAAATATACCGATTCGAAAGAATACAGCTATCGCCAATTTAGGCGATCTTTGGACTCCTAGGCCTCAAAGAGGCCAATGAAATTGATTATCTACTCAAGAAAAGAAATTGACATTTGAAAATGTTTAATCAATGTCAACAGAACAAATTCAATTTACTTCGGGTAGACGGACACACCTGCAACATACTTTCATCAATTTGTTTTTTTATATGTTTACTTTATTGATCTATAGTATTTAAAGACTTTTCAAAAAAATAACGTAATTTATAAGAAATATTCCTGTCAATTTCGCTATGGATTGAGACAGCGGTCATGTTTGCGAGCGGGATATTCCCACCCGCCCTCGCCAACGCCCTCGCCCCCACCCACGCCCACGCATTCCACTCATCCTAGCTGGCTTATTAATATTCCCCGGTTCACACCTTCTGTCCGCTTCAAAAAATTGACGCATCGGGTCGGTTTGCTTTTCGCGCCGCCAAATTCTTTTCGTGGAGGCCGACCACGTTCCTAGGGGTAGATGGAAAAGTCATATAGCAAACATACCCTCGTCACACCCTCGAGTCGGCCTACATCCCGCCCGATGGGTGGGGACCCACACCGACACCTCTCTCAAGCGGCTGTTCAAATAAACGACAAGAAGTTAAGGGCGGGATTTTATTACCACCTTTCAAGGTAAATAATACATAGCGTCGGACATGTCAGCATATAGGGAGAAATAAATCTGCATACGAGCAAATACAATTATATATTATATTCACCCACTCGTATATGCATATGAAAAATTATTTGATAGTTAAAATAATTCCGAAAATAAGGATGTGAAAAAGATATTCAAAATGGGTTATTATTATTTTTAGGTTGTTGGTATTAACGAAATATTTAATTAATTTAATTGAGTAAGTACTTATACGATTATTTACCATTATTTTTAGCCATTTCATAAATCAGACATTTTTTTAACAGTCAGTTGTAAAATATGTTTCAATTCCAATACAAATAAATTCAATGGTTGAAACAAAAAATGCATTTTTAACTGCATTTTACGAAGAAGAAATCTAGTTTATTGGTTAAAAAAGTTATCCATCATTAACATTTTATTTGACATTTAAGATCATAGTGCACTTTTTTGTAACCAATTCAAACAAATATGCATTTTGTCGTACCCCAGACCACATAAACACAATCTGCATTACTTCAGTCAAATACAGTCACATTCAATAACTCCACAAAAATGCCCTTAATTGACAAACATTTTGATAAATTTATCTCACTGGTGGAAAGATCTAAAACTTTCGTAAGGCGATAAAATCCTTCCCATGTAGCGGGCCACGGGTCTTAAAGCAAAGATTGGTTCACAAATAACCCCCTGGTCCAGACTGTTTGTCCACAGCCTCTTCCATCTGGAAACAGATTTATGGTTTCTTATTTCACTGTCTGCTTGTATTTGAAGATCTGAGAAATTTATGTCGCATTGTGTTCAGTTTTGCTGGACGCAGATTTGCATTTAAATTAAGGAAATTATGTGGGGATATGAAGGCCATAAATTCACGGACCGAACATGAAGTTAATTAGTATTTATGGATAAAGCGTGGTGTACAAATATCAATTTCCATACTAACACGTGTTAAGGAAAACTAATTAATTTTCACGCTTTCAGCCGTTATTGCTTTACGTTCCACGAAAAAACAAACTGTAGCAGTCTAATAATGCACTGTTTAAAATATATAAAAAATAATAGCTTAGTCAAGTCAAGAAAAATATTTGTTTTTAACATTATGTAACGAAAATTTTAAGGTTAATGTTGAATATTACTCGGTTAAATTTATTTATTTATTAGAAACACATGAATTTATTAAGAACACAAATGAAAAACACAATTTATAATCTGCGATCTGCATATTAAGCCATCACAAATAATTTAAATGCATACCTGAATAATTAAGTTATACCATATATGGAAAAAAAACTTTTCTTTTGAAATATTCTGTAAAAAATAAAAAATCATTCATGTACCTAAATTATTCCCTACGAATTCCTTATATAATACTCTACATTGATTATTAATTAAATAATTTTTTTGTCTAAATTATCTTGAAAAAAAAAAATATCCTCGCTAACGTAAATAGATTAAGCAAAAACGCGTTCAAAACCCGACGTAAAAAAACGGTAGATGACTACAAAATTAGGCTATTTTATATGATAATATCATTGCATTATTAATTCTATCAAAATTAAATTTTAATTTAGCCACCACTTTCGTGCACTTTTAAAAATAAAGTATTTTTTTTGTAGGTTAGAGCCCAGCGCGCTCAAGTGGCGCAGAAAGACTGCTAGAGTTACTAGCTTGTGAAAACTAATCCCCCGAGGCAAACGTGATCTTGAAGATTTACTCCAACCGGCAAGTCTTTTATCACCGGAATACCATTTTTGACAAGTTCTGCTTGCGGTCCTACTCCAGATAACATCAAAAGTTGAGGGATATTGATAGGACCTCCTGAGATAATGATCTCTTTCCGCGCTTCTGATACTGCGTGGTTTAGATTTTTTTTATAAAATCTACTGATTTTGCATCCTTGGTTATTGGACATATCACAATTTTGGTAACAAACGAACCTATTGATATATCAAGGTTAGTTCTTTGACAAATGGTTCTTAGGAACCCTTTAGCTGTGGAACATCGCTTACCATCCCTCATTGTACCTTGATACACAGCAAAATCAGTTTGATTTGCTCCATTCACGTCAACGACGGGATAACCTTTTTCGAATCCCGCATCAACAAAGGCTTGAGCAAGAACGGTCTGGTAAGGTGGATCAGAAACAGTCAGGTAGCCACCGGAACTGTGGTACTGAGTATTGGGGAGGGTGGGGCTCCTGTTATCCTCAGATTTTTTGAAATATGTTAGCGCGCTGGTGGCGCCCCAGCCCAGGTTTCCTGCCGCCTGCCAGAGGTCGTAGTCCTTCCAATTCCCTCGAATTGAAAGCATGTCATTCATAACAGATGACCCTCCTAAGGTTTTCCCTCTTGGCCACTGAAACTGTCCGTCTACCATGGTTGTAGAACAAAAACATATTTATAATCAATAAAACGACATGTCTATGTGCATCAAAGCATTTAAATTCAGTAATTACACCCCCAGCATGCGTAGTAGTTTTACCTCGGAAAATGTTTCCTTGAGGTTCGGTTTTGTATTGCCAATTTATAGTTGTTTTCAGAAGGCAACCAGCCATCATTGGTATATCGTTGACGAAAATCTCATCAAGCCCGCTTTCCAGTAGCAATATTTTCTAGACTGGCACTTCAGATAGGCGATTGGCTATAAGAGCTCCTGTAAAATTACCAATATTTTCTAAAAATCACAATACTCTTTGTTAAATTTGAAAATGATTTATTAATCATCCCAAAAGTTTGAAAAGATTATTAAAATCAACTTATCTCTGAATTTGTTAAATACAGCCAAAAATGAATTCTGTTTTTCAATATTATTCAACAGTCTGTGTTTTTTTTTTTTATGAAAAATATCTGTACAAAAACATGTTTACCAAACAGTTACAAAAATATATACTCGGTAGTATTTAAAAAAAAAATCTGTATAATTATAACCAGCTAACTGTATGGGTTTGCCACAGGTGTCGTGGATTTGTCGTTGATAATTGAACATCTTAATTTGTGTCTATAATTGGCTCGATCCCTTTTCAAAACTAAGAAATCACTACCAAACACACAGTTACCGGCCGCAATATTATTGTAAAAACGCGAGCATCGATAGTATTTCATTTTCTTAACAAGATTATAAAATCGACACAAGGGATTAAAGCAATATTTGTGCATAAAAATATGTACCTGCAGAACCACCTCCTATTATAATAAAATCTTATTCCGATAGCAGCTCTTTTGATGACGTGTCTTAAATTCTGCCGTCTAGTTCCAGGAGGCTGTACAAAATTCCCCGCAATCACTAGTACTGTTTTGCACGTGCGAGCTGAAAGTAAATAATTAGTAAAGGGCTTTTTGTTGTTGTATTGTTGTAAAATACAAAATCGCTTCGTTAAATGGAACAATTTGAAAAATAAAACAAAATTAGATGTATAGTTCATAAAAAAACGTTCAAAACATAATGAAAAGAAAATACACAACCAATTTATAAAACCACTAGTAATACCGGGGATAAAAGGATCGAGTATATAAAATATATTTTATGCACCTAAATGTTAATCACGGAGCACGCGTATGGCGTAAGTAGGGAGGGTATTAAAATAATATTGGATTTACATGTTCTGTGGTTGTTGTGATTGTCATGTAAACGCTGCCTTTCCGCGTTGTATAGAATGGTTACTCTTCCTGAGTATTTCCTTGAGCCCGGCAGTTAGCTACACTTGACAAATATAATAATTCTGAACGGCAAATTTAAATTGATACTGATGACAGTTTCAATGCTACTTACTTAGTTGGAGTCCGTGTTGAATGGTGGACAAAAGCATTTTCTTGAATTTCAAAGACATCGTATTTATGGGATCTTTAACCTAATAATATGCATTTTGAAATATTTCCTTAAAGAATGTTATAGAAAAAAAATGAGACCAAAAAAGATACAAATAAAACAAAATCAAAATTTATTGTGGTTTTATTTATGAGTCATTATAGTGGTGTATCGATATATGTTTTTTTAGCGTGTCCCAAAAAATATACGTGTGAGTAACAAAAAGTGATTTATGTACGATTTCACAAACAAATGATGAGTTTAGAGCCAAGGCAATAAAAAATATATACAAAATGAATGAAACAAAATAATAATTATAAATTTTGAAAATTATATCTCGCGGTGAAATTTTATTTTAATATGAATTAATGATTTCCGTTATATTTATATTAATCAATATAATATTAGGACTCAATTTCTTAAGAAGATTTCTTCTCTAAAAACCCTTAGACGTACATACAATAAAGAAAATATCATATACATCACTCTTTAAAAAGCATAAGTGCAAGTAATAGTATGATTAAATTAACTCTATACACACGCAGCGGTGAAAAAAAAGATTTAGACAACAATTTTCCCTACGAGCCCTATAATCTTGAACCAATACAATATATTTTGCTATTCCGTTGCATTAATGAATATTTTTTTCAATGTAATAATTACTGTATTTTGTTCAAGAAACACAAAATGGTTTAATTTTCGTCTTATCTTATCTATTGTTGGTAGGCATGGGTTAATATTTGAACAGTTTTTAGATTCACAAATATGTCGACTATCTTTACAAGTACATAATCATTAATCATCGTTAACACATTGACATACACATAATCACCAACACGTGTAGTTTCTGTTTTATTGCTTTATTTATTACTATTAATAAATTTTGTTGAGAGAAAATTGAATTTAGTGATTTGTCTGATGAAAAATAACTATCTGAAGAGTGAGGTTAAAACATTTCGTTAAATTATTTAAAATTCAATCACTTCACAACAATGCCTTTAATTAGCAAATATAATGATAAATTTATCTTGCTGGAAGAATGATCTAAAAATGTTGTAAAGCGATAAAATCCTTCCCATGTAGCGGGCCACGGGCCTTAGAGTAAAGATTGGTCCATAAATAACCCCCTGATCCAGACTGTTTGTCCGCAGCCTCTTCCACCTGGGAACAGATTTATGGTTTCTTATTTCACTGCCTGTTTGTATTTGAAGATCTAAGAAATTTATGTCGCATTGTGTTCGGTTTTGTTGGCCGCAGATTTGCATTTAAATTAAGGAAATTATGTGGGGATATGGAGGCCATGAATTCACGGATCGAACATGAAGTTAATTAGTAATTTTGGACAAATATCCATTTCCATACTAACACGTGTTAAGGAAAAATAATTAAATTTTCACGCTTTCAGCCGTTACTGTTTTACATTCCACGAAAAAACAAACTGAAGCAGTCTAATAATACACTGTTAAAAAGATATTAAAAATAATAGCTTAGTCAAGTCAAGAAAAATATATTTGTTTTTGACATCATGTAACGAAAATTTTAAGATCACTGTGAAATATTACTCGGTTAAATTTATTGATTATAAGGAACACAAATGAAACTCAATATGTAGTAAATACAAACTTATTGTGCTTCATTTTATAAACTTCCGTCACAAATATACTAAATTCCACTAAAAACAACTGCACAGGTGTTTTTGTTCAAATGTGTGTCATTTAAAAACTCCCTTGGCACTTCCCCGTTCTTTTAATTTTATAAAAACATATTAAAATCTTTGAACAAATTCCACTCAATATGTAGAAATAATATCGTAATCAGCAAATTGTGTTCTATCCAAAGATTTCTTGGAAAATCTAAGGAATCGTACAGGTATATATGCACCTAGAGGAAGATCTCAGTTATGATTGAAATCCATCCGGTATTTGTATTTCGGTATTTGTGACGTTTGCGCAGACCCGGTTACGATTGCTGAGGATTCCAGAACATCAATTTTGGAAATGACTCCCAAACTGTTGTGAATAAATACCACTTAGGTTGGGGTGTTTCATAATGTCGTCACATTTGACATCGTCGCAAATAAACGATTGGCGCCATTTTTTGTTTTTTGTTTTTTACTTTTTAGTGGTCCCCGTTAAACGTTGATTCTAGGCCCGTTCAGCTTTTAAACAAATTATGATCAACTGATCATTTAATTGTGACTATGTCAAAAGTAACGAGAGTTTGAAACAAAAGGCATTTCTAAGCGACACAGATGGAGGTGTGCGTAATTAAAATTAGTTTTTGACAAAACCCACTGTATTAGAACGACTATAATAAAGCGCACAATAAAGAACATAAAAATTAATATTTATCTTCTGGAAAGTTTGCTCATAACTCTTCGTGAAGTTCCATTATAAGATTATGCACTCCACAAAGTTGATTAGATTTTTTAACAGATTTTTTATTTAATCGGCAATATTTTTTTGTCTCTGAGGAATCGCTGGACCAATATAATTTTTTAGAAAATTTTCAAGTGAGTTTGTTTGTGATATTCTTTTATTTCTCTTTAGAAAGAATGAACTTTGGAATTACGAAGTTCCATATAAGATTTCAATATAAAAAGTGAATACCGCACAACTGCTTTAAGCCATTTGGAGGTAGTTGCTGAAGCTGAAGGTATGGGGAGGGTAAGGGGATGGAAAAGTACCTGATTATCCAGATCTGGTCACCTAACACGACCACATCTATTTCAAGCAATGGTTCAATTCTGAATGATAGTCTATCATCAGGGCTATAATAATGAGATTATATATTACTCTGGAAAATACAGAAAATATACTGTATACTGTATACGAATTCATGGTGAAAAAACATAAATTTACTAATAAAATTTCAATTTCAATTTAACGCCAGAATTTGAATCTCTAACCTCGGATTCCCAGTCGAGAATCTTAACCGCTTGATCACGGAAGCCGTTAAAGGGATCATTAGTGTACCATTGGTGTACTGGATGCACCTAATTTAAATGAGCTGATAACGCTCCGAATACCTAATTGTGACACACGACTTTCCGCCTTGTTTCATGTTGGCTCATCAAAAACTATGCAATGACCTCCCCAGAAAAGGTTACATTGCCTTGGAAACGAATTTAGTTCTGTTGAAATTTTTCTATATTCTATCATGAAATTCAGATGAGAGTTATATACCTGGAGTAACAATGTATGGAGAGAGAGCTAATTATTTTTACCCAACCTATACAAACTTGCGATAAATCACTTTCTCTGGGTTTTTACGTCGTACACCATGAGAGAGAAAGAGATAACAAATATAATACACCGCTTCTATGTACTGTCACAATGATCTTGGGCTCCTGTGTCACCGCGGGACTCCGCCTACATTTTTTATTATGCCACTAAACTTGACACAACTAAACGATTTTTTTAGGTTATTTTCTATATTTTTATTGATAACAATACTGTGAAAAAGTGGTTATACGAATAAACAAAAACATTATGTCGATATATACCATGAATGGATGTATAAATACCCTAACCTTAGTCTTAGCCACGCCCAAGTCCCCGAGTTCGGTAAAAATCATCATAAACCTGACTATACTGCCTTGGATACATACCACTCTATTTACTCTAAGGTTATATAACATAATTAGGCAAATTGAACATGTTGTCTGTCATGCTTGAATAAAATATGTTGTTTCCTTCTTATTATATTTGTTGTTTCCTTCTTATCAATTTTAAAATTATTATCTTCATATACAATGCATGCTATGTTATTTTAATGTTACACTCGCTAAATAATATACTCTTCCTGTAAAAACCCAATGGGCGTTTATCAAAAAAATAAATAAATAATAATTACAGAACTCCACAAAACTGTACAGGCACAGAAATTCGAGTATAATTTATTCTCTTGGAAAAGCTGAAGTTTCGAATCAGTTGCATTAAAAATAATTCTAAAGAATCTTGTAGGATACCAACATTTTGGAAAAACTGCTGAATTTATGCACTGGTTGGGAAACTCCGGGCTAGGGGTTGTTGGGTATCCCAACTACTCGAGGTTATTCCCTCCCCGCGCCCTTAGTCACATTGCGCGATCAAACATAGAACTTCCATCGGAGAGAAAACTCTATTTGCAAAGAAGCGACCAAATTTGTGCCAGTAAACTCTCCGAGGAGCGTGCCGTATCGAATATCACTCAAAATTGTGCATTGTTGACTGACTTTTCTTGACTTGACTTAGAGAATAGTACATAATTTAAGTGCCATTTGTTCCATAGCAGAATTGGAAAATGATGTAAAATAACCAATCTTTTAAAGAAATGAAAAAAATAACTCTGTAAAAGACAACCGATATTGTTTTAATTTTTATGACCGTCCGGCTTAGGCTAAGCATCAACGGAGTAAAAAATTAAACTAAACAAAAAATATAAAGTGTGCGGTTACATATACAAACAGAGGGAGAAAAAAAATTAAAATAAAATAACAGAACAATGAGAAAACAAAAGAATAACATTTGAATTATAACAAAGGAACAGAGAGTATTGTATGTATATATACCGCATACTTTGTATTTTATGTTAAGTTTAATTTTGTACCCTGATGATTCTCAGGTTAAGCGAAACCGGCCGTTCATAAAAGTTAAAACAACATCCGTGGTCTAATACAAAGTTATTTTTTCATTTCTTTTAATATGTCAAACCACAAAGTGATTGCTTTCAACGAAAAAAAAAAACAATATTTTGATACTGAACACGACGAAAAGTTTGGAAATCAAAGAATCGAGAAAAAATAAGAAATCTTTTGCATATTCCGTTCTCAAGCTTCCGTTCACCATAAGCTTCTGAAACAATTTATGGTTTATTTAAAAGACAAAATACCTATAAACGTATAAGTGTTTTTAAAAAAAAAAACATGTTTTTACAAATAATGGACAGCCAAACAACGCTGTCTTGCACACACCCCTTGTTTCATTCACATTCATACATACTATTCGGTTATTGCGGCTCTTGACATGATTCGACTCATGTATTTGAATCACTTGGTGGTGCCATCTCTTTCTCGGGCGTCCCCGACTTGTTCTACTTTCACCTGGTTATTCTCTTGATATGACTTTCCACCTATCCGGTTCTAAATAAAGCAAATGCTATAAATGCAAGGACGAAAATATGCAAAAAAAATTTTGCGACAATGACAACTTTTTAATGTATATTTTAATGTAAGTAAGAACATGAAGAAGAATTACAGAATATATATATATATATATATATATATATATATATATTAAACAACATATATGAGTTAAATAAGAGTTACAAAACTAATCTCAGAGTTTGATTAAAAATATGTCAGAGAAGGAAGAGTAAATAGAATATATACTGACAATTTATTGTTAATTACGTCATATTATTTTTTAATAAAAAAAGTCATGACATGAAAGTGAAAACTGTTACTTTTTAATTTAAAAGTGTCCGAACAATAGTTCGAATCGCATCTGTATGAAATGAAAAGGCAATCATTACTTGCGGAACAAACTCGGCGAGCCTTGGAGAGCTTGTGACATCGTGTAAAGTGTAGCCGAGTACCGGGGGCACATATATGGCTTGGCTAACTCCATTGGGCAGGAGACTTCATCGAAGAGAAGACTTCCTCTGGTTTGACAAATTGCATGAGAGAAGAACTCGCAAAACTTTCGCGGAAATCTTTATGTTTGCTTTGCAAAGTGCAAACGTTCGCTTCTGCGAACTCTTCGCGCCATCTGTACGCTGAAATGTGATTCACCCAAGTTTTATGAATACTACCTACTGCTTCTACTTTTATGACGTCGAATTCACGAGATTTAAATTGTTTTACTGATTTCAAGTCATCTTTATATACAGTGTTTTAGAATTTTATTCACGTACAAAATCTCTACATATAGAAAAGTATGGTCGCGTAAAACCTCTTCATTCAACTATTTAAGATTATGTGGTAGAACATTTAACACTGTAACTTGGTGTATATAACTATACTAATATAGACATGCCGACCAGTTTCATCACAACCACCAGAGTATAAAAGCCGGGGCAGATATAAACTAATTTATTACGGCTGTGTCGGTACCTTTAATCATGTTCTTTGAAATAATGTATTGTATACAAAGTTACAGTATTTCATTAATATATTTTTTTAAATGTGAAATCCGCACAATAGTACCAAGTGCTCTATAGCGTTTGGAGCTAGTGGAACTATTGCATTCCTAATCAGGGTATGTTGTGAGGCTGAAGGTAGTGTAGAAAGAAAGGATATTGGAAAGAGGAAGGTTGAGAAGGGTACCTGCCTATTCAAATTTGGTCACCAAATACGACTTAACTCATTTAAAGCAACGCTTCGATTATGAATGGCGGTATTTCTCCAGAGCGATACTGAGAGTGTCTACCGTTTTTGAATGTGCCGCAAATATATTATACATTATTTTATACATATCTGCATGTGAATAAAGAAATATTAATTAAATAACGTTTATTTGCACACGTCGGGATTTGAACCCGCGATCTCTAGATTCGTAGTCGAGGATCTTTACAACTCGATCACGGAGGTTATTCAATCAAATTTTGTTAATGTTTTGCGAAACAATGTTTTAGAAAGATCCATCTATTTTAAATCGATTATCTTGAACGTCGAAGAAAATAGCCGTTGAATTTTATATGTTATTTAAAATATAAAGGGACTACATTTATCCCATTAATATATACCTTCTAAGTAAAGTGGAGCAGTTCAAGCTATATTACTCTTCGCTCCTCTTTGTGCTTTATATTTTACATATAACTTAGCCATATTTATGACTGTAATATTTCACGAACGATAAAATTGCTCTTTGTTACACAGAAGGACCATACGTGACATTTTTGCAAGGGGCTAGTATATGGTACACCGTCTTGTTTCCTGAGAATACATATTAAGCAACATACACTGACAAGGCTTACTTGAAACTCAAACCTAAACATATCTAACAGTATGATGTATCTACTCCGAATGATAAATAAAAAAAACATTAAATAATATGAATTATATGTAACTATGTTATGTGAAACGGTGGAAAAATATTTTTCCGAAATATTTTCCACACTTTATTTGTTATATCGTAGCTGGAAGGGCTAAAGGGCTTAAGCGTCAAAAAATGAGTTAAACATCCAGTTTTGATCAGTTTTTTTTTCTGCATCAAAAGATCTGACTCTAGTTTGATTCCGAAGACTTTTGTGGACTTTCAGTCATCTGAATTATATTTATCATTTGGGAGAAGGCTTGACTGAAGCTGCACAAGTTTGGGAATTTTTTAGTTTTTTGTCGCTTCAGGTAACTCAGTGAGAGCATTTAGTTACCTTTTTTTCAAAATCCAACCAGGTACTGATGAAGACTTATGAATTTTATTTTTAAACAACAACAAAAAAAGTGCTTTGGTATAAACTTCCCAAAATGGCGCATCAGCCTTTTCGGTGACGATATGTTGCTATAATTTGATATTTTATGAAATTCAATTGAATATTATTATTAGATTGCACTAGTTTGCGTATGACATTGTTCGTCGTTTAACAGCTGTTTCGGCGTTCGAAGCAAGCATGTATATATATTTACTGTACGTGACACGACCACAGTTTGACAATGGCTTCGAATGCCAAAACAACAGCTGTCGCGAGAAGGGTAATGTTATGCGCAAAGTATCAGATATTACAATCGCACGATTGATTCCAAATTTCATTAAAAAACAACATAAAATTCTGCAAACTAGTAAACCGATTTTTTTATGTAGTTACGCAGAAGAGCTCTAACTGACCGAATAAATTATGACATTTCTGCTTGGGAAAGGCAATGAAACTGAAAGAAACGGGAGAGAGAAAGGAGACTAAATACTACGGATAGTAAATTAAAAAGAAACTGGCTATTTAGATATCGTCACTAAACACAGATAAAGCCATTTCAATAAACTTTTCCAATACAATTGGCGTTGCTCGCCAGGGCGATACTAAGCGTATCTTCCACTCCACTCAACTGAGAATAAGTACCGTTCATCTGTAGCAATAGGTATATTTTTTTAAAAACTAACAGACTATTGTTCAATTACAAGAAAAATAAATAACACGAATTGGGAAAAAAGATCAACAGAGAAAGAACAGCATTTACATAATATTTAATGAAACAATGACAAAAATAGGACAAAATATACATAAAAAAGAACATTGAAAGCAAAGCCAAGGTCAAGTCAAAGTTTTAATAGAGTCGTAAAGAAAGACAAAAACTATTTAGACTGGTACCAAAATTTTTAAGACCATGTCTTGAGTTAACATGTCTCGACATTCTGGACAGTGGAGAGTGATATAGTTAGTAGAGTGATGATTGAGGAACAGCAATTCATTGTTTCTGAGCCAACGGCAAGGAATCTTGAACTAGATGAGTTGAAGGAGAAGAGTCTTGCTGCCCGGATATAGTCACTAATCGATCTTAAGATTATTTTCTTTGGTATTTGAGTTATTGTGATAATTTCCGTTATTCAGTGAAAAATAGCATTCATGTGATTAGAGTAAAATTATTTATCGGGGTATTTACTATCGACTTGCATCAACCTCTAAAAACCAATAAATCACAAAAAAATAAAGATACTCGTATAAAATAATTTTATTTACTCTTTGCATTACAAAGCATGAATCTCAATTCCTTGCTATGATACGAAATAAAATATTTATTTCCCATAAGAGAAATCGTATATTTCATTTATCAAAACAGTTTTTCGCAGAATACGTACAATATTGTGGGGTTAGAAAAACATTTACCAGACCGACATCGGAAAACTGCTGTCTCAGTTTCTTATAAAGAAAAATATTTGTGAAACGTCTTGTATTTTTATGGATTGTGCTTTTCATTCATTGAAATATTCCCGAAACTACATCTGTTTAATACTGATTATACCAATACTCGTATAACCTGTGAAAAATCGGGGGATGTAACTTGACTTGCCAAGGAGAAATGTTGGTTTAATTGACCCATTTGAAATATGGAATAATGTCTGCTAAAACACATTGTGGATTCTTTTTAAATTTGATATTTTTAATTAAAACGAGTTCCAAATTGTAAAATTTTACTCTCGTACGCGCGTACTCACAAATGAAATTATTTACCATTAATTACGTAATGTTTATACGAGTGTTTTCATTTTGGAAGAAGTGCCAGGAATCTCAGAACAGACATTGTCTTATGAAGCGGGTAACGAAATATAAATAAATAAAAATAATGGTTGCCGGCAATGAAATTGATGATTGAAATAAAAACATTTATTTAGTACTTGGTAACCTTTCTGTAACGGATTTGGATTCATTCTAGGTTCATCAAAGATCATTTTTTGAAGAACAACGATGGGCCATTTTTTTACAAACAAAATAAAACGATCTGCTTTGCAGAGCGGTAAGCTCCTTGACTCAGGCCAATAAGTCGCGGGTTTGAATCACAGTGTGGAAAAAATGTTTTGTTTATTTAAACCTTTAAAATTTCAAAATATTATACATCTTGTACCTATATTTTCACCTCGTTTTAGAGTGGAGATATAATAGATAAGATACTTATGTCAATTCAAAATTGAAACATTGCCAAAAAATACCTCGTTAAAAATGATTGGTGACCAGATCTGAATAGCCAGATACTATACATATTTTTTCTTCCCATTTTTATACCCCTGCCTCACTTCCTTTAGCTTTACAATGTCTATAAGTAGGGATGTCTTTATTTTTCTGGCTCCAGGCAGATAAAAAAAATTGTACCGCTTTGCCTACAACTTTATTTTATACACGGAAAATATAAAAATCAGTAAAACAAAATCCACTGGAATCGATTAAACGAAGTCTTTGACCACAGTAACATGGATGGAAATAGGCAAACCAAGAAACAGAGTATTATGTAAAGGTGAAGTATTTTCATATTTCAAAGAAATTCATGCCTTCTGTATCGCTTGATCTAGAACGACCTGTATCTTTTTAAGGGTTGGCCACCGGCAGAATAGGGGTGAGTATGCAAATACTATCGGTTGGTCTTCCTCCCCCGAGGGTGATAAAACCACGAGGAGGTGACACTTAGCTTTTATTGTAACGTTTGTTTTTATGTTCGTACTTTTGTGAAAAGTTTCCCTTTGCGGAGATCAAAAAGGATCTCTCATACCACGCTGCATGTCCCTGTAATGTGGAAAAATTGGTATTGTACTGTTATGAAGTGCTTATTAAATGTCTATTTCGTTTTGCTCATAAGTTTAATATTAAATACACTTTTTTCATCTAAAACGTGGAACGGTACATACATTTTTAGTTGATTTAACAATTGCCTGTATCAATCTTAAATGTCTTCTATGGCATTCAATACCAGTATATATATTCATTGCTGATTGATAACTTGTTGGTTGAAATTTGTTTTAATAAACAAACATAATCTAAACATTCATTTTTATAGATTTATTGTAAAGGCTTATTTACAAAACATAACACGCCTTGAAATGGGATTAATTCGATACCTTCTTCGATCCGTCCGACTGCTGGCCGAGAATTCTATCCACCAGGATCTTATTAAATGCTTTAAATTATAATCATTATAAAACACTAGATACTAATAATACATTCGTGTTAGAATGAATTATAAAAATATGACAAGATTTTTTACAAATATTTCTGTAATCATTGTGCAGGAGCTCAAGGTGAAATAATGATTATTTTCACTATAAATAAATGTCGACCACCTAGTTATAAGTTTTGAATAGGAAAATAAATAAACAAAATATAACAAATTGTCTGAATCTTGGTGTAAGAGTTGTATAAATAGTGTTTCAAATAATATATTATATTCATTTTGACGCACCTTAATATGATATTATACAAATAAGGCTACAAATTTTAAAACATATCATAAATGCCAATTTTTTAGTACATCATGTTATTTTATCATATTTCACCGTTTCGCAAAAAAATTCGTAGATTTTATAACGAATTTGGAAAAAAATCATGTTATTTTTGTATTTTACGTTATTTTAACATGTTACCAGATTTTGCATTTTTCACCAAATATGGAAGAGTTTTACGGTATTTCGAAGAATTTCACATTTTTTAAAACTTCTTTCACCAGGTTGATTTAAAATATGTTTTTCACCTGGTTCATATTAATACATATATCTAATTTATGCTCCTAAGGCCGAAGATGACTCAATTTATTTATTACTGGAACATTCTTGCATTCCGTATTCAAAAGGTGTTGTTAAATTACAATAATGCACTAAGCAACACTGCACCGCCTTCTGTTTCCTGCCCTATCCACTTGCACGAGAACGCGCTGCATAGGCAATGAGAATAGAATGCATTTAAGGCCGCAGTGTATGGAAATGAAGAGGTAAAATTGTTTTTCCATATTTAATGATGGCGTTAAGGAACTTCCTTGGTTGAACGATTGTCGATTGAGAGTTGTGGAATGTTTCTCTTCTGTTTTATGAAAATAGACTTATTATTATTGAAAAATTAAGATAAATTGCAATAAAAAATGTAACTTCTTTAAAAGGTGGTGTTTAACGTTATGGTTAAAATTTAATTAAAGCGTTAATTGTAAATTAAGTGCGCCAAAAAGGTTTGTAATGAATTAAAATTAATTGTCTGACCAAAATATCGTTTTTTGGATACTTAAAATGTCACACAAACATTTTTTTTTAGTTTTTGGTTTTAATTTCTCCAATGACTACATTTAATTTTTTATGATTTGGTTTATTAAAATTTGAAGTTATAATTAAGTTTTGTTAGTTTTAGTATTAATTTTTTTTTCTTAGGAATTAATCCTTTGGAGTTTGATACTCCTTTTGAAGTTTCATTGAATAAAACACACTTACTGTTGCCTACCGGTTTTGCTTATGCTTTACCACTGCAGTAATATTTTGTTTATATTACCATGAATTATGAAAATACGTATACATGCAAAGTCTTGGCGTTCCTTTCTTACAAAGAGGATAAAAAAACATTTCAGGTGACAAATATCTTTCACGAAAATATTTTAAATAATAAAGCGGAGAAAACAGCGAAACAGATCCGTCACTGAAAACAAATGAATTATTTTGGAGTCAACGGCCATTCGAATAAAACTCACTAGATGAGCTCAGCAACCTAAGTAAGAAATCAAATTAAATTGAATATACTAAATAATACGAGTAATTTAAGCGTACATTTAGACCTCGTATATGACTCATATATTACAATTTAAACTTTTTATCAACATTTAACAAACCAGTGATGGGCCGAGAATGGGCTTGACGATTAGTGATGACGACAAATGTAACAAGAGTTCAAAACATCTGGGCTCAAGTAACTTACAATAATGTTGTCACAAAATATGAAGAAAAAGAACAATCTAAAAAACAGATATATTGATAACCCCTGGAATGCCGGATTCCCGCAAGGTACAACTTTCATAGTACTTAGCAGCCTGCAAATTCGTAATAACTCACTAGTGTTTTATAAAATTACTAATGTGTTACGCTATCTTTTCAGATAATTTGTTTATGTATTTTTTAAAATTGTATGCTAATGGTATAAGTGTTTTTTTGGAAAAGCTACTTTTAGGAGAATTGTTTTTTCCCTCATGTCATTAAAATAAGTTTAATTTAGAAATTTGAAAATTTTTGTTGTTTTACTGTATTTTCGTGTATTTGAATATTTTTTTTTCCAAATAAAATTAAAAATTACATGAGGTTTTTATGTATATACAAACAGTGATGTCACTTTGAAAACAAAATTCTTCCGACTGACGTAAGCAAACTTTAACTATTTACTACTGTACTTGTTCCGATCTTAACGCAATGAAAAATATCTCTATCGATTGATTATTTTGTTGACAAACATTTACGGTTCATTCAAGTATGCGAACAACAGGTTTTAAAGGATAAAAACCCATAAAAAGATAATGGTGAATGTCCCGTGAATATTGGCACCAAATATGCAGAGATGTCAAAAACAGTGCACAAACTCTTTGGTTTACGAGAATGTAATTACTTCATTCATTGATATCGACGTCTAAATATTATAACTTATTAACTAAATTACAAACTATCGTTAACAATATTCATGATTATTTGCCTACACCATACCAGTTTTATTAGCACGTTGTCCTATTCATCCTATATCACTGCCAAAGGTCGTTAAAAGTATTTTCGTTTACTCCACTGTCCATAAACGTCAATTACAGTACAGCGGGCGCCTCGCCACTGTCGCCGATTTCAACGGTTGTATCGGATGGTAATAAAGTATTCTGCTGTATTTTTCAACTAAACTATCGTCAATATCTGAAATTATGGTATCATAAAAGTAGGAATTTTATGTGCCATTATTCGCGTTTAAGCGTTTTATTTAGTTTTTTTTAGATTTTATCCCACCCTACATTGCATTCCCACTATACAGGTTGCTGCACAGGAAATTTGATACGTACGACGCAATTTGGCAACTATGCGATGATTATATTACGTAGCTAGTTCTACCACAATACTATCGTAGGTAAATGTTACCATAAGTTTTATACTACGGGTAGGTGGGATATCAATTTGACAAGAGTGCGTTTAAACTCGGACGTAGAGCGGTATCTATGTATCGATTATTCTTTAGGAATATTTAACAAATTAAAAAAAAAGGTCTTTAAGTTGAAACATATCTCACCTTTGAGCGGTTTAACTGGTGAATTAGCAAACTGTGTACGGTACTTAGTTCGAAAATTTCTGCAGATGTGTCATCCTTCCTTAAGAAGATACCTGGCGAATCTATGTCAAACCTTTTTATTTTGTGATAGGGGTTTGCACACATATACTCCAGAAGAATCCGTAAAATCTAGGTGTTATCTGTTCAATATCTTATCCGCATTCCTATTATTGAATACCGTCACTGAAGACAGTAATTCATGGCGCAGTTTTTTGTATTTCATTCGAAGCTGCGTTAGACGGCTTGGTGTGCAATTAATTGTGTTAATCACTATAGATTGATCAACGGGTGTTTCTGGATTATTTCCAGCATGCCTCTGTTTTACTTTGGAAGCTGGACGCTTCCAAGATGACTTATGTTTTTTAATGGTTATTGAAGTTTTTCTTTGAGGTTCCCACATATTGAAAGTGATAACCCAGTAAACACCGACACTATCTCATCACTTTGATATTGTTGGTGTTTTGCTTACAATCCTCACAATTATGTGTTTTATGAATAATGAAGCCTTAAGAATATTTACGTGAATTATTTTATATGTTCACCGGTTGGCTGGAGATTTCAGCAATATCTATGTTTGTTTCGTTCTTAGTACTTACGCCTGTTGGCAGGCAATCTGGAGAGTGGGGAAATTGTACAGGTCCACTTGAATACAATGCCTTCGTGTTTTTTTAGAATGAAATCGCTGTTAAATCATAGATTTGCGCATTATTTTTAATGTCTATTGCGTCGTAATGGTCACGGCGATATAACTATGAGTATTACACAATGCTCTCATTTAATACAACCCAGAGAAGATATTTCGGAAGAATACTAATCCCTTTAAAAAATGTTAAAAACATAAACGAACGTCATTTACAAATGCAAAAAATACACATAAGTAATTCGCGGTTATCACTTTTTCTTTTACTCTCAATTTTCTTGCTGATATCGACGGTATTTCGCCTGTTTATTGTTTCATAGCGCTTTCACACAAACGAACTATTGAATTCCGTAAGTCTAAACTTAAACTGTGGGCATTGTAATATTAACTGAAAATACAATACGTCATTTTTGTACCGTAGCCATATCTGTATATTAGAAGATGTAGTTGAAAGAATACTGTTTCTATATTTTCGTAGAAAGCAATCACTTTGTAGTTTGACATTTAAAGAAATGAAAAAATAATTTTTTATAAGACCACGAATATAAATATTATTATTTTATACCCTAATGATGCTTAGGCTAAGCGAAACCGATCCGCCATAAAAAAAAATAATATTCGTGGTCTTTTACAAAGTTTTTTTCTTAATTTATTTAAATACTATTTCTGATTCGGAAAATGTAAATAAACCGATTTGCAACATTTTCCCTTAGCCGTGGACCACTTTGCCGTCTGGCCCTTTTATCCCCAATGAATTTCTAACCGCAAGGGTCCCAGGCACATATACATATAATTTATTATAAGGGCATGTGTATAGGCGTACTATGAGTGCGGTTTAAGGGCACGTATCCGGATTTACATTCTAATGCACGGTTCACACCGGACGTATCTTGTTGGGCGATTTCCCACTTATGGCTTAAACTTAAACCACGTATTTCAAAATAAATTCGAATAATGAAGTTTTTTTATAAATCCCCTTTAACGGAAAAAAAGAGTTTTTTTTTCTATTTCGATTTGAATTCTTCATAGAGTAACGTATTTAAATCTATTTCGTTTCAGTTTACTTTAAATTCGTTAAAAAAACAGTGATTTTTTGTATCCAAAAGAGCTGTTAAAAATATATCATCAGGTCATTTCAGCTCAAAATGTGAAAACTTTATAGTGCGAAATTATTTGGGTAACTTTATTTTACAGCTATTTTTTATTATTAGTATTATTTTCATATTTGAAACAAAAATTTTGAAAAAAAAAAAAGTTTTATTAAATTACATGGAAAGAATTAGAGAAATATATTTTTTTTCGTTGATTTTTTGAGGTTTTCATGAAAAATTAATCATTGAAAAATACGAGAAAAAAAAACGCAGTAAATTAGAATCTTGCGAACTCTTGATTTTTTAATGTAGTGGTGATGTGATATAATTTTTTTAACGATAAATATTTTGGTAAGACCCCCTCGTCTTCGACAGTGAATTTTTATTTTGCGTAAATATGATTTTATCAATAATTATAAAGTGTTTTTTTTTTAAATTTAATTTTGGTTGCTTAATTTTTACATGTAATGTTAATGTAATGTTAATTCTTACCTTCCTATGTATGCAGCTATAAGCACCAAATAATATTATGCATGTCCTCCTAAAACGTAAAAACGCAAATTTTGAGAACTATTTTCGGATAAAACCTTTCCACGTGAACGTCAAATAGTGCGGACATGTAATCATTCAATGTATCCGTACTGAGACGATGCACAAATGAAAATTTGCAATCACCATTCCAGGTTAATTATTCCCAGCATAATTGCGTATCAAAGGCAACCCTTATCGTACGGGAAATTATTGCAACACTTGTCGGAGGGCGTCGATTTAAAACGCTTTTGCAAAGGGCTGGTGACAAGTATGGGGAGATAAAGGGTAACAACAGTTCTTAAATAATTATTATGAGATTTTAAAAAACATATTGCAGATTTTCCTTTTACTAGAAAACAGGATTGCACAATAATTAGCTTGAGGGATATCACTTAATCAGAAAATCACTAGAAATATGATTTATACTGATTTGATAGAAGGCTGGTATCGCCAATTTGCATAAAAACTTTTGGTTTTTAAGCCCCAGACAAGTCGAAGAAATTGATTTTCTGTTAAAAAAAAAGAATTTAAAGTTTTTTTAATGTTTGATCAATTTCACCTGAATTAGGGTAACATTGTCCTCATATCGGGCACACAGACTCTTTAGTGCAAAAAAAATTAATACGAAAATTAAGTGGCACGAATAAAAATAAAAATACTTCTCTACAATAATCTTCAAACTAGTATATTCTTAACTTCTACCTGTATATAGCAGAAGTCGATGATGTTTGAAATAATCCGAGCTTATTTTATTGATGTATCAGTTTGAACGCCCGCAGCATAGCGAAACCGGTCTGGTCTATAAAAAACAAGAGAAAAAATATTTCAACCATGAGTTAGAAACTTCAGGAATATTAGGTATCAATGTGAATATATTTCAAAGATCTATTGATTTTTTTAAGAGAAACAAAACATTTCATAGTTATGTAAAAACCTAAAAATGGTCAAATTCATTCAACAATCTTAAAAATCGTGAAAAAATGTTGCTTTTAGCTAGCAGAGGGATTAAACCCGCGAAGCCTGGATAGGAACCCGACGATTTGGACCGTTCGTCCAACTAGCCGAACTTTGGAATCCATCTACATTATTCAACAACTTAAATTGTGTAGAAAGACCATTTACATTGGCACGTATTTGAATGTCACCTACAGTGTACTTATAGATATATTGGGTTCATACTTTTCAGAACCAAAACCCGCAAACTCCAAATCCATAGTTAAGATTATTATTTCTTCACCGCAAAGTATTTAAATATCTACCATAAAATTTTATTAAATTATTATATTTTACTAAAATTATCATCATCGGGTAAAAATATTGAAACAAAAATGCAAGACAATGATATTACACAACGTCCCTACGTGCCCCAACTGACTAATAAACGTGAAAATATTATATGCGCTACGCACTCATACTTCGAGGAATGTAATCGTTTGTAGTTCGTAGTTCGTAGAAGGATAACTTCACGTGTTAAATCGTCCATCAAACTTGCGAGATATTTCTCTCTATTATATTTGGTTTTATCTTCAAAAGTGTAATTCTATTCCTTCACTCTCAAATAAACAGAAGGTTTATAGTGTTGTACTTTTTGTAAAGTAGTTAAAGAGTGCCTTTGCAATCCAATCAAATGTAGTCAAGTCTAGTGCACTGCTGTTATAGAATGTGAAAAAATTGCTAGAAGCTTTGCTGTGGTATTTTTTATTGTTTCACCTGTGAAGGGTTGGCTCGGGGAGTGGGTGGTTTGGGTGGTGGGGGCAGGGAAGTTCTCGTGAGCTAGACTCACTTGAGACAGTCACTGTCTGCGGAAGGTATGTGACGCGAAAGTAACCCCGCCATGTGAAAGCCTACTGGATTTTAATTCCGATATGCATCGAGTATTATGAGGCGTTACAAAGAGAATTCACTCGTCTATTTTTTGTAGGCTTAAAGCATGCAATAACAAGATGGTAAATTTCTGAATGTATTTTGCTTGCGACAGCAGGTTTTCAGCAGACATTTTGTATCTTTATTAAGTACTACTACACCACGGGATTGTTGGTGTTGGTGTTGTTTTTGGAAAACTATCTGTACTACCCAACTTTGCCCGAAATTTCAAGAATTTTTGATGATTTTCTTTCTTCATATTGAACAAATTGAAAAAAACATGTAACAAACCAAACGGCCTTTTTTGTAATGTTTTGACAGTTGCAGGTTTATTCACAGTCCATATAGCCCATGATGAAAATAACATTGCGAGCTGAACATACATAGTTGTGTTGATCTTTAAATTCCAAAGAGCAAATTACACAAATACATCACGCATATTTTAATAAAGATTATCTAACAATACTTATGAAATCTGGGGAGGAATTCAATTTCAACCATAAATTAATGCAGCAATTTCAAAATAAAGAGGGTGTGTACGTTTTCTGTTTTCATCCTTTTTTTATCTAATGGCGTTTCCTTTTTTGAATCAGCAAAATCTTTGTACACACACCGTTTTCCGTATTGTTCATTCTTTATATCATCGCCCCACATATAAAGCAAGTAGGTTCAGAATGCACAGTTCAACCCTATGTTAGGGTACCGTTGATATAAAAAAAAATAGCTGTACTATTGGAAACATGCAATTGGGCACATTATTCAAATTTGTGATATTCGCAAAAGAAAATAATGTTAGACTATTCATTTCGCATACCGATTAATTATTTTAATAAATATACCAATATGTTAACATTCTAACAAGGTAGGCAGAGAGGATATACTGCCACACAACTTTGTCTTGGCACATACTCCTTGATTAACTCATACCATATCAATAAACTCTCATGCGGAACAGTATTGTCACTGAGCGGATCCGGACGTTAAATACGTTGTACGTACACCTTTTTTTTCAGCTCTCACACTGCCCAAATGAATCATTTTGCCAGCTAAAATTTGTAATAAATCCAGATAAAATACAAGCAGTAAAGTTTTGACACACATTCAAAGGGCACAACATTTTAATATAAACATAGGGAATTGACGTATATTTTTATAGACTTAAAAAAGTTCTCAATATTAAAACACTGAAAAGTTTATTTCCCTAGTGAAATCTTTCATCATTTACTGTATTATAGAGTGAGGAGGTGCACTCAAAGCATTTATAGTAAATAATATAAAAGCATATTATGAAAGTTATGAATAAAAGGATATTTTTTTACTGAAATATTGTGCAACGAATCAAAAATAATTCATTTACTTAAATTATTCAATACGAATTCTAAATGTATTGATTATTAATCAAATTATTGCGAGGAGTCACAACCTTGTTTGGTCCTCGCACATTTAATCTTCTACCAAAATAAATTCAAAGTACTATAAAGTCTTTTTTTTATGGTGAATGTCACAAATGTTGAAAGCTTTTCTATAATTTTTGTTTTTGTTTTTAAAAACTGATAGTATTACCTTTATTTATATCTGTTTACTCCACACATGTTATTACTATCAATTGACTTTTTAGATTGCAATATATATGTGGTTCCCGCGTTTATTTTAGATTTTAGACCTATGTTTAAGCTACTTTTAATTCACTTTTTATTTGTATTACCCAGACACTGGCAGCGCTTTTGTGGGTTCCCATTATCTTATACTTAAAAAGTAAAGTGTAATATATGTTTGAAAAATATATGTATATAATAATGGCCTAGCGCATAAATGTGTTAAGTGCAATTTTATGTAAATACAATGTTAGAATTTGCAATGCATCCCTCAAGATGATTAAAGGAGTAAGTAAATATGTTGAGTGAAATTCATGTTACACAATAAATCTAAAATACATTTTCATCGGTATTTATTTTCACTGTGTTGCTTCATCTTTATTTTAAACGCGAAGTAAATCCTAAAGTTGAATTTTAGCATCGCACCTTAGACATGTGTGCGCTAGGCCATTTTATTTTATTACAACCTTTTGTTGTTGTTTAATTATTATGGAAAAACGTTTAAAAAATATTAGAAACCATTTTGACCTTCGTAATACGGGCCTGTTCCCAACTCATAATAATAATAAGCTGATTTATTTATCGCCGATTTCGTGAAAAAAATATCACCTCAAAGGCACTTAATAATATACCTGTAGATAACAAGTCTTAAATAAGAAAATGAAAAAAAAAACTTTAAAGTTTTTATTTCGATATTAATAATTATTTAAAAACTCGTAATATCAACAATCTTCAACGTCGAAATGAAACAGAAAAGGCCAGAAACTAAAAAACATAACTGTCGCGACGGAGACTCAAGCTCGGAACCTCTAATCTGGGAGTAACGCCTCTACCAATTGAGCTACCGAGACCTAATCGATCTTATACTTAATAATTTTCAATAAGGTTTCGGTAGCTTAATTGACAGAGGCGTTACTCCCAGACAGAGTAGAGGTTCCGAGTTCGAGTCTCGGTCGCAACCATTTATTCTCTTTAGTTCCTAGCTTTTTCTGTTTCATATTTACGTTGAATATTATTTGAATAATTAAAAATAATAATCGCTGAAAAAATATTCATTGTTGGTGGTAAAAATATGTCAAACTGTGGTTTATTTTTTTCAAACGTAATTTGTTCAAACCTAAGATGGAAGCTTTTTTCCGAAAACCTAATGATTAGCAGAAATTAATTAACATAATTTTAAAATTTATTTAATTTAATATCGTATCGTTCCATTCCTGATGTAAAAATGAATATGAACTCATTTAGGTACTATTGTAAGTACTTACGTATATGGCTACTAACTGCGTGGATAAATGCATCGGTTTTCTACCTAGACGTTGTGGGTTCAATTCTTCTGCTAGATAATTCCTTCATCATTGAACAAGCTGAATTTTCCGCGTATAATGATGGTAGGTAGTAGGCGGTTTTCAAATATCCTAAAATATTATAAAATTATCAAAAATTTCATTTTTATGTTTGGCTTTCACCCTTTAAAGCTTTAACTCAAACATAAAAGCACACTTGATGGTTGATTTAGGAATACTATAAAAAACTTTTTCAGCAGCTCTAGCCAATCTTGCCTATTTTTATCCAAAGTGGGCTACCCAGAAAATTCATTCTCCCTGTGATTAATGGGGCCGTAAATAAGTTAGAGGTACTTTTATACCCCGTGTTCATAATCCGTATTTTGAATGTGTGGAAAATACGACGCGATTTATTTGAAAATGGTAGTAATCTTGGAGCTCCCGTAAAAACTTTACTGCTCAGGGCATAAATTAATTAGAGCCCTAAAACGGAAACATACAACTATCGCTTAAAAAACCTATTTTATAATTACGTACGAGAAAATAATAAAATTCTATTTATTAAACATCTCAACATAAGAGGAAATAAAAAAATTGTAGTCTTGCGAAATATATTGTATTCATTTTATAACAGTAAGTTCGTAATTACGATTAAAGTTTACGAAACTCGACCCAGCGAATAACGGAGTGAGTACTAACTGTTTGTTTATATCTACACATGTTAGCCATTGATGAAGTACCTAATCCACCACAGGTGAAAAAATCAAAACTATTAGTTTGGTTAATATTTCATCGTATTGTCGAAATCTTGAGTCTAGGCCCGGAGATCGCGGAAGACATCGTTAGTATCAACCTGCCCAAATTGAAACATCTATAATATGGTATAAGTTCGGTATAAGATCTGAATAAGCAGGTACATTAAAACCATCACCCCGCTCTTTCTTTATTCAGCCTCATAACATTCCCCAAATGGGGACGCCATAGTTCCACCGGCTCCGGCCAGCTGGAACATAGAATCTAGGAAAATAACTGCTGTGCAAATCGAAACTAAAAACGAGACATGATTACAAATTTAGGCTATTTTAAATGGTAATATCATTCCATTATTATTTCCAATTTAAATATAAAACCATATTTTTCTTATTATTATTTTAGTATTTAAAAAGAAAACAACAAAGAAAGTTATAAGTCCCTAATCGGAGGCAACGAAGGCTGTATGTTGCAATGATGCTTTTGAAAACGATAGAGATACATACTCGCAAATTGCTGCCACGTAAAACCACCCTTCAGTGCAAGTTGTTACTAAATTACATCCGATCGCTGTCATACTCAATAAAAACCAAATTAGTAAGCCGTTGCTCCCTCACTCCACACTATCGGGTGACTGAGTTGTGAAAACGGAACGCTAACGGGTAACCAGAATGTTTCATAAACGTGTGTTATGTAGACGTTTTTTACATTCGGATTTTTTATTAATTTAAACAAGGACATTTTATTAAAAAATAAAAAAATTCACTAAATTTTATTTCATTTGAAAAAAAGCATTGTTTTGGAACCTTACTTTCTTAAAAAGATACGTAAGTATTTAGTAGTATTTACGATGCCCATATATGGATATAAAGTAATAACTTCGAGAAATAGAGTCTTACATTATGAATTGTTTAGAAAACATAAGTTACCATATGTTAACTTTATAACTTTTTGTTATGTTTATCCTTTTTTAACAAAAGTGGACTGGAAATAGCTCAATTGGAAAGGTGACTTTTTTGCACATTTTCATTAAATGCTTAGATCAGTTTGAATGTGGTTATAAATAAAACACATTAATTTTGTTTATAACCACTTTTATTATTCAATATTATGGCGACCGGTTTTGAAAGCACTCTTCCATCATCAAGACAATATTAAAATTAACCTAAAATACAAAATTGGAAGGAAAAGGGGTTTGTATATATATATATATATATATATCTCAGGTTAATTTTAATATTTTCTTGATGATGGAAGAGTGCTTCCGAAACCGGTCGACATTATATTGAATAATAAAAGTGGTTATAAACAAAGTATTTCTGTTTTATTTATAAATATAGCAAGCCACAAAGGAAATGCTTTTTACGTATTTAGAATGTAATTTACTATCTATAAAACTATCTTTGTCTAGATAATCAGCTAACTTACATTAAGTTCGTTATGCGATTACGTAACTTTTAAGATATCTTAAGTGTTCTTTACTTTTTTTAAAAAGAAAGACAAAAATTCCCGGGCTACGAATAACCTGACAGTATTTGAAAAACTCCTACTGTGATCATAATAAGCGGAAAATTTTGGTGAATAAGAGGTTTGATGGAGGACTTAACTAGAAGAGGAATTAAACTCACGACGTCCGGGTGGGAATACGACGCGTTTGTCCACTCAGCTAATGACTGGTGAGAATATTTGTGTTACGCACTGTCTTACCTATCGGAACAATCGTTACCGTTAGGTGAATATATGCCAAAATGACTGAATCCATTGTCTTTGTGTTTACAACAGTAAATTATATTAAAAAATATATACGTTTATTGAGTTTCTTGAAATTTGCTGATTATGGAATTTGTTAATCCTGTTTTAAATTATGCAAGTGATAGTCCAAAACTGGTAGTAATGATACATGTTCCAGTACCTATACGCAATACTAGAAACAATAATATTTTTGGGATAGTTTTGTTAGATTTTTAAAAATATTCAAAAATCTTTTTTTAAATTTTTTGTTTAGTGTAATCTTTTTTAATTGGTTTATGATATGTGTGTATTATCCATATTTACATTATTTATTCGAACATGTTATAAAAAGATTCCAATGTAGCGTTGAAATAAATAAATAGTTTGGGCTCTCAAGGAGCGTACAAGTTTTAACGAACACCGAAACATTTTGATTGGCAATAAAATTCATTAGTGGCTCGCCAACCGTGTACATGGGAAAACTCTGTATATCCCGTAAGCAGTGGAATGGGGGCATTGCCACCCTTGAGAAGTTCGGGCTTAAGTTTGAGTTGTGATTAGGAAACTCGAGTTTGGGCCGTCTGAAAGATAATTTGCTATGAACTTTTTAAGAACTACACTTGCCGATGGAAAATATTTTGAAATGGACAGATATCTTGATCTTTTTCCAATAAAACTAAATTTATTACTGTTTAGATTTAACTACTTCATGAAAATTGTAACAGCTTAAACTGGCGTTATTTAACCACATCTTTATCTTTTCTTATAGTGAATACCGCACAAGAGTCCCAACTGCACCCAACCGTCTAGAGTCTAGAGCCAGTGGGACCCAATCGGGGTATATTGTGAGGCTGAGGTCAAGGTTGACCAGTCGGTAGCTGAGTGAACAAACGTGTCGGATTCCCACCCGGGCGTCGTGCGTTCAATTCCTATGCTGGCTAAGCCCTCCATCATTGCACAAGCAACATCTTCCGCTTATTATGATGGCAGTAGGAGTTTTTCAATTATTGTCAGGTTATTTCATAACCCGGAAATGTTTGTCTTTCTTTTTAAGAAAATTAAGGTGAAGGGAATAAGGTGGGGAAGAGGAGGGTTGGGAGGTACAAGGTTATTCAGATCTAGTCATCAAACACGGCTAAAGCCATTTCAAGCAACGTTTCAGTTTTGAATGGTGGTCTTTCATCAGAGCGATACTTGGAGTATCAACCACTCTGGAATGTGCTGCAAACATATACCATATATTATTTCATGTTAATTAAATACGAAATAGCAAATATTAATAAATTATGATTTAAATGGTTTGAATAATACAGAATAAAAAATATATTTGTATTTTTAAAATCATTAAAATGGAGTTCCACCACGAATCAACAGTTACAAAATAATGTCGGAATTTTAACCCGTGACCTCTGTAATCCAGCGTCTTACCTCTCCACCAAGATTATAATGATAAGCATGTCGTTCATTGATAAAATAATTATTTGATAATGTGTGTTTTTTTATTTTATTCATATATCGTATGGGCATGTTGGTATATTAAGTAATTACATTAGTGAATTAACCAGTGAAGTTTCCGCTAATAATGCTATTAGGGAATCCACCTAAATGCTATTCCATTTTAAAAAATAATTGCAACTTCACCTCGTTTTTATTGTATTACTTTTCCATCTAAATCATCATATAAAAAAATGGATAAATCTTTTGAAATAAAACAAATGAAATAAAGTGAATGCTTTGAACAAAAACTATGGTTTTTAAAATATTTAATAACAATTGATACGATTCTCGAACATTTGTTTAGTTTTTCTTGCATCAAAACGTGTCAACAGCCTTTATTTTACAGTTATTATGTGCTTCCACTAACGCACATACGGAAATTCTCTTATAACTACTTTTGCATACCCATATGTTCATAATACCCTGCGAGATGTAGACATTTTCAACCATAATTTGAAATCCTATAAAATGAAACTTACTGAAGTGTTACTTTAAATGATACTAATTCTACTGTTATCTATCTACTGTACTTAATTTAACATGTTATGCTTATACTTAAATCTTCACTTGTTAATATAACCTAAATGTACTTATTAATGGAACTTGATTGGTCGAAAATATGTATAATTGTAACTATATTTAAACATATATGACTGTTTGTTTCCTAAATAAAGAAAATAAAAAAATAAAATAAATAAATACCCACATAATAAAAATAAAAAAAATTATAATTTAAATGAAATGCTTGTTTTGCAAATATCGCAGCTCGGCTAGCCACACGAAAAAAAAACTTCATAAATGACATAGAGGTGACATCAGACCGGTATTACTGAGGTGACAATATAACTGAGCTTATGGCTGTTGGTTCGCTGCAGTTGAAAGAAAATATTGGTGTTGTGTGTGTGTGTGCGTTTAAGCAAATTCATAACTTACTGGTGTCCGATCTTAGAGTAACGTAGAGACCTAACATTGCGAAATTTTGAAGCCGCTTTTTGACCAAGGATTGACCAAAGGAGGTATGACGTAAATGCTTCCAGCCAATCGGATGAGAAGAAAACCGTAAAGATAAACATTATTCCGTCTTTATCTGTTCGCGAACAATTTTGAGTTACTACATGAGAAAGAAAGAGACATGGATACGTTCAGATGTTGGACTAATCAGGGAATACCGATTCTTACAAATTTACGTCCGTCAGAATCTCTCGAAGTAAAACATATTGAGAATGCATTCAAACTAATTTTAAACGGGAGTTTATTATATCGAAACTAATAATGCAAAGATTATAATAAGATAAACTAAGATATTAACTAAATATTGGTGTAGGTAACAAAGTTGTTTTTGTAGGTTAGCATGTAAAATATTTGAGTTCAAATTAAAAAATACGAATTCTTGGATAAATACCTGTGGAAACTGATTTTTTTGGTCCTTTGTTACTTCAGTTGAAACAACCAACAACTGCACATATAGCCATATCGTTTTTTTTTAATATTGCACTAAATTCACTTAAGTAATTATATATTTTAAGCTTTTTGTCTGTCAATTCGACTGACATGTAAACTACTGTGAAGTTAGTAATATTTGAAAAATGGCTACACGGTTTTTGTAGCACGCCCCAAATCATATGTTCTTAATAACAATTGTTTGTCTCTTTTTCTCATATGTCTTGACAGTTTCCTCAGGAATACCAAATTTGTTAATGAAATCATAAGGAATACAACACTTGTTTAAAGTAATCATGAATTATATTCGTAACACAGTTATGGTGTCCAATAACTGTGTTACGAATATATTTTTATCCATTATTTTTTATAACATATTTTTATACACAGTTTTATTATTAAAATGTCAAAAAGGAGACAATACGAATAAACTAAATCAGAAGGTATTGAAATGTTTACAAGAAAGGGGGAAGTTCATTGAGGATTCATTCCAAGGAGCAGTTTTTCAACGCGAATTTTGCAACTAGCCGATGTAGCAATTTTTAGACCTCTTAAAATCGGTTCGGGAATGGTACAACAATCATCCAGGAGAGATTTTGACAATGTTTACATTTGCTCCTTTGTTGAACGAAGTTGTCTTGAAACGTATAAAAGAAAATACATTTATCAATGGGTTTCGGGTATGTGAATTGTTTCCTTTCAATGAAAAAATAACGTTGTTTACACCAAATGTTTGGCCAAATCAAAACCGAATATAAGAATACACCAAGGAAATATTCTACCAAAAATATGACTTATGATATTTTTCAAAAATACTGTTGGACCTAAGATGATAAAACAATTTAAAATTAGTGATTCATTATATCAAATGGCAGCAGTAAAAAAAAAAAAGAATTCTTCATTCTTTTTCGATTGTGGCAAAGCTTTATTGAAAAAAAAAACAATTATTGAAAAAAAAATCAAATCCCAAGGACATCATTCTCGGCTTGAATGCACTTTCAAACCGATTACCTTCAACTTCAATATCAGAGACTATTCACATGCAGCAATTACCATCAACAATATCAAAGACAATTCCACCTGCATCCTCAATGTTGAACTTCTTCAAAGCAGATTTTAATTAAATAAATTATCTATTCGTGAAAAGCATTTACTTTTAGGAAAGCTTGCCATATTTATAAATAGAACACATACACTTTGTTTATAACCACTTTTTTATTCAATATTATGTCTACCGGTTTCGGGAAGTACCCCTTATAAACAAAGTGTATGTGTTCTATTTTTATAAATAAATTATCATTTATTTTCTGCTGACTAAAGCTCTTTGGATTCAGGAAAGAACCTCTATGAAATGGTCGATAGATTTTACTTAACTCTAAATGGTGCTATTGATTTATTTGTACCTGTTTCAAAAATTGCTGTGCACAAATACCCAAAATGGTTTATGGTAGTATTGATTTTATTAATAATATTAGAGACAAAAAACTGCTCACAAAGTGTATAAATCAACACGAGATTCTAACTATTACTCAAAATTTAAGGAGTTAAGATTGTCAACTAAAAAAATATCAAAATTATGTTATAACAAGTGCATCGAAAACTGCGAAGAAATGGCTGTTGCCTATTCTCAGAATATATTAAAATTTTTAAACATGCTCAATAATAATGACTACGGCAATCCTTAAAATGTGTATTTAGATAATAAAATGGCTGATAATCCCCAAGAAATCGTTAATCTTTTTGCTGAATTTTTCAGCAAAGTTTATGATACCGCTAACAGCTCTCCATTACTCTATACTAAAACTAATAACGACAGCGAGATCGATTTCAATCAGTAGATATTAGAGGATTTTGATATTAAAGCGAAATTGAAATCCCTTGATATCAATAAGTTGGTTGGCCCCGATAACATTCCTCCAATCTTCCTATCGAAGTGGCTGTCAGTCTTGTCTTGGCCTCTGACTAAGCTTTTATTTAGTTTTCTTTTCAAAACTGGTACCTTCCCCAAAAAATGAAAAGGCAAAGTTTTCTGACTCTATTTTTAAGAAAGAAAATAAATCTGATATTTCCAATTGTAGACCAATATGTATCCAATCATCAATTCCAAAATTATTCGAATCTGCTCTGCTCTCTATACTCTCGCGCCTGAGATTAATAAAATTTCTCATCAACAACACGGTTTCACGGCAAAAGGTCCACTCCACACTAATTTAATGATTTATCGGGAACATCTATTTAATACCATGCATAAGCGTCTTCAAACTGATGTAGTGTATACTGACTTTAGTAAGGGCTTTCGATAAAGTCTCACATAATATTCTCATACACAAACTAAGAACCCTCGGTTTTAACCGGAAATATTTTGAGATGGTTTGAAAGCTACTTTACATAAAAATATCAGTCAAACTCAATTTACACTTTTTCACATCAGTTTGAAATCTTCTGGGAAGCGACGTTCCACAGGGGTCACATTTGGGACCAGTATTATTTTATTAATTTATTAACAACATCACTGCCTTTTCGATGGAGTTCTGATTCTCTTATTTGCTAAAGATCTAAAAAAAAATTACAAAACAATTACTAATCTTAATGACTGTTACGTACTGCAATTGAATCTTGAAAGATTACAAGACTGGTGTACTCATAACAAACTGTTCTTTAATATTGAAAATTTCAAACGAAAACTTTCGCCCGATTTAAAAATTCCATTATGTATCAATATAGCATTAACAATATTTACTTAAAGAGTTGAGCAAATAAAGGATCTTGGTATAATTTTCGACAGTAAAAATTAACTTTTTTGTTCTTCATATAAATGAAATCACTAATGAGGCCATAAAATGCTTGGGTTTTATTTTGAGGACGGTAAAAGATTTTAAATTTTTGAATTCATTTAAATTGCTTTATAGACTGGGTTGGTAAGATCTAATGTAGAGTATAGTTCTACAATCTGGGCTCCATTTTATAATATTCACCAACTTAAAATAGAAAGATTAGACATAAGTTTCTCAGATTTATTGATTATAGGTTATGTATCCCATGGCCCTGATATCTTAATTATGTTTTTTAATGAACTTTAAACCTAACTGATTTATCCTCAAGACGCACATGAGCGATTTAATTCGTCTCTTTAAAATAGCAAATGGCAGATTGACGCCCCTGATCTAACGAGCCTTATTCCAAATATGATACACGGCAGGCGGCTCTGTTATGTTTCCCATGTCTACAAATAATTATTTTGATAATTCGCTCATTCAAAGGCTGCATAATAGACTAAGGTAATAAATATGGTTCAATAGATGTTTCATTACAACACTGTTTTAAATTAAAATTTAGCTTATTTGAATGTTTTATTACAACTCTAAGGTTATTGTTATTTGCACCTTGTATAGTTATAATTGCTATGTTTAAATAAAAACTTGCATTTCGCTGTAACTTACTATTTACACAGTACCTACTTACTAATTTTCTGGTTATTCTATTGTTATTATCATTCATTTTTTGTTGTTGTCATTATGCCATGTACTGTATTGTTTTTTCAAATCTTCTATAATAATAAAACTAATTGTAGCTACACTACGTTGCAATATGCCTACACTTTATTGTAAAATATACTATGGCAATATAACTAATTTAAAAATAAATAAATTTTTGACGGTTTTAGTAAAAACCTTTTTTTTCCTTTGATTTTTAAATTTTATTTTTTATTTCGCGTTTAAAAGGAAATTAAATTTTTTTGGCCCTTTTTTTATAAAAAAAAAAAAAAAAAAAAAAGTTTTGGAAAATTTTTCCTTTTTTGAAATTTTGAAAAAAAAAAAACGACGAAAAAAAAAGGAAAAAAAAAATTTATTGAAAAAAAAAAAAAAACAAGTTTAAAACCGCTTCAAAGGAAACTTAATTTAACATGTTATGCTTATACTTAAATCTTCACTTGTTAATATAACCTAAATGTACTTATTAATGGAACTTGATTGGTCGAAAATATGTATAATTGTAACTATATTTAAACATATATGACTGTTTGTTTCCCTAAATAAAGAAAATAAAAAAATAAAATAAATAAATACCCACATAATAAAAAATAAAAAAAATTATAATTTAAATGAAATGCTTGTTTTGCAAATATCGCAGCTCGGCTAGCCACACGAAAAAAAAACTTCATAAATGACATAGAGGTGACATCAGACCGGTATTACTGAGGTGACAATATAACTGAGCTTATGGCTGTTGGTTCGCTGCAGTTGAAAGAAAATATTGGTGTTGTGTGTGTGTGTGCGTTTAAGCAAATTCATAACTTACTGGTGTCCGATCTTAGAGTAACGTAGAGACCTAACATTGCGAAATTTTGAAGCCGCTTTTTGACCAAGGATTGACCAAAGGAGGTATGACGTAAATGCTTCCAGCCAATCGGATGAGAAGAAAACCGTAAAGATAAACATTATTCCGTCTTTATCTGTTCGCGAACAATTTTGAGTTACTACATGAGAAAGAAAGAGACATGGATACGTTCAGATGTTGGACTAATCAGGGAATACCGATTCTTACAAATTTACGTCAGAATCCCTCTCTCTCGAAGTAAAACATATTGAGAATGCATTCAAACTAATTTTAAACGGGAGTTTATTATATCAAAACTAATAATGCAAAGATTATAATAAGATAAACTAAGATATTAACTAAATATTGGTGTAGGTAACAAGTTGTTTTGTAGGTTAGCATGTAAAATATTTGAGTTCAAATTAAAAAATACGAATTCTTGGATAAATACCTGTGGAAACTGATTTTTTTGGTCCTTTGTTACTTCAGTTGAAACAACCAACAACTGCACATATAGCCATATCGTTTTTTTTTAATATTGCACTAAATTCACTTAAGTAATTATATATTTTAAGCTTTTTGTCTGTCAATTCGACTGACATGTAAACTACTGTGAAGTTAGTAATATTTGAAAAATGGCTACACGGCTTTTAGCACGCCCCAAATCATATGTTCTTAATAACAATTGTTTGTCTCTTTTTCTCATATGTCTTGACAGTTTCCTCAGGAATACCAAATTTGTTAATGAAATCATAAGGAATACAACACTTGTTTAAAGTAATCATGAATTATATTCGTAACACAGTTATGGTGTCCAATAACTGTGTTACGAATATATTTTTATCCATTATTTTTTATAACATATTTTTATACACAGTTTTATTATTAAAATGTCAAAAAGGAGACAATACGAATAAACTAAATCAGAAGGTATTGAAATGTTTACAAGAAAGGGGAAGTTCATTGAGGATTCATTCCAAGGAGCAGTTTTTCAACGCGAATTTTGCAACTAGCCGATGTAGCAATTTTTAGACCTCTTAAAATCGGTTCGGGAATGGTACAACAATCATCCAGGAGAGATTTTGACAATGTTTACATTTGCTCCTTTGTTGAACGAAGTTGTCTTGAAACGTATAAAAGAAAATACATTTATCAATGGGTTTCGGGTATGTGAATTGTTTCCTTTCAATGAAAATAACGTTGTTTACACCAAATGTTTGGCCAAATCAAAAACCGAATATAAGAATACACCAAGGAAATATTCTACCAAAAATATGACTTATGATATTTTCAAAAATACTGTTGGACCTAAGATGATAAAACAATTTAAAATTAGTGATTCATTATATCAAATGGCAGCAGTAAAAAAAAAAAGAATTCTTCATTCTTTTTCGATTGTGGCAAAGCTTTATTGAAAAAAAAAACAATTATTGAAAAAAAAATCAAATCCCAAGGACATCATTCTCGGCTTGGAATGCACTTTCAAACCGATTACCTTCAACTTCAATATCAGAGACTATTCACATGCAGCAATTACCATCAACAATATCAAAGACAATTCCACCTGCATCCTCAATGTTGAACTTCTTCAAAGCAGATTTTAATTAAATAAATTATCTATTCGTGAAAAGCATTTACTTTGTGGCTTGCCATATTTATAAATAGAACACATACACTTTGTTTATAACCACTTTTTTATTCAATATTATGTCTACCGGTTTCGGAAGTACCCTTATAAACAAAGTGTATGTGTTCTATTTATAAATAAATTATCATTTATTTTCTGCTGACTAAAGCTCTTTGGATTCAGGAAAGAACCTCTATGAAATGGTCGATAGATTTTACTTAACTCTAAATGGTGCTATTGATTTATTTGTACCTGTTTCAAAAATTGCTGTGCACAAATACCCAAAATGGTTTATGGTAGTATTGATTTTATTAATAATATTAGAGACAAAAAACTGCTCACAAAGTGTATAAATCAACACGAGATTCTAACTATTACTCAAAATTTAAGGAGTTAAGATTGTCAACTAAAAAAATATCAAAATTATGTTATAACAAGTGCATCGAAAACTGCGAAGAAATGGCTGTTGCCTATTCTCAGAATATATTAAAATTTTTAAACATGCTCAATAATAATGACTACGGCAATCCTTAAAATGTGTATTTAGATAATAAAATGGCTGATAATCCCCAAGAAATCGTTAATCTTTTTGCTGAATTTTTCAGCAAAGTTTATGATACCGCTAACAGCTCTCCATTACTCTATACTAAAACTAATAACGACAGCGAGATCGATTTCAATCAGTAGATATTAGAGGATTTTGATATTAAAGCGAAATTGAAATCCCTTGATATCAATAAGTTGGTTGGCCCCGATAACATTCCTCCAATCTTCCTATCGAAGTGGCTGTCAGTCTTGTCTTGGCCTCTGACTAAGCTTTATTTAGTTTTCTTTCAAAACTGGTACCTTCCCCAAAAAATGAAAGGCAAGTTTTCTGACTCCTATTTTTAAGAAAGAAAATAAATCTGATATTTCCAATTGTAGACCAATATGTATCCAATCATCAATTCCAAAATTATTCGAATCTGCTCTGCTCTCTATACTCTCGCCTGAGATTAATAAAATTTCTCATCAACAACACGGTTTCACGGCAAAAAGGTCCACTCCACACTAATTTAATGATTTATCGGGAACATCTATTTAATACCATGCATAAGCGTCTTCAAACTGATGTAGTGTATACTGACTTTAGTAAGGCTTTCGATAAAGTCTCACATAATATTCTCATACACAAACTAAGAACCCTCGGTTTAACCGGAAATATTTTGAGATGGTTTGAAAGCTACTTACATAAAAATATCAGTCAAACTCAATTTACACTTTTCACATCAGTTTGAAATCTTCAGCGACGTTCCACAGGGGTCACATTTGGGACCAGTATTATTTTATTAATTTATTAACAACATCACTGCCTTTTTCGATGGAGTTCTGATTCTCTTATTTGCTAAAGATCTAAAAAATTACAAAACAATTACTAATCTTAATGACTGTTACGTACTGCAATTGAATCTTGAAAGATTACAAGACTGGTGTACTCATAACAAACTGTTCCTTAATATTGAAAAATTTCAAACGAAAACTTTCGCCCGATTTAAAAATTCCATTATGTATCAATATAGCATTAACAATATTTACTTAAAAGAGTTGAGCAAATAAAGGATCTTGGTATAATTTTCGACAGTAAATTAACTTTTGTTCTTCATATAAATGAAATCACTAATGAGGCCATAAAATGCTTGGGTTTTATTTTGAGGACGGTAAAAGATTTTAAATTTTTGAATTCATTTAAATTACTATAGACTGGGTTGGTAAGATCTAATGTAGAGTATAGTTCTACAATCTGGGCTCCATTTTATAATATTCACCAACTTAAAATAGAAAGAGTGGAGCATAAGTTTCTCAGATTTATTGATTATAAGTTATGTATCCCAATCGTTGACCTTAATTATGTTTTTTTAATGAACTTACTAAACCTAACTGATTTATCCTCAAGACGCACAGTGAGCGATTTAATACGTCTCTTTAAAATAGCAAATGGCAGATTGGACGCCCCGGATCTAACGAGCCTTATTCCATAGCCCGTGATACACGGCAGGCGGCTCTGTATTATGTTTCCACGTCTACAAATAATTATTTTGATAATTCGCTCATTCAAAGGCTGCATAGACTAGGTAATAAATATGGTTCAATAGATGTTTACCGTTACAACACTGTTTCCAAATTAAAATTTAGCTTATTTGAATGTTTTCATTACAACTCTAAGGTTATTGTTATTTATTTGCACCTTGTATAGTTATAATTGCTATGTTTAAATAAAAAACTTCGCATTTCGCTGTAACTTACTATTTACACAGTACCTACTTACTAATTTTCTGGTTATTCTATTGTTATTATCATTCATTTTTGTTGTTGTCATTATGCCATGTACTGTATTGTTTTTTCAAATCTTCTATAATAATAAAACTAATTGTAGCTACACTACGTTGCAATATGCCTACACTTTATTGTAAAATATACTATGGCAATATAACTAATTGTAAAACCTACGCTATATTTATGTACTTGCGTTTTAGATACTAACTTTTTTATAATACTCTTGCTTTGATGTTATATTCTACCTATTTATTGTACACCTTTATTTCAGTAAAATGTATTTTACGTAAAAGCCTTTAAGGCGTTAGTAAAATAAAATAAAATAAATAAATAAGACAGATTTTCAGCTAACACCATTATCTTCAACTATTGATAATTCTATTATGTTATAAACGACGATATAATAGGAAATAATTTGACGTGGCCTGAATTACCAAAAAGAAAGGGGAAAAGACAAGTGGAAAGATTTTCCTTTGTCATAACGTCGAAAAAATACAAAACAATGCACTGAAATAAAAAATTGAAAAATAAAATTAATATTGAATAATAAAAAAAAACACGTTAGCAACTAGGGTTAAATTCAAAAATATGCAATGAAAGAGGCAAGAGTACAGTAATGAAAAAAACACAAATTGAATTTCCGCAATGCAAAAAGTTTTTCCATTCCAGATGTATTCCAAAGAGCCATGCTATTCATATCCCTGAGAGTGATGACTTATACGTATGTTATCTGAAGAAGACAAAGGAGATCAAATTGATTCCTACGTAGATAAAGTATATGATTTAGTTCAGCAAACAATTATTATTTTTTTGTCCAGTAACTGTAATTTCAGTGTCCCGTATTTGTAAAAATGTTTCCAGAAACGGTACTTTCTGCTATATAATTACCTTTGTATTTTTTCTAAAATTCTTTGATTGTCAAATAAGAAAAGGAGTTGTGCATTAAACAGTCTATCTTTCAAGTGAATAAACGAAATTTATTTCAAAATGCAGTTTCATTTATTGTAATTTTAGTACTCACCTAAAGTCAAAAATGTTGTTAAGTGTCTCATAACTATATGGTTTAACCTAAACACTTTTCATGTAAAACTATTAAAAAAAACGCCAATTGTAAATAAAATTATTATATTAAGTGGATAATGTGATCTAAAACGAAATAAGTGTTTTATTTTTATAACATTTAAAATAAGAAAAACTTTTCATTATTTTGTGACAGAATTATATGCAGACCGACAAATTACAAGCACACAAAATGCATAGAAACCATATGCAGAGGTGTGTGACTTCATTGCCAAGTTAGTTTAATCATATCGCTAGCTTTTTCAGCGATCATGATCACCGGAGCATTTGTATTCCCACTCACTACGTTTGGCATGATACTAGCATCCACTACTCTCAGTTTCTGAATTCCGTGCACCTTCAGAGTTGGATCTACCACTGCAGTAGGGTCTGTAGAGGGACCCATCTTACATGTTCCCGCCGGGTGATACAGAGTGAAGGTATAGTGCCGTATCATACAGTCTATATAGTCATCTGAATACAGAGGGCGGCTTGGGCAGTTGGGATACGCAGTCTGTATGATTTGAGAATTATACTTTTGGAAAGCTGTCGTATCTGCGAGGGCAATAGCTATCTTGACACCCTCTCGCAATGTTTCCAAGTCCCTTACATCTTGGAAGTAGTTCGGATAAATCATTGGTTTGTCGAATGGATTCTTACTACGCAATTTTATTGAACCTTTGCTCTTCGGCCTCAAAAGGATTGGGGTTACACTCCAAACATCTTGGTTATTATATGGCGCATATACAGCATTATAGAAGCTATCTGTCAATCCGTGAATTTTCTTTATTTGTCCGCCACCATCTGAACTCACTGCACCAGATTGAAATTGTAATTGAATGTCTGGAAAATCTCCCGAAGGGTCTGCAAATTTAGTGTTGACAAATGCAACGCTTTCGGCAGAACCC